>CM060082.1:7366816-8566816 GCA_030533445.1 Cyprinodon diabolis
ATATATATATACACATATATATATATATATATATATATATACACATATATATATATATATATACACATATATATATATATATATACACATATATATATATATATATATATATATACACATATATATATATATATATATATATATATATATATATATATATATACACACATATATATACATATACACATATATATATATATATATATATATATATATATATATATATATATATATATATATATATACACATATATATACATATATATATATATATATATATATATATATATAAATGTTTTGTGTGTGTATGTGTGAGTGTTTGGGGGGGATATGGGATCAAAAACTTAAATTTTTAATCTTTGTTCTTCAGATTGAGTTTTCCCTAATGTATCATTTTTAACTGATGTTGTTTGGTATTCTTGATTGCATTTTTTGCATTTGTTGAAATTTACAAAATCTGTTTTATTTTGTTTTGTTTTAATTTCCATTTATAGAAGGTGTTATTTCCTTGCAACAATAATGGACCTAAACTGTCTCCATACCAGTTTGTCTTTAGGGTCCGCTAATTACAGATCAATCAACTCCTCCATTACTACTGAATGACTGTTAATGATCTTTCCCGACCAGATGTACAGAGCTCATCCCATTAAGGACACTCAATGTTTCTAGATGTTTGGAACATCAACACCTGCTCTGCTGTAGAGGGAAACAAATGTCCCAAGAGCTCCAGGAAAACCAGCTGCAAAGCTTCCTGGCCTTCAGGGTTATTGTTTTTTAATCAATAGAGGAAACCTGTTCTTTCAGAAAGGGTGAAACAATGAACCAGTTACATAACCAAAGGAAAACTACATGTTTTAGTGAGAGAGGAGAGGAGCTTTGTTCTGCTTTCTGCAGGAAGTCTGATCCAGCATGACTCAAAGAAATGCACAGAAATAGTGAATCACACCAACACCAACAATAAAAGTTACCAGATGACAACATGGCGACAGCGTTAAATTCAGAATAAGGCATCTAAGATTGCAGGAAGGAGTTATCGCTTTACATAGAACATGAAGGTAGTAACTGCAACCTGGCAGCGCCCCCTAGTGACCAGTGGCTCCTACATGTCCATTTGCAGCATATTGCACTGCTTAATGAGCAGAGGAGGATTCTGGTCAAGTTATGTGCTGCTTTGAAGAGCGGAAGCTGCAGATTTCAACAAAAGTGACAAACATGTTTCAACAACTTGCAGCTGTGAAAAATCGCACCACTTTATGCAGTGAGTCTTCAAACTCTTAAGCATATTTAAACTGAGATTCTACTGGTTTTTAATATTTTATTAAGATCATTTTTGGCATTTTAACACAAATAATTGCATTTTGAAAATCATTTCACGTCTTTTTTTTCACTTATATAATGATTATATACATTTTTGCAACAAGGTTCAAAGCTATGAAGTTACAACTTATTTTAGTTTGTGGTTTGTTAAACAGGAAGCGCTGACATTGATCAGCTCCTTACATAGAATTATGAGTGAAGCAGCATTTATGTGGTTTATAATCTTTAGATCAGCTTGTTTCTTAAAATAACTTTACAGCCACGGCTGATCCTAAGCATAGAGGCGAGCACATCTATAATGATTCGGCACATTCCACAGTTTAACTCTGGGATATAATTGGGCAAATCCCGAATTTAATGGAAAACAAAACAGACTGAATGTTTGCAGCCCGAAAAGTTAAACTTGAATATAATCTTTCAGATGCAAGAAAGATAGACTTATTGATCTCACAAAAGAGAAATTCACTTGTTACATCAGCTCAATAGTTAAAAGAAGGTGCCAAAAGGCATCAGTGGTAGCCGTGGCCATTGGGGCCGTCAGCGCAGTGACCCCCATCATGGAGGAGTGGTTACAGCCGATCCATGGAAATACATCAGACATCTCGGTCCAGAAGAGGACAGAGTATTAAAGAGTGATTGCACATTAGTTATTGTAGAATTTATTGCAGTTATGGAGCCGCATTGTAAAGTCTGATTTGCAGGATTTCTGTGTACTTGTTTCCGGACAATAATAACAGGTCAGTATATCTGTACTTGTAACCTATTGATATGATGTTAGCTTCCTCATCTTCCAACTTAGCTTTTCAGATTTCCATTTGTCCTACTGACTGGATAGAAAAGATTATGTCCACCTTCAAAGGTTGCAGGGACTCCGTTTCATCCAAAACCAACAGAAGCTCAGGTCCTGAGAGGACCAATAAACCCGACAGTCATCTGTTTAGACTGGGAGTACCCAGAGAGAACCCACACATGCACAGGGAGAACATGCAGACTTCATGCATAAAGACCCTTGGCTGGGAACCAAACCAAAGACCTTCTAGCTGCAAAGCAAATGTTTCGCTGTGCAACCCAAAGAAAAGCAGGTCAAGATGGAGCCTCCACCGTCCTGCAGCCCACAGAACATCAACAGAAACAAACCAGGTTGCATGAGAACAACAACAATGGTTTCCTCTTTTATCTAGCAAGCTTCTTTTTTTTTTATATTCAAAACAAGACTGATTAATCCAATTCATATACTTTTAAGTTTTAATCTGAACATAAAAAGGAAAAGATTGATTTATTTAAACTTTTCAGCTTTGATCTACAGAGAAAATAAAATCAAGGATCAATTATTTGATCTCCTCCTTCCAGCAGCTCTGGTCCAACTGCAGATATAATTATATTAATATTTATACAACAGAAACATGTGAAGAAAGCTTTAAAATAGGGTTATTTGTTAAATATTGAAAAATTAAAATATCTTTCATTGTAATCAAATAATATAGAAAAGTCTTGGTTCGGTAAACTAGTGGACTATAGAGTGAATTGACAAGAATTATGCAATAGAATTTATCCCCATACATTAACAAGCCAGATTTCAACAATTCATCTTGATTACAAGGTGAGAAACAAACGTCATATCAAACTTTGCCATATTTGACATTTATTCCTTACATATAAGTTACTGTTATCCTAGGATAGAAAAAAGACATAAAACAAAGTGTCCTCAACAGAAAACAAATGGTATTAATAAATGGTATTTGTATCACTGTAAATATTCATATTAGGGCTTAAAAAATGTATTGAATTAATCCTGATTAATCATCAACTAATTAAGTAATTGATAAATCGTTAACTGGAGTATAGAGACTGTAAGACATTGAGCTGACAGAGAGACACA
The DNA here is from genome assembly GCA_030533445.1 of Cyprinodon diabolis. NCBI lineage: Eukaryota > Metazoa > Chordata > Actinopteri > Cyprinodontiformes > Cyprinodontidae > Cyprinodon > Cyprinodon diabolis. The sequence goes on from CM060082.1 coordinate 7,370,013, forward strand.
CTTAGAGCAGGAATTTTATCAACATTTAAAAAAAGGTAATTTTTTGCATTTAAGATAAAAAAAATGTTGTCTGTCAACATGCTCTATTCAGAACTCCTCAAATGGAAAGGTATTAGTTTTACATGGTTTAATTTGATAAATAATCTTCTTTTAGGACTCTGGCTATTTGATTATTTATCGATTATTCATAAAAATAATCTGCATATTAATGGTTTGCAAAATAATGGTCAGTTGCAGCCCTAATTCATGCATTCGTACTCGTCGTCTATAGAGCAGAGGTTCATGATGGCAGCCATCAGACCCCCCCAGATTTCCCCAGAAACACCCTCCAGCTCTGCTGGATGAAGCCAGAGACCCTCCCATTGCAGGCAAGAGACACAGTCCCTCCAGTGTGATCATTATAAATATTAACTATACTTATTTTTATTTTATCAGCAATAACAAAAATCACAGAAAACCCAAAAGCTCATTGTCAGACTCTGCAGGCTTTGCTTAGCAGGTTAAAGGTTAAAGGTCATGACAAGATAAGACAGTTAGAAAGTCTAAACAAATATGGCTGTCTGGAAGGAAACCTCTTTTCTCCTCCAACATAAACACTAAACTATACATATAACATTATTATATCCATCTAGTATTTATTATGTTTTATAGGTTGAACAAGTAATTTTACTGGATTATCTAGTTATTCATTCATTTACTGTGATAAAGCACCAAGTAGGGAGAACACAGCAAATCCTTATGCTTAATATTGTAAGAGAATTAACGTTTCTGGGAGTCATGCTTGATGAAAATATAAGCTGGTAATTACATATGCATCAAACCAAAGTGAAACTATCAAAGACAGCTGAAATGTTAAACAAAATAAAGGATTCACTAGAAAACAGGGCATAATATGGTTAATAAAACACCATGATTGTTCCTTATCTGACATATTAAGTGGAAGTTTGGGGAAATGCATGTAAAACATATTTTCCATTTATTTTTATTTTGCACAAAAAAATCTTTAAGATTAATAAGCGAAAATACTATAGAGAGGCAACAACATTTAGATAGTTTATGGTGTTTAAAGCACAGAAAACACATTACCAAATAAAGAAGACTGAAAAAAGAGAAAGAAATTACAATTTAAGAGGAACTGAGATCTTAAAAAAACAAAAACTAATTTAGATCTAATGTGATAGACGTCTGTGTTTCTGTGAAAGGAATCAATCGGAGCAAAGAAACCAAAGATTCTCCAATAATATGTATATTTAAAATCCCTAAAGAAGCCGACATGCTGAGTGAATATGTTGGTTATACCCGATCGCAAATAATCCATAAAATTTTATGTTTTAAAATATATAGGAAAGTAACCTAAACTAAACCGTGTATTTCAGTTTCGAGGGACAGATAATAAATGTCATCTTCTTTTTTTTTTTTATGTTTATGCTGATGCTAACTGTGTTGTTGATCGTTGTTTGTAAATGTATCGCTTTAGATAAACGTGAAAGAAAACATAAGGTAAAAAAATATATAATAAATATAACAAAATAATAAATATAATATAATAACGATAAATAATACTAAAATTGCTCCAATCAATAATATATAAATATAACAATAAAAATAAAAGAAAACATAATATTCTTCTTTCTGTTCCCTTTTATGCAGTGTTTGTTTTATTGTTTGTTTGTTTTTTAATATGAAGAGGAAATAAAAAAATCTGGAAAAAAAATACATAAAAAAATTGGTCCAACACAATATATCAACTGTCAAGCACAGCGGTGGAGGTTGATGATTGGGGCCTCTTATTGACCTCCTCTCCCTGCTGTATTCTGGGGTTAAATAAGGAGCCATTGGTCTAACAGCTGCATTCTGGACCAAACTGGGTCATCAGCAGGAAAATGATCCCAAACAACCCAGCTGAAAAAGAATGAAGGTTCAGCACCGCACTGAAGCACTGATATCTGCAAAAACATCAGAGAGATGAAACCACTGAAGAAGAGAGATGAAATTTAACCACATGGATAAATAAACCCGACAGAAAACACCTGCTGGGTGTTAAGTTCTTAGTTTCTCTAATGAAAATAAAACATTTTAATTCTCTACTGTCACTACATTAGAAAGCCATTTCTTATCTAAATTCCTGTTTATCAGGCTTCATATGTGGGTTGCCATGGAGACCTTCAAAGTAAGAGAGAAGAGGCTGTAGTGTTTCTTTTATCTAATGATCTCACATAGTTCTAGATCTCTCCGTTTAACTGTGGGATGCTGCTAAAATCAGCTGCTTAAAGTTGCGTAAAGATTGTGTGGGTGTGGCATTTTTACGGTAAAGTTAGCTCGCAGCTTCGCTCCAGGAAACATCTCGCTTTTGTTTTCCGTCAGATGATCTGGATCTCCTGATTGGCAAACATAAGTCAGCGCTGGCCAGTCCGACCAGTAGCACAACAGACTGGCTGTGAGTTTAACTGGCTGCCAGCTTTCAGTCGTTACCTCGCTTCACTGGAATGCAATGCTAATGTCTCCACTGGAAACCATAAAAAAGGGAATTTATCCCCCAAAAAAGGTCATTTTGAAAATAACAACAAAGAAACACTTTATGAGATGATTCAGGTTCCAGGTCTTCTTCTCGGCTATTTTCTCTTCAGGACAGGGATCATTTTCTGTCTGCTAAATATGTTGGCATGTTCTACTAAAAGAAGGAAGCAATTTTTTGTTCTTTATTTTTATATAAACCTTTATTATGTTTCACATCAGATCCAGCAGCATTGTTTTGTTTTGTGGTTTTCAGGCAACTTTTAAATCTATCATTTAAGAACATGCATGATATTTTATTGATATAAAAATATCAGGTTTTTATTAATTAAATGTTTTATTTTTATTTATCAAAGCTATACCTTTACTGTAAATAAACGGCATAATGTGTTATTCTTATTACATTAGGTGATAGCTAGAAATAGGAGAGTGTCAACAGCCGTTCCAGAGGTTCAATGAATTTATAGTAGGTGTGGAAATGATCATTGGACTGTTAGATAATATTGGCAGAAAAAAGGGGGCCAGATAATTAATTATTGCTTAGGGCCCCATTAAAGCTTGGCCCGGCCCTGAGTGTCTCATAAATAACAGCAACTCCTCTTAGATGCTGCCATCAAGAACATGGTTTTTTACCTTTAGACCTTTACCGTTTCTCCTTTTCTTTGTGTCTCTTCCTGTTTTCATTCTAATTGCTAAGAATAAAGACAACAAGATCCAAAATATATGAAAAAAAAGGAAAAACAAGTAAAACCATCCAATAAATGTACTAAATTTAAAGTTTTGTTTTTTTTTCCTGCCATTTTAACAGACACTGTGCTGCTGCAATGAAAGATGAAGGTGTTCCTAAAGCGTTTTACACTAACAACCATTATGGACTAAAATTTAAATTTTACTTTTTATGGCTGTGTAAAAGAGCTTTACTATTTTTTTTTTCCTTTTTATTATCATCTATGCACCTTTTATTCAAAAACAGAAAAAAAGACTCAGACTCATGCTACCTACACACTCTCACACACTTTGGATTAACTGAGCTCAGCTGTGGAGATTCAGCTGAGAAAGGCCTGATGCGGATGCAGGGTTTATACAGGAATGGGAAACTCTAATTTAATGCTTTTTTATGCTCTTTTAATGCTCTTAACACGGCTAAATCCTTCTTCATCTTTACCGTAAACAGGCTGCAGCCATGTCCAGAATTCCTCGTTTTCTTTGCATTTTCCCCCATTCTCTAGCCTTTTCTCCATCTCGAGCTTCCTTTGCAAACATACAGCTTTACGTAAATATATACGTTCCGCGCAGATATACTGCAAAATTGTTTTTATAATAGGATTTTTGTTTTTTTTAAATGAAGCATTTTAAATGCCACGACAAACACATTCAATTACTTTTAATGTCAATTAAGGCCTTAATTTAAAAAATGATAATTGAATGACTTTTAATGAACCGCAGAAACCCTGAGGTAAAAGCAGCAGGGATACAGACGTTCTTAGTATGAGGGCGTTTTACATTTAAAACTTTCATTTTCAGCTTATTTTAAAAACCTGTTTATGTTGAAGTCATCTCTGCTGCCTTTAGCAATGTTTTCTTTCATTTTTGATCAGATAAACAGAATTATCATCCATTTTCTGTCACGCTCTTCCCAAGTGAGGTTTTTAAGGGCGATCTACGGGCGAGAGGCGGGGTTCATTCTGGACAGGTCGCCAGTCCATCGCAGGGAAACACGGAGACAAACAACCATTCACACTCAAACCTAAGGAGAATTTAGAGAAGCCAATTAACCTAACAGTCATGTTTTTGGACTGTGGGAGGAAGCTGGAGTACCCGGAGAGAACCCATGCATGCTCAGGGAGAACATGCAAACTCCATGCAGAAAGAGCCAAGCAGGGAATCAAACCCGGTGCTACCCACTGCTCTACTGAGCAGCCCCACCTTAATATGTCACAACTGAAATATGAGGGTATAATAAGCAGTATGAGATGAGCCAATAGGAAGCTTTAAGTTTGGTTAGTATATCTGAACTTTGAAGTTACTTAATAAATACTCATACCAGCACTGTTATCTAAAACAAGCACGTAAATGACTCTCCACACGCATTTTAGAGGTTTTGTGTGTTCAGATTCAGTATCATGAGGGCCCAATATGTCACTGTTTAAATGAACCTTGGTATGGATACCAATCAGCACTGTATCCGGATACATAGTTCGAGTATCGATACTTTTCAGAGTATCATACTTTTGACAACGGAGCCAGTTCAGATAAAATACACATGGCTGGTTTGTTTTAAATAGTGCCATATTTCAGGATAATTCCCAGTCTAAACCATCTCTGTAGCTCCAGGATTGCATGAAGTCCTACAGCTTTTATTTGATCTGTCCTCCTGTATTTTCTCAACACCAGTGCTGCATTAGCAAACACAGCAGCAGGCTGATATGAGGTGCTTGTAATCTTTTAAAAGCTCACGCAGAGGAGTGGATTAAATCAAACATCCTGCTAGTAACCATGTCTGCAGACAGAAAAAGGCTACAGAGACACTTCCAATGCTTGTTAGCTTCAAAAAGAAACATCACAACTATGATACATTTATTGTGAGGTGTTAATTTAACCCACACAACCTCATCACCTTTTTAATGCCCTTTTTTATCTCACATTTAGATGAGGAAACCTTTTAAATCATCTTTTAGTTGTGAAATCATCTATAAATGATTGTTTTTATTTTAACTCCAAAGAGTTAACCTTTCCAAAACTGCTCATCATCGACACACAGCCCCGTCTCTCGTAGGGATGGAGTCTGGGCTTCTGTGTGGAAAAAGTAAATCTCTCTAATGCAAGTTTTATTAATTATATATACTAAGTAACTAAGTTTTAACTTAGTGGGATTTTTGAAAGTCAAAAAATAAAATCCAGGCTTGGGAAAATATTCCTAACTTTTAAATGCCACCTTTAGAAGAAACTTCAACATTTTATATGATTCAATCTTTGCATAAAAAGCTCAAAATAAAGCAGATTTCAATTAAACTGACTTACATTCATTTTTATCAAATAGAACAGTGATCATAAAGGACCTTTATGGACGACCAAGAGAATTGCTTAAAAAACGGAAAACAGATGTTTTAATCATACAATAAGAAATCTAATTTTAAAATACATTTCTAATTTTAAATTAAATTATTATTGTGTCATTTGGTGGAGCAATACTTTTAATCTAACCAATGAGAGAGCTGGTTACATCTGAGGAGAGACTGTGATTGGTTTAACTGGTTTTCAGAGCAATAATGGACCAGAAGGCTCCAGAAAAGGTAAACAGAGTGTAAAGAAAATGCAACTGCGAAAACAAGTTTAAAAGGCAAAAGAAAAAGAAATTGGAATAAGGAATTACCTTTTTTAATGTGTGATTAGAAAAAGTATATATAATCCAATTTATGAGTTTTAAATATTTCAAATATCCATGTATATAATCCAAACTGCAGGCACCAGAATAATAAAAGCGAACATGTTTTGTCGGCAGGTTTCTACATTTTAAGTTAATTTAGGCGTCTATAAACTGTTTCAGAGGATTGATCATAGCGCTCTGCATCAGCAGTGCTGTGTCTGTTTCCCTGCCAGCTCCCAGTTCAGCTTCTCTCATTGGTTGATGAAGTGCATCGAGCTGCAAAAGTTCAATTTTTCCAACTAAAGCAGCTGCTGCTTTTGTAAAGTTTCCTATGCATCAGGTACTCAGAAGCTAGTGAGGCGCTGCTTCAGCTGCTCAGACGATGAAGTGCTTCTAAAGGCTGGTTAAAGAACACATCGTCTCCAGTCTGCCGCCAACATTTGACCCGTTCCAGTTCGCCTACTGACGGAACGGCTCCACTGAGGACACCATCTCCTCTGCTATTCACCTGAGCCTGGCACACCTGAAGGAGAACACTCACGTGCGGATGCTGTTCCTGGACTTCAGTTCGGCTTTCAACACCATCATCCCACAGAATCTGATGGGCAAACTGGAACAGCCAGGATTCAATAAACCCCTCTGCTATTGGCTGCTAGACTTCCTCACCAACAGACCTCAGTCAGTCTGGGTCAGACAGAACACCTCTGATGTCATCAGTCTAAGCCCCTCCCCTCAGGGCTGCGTCCTGAGCCCCCTGCTGTTCACCCTGATGACACATGACTGCGTCCCCAGGTTCACCACCAATCACATGGTGAAGTTTGCAGACGACACCACGGTGGTGGGCCTCATCAGACGACGACAATGACCTGGACTACAGAGAGGAGTTGGAGCAGCTGGTGGTGCAGAGATAACAGCCTGATCCTGAACGTGGAGAAGACGAAGGAGATCATCTTGGACTTCAGGAAGAACCGTCCTAACCACGCTCCACTGCTCATCAACAGCTCAGCTGTAGAGGTGGTCAGCAGCACCAAATTCCTGGGGTGCACATCACAGACACCCTCACCTTTGCTTCGCCTTGATGCGCGTCAACCATTGACTTTGCATGTAAATTGCTGCATCTGCTGCTTTAGGTGTGAACGTAGATTTATAGATAAATGAAAATAAAATTAGGAAAAAATGTTTACCTAGGCTGAATAATGCATGATAAATGTCCCACCAACAGTATGAGCAATACTGTTATCACAGAGCACTGAACGGCGAGCATAGATGTTGGCTAATGTTCTCCAGTTATGATCAACTACATTAACTATATCCTACCTTCTTATCTAGCGTTTAGCCTGAGGAACAGAGAAAGGGCAGCAGATAATCACGGCAGATTCTACTGGTATTGATCTAAATGATAAAGGTCACAGCCTGATGGAGGCACAGAGAGAAAACAGAAAGATATCATCTCAGGGTTTCCTGCTCTAGACAACCAAGTCAACCGTGTCTAATGAAGACACTGATGGTGCCGCAGCACCTTAAATCTTCCCTGTTATCACAGCAGCAGTGGGGCAGGCGGTGAGTGCTGTTGGGTTTCCTCACCTCGTGCATCAGGTTTCACTGCAGATTTGGTCTGTTAGGACACTTCCAGTCAACCATGTCCAGATGTATCCTTTTCTATTCAAACAGGACTTCTCCTTTAGAGTTTACAGCAGCAGTAAACCTTGCTCTCTGCCAACTGAACCTATCTGTCAATCTTTGCTGACATTTAGCCCTAATAATGTTGATTAGAGCCTGAATCTGCTCGCCGCACCCACTGCCCCTTGAGCTTTCAGGCCATCCACATACAATCACACCCAGTAAGTCAATTCAGCACTCCTCCCCTGAGGACTGTTTGTTGGAAAAGACATACAGGATCCCAGCCAGACACTGCTGGACTCCGTCTGATCCATCAGCAGACAACAGAAATGTCTGATATCTCAGTGTTTCTATATCAGCATCAACTCAGAGCAGTTTAACATGAGCCAACTCACTTTTTCTGCATTTCCTTTAGTAATGGTTACATGGAACTGCTACTATTTTAGTGCCTGTTAGCCTGCGGTTCAATTCAGTTTATTTATAAAGCGCCGATTTGCATGTCATCTCAAGGCACTTTCCAGTTCACCAGATCAGTCAGACCAGTCAGATTGATTCAAAGTTTTTCATCTAAGGAAAACCAGCTGATTGCGTCGACTCATTGACTCTTCAGCAATCCCTCACACTAAGCATGCTTGTAGTGACAGTGGAGAGGAAAAACTCCCTTTAAACAGGAAGAAACCTCCAGCAGAACCAGGCTCAATGTGAGCGGCCATCTGCTGAGGCCGACTGGGGTTCAAGGAGACGGAAGCAGACATAGAAAAAGCAGCTGTAAAAGGAGGCCCTGTCCAGGAAACAGATAGCCAGGCAGACGAGCTCTGAGCCAGCTCCCATGTCAGAGGATGAAGAGAGCACACCCAGTTAGTCACAGTCAGAGAAACAGGACCAGACTGGAAAACAGGCCGATCTCCAACATCTAGAAACACAGGTGTTGATGGCAGCAGCACAGCTGGTGTTTCTCTCCAGGATGGAGTCACAGACAAACAGGAACGGTTGCAACCGTTCAGAGTTTGACATCAGAGGAAGGTTTAAATAGATTTAAAATTTGTCATTAGTTTTTGTTTTTATTAAGGTTTTTACTTCTGATTTTATATTGTAATTTAGTTTTCATTAGGGCTGGGTGATATGGACGTAAATCACGATACTTTGTGTTGCTATCATGATAAACAGAGATAAAAACATTGTTATTTAATTCTTTAAATACTTTGACCTGCATCTGTTTTGTATTTTGTACCATGGCAGCCTCCGTATTGTTGTAGGGGCGGGGTGGTGGGTAGTTCATGTTGCTGCTGTCTGACCGTTAGATGTTGCTACAAATTACACACCATACCTTCAATGACATACAGGTCGGATAATTACACGGTCGCATTTGAAAAGATCGGATAGACATCGGGTTTACGACAGCATAGCCAAGTAGCCTGGGTCGCATTTAAGAAAAAAAAATCTGCAGTGTGAACATAGCAAAAGAGTAGCTATAAATAGTCACTACTGAACATCCACCTGTTTATTTTCCATACCTGTATGGAGAAGCAGCCCACATGGCAAACAGCCCCACATGTTCACACTTAAAGGAGACAACGGGACACCGGCTACCCTAACAGACATGGAAGCAGAGCAGAGTACCCAGAGAAAACACGTAACCTCCAACCTCTGGCTGACATCGGACCACTGGAGAGCACCACCAGCAGCTCTACGCAGAATATCCCATTGTTAGCTGCAGCCGCGGTTCTAGATCACATTTATAAGGTGGGGCTGCTGTCTTTTTCACAGGGCACAAAATGAAAAACACACATATAAAACAACAGGACAAGATCCCATCGTTTGGTATAATAAATGAGCCACAAAGCCAAGGCTACAGACCCCTGTTCTTTTCATCTTTCAGATAAAAACTGTGACCAAAAAAATAAAAAAGAAAGAAAAAAAAGGGTAAAATCAATAAAGTCAATCAATCTATTTATACAGCTGGAGCTTAGAGCTGATTGCAATTTCTAAATAATTATGAAATTAAAATTTAAAGAGGAAATAGGAAGTTGATTTTGTATGATAACGCAAAAACTGATCTAAATAAGTACAAAGGTTTTAGAAACAAGCACATTTGCCGTTAATCTGAGCAAATAAATAGGAATATGATCTTATAATAGGATAATTGGATATGATGCACATGAAATTATATAATATATTTTTTATTTTAAACTTAAAACATCTGCTTACATGGGAAAGTGTCTTATTTCCCTAAATCATGAGTCAGCAATCTTAACAATCCAAACATTACATGACCTTTTTAAAAACAATGAAAAATATAAGTGATATATTTAATAAATATCTACCACAGATTCATCCTTTCTAAATAGCCATTTCAAATATTAGGTTTTAAAATGAAGGGGAACAACTTGTGGAAATAGAATAAATGGAAAACACCAATCCACTCCGTTCAATAAATAATGACTTGCTAATATTTCCAGCACAGGGCCCCGTCTAGAGCCGCCCTTTAGCCGTTTCCTTGGTGAATCGTGATGAGTTAGGAAGCTTCTTTATACCAGATGAGTTCAGAGGAAGATTTTTTTCATGTACCAGACTAAAAATAGAAATAAAAAGCAGCAAAAGAAAAATAGAAAAATCCACGAGAAGCCCCCTCAGATGCCCTGCAGAAACCTTGCTTTGCAAGCTGGCTAAGGGCAAAGATATTACCTCTAACCAAACACATACGAAATGTTACCTATTCAAATGGGCGACCCACTGTCAAAGGTTAAAAAAACACTGGACCTGGTTCTGGCTTTGGACATCTCTGAGGGTGATTGGTGCTCATGTTTACGAAATGTAAACACAATGTATAAAGAGTTAAAAATCATTCACAGATGAAACACAGAACCCCTCAACGACTTCATAAATGGAATCTGATTCCCAAAGACACCTGCTGGAGATGCAATGAGGAGGGAGCATCTATTCTACATATCTACCTGCCCTGCTCTTCAAGACTGCTGGAAGAATATTATGGAAGTCATTTTCAAAGTATTGGAAAGAAGCTTCTCAGGCTCCACAGTAGAACTCCCAGACTCACACTTCTCACCTTTTGATAAGAGGTGGCTTCTTCTGGCTCTGACTACGAGAAAAAGGATCTTACTAAGATACTGGGTAAAAAAAAAAACCACCTCCTCCTCCTCCTTATGATGAATGGCTGACAACTACAGTTAAACCGGCCTCTTACTCAGAAGTGACACACATCCCCCTACGTAAAATGCATCAGTATGACAGTACATGGTCTGCCTTTCTCAACTGTAAAGTAGACTTGGAAAGGCCGGTGTGGCATATTGAAATATCTGTTGTATGTTCTATAAAACAAAAAACTCAATCAAATTTGTATTATAAACAGTGGCGGATCTAAGGGGTGGCTACTTGGGCCCAAGAGCCCCGGATCTAAGTAAAATGTGCAGTACTGGAATTAACCACTTTAGCCCAGCTCAGTCCAGGTGGCTAAAATATTGGATTTTCCTCTCATAACTCATCAAATAATGATCAAATGTCCCCAAATCTACAGGATCTGTTGTTGATGAAGAGAGAAATAAACACAGGTGCAGGTACATTAATTTCTTCCCATGTTATGGAGGTGGAACGGATTATTCCAGGCAGCTAAAATATCCATTCTCTCCTCCTCCTCCCATATCTTTAGGAAATATATGTGACAGCATGCCTTATGCCTGAAATTTCCTTAATCCAGTAATCTGTCATATTCTCTCATCTTCGCCCTCAGGGCTAAGCCCCTGACCTCCTAGAATCCTAGATACGCCCCTGATTATAGAAAAATAATTTAAAAAATTCAAACACCTTCAGGTTAGAGGGTTTTGATTTGACTTCAAGGAAATATATAATCAGAACTTTATCAGCTTAGAAAATAAAACCTCAGACTGGTGAGCTTCTTGTGACTTCCTGTCTGCTTCACCACTAAAGTCTTTCAGCAGTCTCATCATGTCACCATGTGCAGAGAGAGAAAAGCCTTTAAACAGGAGCAAAACCTGAACAAGATGGAGGTGACAGTTGCAATGAGTGAAAAGCAGACATTTCCTCATGCCAGGATCATTCTGAGGATAAAGCAGCGGAGGGACATGGAGGGGAAGTGGTTTGGCTTTAAAGCCGCGAGCAGAGAGGGAAAATAAAGAAGAACAAAAAGGGAAGAAGCTGCTGGTTGTGTCAGGGAGGCGGGAGTGATGACACCCCGCAGGGTGGTGGTGATGATGATGATGACAGGCTCCCCGCACAGGTCTGACTGGTCCCCGCACCGAGCCGCCACCAGCGACCAGAACCGCATCAAGATGCTACAGACATCAGCACAGTCATAAAAATAATGATAAACCCGCTAATAACCATCAGATGAAACGCAAAATTCACCTTCACATATTACCCGCAACTCCAGCCAACTTCTCTCCAAGGATACAGGAATAAAGGCGAAAACACGCGAGATAAAAGTTCAGTGAGAGAGAATGCGGCATGAAGCTGCTGAGGAACAGAAAGAAAAACTCCGACATGAAGCTCACCTCCTGATGTGAAGAGAGGCGACAGCAGCTGCTGCTCTGAGGACCGACTGGCTGAGAGGAGCCGCAACCAGCCCACCTCATTCCTGGGGACGCGGAAAGTTAGCGGCAGGAAGAGCACAGCAGGCGCTTCCGGTTACACCGCTTTCAAAATAAACACGGAAAGTTAGCGGTAGGAAAGGCACAGGGGGCGCTTCCGGTTACACCGCTTTCAAAATAAAACACCCAGACTAATAAAAAAAAACAAAAGTAGACAGGTTTACCAGATGTATAGAGCTGCTTTAATCCTCTATTCCAGGGGCAACCAATTCAAAATCAGCAGAATAAAGAAAAATCATCAACCAGTAAAGGTCTGGAGACATTCTAATTATAATCTGTTACTTTAAACTGAATTTAACACTGAAATAAAATGAGGTGTTTATGCATCAATGTTATACTCTGACTTTTTAAATAAAAAATAAATACAAATAAAACATTTTCCCATGTTAAACTAAAAGTGTTTTTAAGTAGAGAACAGCAATTGTTCAATTTGGTATATAGAGAATTTCCTAATTCACATACTTTATAAAACACCTGATCTGACTGTTTTGGGTTTTTTTCTTTTTTCTGTCTTAATGAGAGCAGTGGTCTTCATGCTGCCCTGCAAGGCTTTAAACCTGGGTTTGAATGGAGACAAAGCCATTCTAAAGAACATATCAAGGTGCTCATTTTGATGCTGGATCCATATTTATTTTAGATTCTGTTCATAGTGGAGAATCCTGCTTCACAGCAGCAGGTTGAGCAAAACATCCTCTAAATTTGCAGGGTCATCTTTGAGCACCATTTCACTTTTCTTTCACCAGTCCACCGCAGTTCTTCCAGCAGTCCACACTTTCTCTTTTTCTCACCATCTTCTCTATGGAAAAAAAACAGCCTAATTGGAATCTGCCTTTTTTTTAACAACGACTTTTAAACACTGAATTTGTTTAGACATTGAATTCCTTACACTTACACTCACCAGAAAAAAATTCTACTTAGAAAATAAAAATTCTGCTTTCCTCAACGTTGACGAAATAATTTTGTTTGACTGTGTTACGTCCCCTGGCTGAGTCTAGGGGGTGTAAGGGACCAACATAAATGTAGACAGTGAATGAAGGAGTCAAAAGGGCATTTAAAGGTTTTATTCTGCCATTTCTTGTGAATAAATTATGGTAAAAGCTTCAGGGAGAGCCAAGGCCAAAATAACAAACAAAACAACCCTAAAGAAAAAAAAGAAAAGTGGACTTACCTAACTCAATATGAAACCAAAATATACAAACCTACAAAATAACCTACCTAACCACCACATAAACAGGAGAAAACTGAGGTTAAACAAAAAGGCAGCTCTCCCCTACAAAAACATCCAAACAGGTCTACTTAAAGCTACAGTGTGTAACTTTTAGCGACATCTAGCGGTCAGACCGCAGCAACATGAACATCTCCCCTCCACCGCTTCTCCCCCCCAACAGTACGGCGAGCGTTACGGGACAAAATGTCTTCCACGACTCACCTACCTTCTCAAGTGATGAGGTTTGTTTACATAGATAATTTTACAGATACTATTTCATTAGTCTGTGTAGGGTATAGATTTCATGTAGACTTAAGATAATAAATATACCCGTTATTTTTTCTACATCGTTGTGACGTTTTGGCGATCTCGCAATCGCTAGTTTGTTGGCTCTGCGCTGCCGTAGCGCAAAGATGTCTGCCTCCATGGCTGCGAGACCCGCTCCTATGTAATTATAAATAACGAATTCTAAGGCAACGCAAATATTAAGGTTAAGAGGCTGAGCTCGTAGATGATGATAAATAACATAGTTATGTATAATATATTACATTTCTGACTGTATATCCCTGTAATTATTACACACTGTAGCTTTAACAGCCCATTAGCTTCTACAAGGATCACAGAGGTGTGTGGCATACAAATGGTTCAGAGGCCCTGAAGTACTGCTTCACAGGCCTTAAATAGTCTTCAGGTGATCTTGATTGGACAGACTCAGGAAGCAGCAGCCAGTCTTAAAGGCGGAGCCTAAAACAGAGCAATTGGATGCAAAAACAAATACATCCAACTTGGGGATGTAACATTGACGCTCCTTTTGTTCCTGATGATAACGGAAACCAACCAGCTAAACATGGATCTTTGATGAGGAAAACACGACAATTCTTGGGTGTGAGCTTTTGTCAATGAGACGAGACTAAATAAAAATGTTAGCGGGTTGTCTGTCAGAGGTTTAAAATGCATCCTTGTGCTGTAATTTGCTAAGCAGTATCAGCCGTGCTGCTGTGTCCTGTTTGGTCACCTGGTGTTCAGCGATGGTCAATTTTCATGACCACAGAGGGATCATAGCAGCAGCAGCAAAGGAAAAAATAACCCAGAATGGTCCAATGTGAACACTGGCAAACTTTGCTCTTCCAAATGCACTTCACACTCCACACTGATGGTTCGCTCTCAGCAGCATGGCTCTTCCTGCCCTCGCTACTTAATAAAATATATGGGGCAGATCATCCTCTGCCGAATGTAAAAATCCCATTCTCTAACTATCAATATCGGATTTCTTCCAGCTCACTTGAGGTGATACTAAATTACTAATTACTACCAAAAGAAATCCCTAAATTATATCCAAAGAAAATATTTTATTCCATTCTGATTATTTCTGGATAAAGACCAAGATGAAAAGGTACATAGATATTTGAATATTGCTCTCATTTCTATCTATATAAGTATGATGTAAATGTTTCCTTGTAATGTTATTAAAACATTTCCTCTGACTCCTTTAAATATTTTAAAATTTCAGTTAGCATATCCATTTAATTTAGGTCTGGATTGCCATGGGATTACAAGGCAATTATGTAGGTTCTCTCTGTATTTTTTTATATCAAAACCCTGTTAATTTAAATCTACTTTGACCCCTGAGCATCAGTAACCAAGGGGCAAATTGAAATAAAACCAAAATTGCCAAAGCAGAAAGAAGAATGTTTTTGTTCTTTGCTTTTTTGGAGCAATGAAGATTGTATTGGTCTGAGTATAATGCATAATTCATAGTAGACCAGGAACCTTGTAATTCTAAAACCATTTCTTTACTGTACATTTTGTTAGCTTTTCTGTCTGCTATATTAACCAATATGATATATTGAACTAGATCTGCTATTTTCACAGCTTTTGTGAGACACTTTGTTTTTTATAAAGTAGGGTATTAATTTATTAAAAAGTTCATTTGAAATTCTATAAATCAAAGTTTTCTGTCGAACACCAATAATTGAACTGCACAGCAGCATTCTATACCCAGCTATTGTAGTATCTAGGCTAGAGCTGTCAGTCTGGTAAAAAAAAACTGGTCATTATTCCAAATAGTAAAGGTTAACATTTTACTGCAACATAAAACTGACTGAAACTAGACTAAAACCTTTTAAAGTTTTAGTTGACTAAAACCGACTAAAACCATCACATATCGTAATGACAAAAATGAGTAAGAATAATAATAATTTTCATCTTGAAATCTAAAATTAAGACTAAATCTAAGATGTTATAGTTGGATTTTACAAAACAAAAATGATCCGAACTGAGCATTAAGGCCTGCAGTGTGAACATAGCCTAAACTTTGCCCCGCATTACTAAGACATGAAAATGCATTGTCTACATGTACAGCTCACTGACAGATGAAAGCGTGGGAGGATAGGTGTGTCTGCAGATGTAAGTTCTGTTAGACATTCCTGAAATGCCAGATAATACTGAATGTTGTTGCTACAGTAAGCAGGAAAATCAGCTCTGAGTCAGAAATGATAATAATCTGCAACAGCTGTTTTAAGGAAGATGTTCGCGTCTGCTGAGGAAGGCTGTGGTTTTATCCATCCATTTATCTACTTTCTGTGCTAAGATATTGTGTAATAATCCCATTTTTAATAAGCTACGTGGCAGAACAAAAGTGGACCGTAGTATTACTCAAGCTCTGTATAGGCAAACAGTGATAACACATTGCTCCATTCATGAGTCAATCTGTGGCTCCCAGAGGAGATGCTTTAGCTCTTTTAAAATCAGATCATTTACAAAGTCACAACCGATGAGCACAAAAACCTAATCAGGCCAAATTGAACCAGTTTACTAAGAAAATGTTTGATTCTATGTTCAATCAGAGCATTTTTCTCTCACCGTTATCGACCTCATCATGAAATGTGGCTGACTTACATGTAAAACAAAACAGAAATTGCAAAAATGCGGGGTTTTTTTTGTTTTTTTGTGTGCATTATCCATATGTTGAAATGTATTTCTCTGTGTTTCATATATATATATATATATATATATATATATATATATATGGTTTGTTATACTAAAAGAAATTGGCTCGAAGTTGTTGGCATCATAATCAAACCACTTTAGAGCATCACTATTATCGATTATGCAGATTGGACTCACCTGGTTCAGTGTCTGAGCAGAACAAATATATGACAAAGACACCTCTCTCTCTCTCTCTCTCTCTCTCTCTCTCCATATATATATATATATATGAGTATTTTAAGCAGACTTTCATAAAACTATTTGGCGAATCCGGGATAATTGATATTAATGAAAACTCTTCATACAACCAGTATATTTATTTTTAGAAGTATAAGCTTTGTTGTGTCCATGGAGAACAAAAAAAAAAGACACATGCTTTTTTTTATTTTGATTATCTTTTATTTTGTTTACTTTTATTTCTCTGTTAAGTGTTGTAAGCATTATTCAGTTGTCAGAAAAAATTAGAATGAACAGGTTTGCACTTTTACATCTGGCTATATGTCGGATATTATTTAACATTAATAGTGGCAATAACTAGTTCTGTAAAGCAAAAGATGATCAATGCAATAATTTCATGGGGGAGCCAACATAAAAATACTCCGGTGTGGAATGTTCCAATTCAGTTGGAACATTGCATAAAAGTCCTGGTTTTGTTATGAACAACATGCTGCAGTTTTTATGGATTAAGGTAAATCAATGTTTCATGTTGTGTCTGTGGTCGGAAAATTTAGATTTCTCTTATTTCATATATTGATTTATGCTATTTACTAAGCGAAAAAATGTTTTTTAATCAGTCTGCTTTATCTGCAAGGCCACAGAATACCTGAGTGAGGAGTGTTTGTAGACAAGACTTATTCCGTTAACAAGCCTGATACTTTCTCAAGGTTTATTCATAACTGCAATCTGTAATTTGTTTTGACTCTGACTATTTTCCATTATTGTAAATAAGGGAGACCAATGCTGCCCAGATCAGAACAGGGCTGATTACCATGCAATAAGGGCTGATTGATGAACTGCTCTCTCTTTGCAAAGATGTAATAAAATGCCGGCTGAGGGAAATCCATTGATCTCCGTTTATTTAACTGGAGTGAATAGTTGAATACTTTTTTTCCCACAGCAGTATCACAGCTTTTTTATCAAACTAATATTCAATCAATATTCAACTATGAATAGAAAAGGAAAAAAAACACATAAGCACTGGTTTTTGATCAGTTTAGCAGGTTTTCTAGCCCTCTAGATCCTTCTTCCTTCAACCCGCTGTGCAGCAGGCAGCAGTCTCACTCATTCACTCACTCACACACAGCTCTGGCTGACGTTCTCCTAATATTCACAACAGACAGTCCCACTACATGCAGTTCACGTCACCCACAGAGACCTGTTATTACCGGATTAGACAGCGAGATTTTTTACATTAGGCTACATTAATCAGTCAGGGTGACTATATTGCACTTTTATATCCAACACAATCAGGCTCTAGTCAGTCATTAGCCTACAAAATAAAATTGCCATAGAGATGACTTCATGGCTCCACATCTCCCACCTCTGATCATAAGTATTGGGTAGGGTTTTGGTTCCTAGCCCACATGCAGAACACACACACAGAGACTGGGGAAAAAATGTAAAGGTTTAATTAATAAATGGTACAGAAAACAGATCAGGGGGGTAATCAGGTCCAGGGCTGGTCACGACTGGGTTACTGTTCTGGAGATAGCGCTGAGCGACAGAGGGGGGAACCAGGAGGGTTCAGAGGCTGTGGGCAGACTGAGGGCTTGGTGGAGGCTAGGCTTGGTAAAGAGCTTGTAGATCACCAGGTTTGAGTTTCCCTTCCAGATTCTTCTGAGATCCGGCTGGCAGGTCCTTGGCAGATTAGCAGATCTTTGACTGGTTTGGTTCTCCAGGGTTTTTCTGAGATCAGACAGACAGATTTCCAACAGAGAAACTCTTCAGGTGGTTTCTGGTTTCAGACAGGTTCAACCTGGGAAGCAGAGAAGACAAAATGGATCAGTTTCAGGTTACAAAGTCAGGAGACAAGACAGGCAGGTTGGCTCAGGGTTTGCTGTACCATAACTGACTAACACTCTGGCACTGGAGTGTGGTCCTCAGCCCACTTAAATACTGGTCTCCTGATGAGCAGATAAGGAACAGCTGGTGAAGTCAGCTCCAGCTTCAGGAGATCCAATACGCCCTCTGGTGGAGAAAAGATAGACAGAACCCCAGATCCCAACAGCAACACAAACCCCTAGGAAGGGATCCTCGGCGCCCTCTGGTGGGCAAGCCTCAGGATCCCAACAAATATGTCACTAAGTGACTATGAACACATTCCAGCTGTGTGTATGTGCAAAAAAGAAATCAATGCATGGATGGAAAGTTAGCACATATCTTTAGTAAATAAAACTAGAACCCACCATTCATGCTCTAAATTATGGGTGAAGTGATGGACCCTGACATGAACCTTCAGAGGCTCATAAAGTTAAAGAACATCTCCAGGATTAAAGAACTTATGTCTCTGCAGGACCTTAAAAAACTAATTCATGCGTTCATCTTTAGAAGAACTGATTACTGCAGCAGTGTCTAAACAGGTCTGCATAAAAAGTGGAACAGACAGCAGCTGATTAATCTGTACATTTATTCACACGCCATCACAAATAAGTGGTTGGATAAATGTAATAGCCAACCCCCAAAGTACTGGTCCTAAAATGTATGGTGTTGAACATTAAACGTAGGTCTCCATCTTCCACTGCAGCTGTTCATCTGATCTGACATCTCTACAGATTGTTGGTTCTGCTTCATCACTGAATGGAAAGATGGTGAATTTGTGTTGGTTTTTGCTTCTTCAGGATGTTTCTCAATCATTGCTGATGGACTTAATAACTCTGAATCTTCCTTGTTTATCTGATATGACTTCTTTAAATGGTCGTCAAACTCTTTGTTGTCATGTATTGCATCCTCTAATTGGGTCTGTTGGTGTGTCTCATTCACCGCTGACACACCTGGTTCCCTGACTCTTCGTCATCGTTATCAAATTTGAGCGGTTCTGGAGAGATGTCAGATGACATGTCACCAAAGTTTGAATTTTCATCTGTTGCTTCTCATTGAGTTTGTTTGTCAGCAGGGATTAGTTCCATTCTACACAGGACGGTTCTGTAGAAAATGCATGAAATGTGTCACCCTAACCTGTTTTTCCACCTGTTACGTGGGTATGTTGGTATGTCCCACATAGAGTTGACAGACCTGGAATTTCATTTTCTTGATTGATAGCCTTACAGCAGCAGTCTTCAACGTTTACCGGGCCAAGGACCCCCAAACTGATGGCGAGATGGAGCGGGGACCCCCTGATTATATGTATTGTGTGCACTGGAAAAAATCAAAATCTAGATAAGTATTTTTTTCTTAAAATAAGTGCATTTGTTCTTGGATTACAGTGGGGCAAAAAAGTATTTAGTCAGCCACCAATAGTGCAAGTTCTCCCACTTAAAAAGATGAGAGAGGCCGGTAATTTTCATCATAGATATACCTCAACTATGAGAGACAAAATGAGGAAAAAAAATCCAGAAAATCACATTGTCTGATTTTTAAAGAATTTATTTGCAAAATATGGTGGAAAATAAGTATTTGGTCAATAACAAAAGTTCATCTCAATACTTTGTCATATACCCTTTGTTGGCAATGACAGAGATCAAACGTTTTCTGTAAGTCTTCACAAGGTTTTCAAACACTGTTGCTGGTATTTTGGCCCATTCCTCCATGCAGATCTCCTCTAGAGCAGTGATGTTCTGGGGCTGTCGCTGGGCAACACGGACTTTCAACTCCCTCCAAAGATTTTCTATGGGGTTGAGATCTGGAGACTGGCTAGGCCACTCCAGGACCTTCAAATGTTTCTTATGAAGCCACTCCTTCGTTACCCGGGCGGTGTGTTTGGGATCATTGTCATGCTGAAAGACCCAGCCACGTTTCATCTTCAATGCCCTTGCTGATGGAAGGAGGTTTTCACTCAAAATTTGACGATACATGGCCCCATTCATTCTTTCCTTCACACGGATCAGTCGTCCTGGTCCCTTAGCAGAAAAACAGCCCCAAAGCATGATGTTTCCACCCCCATGCTTCACTGTAGGTATGGTGTTCTTTGGATGCAACTCAGCATTCTAGTAGTAGAGTAGAGTTTTTACCAAAAAGTTCTATTTTGGTTTCATCTGACCATATGATATTCTCCCAGTCATCGTCTGGATCATCCAAATGCTCTCTAGCAAACTTGAGACGGGCCTTGACATGTACTGGCTTAAGCAGGGGGACACGTCTGGCACTGCAGGATTTGAGTCCCTGGCGGCGTAGTGTGTTACTGATGGTAGCCTTTGTTACTTTGGTCCCAGCTCTCTGCAGGTCATTCACTAGGTCCCCCCGTGTGGTTCTGGGATTTTTACTCACCGTTCTTGTGATCATTTTGACCCCACGGGGTGAGATCTTGCGTGGAGCCCCAGATCGAGGAAGATTATCAGTGGTCTTGTATGTTTTCCATTTTCTAATAATTGATCCCACAGTTGATTTCTTCACACCAAGCTGTTTACCTATTGCAGATTCAGACTTCCCAGCCTGGTGCAGGTCTATAATTTTGTTTCGGGTGTCCTTTGACAGCTCTCTAGTTTTGGCCATGGTGGAGTTTAGAGTGTGACTGTTTGAGGTTGTGGACAGGTGTCTTTAATACTGATAACGGGTTCAAACAGGTGCCATTAATGAAGGTAACGAGTGGAGGACAGAGGAGCCTCTTACAGAAGAAGTTACAGGTCTGTGAGAGCCAGAAATCTTGCTTGTTTGTAACTGACCAAATACTTATTTTCCACCATATTTTGCAAATAAATTCTTTAAAAATCAGACAATGTGATTTTCTGGATTTTTTTTTTCTCATTTTGTCTCTCATAGTTGAGGTATATCTATGATGAAAATTACCGGCCTCTCTCATCTTTTTAAGTGGGAGAACTTGCACTATTGGTGGCTGACTAAATACTTTTTTGCCCCACTGTAAGTAGGTAAAAGAGACATTTTGTCAATGGAACAAGACAATTAACACTTAAAGTAAGAAAACACAATTGCATTGTCTTATTTTAAGTACATTTTGTCTAAATATCTTATTTTAAGAGTAAAAATAGTCATTCCATTGGCAAATCATCTCATTAACCCACTCAAATTAAGGTTAAATATACTTAATTTAAGACATTTTTACTTATTTAGACCTTTTTTCCAGCATGAAATAGTGTTCTATCAAACTGGTTCTATAGTCACTCTAATACAGATGGAGTAATGTAACTAAAGTAATCGCTCCCTGGGATTATTAAAGTATTTCTGATTCCTGGTTGATGGGACAGGTGTTGTGAATGAAACGGTGCCCAGCTTGAAAGAGCTCCTGTGTGTCGCTGAATGTGAGCATTGATGACTGAAAGACATCTTCTGCCTCCATTTATCTGTTTACTACAGTCTGTTGAATTCATGTTAATGTGGATTTAAAGACATTTCAATTAGTGGAAATAATTGCAGGAGGGAATATAAAAAAAGTCTAATCAACCAAGACTTTTGCGACCATTCAGTACCTCCGTGGACCCTATGGGGTCACGGACCCCCTGTTGAAGACCTCCGCCTTACAGTAAGAAATGTCCTTCATATCTTTTCTGAAATAGAGTTCAAAATAGTTCAGTTCCTTTTTCAAATCCTTGATTTTCTTCGTGATAGAAGTTTATTATTTTACCATCTCACAAGATTAAAAGTTTGGTTTTAGATACTAAATATCTTTTATTAAAGTTTATTCAATACTTTCCAACTCCGTAATGGACTCTGGAGCCTCATTGTAACTGTTAACCACTTTAGTTTGAAATGAAAATTATTTTGTCAACCTCTTACACTGTTCTTCCAAATAGTAATTTTTTCTGATTTCTGTTGCTTGTTTGCAAGCTTGGACTGACTTTTCAATACCTTTGAATGTCTTATCTAGTCTTTCTATGGGGGATTGCTGGCCTAGCGGTTAGAGCAGTGCTCTTGTGCTCTGAGAGGGTTGGAAGTACCCGGTTGGATCGCCAAAGCCTGCGCTCTGGTGTCCTGAGCAGGACCCTTTAACCCCATACTGCTTCCTGGGCGCCACACTATGGCAGCCCATACCTCCCAAAGCAGCTGGATTAAATGCAGTGATAAATTCCTCCAGTGTGCGATATATAAAGTTCATACTTTCACACTGGTGTTGACATTCAACATTTCTTAGAGATAAATCGTTTACTTTTATTTTCTTCATTAAAGAACCATAGCTTCACTTGAAACTCTTTAATCCACTTTTTTTTTTCTGCATTCCTTAGGTTTCATCCATTTTTTCCACATCTGGGTATGAGATTATTCAACAAAAACCTTTTTCAAGATGTTAATTAAGTCCACAGACTTCTTGGATCTTTTTCTTTTCAAACATTTTTTATAGTTGAGCGAGATCAACTTTCTTAACGCAGCAAGATGAGCAAGTTTTAGCTTTAGGTGTAATTCAGTTCAATTCAAAAGTACTTTATTAATCCCAAAGAGAAATGTTGCAGTAACTCATAGGCAGTGTTGGGCACGTTACTTTGAAAAAGTAATTAGTTATAGTTACTAGTTACTTCTCCCAAAAAGTAACTGAGTTACTAACTGAGTTACTCCACCATAAAAGTAACTAGTTACTAGTAAAAGTAACTATTGCGTTACTTTTGCGTTTCTCGCCCGTGTAACCCTTACCACCCGTCCCCAACATTCTCGCCGTGCGTTCCAGCTGAATAAAGCGGACGACAAAGACAAGAACCTGCAGAGAGTTTTGACTTTATTGCAACTCAACGTAAATGACATCAGGGGGGAACGCCATGTGAAGTTTTTTAACAGGGCATTCAGATCTGGTGAAATTAATAACTGGGGATGTCTAATTCTGAAATCCTGTTTGTTTGGGTTCTTGTAGATACTGCAACATCTATCTATCTATCTATCTATCTATCTATCTATCTATCTATCTATCTCTCTATCTATCCATCTATCTATCTAGATGTATACTCTGTGTGTGACATAAAATATGGATCTCCATCCCTGCCACAAAGGCCATCAAATAATGTTTAAAATAAAAAAATACAGTAGGTTGAAAAGGCAGAGTATCCATCCATCCATCCATCCATCCATCCATCCAGATTTCTCCCTTTCATTTGATCGTTCACGCTCTCCATAGTTCTCCTGTGGCGCGAGCACAGGGCGACTGTTGCGCGCCTTTAGCGAGCATGCGCGTTTCCTGTCGCTTGCGCTGTGAATCGTGCCGGAAACCGTATCTGATGGGGAAACGCAGCTCGACGTAACACCGGTATTTCCATCTGGAAAGCTGTTCTGCTGCTGGATCCTCCTCACTCTCCATCTCTCTGTGTGTGCTGTACGTTAACACCCACCAGCGGAACAGGGGCGGATCTAGAAAAATATTTATGGGGTGGCGAGAGGGGGGCAGGAATTTTTTAGGGGTGGCAACATATGGCATTTGTTTACACTGAATTTAATCACAGTTATCACAGTTTGGTGAGAATAGTATGTACAGTACGTGTTTCATGTGAAACAGTTCATATTAGAAATACATCGTACAATGTGATCTCACTTAGTAGGAGATAGAAGAATGATAACACTACTTCTAGTGGGGCATTATGACAGGAAAGGTATTAAGGTAAGACACAGGTGCTGAGTAGTAGATGTGTGAGATTGACTGTCAGAGAGGCAGCTTTGCAGCATTTGCACAAGAAGAAACTATAGAAAGAAAAAGTTTCCCATCAGAGATCTATGGACTGAGCTGGACTAAAGTGAGCAGAACTACACAGTAGAAATAAATGGGTCAAGGCACCCGAACAAGGTACTGGACATCTATGTAATGTTTACTCTGAACACACATGTACCCCATTTGTTCCTCAGTAACTTGACATACAGCAGTTACGGCAACATGAAAGGGACATTTCATGCATGGAAATATGCTGTAGATAGAGCTGTATATGGAGGACCAACTCTGCCATATTTAAAAATAAATACAGAAATAAATAAATGCTCAATAAATAAATAAGCATACAATTAATTGCCACAAAAAATACAACCAACAAATAAATGTAATTAGAAATTATATTATAATGGCAGGCAGAAATGTAAAAAGGGCAGGCAGAAAGAAATAGCGGCGAAGAAATAACTAGGGTAAAAAAATACAAAGGAAGAATAAAACAGACAAAAATATGACATGCACATAAATAAATACTTAAAAATATAAGTAATTAAAAATGAATTAGGGTAAATATTAAAAAGACAAAGAAATAAAAAGAGTTATATACCTTTTATGACTAGCTGTATAATTTAATTTCTACTTACACTTATTTGTTGTTTGTATTTTTGGTGGCAATTAATTGTATGCTTATTTATTTATTTATTGAGCATTTATTTATTTCTGTATTTATTTTTAAATATGGCAGAGTTGGTCCTCCATACTGCTGTATCAACAAATCAACAAAAAGGCAGGTACTGTATGTTACATCAAAATCTCCACAAATCTGAAAAGAAGCAACATAAAAATACATTTTGCTTCCAATCTGTAAAAGTACAAAACATTTTGTGAGTAGGTTCATACAGGTAATTTCTGGATAGTTTCATATTATATATACAAAAAAGAAACAACAACACTGCTTCATATTAAGCAGGATTCACACCAGTATCACATTTTTAACTTTTAACACTTTTGGTTTTATTAAAGGAAATATCAGATTTTCTCAGGTGCCAAAACAAAATGTAGCAGCTCTGTAAAGGCTCACCAGAGAGCATAACATAAAGTTAACATGACTATAACAGCTGAATGCAGTGATTTCCATGTTGCTCAGCAAAACGCTTCACAACTTTATTTAGATCCAAGGCCTTTGTGCGTTTTGATTTGAGTTAAACCAAACTTGATCGTCTCTTTTCTGTCATAGTTGACCGCAAATATGTCTTTATGAGCCTGAGACGTCAGGCCTAACTAACATCATAGATAGAGAAATAACGTTCTGCTACCTGATTTTTATCATCTCAAAATCAGCATTGCAGCTATGCTAGCAACATTGTGCTTTCATTATGATTTCATTTCTCGATAGATAGTTAATCAGTTTTTACCTGTTTCATCCTTCCCGTGTCTCCTCTCCCCATCACCCCTGGCTCCCTCGCTTTGCCCCGCTTTGTTTTCAAAACTAATCAGTCTCAGTCGCTCTCGCGTAATCTCGTGCTGCATTCACTGCAGTCCGACATTAGAAATTAGCGGTCGTAATTCTCAAATGATCCATAATTTATAAGCCTCGCCACCCCTACCGCCAACTGGGGTGGCAGCAGGGGTGGCAAGGCTGTCATTTAGGGTGGCATTTGCCACCCTATGCCACCCCAGTAGATCCGCCTATGCAGCAGAAACACCCACCTAGCCAACTGACAGACGGAATCTCACTATACATCAGCCATTCTCATCCTCCCCTCTCTCATGACAAGGCGCGCACCTCTGGATGACCTAAAAAATCATCTTTAATATCTCTTAAACAAAAGTAGCACAGACAATATTTTTTTCTGCACAAATCTGCACTAACGTTGCACTAACCATTCAGTTTATTTGCAGAGTTTTTGGACGTGGGTGGGGTGTCAGCTTCACGCAGCTGCGCACGAGTCCTATCATGAAAAAAGGTTCATTGTGCGACCTGAGTAACGCGCAGTAACGGGGTGTCTGCAATGGTAACTGCGTTATAGTTACAGTCAAAGTAATTAGTTAGATTACTCGTTACTAAAACAAGGTTACTTGTTTACTTTCAACGCCGTTAGTCCCATCACTGCTCATAGGTTATTTTCATCCAGGTGTTGTAAGTGTTTATAGCTGTAGGCAGGAATGATCCTCTGTAGCTGTCTGTCTTGCACCGGATCTGGAGAAGCTTCTGACTGAAGACACTCTGCTGTTGTTTAACAGTCAGATGAAGAGGATGCTCACTGCTGTCCATAATGCTCTTCACTTTATGAAGTATTCTTTGTGAAATAATCTCGAGAGGTTCTACAGGAGATCCTGCAACAGAACCGGCCTAATTAGCTTGTTGAGCCTTTTTAAGTCCTTGGCTACTGTGAAATGGCAGATGAGAGCTAGCAGAGCGTCTCCAACATGCAGCCACCTTTAGCACCGCAGTTCTAGAATAAATCATAATTTGGGGCAAAACTTGCTTTTCTCTGATTCAACCCACCTGATTCAGTTGATTGCAGATCAGCAAAACCTGTTGATCTGCTATCAATTTATATCAGATGTGTAAATGCTGGAACCAGCCACCAGCTTTAGTGTGTGAGGCAGACACCCTGTATACTTTTAAGGCAAGACTTAAAACTTTCCTTTTTTTTTTAAAGCTTATAGATACAGTAGTTATCCTCCGCTATCTGTTGCGATAACATAATTAGTTGTTTTTTTAAAGCTCGGAATCATTTCTAACCATTGTTTCATAAGGTGGTTTATTACCCAAAGCTTCATTAAGTTCCCTTGGGTGGCATCTACTGGCAGTAGTGATTATTACACCAAATAAACTCCTGAGCATGTGATGCATCTCTTCTGTATATATTAACACTTATGTCTGTATATGGGTTATAGCTTCTCAAGAAATTTTCTGAGTAATTTACCCATTAAACAGTAATTCATAAACAATGTGAAAATGTTTGGTTTCTCATTCATGTCTTGTGTGCTTGGTATGATAAAGAGGATAATTGTGTTATTTCAGGTGTTTCTATTCAATAAAAGGGTTTTTTTGCACAGTAGCAGGGCTGAGATTTTTTATTTTTTTTATATATCTCCAGCTTTAAAAAATACTCTATCACAGGAAAGAGGGGAGGCTGCTAAGATAAAGTACTGTTTGGATGGATTTGGATAAAGAGTTTTGTACTCTGCTTAACATTTCAGCGGATCCTCTGCTCGGTCCAAAGGAGCAGCAGATAAGCAATGCTGCACCTCCACTATACCAGTGTGTTCCTGTTTGGGTGTGACTCCATCCTGGAGAGAAATATCAGCTGTGCTGCTGCCATCAGCACCTTTGTTTATAGATGTTGGAGCCCTGCCTGTTTTTCAGTGTAGTCCTGTTTCTCTGACCGTGACTGGCTGGATGTGCTCTCTTCATCCTCTGACATGGGAGCTGGCTCAGAACCCGTCTGCCCGGCTGTGTGTTTCCTGGATGGGGCCGCCTTTGGGGCAGGTTAAAAGTTGCCTTTTGTATCTCTGCTTCTGTCTCACACTGAGCCTGGTTCTGCTGGAGGTTTCTTCCTGTTAAAAGGGAGTTTTGCTCTCCACTGTCGCTACAAGCATGCTTAGTGTGAGGGATTGGATTTGAGTCGAAGAGCTGTTGCAATCAACTGGTTTTCCTTAGATAGAAAACTTTGAATCAATTTGACTGATCTTGTTTGTATTGTATCTGTAAAGTGCGTTGAGATGATGTGTTGTCAGATAGAAATAAATTGAATTTAACAGAACAGAACATGCAGGGCAGTGTGCCTTGAAGACTGAGCTGAATGCAACATAAAAAAATAAATAAATTCTTTGTCACCATGAACCCAAAAACTATGTTTTCAGGAAACTTGGGTCAGAATGCACAAAAAACGATTATAGAAAAAAGAGATTAAAAACACACACAGTATAGAGGAAGCCACTTAAAGTAGCAGACTGAAGACCTGGTAAAACTGGTTCCCTCTGACTTTTGAATCTCTGTTACTTTTTTCCATATCTCAGTGACTGCAGTGTGTATAGAGAGGCTCCAGCTACACATAGGGAAGCAGATCCCAAGCTTTGCAGAAATGTGTTTTGTCATGATTGGTTTAAATTCAAACCCACATGCAGAACACAACGGAGGCTGGGTAAAAGTTTAACAGAGTTTATTAAAGGTTGTTGATACAAAAACATGAACAGGATCTGGAACAGGTCCGGGTTGGGTTCACTGAAGTCTGCAGAGATGGATAGTTTGATTAGCTGGGCAGACAGATGATTAATGAGTCCTCAAAGATAATTCTGATTCTACCTTGACAGAGTCCAGGCTTCTCTTGTGAGAGAGGGAACCGTTGGGTCCAGAGACTGTTGGTTCAGCAGAGTACTCAAGCAGCTGCAGCGTCTAGCTTCTGACTTTGAATGGCAGACCTTGATCAGAGTTTCCAGCTCTTCACAGAGAGCAGCGGGGGAAATCCAAAATAGGAATCTTCAGGTTTGGCTCACCAGGGCTGGAAGGCAGGTTAAGCTCACCCAGAGCTTCAGGCTTGAGACAGGTTTCCTGTGAGCAAAGACAGAGGAGGGTTAGAATCAGTTTTCTCACTTGAGATGACTAAGATTCCTTCAGGTATCAGAGGCTCAGGTTGCTAACCAAACTAAGGTCAACACTGCGGCGTTGAAGGAAGGTCTGGCAGCTGCTTATGAAGGGAAGGTCTCCTGATGAGTAGATGCGTCTCAGGTGTGCTGGAGGGCTCCAGCCCAGGAGACCTACAGCGCACTCTGCTGAAGTAAGGTGGTACATCTCCAGATCCCAACAGTTTTACGTCTACCTCTGTGCCCAATGAATTAAAGCAATAATAAAGATTGGTACATGGTAAGATTGTTAAAATCTTTTTTTAAAAACAAAACAAAAAAACATTTAGCTTGGCTACCGAGCAAAGCCTCACTTTATGACCAGCCTATGCAGCATGTTATTAAACCAGAACAGAGATCATTTTAATTAGTAATATATTAGGATCTATGTTTAAAGAAAAGGAAAACGCAACAACAAAGGCTGTGCGATGGTTTATATAGGCACTAGTGGGGCAGTGAGGGTTGATTCTCAGAGAGCAATCTCTCAAGGTTGTCCAATTTTAGTGGTGGAGATTCTCAGTCTTCCAGGTCATAGTCATTCAAAAAAGTTAAAAGACAATCCACTGCACTTTGTTTTCCAAGTTTCAAGACATTTTCCCATCCAGGAAGCTTTTTCAATTCAAAATGTCTGGATTAGCTTTGAGGTCCAGGCTTTTATAGAGTAGCCCAACAAAAGCCTGGTAATTGCTTATAAAACATGCAAATTGAAACTGTTTAATGTGTTCTGTTTAATGATACATTTAAATAATAATCAAATAATCTAACTTTACCAGCAGCTTTTTTCCTATTTGAGCCATTATTAATATTTTCCTTAAGTTCTCACGTAATTTCCTGAGAACCTCTGGAAGCTGAGGCTAATGGCAAGAAGGGCTCCAAACCGAAAGTCTTGCATGATTAGAATTATAGTAAGACCATGGCTAAGGCTTTGGTCAGGAGCTTAGAGCTTTTTGTTTTTTATTGTTGTTGTGCTACTTAGATTTTCCCAGCTTGGGCAAATTGGATGGATAGCCTCCTTGAAGATATATTTTTAGAAGATTGTTAGATAAATATAGTCCTGGACATTGAATGAGACATTTCTTACACATTTCCAACAAACACTTGATGTTGGATAACCATTGGATTAAGAGGAAAAAATGAAAGTTGGATTTAAAATAAATCATTTCTCAATTGAAGATTAGCACTCAGCTTTGAGCAGACATGGATATTGATTACTAGTCAACACAACTTGAAACTAATTAACCCTTTAAAACCTGGACCATAAAATAATGGATCGAGAGTTTTGTCATTGAACTTTCTGACAAATGAAAGCCAAAAAAAATAAATTTTTATAACTTTAATTACATCATCGGTTTGCATCAGTTTTAATACATTAGGCATTTCTGTTTAATCTTTTATCCATTTTTTGTTCACTACATCTGTCTGATTGTGTAATTCCAGGTTTTCAAGAGCAAAAATATCACACTGATAATTCAGAGGTCTCAAAAACGCATGTTCCAAATATGATACGCTTGGCTTTAAAGGGTTGAACGACAACATCAGATTGATGTAAGTGATGTTGCATCAGTGTTTGCTTTTGGTTGTCCAACGTGGCAATCATATCCAAGCAAGAACCAACCTTAATACAACGTAGTGTTTCTGCTGTGTTAAAACGACAAAATGTTAAAACAAGCAAAAATCTAATACTGCTTTCATAAATACATATTATATGAGTATAATTACATGATGTAAAAAAAAATAGTGTAACCTCATAGCTTAGAACTAGCTTATAAAGATTTAAGGGGTGGTGCTCCCAACGGGAGATAACATGTTGTGTCAGCAGATTAGAGAAGCCTAAAGAGGACAAACCTGTCAGCCTTATGCATTTTACCTATACCTGTAAATGTGTTGTTGGTCCCAAAAGAGTTAAAAACAATCTGAAACTACTGTAGATCACAATATCTTCCACGCTCTGTTATAATGAAAGAACATCCATACTTTATTTTTTTAGGGAGGGGCAAAAGAAACAAATAAAAAAGGAAAAACACGTAATAGACAGGGTAAAACAACATTTCCTTTAAAACGGAAGTTCAGGTTACAGGCTTTCTGTAGGACAGGTAAGGTAATTCAATATAACAGTGAATCTTATTTTACTGTTATGTTATAACAAGACACAGACGTCATTAGGTGATGTTAGTAGATGTCACCCTGTGGCTTCCTCAGTGTGTCCCACTCACTGATCGCTATTTATTCACCGGATTGCTGAATGCCCGTTGGTAGTACAGGGTTGAAGTGCAGCCACCGGCCTCCATTTTGGTACTCCCTAGTTAGACCGGTCGCAATGTAAACAGTCTGTGTGCTAAAGCATCTAACAACAATGATGTTCTCATTTTCAGGGGGGGCTTAAGACTTTTAGAATAAAGATAAATTCATTACTTTGACACACACTAGCTGTTTCATAGCATCAGTAGATTTATTTAACTTATAATAATAAAAATAGGCACATCACATTGCATAGTCGGTATGAAGTCAATGAGGTCTATAAATCATGTAATATAACATATATACAAACCCATAAGAACAAAATAAATGTGTTAATGGAGTATAACATTACAGATGTGCCAAAAGTGCTCAATTGATGATGTTAATGCAATATACACTACTGTTCAAAAGTTTGGCGTCACATTAAAATGTCCTTATTTTTGAAGGAAAAGCACTGTAGTTTTCAATGAAGATAACTTTAAACTAGTCTTAACTTTAACTAAATATACTCTATACATTGCTAATGTGGTAAATGACTATTCTAGCTGCAAATGTCTGGTTTTTGGTGCAATATCTACATAGGTGTATAGAGGCCCATTTCCAGCAACTATCACTCCAGTGTTCTAATGGTACAATGTGTTTGCTCATTGGCTCAGAAGGCTAATTGATGATTAGAAAACCCTTGTGCAATCATGTTCACACATCTGAAAACAGTTTAGCTCGTTACAGAAGCTACAAAACTGACCTTCCTTTGAGAAGATTGAGTTTCTGGAGCATCACATTTGTGGGGTCAATTTAACGCTCAAAATGGCCAGAAAAAGAGAACTTTCATCTGAAACTCGACAGTCTATTCTTGTTCTTAGAAATGAAGGCTATTCTATGTGAGAAATTGCTAAGAAATTGAAGATTTCCTACAACGGTGTTTACTACTCCCTTCAGAGGACAGCACAAACAGGCTCTAACCAGAGTAGAAAAAGAAGTGGGAGGCCGCGTTGCACAACTGAGCAAGAAGATAAGTACATTAGAGTCTCTAGTTTGAGAAACAGACGCCTCACAGGTCCCCAACTGGCATCTTCATTAAATAGTCTCCACAAAACACCAGTGTCAACATCTACAGTGAAGAGGTGGCTGCTGGATTTTGTGTTTCAGGGCAGAGTGACAAAGAAAAAGCCATATCTGAGACTGGCCACTAAAAGAAAAAGATTAAGATGGGCAAAAGAACACAGACATTGGACAGAGGAAGACTGGAAAAAGGTGTTGTGGACGGATGAATCCAAGTTTGTGTTGGGATCCGGAGGCTTGCCCACCAGAGGGCGCCAAGGATCCCTTCCTGGGGATTTGTTTTTCTGTTGGTTTCTGGGTTCTGTCTGCCTTTCTCCTCCAGAGGGCGTTCTAGGTCTCCTGAAGCTGGAATTGACTTCACCAGCTGTTCCTCATCTGCTCATCAGGAGACCAGCATATAAGCAGTGGCAGTGCAACACTCCAGTGCCAGAGTGTTAAGCCAGTTACGGTTAGCAAGCCTGAGCCAACCAACCTGTCTGATTCTCTGACTCCCTTGAAACCTGAACCGGAACCTAACCAGTTTTGTCCTCTCTGCTTCTTAGGAAGAACATGACTGAATCCTGGAACTCTGGAAGAGTTCTTTCTTCTGCTGCAACCTGTTTGCTCTCAGGAGAGCATTGGATGATCAACTGGTCTGAACCTGCCTGCCCGCTCTCAAGAAGGACCCGGCAGAGGGAGGGAACCCCTCCTGGTTCCCTCCTTCTGCCACTCAGCCTGAACCACAGAACAGGTACAGACCTGCATTATTCCACAAACAACTGAACCTAGATCTCAGCTAACCGAACTGTCCCTCTCTGCAGGGACAGTTCTGGACCTGTCTGCAGG
Source organism: Cyprinodon diabolis (assembly GCA_030533445.1). Taxonomy (NCBI): domain Eukaryota; kingdom Metazoa; phylum Chordata; class Actinopteri; order Cyprinodontiformes; family Cyprinodontidae; genus Cyprinodon; species Cyprinodon diabolis. The sequence continues at coordinate 7,402,814 of CM060082.1, forward strand.
ACTGGACCTGTCTCTCAGAATCAGTTTTATTATTCATTGTGTTAACAATAAACAGTTTAACTTTTCTTCCGTGTCTGAGTGTGTTCTGCATGTGGGTTAGGTCCCTTAATCCCACCATGACAGTTTGAGGTGTTTGGATCACAAAGAAGAACGTTTGTGAGACACAGAACAAATGAAAAGATGCTGGAAGAATGCCTGACGCCATCTGTTAAGCATGGTGGAGGTTATGTGATGGTCTGGGGTTGCTTTGGTGCTGGTAAGATGGGAGATTTGTACAGGGTAAAAGGGATTCTGAATAAGGAAGGCTATCACTCCATTTTGCAACGCCATGCCATACCCAGTGTACAGCGCTTGATTGGAACCAATTTCATCCTACAACAGGACAATGACCCTAAACACACCTCCAAACTGTGCAAGAACTATTTAGAGCAGAAGCAGGCAGCTGGTATTCTATCGGTAATGGAGTGGCCAACGCAGTCACCAGATCTGAACCCCATTGAGCTGTTGTGGGAGCAGCTTGACCGTATGGTACGCAAGAAGTGCCCATCCAACCAATCCAACTTGTGGGAGCTGCTTCTGGAAGCGTGGGGTGCAATTTCTCCAGATTACCTCAACAAATTAACAACTAGAATGCCAAAGGTCTGCAATGCTGTAATTGCTGCAAATGGAGGATTCTTTGACGAAAGCAAAGTTTGATGTAAAAAAAATCTTATTTCAAATACAAATCATTATTTCTAACCTTGTCAATGTCTTGACTTTCTATTTTGTATTCTTTTCTATTCATTTCACAACGTACGCTGGTGAATAAGTGTGACTTTTCAGGAAAAACACAAAATTGTTTTGGTGACCCAAAACTTTTGAATGGTAATGTACATGTATTGATTACATTTTTATGGTAATTACATATTACATATAATTTCAAAATTTTACATCAAGACTGCAAAACAAGTACATGTCTGTTAATGCTATAGTATTCTTACATTTTTGCGTGCATGATGTCATATAATTTATTATTTATTTTTTTTTCAGCTCATGGCTTTTTCAAAGTAGAAATACAACAAGCACTAAAAAAACAATGACATCATCCACTTTATAAATAATTATTACATTGACATTTCACAGTGAATTACTCTCTATTTACTCTACCTTCTATTTTCTAATGTTAGACACACACTAACTCAGTCAATATCTTCTAGTTGGTCTGAGATAGACTATTGTTACGCTACATACTATACTATAGGATACATCAGCGTATAGATGGATTTTCCTGGTAAGTACATCGACAGACTCTAAATTAGCTGTGGAATGTCTTCCCACAGCCGGCTAACTGCTTGTTTTTGCAGCCAGATGCTACACATGTAGGCTTTTTTATTTCGTGTCTCTGTGAGTGTGGGGAGTACCAACATGGCGGACGGTGGCTTTTTTGGCAATCAGCAATGCAGTGAATAAATAGAGATCAGTGGATATCACACGCTTAAAGGGAGGCACAAGTTTAGATGGTGATAAATCCTACACACTGTCCCTTTATTCAAGGCTATTCCACTTTAGCTCAGGATTTGTGTTTAGGGTCATTTTCCTGCTGGAAGATGAACTTTTACCACACTATCAAGCCTTTGCAGCCTCCGACAGGTTTTCTGCAAGGTCTGCTCAACTTTTTGCTCAATTTATCTTCCTATCCCACTCTGGCATTTGAACCAAAGTCCTTTTCTGCCTGATCTCAATGACATACCTTCTTCCACATGTCTGCTTGTGCTCTGTATCGTTTGTAGCAAATTCAAACAAAGCTATCTTTCTTCAATAATGATTTTTTTTTCTTGTTAATATTCCATAAAGACCTATTTTTAATGAAGTATTTATTCTGTCAGCAGATCCTCCAGTATTACTATCGGAAACCTTTGAGGCCTCTCAAACAGGTGACCTCTTTTAAGAGGTCGTTCACCAAATGTTATCAGCACCTCTTGCCTCTCCCCCACAAAAGTGAACAAAAAAATTCTTTCTTTTTTTCCTCCCAATCTGTTTCATTCAGCCAAAACTTAAGAACTATGAACATATGTGGCCATCACACTTTAAAAATTGGTGTTACTCAATACTTGCACATTTGTAAGACTAAATCTGGGTGTAGTGATGGACTCAGATCTGAACCTTCAGAGGCTCATAAAGACAGGAACAAAGTCTGCCTTCTATCGCATGGAGAACATCTCCAGGATTAAAGGACTAATGTCTCTGCAGGACCTTTAAAACTAATTCCTGCTTTGTTCGTCTTGAGTAGCGTTGGCTCCACAGGTCTGTAGGTCAGACAGCTGATCCAGAATGTTGCTGCCTGTGTCCTCACTAGAACTAAGAAAGTGGAGAACATGAGCCTCTTTCTACAGTTTTTCCCCTGGCTCACCATCTCTCTAAGAATATACTTCAAATCCATTTCTATAAATCACTGAATGACTGGGCTTCAAATTACATTGCAGACTTGTTGTCAGTAGATCAACAGCCAGACCATTCAGGTCTTCTGGTTCAAATCTACTTCTTATACCCAGAACCAAAACTAAACATGGAGAAGGAGCAATTAGTTCTTACGCTCCACTAATCAGGAATAAAATATTTCAAAAACTATAATAAAAGCACTGTAACCCTGTTTGTTTAGAGCGGCCTTTGACTGAGGTCATTTTATTTTTTTATTAATATGATAATTTTATTTGAGCTGTTCATTTGCATTCTCTTCGATTATCTTTATCGCCTCTCTGCCCCTGCAATATACTTTTACCTCCTCTTGCCTTTAGTCAGCATATAAAACACTTTAAAATGATTGGCGGAATGGGTGAAAATAATAAAAAAGTTTAAGGCAGGGGCTACCAACACCGTTCCCGCATGCACCAAGGGGCCCTCAAGGACCACATGGGGGGCCCTTAGCGTCTTCTGAAAACAGAGCAATGTACAGGTGGGCTAATTTTACAATCATTTTGTTCTGTTGCTCTTTTTTATCATTTTTTAGAGCATTTCATTATATTAATCATAAATAATTTAAACTAGTGATAGGTTAATGAGGCATCTTGAAGCTTTTCCACACATTGCCTAACTGTACTGTCTCACAGCATACTGACACCTGCTGGACATTTAAAGACACTACAGGCAGATTATTTGACAAACTAAACTGGATTGATTTGATGCCTAGTAAAATATAATTATACTTAATGTAGGTTATATTGTATTATTTCATATCTATGTTTAAATTGAAAATCTCTTTGATATTTTTAGATGCAGCCAATAAATAATGTAAACATTTATCAAAATGTGACAATTTAGGGGAAACTGTCAACGAGAATGATTGTAGACTAGTTTTTAAATTATCATTTTAAAACAATAAGTACAGTAAAAACAGTAAACAACAGTAAACAGTAGTCAACTTCAAATGAACTCTAATTCAGATAAGCTGATTTATAACTGAAAGGAAAAGGATGACACAATGAGAAAATTAAAATAAAAATGCAACGGCTGAAACGACATTCTAATTTAATTTAATTTTTATCTTAATGATAAACCGCAAAAGATTAGATATTTCTTTTTAGCAGATGCATGCATCTTGGAAGATACGTATTTAAACAAAGTTCAGTGAGTCAGTCAGTTATGCACCCATGCATCGGTGTGGCTGGACCCATCAATAATGTAAACATTTATATAGAGATTTCAAAATGAAAATACTTAAAAGAAAATAAGTAATTAAAATAAACGCTAAAAAAATGTGAAGTAGCCCTCAGTCTTAAAAATGTTGGTAACCTCTGGTATAAATTGTTTGAGTGCTTTTGTGATGCCCTCTGGTAGTGATGGGTCAAGTAATATGGCTTTCTATATGGTCCAATTACTCATTATTTATTGGCTGCATCTAAAAATATCTAAGATATTTTCAATTCAAACATACATATAAAATAATATAACATAACTTACAATAATTGAAATGATATCATTGTACTGGGTCATCAAATCAATTCAGTTTAGTCTGTCCAATAAACTGCCTGTAGTTGCTTTAAATGTCCAGCAGGTGTCAGTATGCTGTGAGATAGAATTAGCGCAGCATCAATCGAGTTTTGCTTCAAGATACTTCATTAACCATCTCTGCTCTCTGGTGTTACTCCTGGTCATCTATGCCTGCAGATGGGTCCCTTGTATAAATGTAACAGAGATCCATTTGGTGACCGCTTATAAACATAAACACGCATCTTCTAAAATTAATGTGACTGCATTTGCTAATTATGTTTGATGATAAAAATCTACTTTAAAAGAATATATAGAACGCGTGTTTATTTCGTTAAATCACGAACTAGTCTTTGAATGCGTTTACTCTCCTAAAAATAGTAAACCGTTTATTTAACGTTTGTTGTCTGGGTGTGATGATAACCCTCTCTATCCATAGAACATCTTTGTTCAAAGCCAAGTCTCGCGATTTCTTCAAAGTCACGTGGGTAATGGCTGGAGCTGGCGGATATTAGAAGGTAGTTTTCTTCTTTTAATTCCTCCACTTTGGATTAAAAATAACCATTTTATACAGCTGAATTAAAACGACCGAGGCCATATTAGACTGAAGTGTCTCTAAGTTGAACGTGTTTGCGGAGTTTTGCGCCCGCTTACGTCGACCCCGCCTGTAGAAACCGTCAAACCTTCGAAATAAGAGCTCAATGTTTTCCGCGCTTTTTAGCGCAGCGAAAAGAGCTAGCTTTGTTAATCATCTGCATTAAACCTCATACGGTCATAATACTGGCCCTCTGTTGGATCCATCGGGGTGAAATATTACTATAAACTGTCGCTGCAGAGAACACATCCTGCAGAGGCCATTTAAACAGGATCTATAGCTGCTGCTAGCATTAGCCGGAGCTAAAGGCCTCATCAGGAAACTGGAGGGAGCTTTTATTTTCCAAAATCTGTTTCTGCAGCTCACCTGTCTGAGCTGCAGAAGATATGCCTGACCTAAAGCATGCATCTGAGACACAGATGAATGTTAGTAAACATTATTAATGTTGCTTATTAATGTTGCTATGTCACCTCCACCATAGGAGTCTGTAAAGAGGAGAAGCTGAAGCAGCACCAACAGTACTGAGGGTGAGTTTTCCTTTAAAGTTTAAGGGCTTTTCATTTATCTTACAATTGCATTTCCACATATAACATAAGTATCCTTAGTACTAATATAAAAGCTCAGTTAAAAAATAAGAATATATAACATTTTTAATATAAATCCAGTAAAATTGTTGCTTCATCAATTAATAAAGTTTAATGTTTTTGCATTTCTGTTACAATTTGCATATTCAAATATAACATAAGTATTCTTAGTACTAATATAAAAGCTCAGTGAAAAAATAAGAATATATAAAAATTTAAATCCATTTAAATTTTGCTTAATCAATTAATAAAGTTTAATGTTTTTGCATTTATGTTACAATTTGCATATTCACATATAACAAGTATTCTTAGTACTATTATAAGAGCTCAGTTAAAACATGAAATAAGCATAGCCTATATAATTTTATTATTGTTATTTTAGCTTTATCCATGAAGATTTATTTCTTGTATAACATTGCAATATATCATCACTAGAATAATATTAATGACAAAAAAAATCTATTTTAATATGCTTTACTATTTTGATGTCTCATTTCATCTTATTTTTATTGATCTATTTTATTTATAATATCCAACCATTATTGCCCAATGCTTCTGTAGGTTTTAAAAAGCTGCTTGAAGAGCGAGATTTACAAGGGAGACTTAAGAATTCAATATATAAATGTGAGGTTGGTGCTCTAATAATTGGTCGCACAATTAATTGGTTTTAAGGATCTAGTTCACTTTAAAAATCAAATCATCTCCAGATCCAAAAACATAAAGTCTTAATTCCTCTTTATGTTAGATTATATAAATGGGACACCACCTACTGTGTGGAGCTCAGTGTCTTTACAGCAAGCCTTCAGAGTAAGGTGGTGAGGATGGGAAAGATGGACCTCCAGCAGAACCAGAACCAGAACTAGGCTCAGTATGATTGAGCTGGACAGAAGGAAGACACTCTCACAATGTTATTACAAGAGTTATCATCTATTGGCACATAGAGAGGTGTTGAAGGTGGCTGTTTGTTTTTCTCTGGATTTGTGTTTAATACTTAAGAAGATGTAGGTGGATAATTATTGATCCTGATAAAAACCTCAATGACAAAAACATCAATGCATGAGAGACAGAGGGGTTTTCTTTCTTTTTGCAAGGACTGCGTTCAAGTTCTGGTTAGGAAGCTTTACATTTGTTCATGGCTGAGTGGAGTGTAATCAGAGACCCTTAGAGGCAGGTAGGTCCTGCTTTGGCACTTCTGCTGACCACCTTCCTCTCGATCCCCCTCCAGCAGCAGCAATGGCTCAGGTCGCCAGTCACGGACGGCAGCTCCTGCAGCGCCTGCATCAGCAGCGTGAGATGGACTTCCTGTGTGACATCACCATCGTGGTGAAAGACGCAGAGTTCAGAGCGCACCGCAACATTCTGGCAGCCTTCAGCGATTATTTCTGTGTCCAGGCTGAAAAGGGTGAAGAACTGACGACTCTGGACCCGGAGAAGGTCAGTCGGTACTCTCTGGAGAAGCTCCTGGAGTTTGTTTACACGGGACAGATGAACCTCAGCAGGTAAGAGCGTACAGGCCCATGTTGCTTTTAATGCTGCAGATTCCCCTCTGTGTTTTATGTTCCTAAAAAAATGGATAAAAAGATTGAAATGTTTGTTTTTGTCTGGTTTCAGCACCAGGCAGGCTGCTGTACGCCGAGCCGCTGTCTTCCTGGGAATGTCTGAGGCCACAAAGTACCTGGAGAAAGTCCCTGGTGGGACTGAGTCGGGGGAAACCTCCCAGTCGGATGTGGACAAAGAGGCGGAGGTTTCTCCTCCCAGCCCCAGCAGCCCCGCCTCTCCGCTCGCTCTGTCCATTGCCTCTGTTGTCGGGGACGCCAAGGATGATGGGCTGGACAGCAAGATCCACGATTTCAACCCCAATGAAGTAGATTTGGAGGCAGAGGACAGGAGCGACGGCGATTACAAACCCTCAGCCCAGAGGAGTTTTGGGCGAGGGCTGGGCAGGAAGAGGGGCAGGAGGCCAAAGGGCTTCAGCGGCGAGCAGGTGGAGCAGAGCGGCTCTAGTGACGCAGCTCCCAAGGTCCCGAGCCACAGGGGCCGGGGGAGACCCAGAGGAAGCGGGAAAGGCGGAGGAAAGGGAGCCTCTAGAGCCGATGATTTATCTGTGGGGGATTCTGACACCAGCTTTAAGGACTTGGGAGAAAACCCTGCAGACTTTGGGGACACCTCTGCCGACTGGAGCCCCTCACATGAGGACGAGCTCCCGCTTAAGAAACCACGACGGAGCAGCGGGAGAGGGAGAGGCCGGCCTAGGGGCAGAGGGAGAGGAGGACGGGGACCTAGCCGGAGGAAGGCTGATGAGGAAGACGAGGAGGAAGACAGCGGTGAGCTGGGAGCAGATGATGAGCAGGAGGGGGAGGCCGGGGAGCAGGATCCTTTAGAGATGGGCGAGATGTCGCTGAGCTGCAGCGAGTGCAACAAGCTGTTTAAAGACGTGAGCAGCCTGCGCCGACACGAGAAGATCCACAAGGGCCTGAAGCCGTTTGGCTGCATCTTCTGCTCCAAGAGCTTCAGGCAGGCCACGCAGCTGAAGACACACCTGCGCATCCACACAGGTGAGGAGCGTAAGGAGCAGCAGACCACGGTGTGAAAGAGTTCCTGTTTCAAACCCTTGAAGAAGTTTATTTTAAGAGTTCCCATTTAATAAAGCACAGTTTGGAAAGCTTCAGACTGGGCGGCCATCCTCCCTGCTTCAGTCCTCCTGGTTACTGAAGAGAAATCAGATGTGAAGGTTTTAATCTGTGTTGCTCAGGGAGAGATGCTCTCATGTCAGCTGGACCTTAGAAGTAGCATGCAAGATGATATTTTCTCATTTAAAGTCGTAGGGAAGTCATATCTAAATGTCAAATCATTCTGGCTTAAATATATATATTAATGTGCTCTTTATCAGACAATATTGTCCCAAAAGTTAAAAAATATCTATTTAAAAAAAAAAAATCCTGTCCTTAAATTGGTGGGGTTTTTCCCGTTATCTTCTGCAGGCTAGTTAGTTATACGTCAGCCTGAACACCTAAATTCGGCCAATCATATATCAACGTCATTCAATGGAAGCCTTCTACACCAAACCAAGCTTCTGCCGCCCTGGCGTCCTCTTCCACAACATCTTCATCCCGCTTTCCTCCTCTAAATAAAAAATGGATGACGGAGGAGACTCATCCATGACCTCCGACACTAAACTCTCCTCCTCTTGCATGTTTCCTCTGTCCATAGCGTTCCTTGACAGTGTCGTTTCTAAGTCACCAATTTAGTGCTACTTGGTCCCAATAGAATTTCCCATTGGGAACCTGCTAGCACTAAGTTGCTAACTGGTTAGCAAGATGCTTCCAACAAACCGGCTATAATCAAAGTGGCTTGCGAACCTTCAGCCACAACGATCCCGCCCCCTTGATAATCGACCAATCACATCAACAATTTTGAGAAGAACTGGGCTCCTTTCTTTTAGATTTAATTTAAAAAAACAAACAAATTTGATTATAATTTTTGCTCTTCTTCAAACTTTTTTTTTTCTTTTTACAGATTTTATATACCTTTTCAATTCCTCTTTTTTAGATGAAGTTTTAAGAATTTTTATCATTTTTATCAAAATATGTTTCATAGATCAAAATGCAAAAACTTGCTCTTGACCAATAAAAATGAAATTGCACATGTCCATGATGATCAGTAGAAATAGGTCTTCACTCCCCAGGGAAGCCCATGTCCACAAGTGAGGAGAAGGTAATCAGTAAAAAGCATTTAAAAAAGAATAATATTCTTAAGAATTAATTAGAAAAAAAGAGAAAAAATATAATAATTTAAAATATTAAATCTTGAAAAATAGCAAAGTTACTCCCAAAGGCTTGAAGTTTCATTCCTGTTTGGTATTTTTTTTTTCCATTTACAAAACATGGAACAAAATTCTCTCCATACTCACGTCTCTAATTTGCCACAAAACAACTAAATTCGTGCTGTTTTCTTGTCTTTTATCTTATTTCATCATTTAAACAGGCTGTGTGTTCATTCAGTTAATTCAGAGTTTTTTTGTTTTTCAATCTGAGCCCTCAGCTGATGGATCCAGCTCTGATGCCTTATGCTTAATAAAGATCCCAGGTTTGTTCTGGTCCAACTCGACCCGTTCTCCGTTTGTCTCCAGGCGAGAAGCCTTTTACATGCAGTGATTGCGACAAGTGTTTCGCTCAGAAGTGTCAGCTGGTCGCTCACCGCAGGATGCACCATGGAGAGGAGAAGCCTTACACGTGCGAACGCTGCGGTTTCAAGTTCGCCACGTCGTCCAACTACAAGATCCACATCAGGTATTGATCTGTCGTTTCAACGTTCCATCTCCCTTATACGCAACATCTTGATGCGGCTTGATACCTGATTCACCTCTGAAGTTTAATACTCATGAGATTTTGTGGATTTCATTCAGACTCCACAGCGGAGAGAAGCCGTACGTCTGCGACATCTGTGGCCAGGCGTTCGCTCAGTCCAGCACCCTGACGTACCACAAGAGGCGCCACACCGGGGAGAAACCGTACCAGTGCGACCTGTGCGGCATGTCCTTCTCCGTGTCCTCGTCTCTGATCGCCCACGCCAGGAAGCACACAGGTGGGAGCCTTCAGTAGATGGACAGAACGTGTGAATCATCCAGAGTTAAAACGAGAAGCGTTCCTGTGTGTTTCAGGCGAGACTCCGTATAAATGCCATCAAACTAACTGTGATGCCAAATTTGCGACGTCTTCTGAGCTGAAGAAGCATTTGAGGAGACTTCACCCAGGTGAGTTCAGCTGCTGTATGCTAGCAGGTCTTTAAGCTGCTTTAGAGTTGAGATTCACTGACCCAGTAATAATATTTGTACCTTCAGCAGTATTGCAGGGTTCTCAATAGGGCTGGGCAATTAATTGCATTTGCAAAAAAAATAATAATCGCAATTTAATAAAAAGCAAATTTTGAATTACAGAGGCACTCAATTTTAGTCCCATTACACTTAGCAAGATTACAACCTAAAATTTCTTACTCCAGCTCTTTAGTTAGTAGTAACTTAAAGGTATTTGACAGAGTATTACGGCAAGGCTAGAGATTTTTTTTCTTTTATTATGAGAATAAAGCCGTAACCTCACGAGAATAGAGCCGTAACCTCACGAGGATAGAGCCGTAACCTCACGAGGATAGAGCCGTAACCTTAGGAGGATAGAGCCGTAACCTTAGGAGGATAGAGCCGTAACCTCACGAGGATAGAGCCGTAACCTTAGGAGGATAGAGCCGTAACCTTAGGAGGATAGAGCCGTAACCTTAGGAGGATAGAGCCGTAACCTCACGAGGATAGAGCCGTAACCTTAGGAGGATAGAGCCGTAACCTTAGGAGGATAGAGCCGTAACCTCAGGAGGATAGAGCCGTAACCTCAGGAGGATAGAGCCGTAACCTCAGGAGGATAGAGCCGTAACCTCACGAGGATAGAGCCGTAACCTCACGAGGATAGAGCCGTAACCTTAGGAGGATAGAGCCGTAACCTTAGGAGGATAGAGCCGTAACCTCACGAGGATAGAGCCGTAACCTCACGAGGATAGAGCCGTAACCTTAGGAGGATAGAGCCGTAACCTTAGGAGGATAGAGCCGTAACCTTAGGAGGATAGAGCCGTAACCTTAGGAGGATAGAGCCGTAACCTCACGAGGATAGAGCCGTAACCTCACGAGGATAGAGCCGTAACCTCACGAGGATAGAGCGGTAACCTTAGGAGGATAGAGCGGTAACCTTAGGAGGATAGAGCCGTAACCTCACGAGGATAGAGCCGTAACCTCACGAGGATAGAGCCGTAACCATACGAGGATAGAGCCGTAACCATACGAGGATAGAGCCGTAACCATACGAGGATAGAGCCGTAACCTTAGGAGGATAGAGCCGTAACCTTAGGAGGATAGAGCCGTAACCTCACGAGGATAGAGCCGTAACCTCACGAGGATAGAGCCGTAACCTCACGAGGATAGAGCCGTAACCTCACGAGGATAGAGCCGTAACCATACGAGGATAGAGCCGTAACCATACGAGGATAGAGCCGTAACCATACGAGGATAGAGCCGTAACCTTAGGAGGATAGAGCCGTAACCTTAGGAGGATAGAGCCGTAACCTCACGAGGATAGAGCCGTAACCTCACGAGGATAGAGCCGTAACCTCACGAGGATAGAGCCGTAACCTCACGAGGATAGAGCCGTAACCTTAGGAGGATAGAGCCGTAACCTTAGGAGGATAGAGCCGTAACCTTAGGAGCATAGAGCCGTAACCTTAGGAGCATAGAGCCGTAACCTCACGAGGATAGAGCCGTAACCTCACGAGGATAGAGCCGTAACCTCACGAGGATAGAGCCGTAACCTCACGAGGATAGAGCCGTAACCTCACGAGGATAGAGCCGTAACCTCACGAGGATAGAGCCGTAACCTCACGAGGATAGAGCCGTAACCTCACGAGGATAGAACCGTAACCTTAGGAGGATAGAGCCGTAACCTGAGGAGCATAGAGCCGTAACCTCACGAGGATAGAGCCGTAACCTCACGAGGATAGAGCCGTAACCTCACGAGGATAGAGCCGTAACCTTAGGAGCATAGAGCCGTAACCTTAGGAGCATAGAGCCGTAACCTTAGGAGCATAGAGCCGTAACCTTAGGAGGATAGAGCCGTAACCTTAGGAGGATAGAGCCGTAACCTCACGAGGATAGAGCCGTAACCTCACGAGGATAGAGCCGTAACCTCACGAGGATAGAGCCGTAACCTTAGGAGGATAGAGCCGTAACCTTAGGAGCATAGAGCCGTAACCTCACGAGGATAGAGCCGTAACCTCACGAGGATAGAGCCGTAACCTCACGAGGATAGAGCCGTAACCTCAGGAGCATAGAGCCGTAACCTTAGGAGCATAGAGCCGTAACCTTAGGAGGATAGAGCCGTAACCTCACGAGGATAGAGCCGTAACCTTAGGAGGATAGAGCCGTAACCTTAGGAGGATAGAGCCGTAACCTCACGAGGATAGAGCCGTAACCTCACGAGGATAGAGCCGTAACCTTAGGAGGATAGAGCCGTAACCTTAGGAGGATAGAGCCGTAACCTTAGGAGGATAGAGCCGTAACCTCACGAGGATAGAGCCGTAACCTTAGGAGGATAGAGCCGTAACCTCACGAGGATAGAGCCGTAACCTCACGAGGATAGAGCCGTAACCTCACGAGGATAGAGCCGTAACCTCACGAGGATAGAGCCGTAACCTCACGAGGATAGAGCCGTAACCTCACGAGGATAGAGCCGTAACCTCACGAGGATAGAGCCGTAACCTCACGAGGATCCTCACGAGGATAGAGCCGTAACCTCAGGAGCATAGAGCCGTAACCTTAGGAGCATAGAGCCGTAACCTTAGGAGGATAGAGCCGTAACCTCACGAGGATAGAGCCGTAACCTTAGGAGGATAGAGCCGTAACCTTAGGAGGATAGAGCCGTAACCTTAGGAGGATAGAGCCGTAACCTTAGGAGGATAGAGCCGTAACCTTAGGAGGATAGAGCCGTAACCATACGAGAATAAAGCCGTAATATTATGAGAATAAAGGCATCATACCACAAAATGTTTCAGAAAGAAAGCCTCTTGTAAGAGTTGTCATAAAATACAACTTGTTTCTTGTAGTTTTAGGACTCTGTTCTCGTAATGTTATGACTTTATTCTCTTAATTTTACGACTTTATTTTTGTAATTTTATGACTATTCTCGTGGTGACTTACACCACCACAATTTCTCCATAATAAGGGGATTTTCTTTTCTATTCTAAATTACAAAATAAATAAACTTCCCTGGAAAGTTACAATATAGAGGTAGATAACTTTTACTAGCAGTGATGTCAAATGGATTTCTCCAAATTGCATGCCAAGCTTTAACTGAGGAGTAGAAACTTTTCAACCAAGGCATCAGTGGGAAGCCCGGTCTGTGCTTTCAGTGTACGCCATCGTGTGAAAGAATCTCCCAAAACCATTCTGATCTTGGCCTCTTCTGAGGCCTTTCTCTTCTTCTCATACCCTTCGTAGACACTTTTTCTCTTACGATTCTTGCCCATTTTCAGAGAACAGCAGTGAGAAGGGCGAGCTTGACTGGATGAAAATATAGCTCACCACACATCTACACCTGAAAGTGTGCATACGCAGAAGAAGATAGCTAGCTGGGGACAAGCATGTAGGAGGGCCATACATAAACATATCACCAGAATGATTGACAGTAAGGAGGACCACTTATTTAGATGATCCACCCGGAAATAAATTATCTTCCTCTAGTAGCCAATTAAAAATCAGAGGGGTCCGAATAAAGAAAATCAGCAAACAGTAAAGGTCTGGAGACATTTTTTATTATAATCCCATCATTTTTGATCATCTGTTACTTTAAACAGAATTTAACACTGATATAAAATGAAGTGTTTATGCATCCATGTATTGACATTGAATACAAATAAAAAATAGAATATTTTTCCATTATAAAATCTAAAGTGTGAACAACAATCGTTCAGTCTGTTACATAGACAATTTACTAATTCCAATATTTAAAAAAAAACGGAGCTGACCATTTCTGTTATTTTTTTTTCTATATTCTGTCTTAATGTTGGCAGTGGGCTGTATGCTGCCCTGCAAGGCTTTAAACCTGGTTTGAATGGAGACAAAGCCATTCTAAAGCACATATCAAGGAGCTCATTTTGAGCCTGCATCCATGTTTATTTTTGATTCTGTTCATGGTGGAGAATCCTGCTTCACAGCAGCAGGTTGAGCCAAACATCCTCTAAATGTGCAGGGTCATCTTTGAGCACCATTTCACTTTTCTTTCATCAGTTCACCACAGTTCTTCCAGCAGTCCACACTTTCTCTGCTCTCTTTTTCTCATCATCTTCTCCTTCTTTCCCATCACCCATTTCCCATTTTAAATCAGGTTGGGTCCGGATTAGCCAGCAGGTTGGTCCGGATCCGGACCGCGGTCCGCTAATCTGTGACCTCTGGTTCATATATTACAGTGAGTTAGCACTTTTTACAAAAATGTCACTCTAAAATCACACAACAATGAGCTCCTTTCAAGCAAGCTTTCAAAGTCTGAAAGCCTGCAGTGAAATGTTCTACAAGCTTTGGGTTAGTGCAAAGAAAAAAAAATCATCACAATATTGAGGTAAAATAATCGCAATTTAGATTTTTGGCAAAATTTGTTTAGCCCTAGTTTTCACCAGGATTTTCAATGAGCGTAGCCGAAAGATAAAACCCACATTTTAAGGCCGAATAGATTAAAAAAGGAATTTTATTGTGTGTGTGCAGATGGAAACTCTGGTGTTCAGTGCCTGCTGTGTGGAAACCGCTTCGCCAGCGTGAAGAACATGATCAAACATCAGGAGAAGGCTCATGCTGATGAAGTTCGACAGCACAAGGAGAGGGCGAGAGCAGGTGAGGATGTGTTTTCATTAGGTTCAGCCCTGAGCTCAGCAGATGGCAAACAATTCAACTCTTTGTCCTTCTGCAGTCGTCCTTCTTGCCTCCAGCCACCCGGTGGCGTTTGTTCAGAGCAAGCTTTCTCAGGAGAACAAGAGTCTGATCTCCATCCCAGAAGTAGAGCCGAACAACCCGGAACCTTCCACTCCGAACCCTAAAGCCCCAGAATCATCCATCACTTCTACTCAAGCCCCACCCATTGAACCCGCCGCCATCGACCAGAACTTCAAGACAGAGGCGGTCCACCACCCTCTGAGCGCTGCCGAGCAGGTGACCTTTGAGGCCGACCATGAGCAGACCATCAACTCGGACACCCTCCACGCTCTGGTGGAGCAGCTGCGCCCGACCGCCTCTCCTGCCGCTGGCCTGGAGCAGATCATCATCATTAAAACGGTGGACCCGGCTGAGGCCACGTCCCCTCAGCAGTGAGCCTTTAGACTGAAACCTGACTTCACCTGCAGATCGATCGGTGCCGATCAGACACACTCTGACTCTGCTGTGACTGACGGGTCCGCTGGAACCCAGTCCTTTCACTAGCAGACGAGGAGCAGAGTTAGCCCCGACTCCCTTCATCCCGTTCAAACAAGATTCTCATCTATTTACACTTTTATTTAATTTTCTTTTTTTACTATTTTTGTTTTAAAAATCAAAAGCAGCTTAGAATTACTGGGTTATTTAACTTATTTTTTAGATGATTTAGATGTTTGATTTGCAGAATAAAACAGTCTGTCCTGTAATGACTTTAGATTTTCATGTAAAGTTTATTTTTGCTTTGCATAAAAAAAAAATCTGAATCAAAACAAAAAGATTATAAACATTAAATATCCTAGCATCATTATGTGAATTAGGAGTCTGTTTCCTGGACTAAATATTGACTAAACTCGTTGGATGTAGTCAGATTTTAACGTATTTATCTCATGTCGGACTGAAACATAGAAATACTTTTTTTCTTTTTAAAGGTGAGGTTATTTCTGAATATTTTAAGTAAATTCTGTACCGTTTATGGCCCAGAACTAGTTTGGGAAGAATCAGCCTAAATGGAGGGATTCCGGTTAGCGTGCAGATTAAAACGCGCTGCAGAGGTCCAGATCTTAACGTCAAGAGGATGCAGCGAATCAGAGTGAGAGACCAAAGTTTTACATCAAACTCTTCTCCTTTTAAAGTCTTAATTGGTGCATCTTCAAGCTTCTTAGAAACAGAGTTGTCGCACATCAAGGCTAGATTTCAATTTTCTTTTCTACTTCGGTTTAAAGCTTCAGCATGTTCATTTATTTCCCTGGCTGAAAAGGAGAAATTCACACAATTTTTTACTTTAAAAAACCTTCAGAATATTCTCTTCTTTTTTCTATCAGACAACCAGAAGAGAGAAAATACTACAGTGTGTATCTGTTCAACTATCTATAAACAGCCTTAGTGAAATCCTGTAAGCCTTTTTGTTTTTCTTCATTAATCATAAAACAAGCTCATTCTTCATCCTCCTACAGCAGGCTGGGGTTGGTTTACTTTATGCTTTATTTTAGGGGAATAATCCGTGCAGAGAAATGTTTTAAATCTCTTCATTTTTTTCTATAGTGTAGTGAGTATGAGGTCAGCTAAGTTTTTTGTTTTTTATTTATTGTATCCACGTCTGATTTTGGCTGCATAGGATGGTCTGTGAGATGTAGTGTTTTTGTTTCGGTTTAAAACTGCTGCCCACCAAGCATCTCTGATAAACCTCCAGGTCGTGCTTTCCTTCATGTGTATTTTTGCTAAATATCTGCATTAATTGTACAGTTGTGAGAAATAACTACACAAGTTAGGCATTGTATAAAAAAAATAAAAAGCAATGTGAAATAAAGCTAGAATGCTGGTGTGTTGGTTTAATTGAATGAATCTCTAAAGATGTAAAACAATGGAAAAGTCTGGTCATATTCAGAATTCAAACTTCTGAAAGTACTTTAAATATGAAATTATTACAAACTGTTCAATAAATGAAGTGTTTTTAATTGAGAGTAATTTTCATTTGAATGTGCTTTACTGGAGGCATCCATGTTTGTCAAAGAACACTACTGCCACAGAGTGCGGTATCGGCTGTTGATCAAGTCCCAGTGCTGTATCTGGTGTTTGTCACAACGCGCTATTATCCAAGTCATCTTGGAAACATTCTTCTTCCAAATGTTGGCTACAGATTACGGATTTTTTTTTCTCTGGTTAGAAGTTCGATGGCAAATCCTCAGGAATCAGAAAGGTGAAATAACTCTTTTTTTTCACTTTTACCCGATGTATTCCAACATCCAGCTGCCATGCACGTGGGCATTGTCAGTTTCACTATAGCTCTGGTGAATTTCAATGGTGAAGTCCTCTGGAAATCTTCAATAATTGTTGTTGATTGCAGATGTGTCTAGTAGTTCCCATTGATTTAGCTTGTAAAGCGGGGAGAATGGTGCTAGGCCTACCGCACCGTGACGTCACTGCTGGAAGATGGCAGGAGGGAGGGGTTACTATATTTGGGCAAATATGGCCGCTCCCAGACACAGTGCTCGTGAGTAAATACATTAAATCACCATGAAAGTATTATTTTTAGGTGTAAATAATGATTTCTTGATTATTCCTTGCTGACTACTTTTCCTTTAAACTACACTCACCGGTCACTTTATTGGGAACCCCATGCTAGTAACGGGTTGGACACCCTTTTGCCTTCAGAACTGCCTCAATTCTTCGTGGCATAGATTCAACAAGGTGCTGGAAGCGTTCCTCAGGGAGTTTGGTCCATATTGACATGATGGCATCACACAGTTGCCGCAGATTTGTCGGCTGCACATCCATGATGCGAATCTCCCGTTCCACCACATCCCAAAGATGCTCTATTGGATTGAGATCTGGTGACTGTGGAGGCCATTTGAGTACAGTGAACTCATTGTCATGTCCAAGAAACCAGTCTGAGATGATTCCAGCTTTATGACATGGTGCATTATCCTGCTGAAAGTAGCCATCAGAAGTTGGGTACATTGTGGTCATAAAGGGATGGACATGGTCAGCAACAATACTCAGGTAGGCTGTGGCGTTGCAACGATGCTCAATTGGTACCAAGGGGCCCAAAGAGTGCCAAGAAAATATTCCCCACACCATGACACCACCACCACCAGCCTGAACCGTTGATACAAGGCAGGATGGATCCATGCTTTCATGTTGTAGACGCCAAATTCTGACCCTACCATCCGAATGTCGCAGCAGAAATCAAGACTCATCAGACCAGGCAACGTTTTTCCAATCTTCTATTGTCCAATTTCGATGAGCTTGTGCAAATTGTAGCCTCAGTTTCCTGTTTTTAGCTGAAAGGAGTGGCACCTAGGTGTGGTCTTCTGCTGCTGTAGCCCATCTGCCTCAAAGTTCGACGTACTGTGCGTTCAGAGATGCTCTTCTGCCCACCTTGGTTGTAACGGGTGGTTATTTGAGTCACTGTTGCCCTTCTATCAGCTCGAACCAGTCTGGCCATTCTCCTCTGACCTCTGGCATCAACAAGGCATTTCCACCCACAGAACTGCCGCTCACTGGATGTTTTTTCTTTTTCGGACCACTCTCTGTAAACCCTAGAGATGGTTGTGCGTGAAAATCCCAGTAGATCAGCAGTTTCTGAAATAGTCAGACCAGCCCTTCTGGCACCAACAATCATGCCACGTTCAAAGTCACTCAAATCACCTTTCTTCCCCATACTGATGCTCGGTTTGAACTGCAGGAGATTGTCTTGACCATGTCTACATGCCTAAATGCACTGAGTTGCCGCCATGTGATTGGCTGCTTGGAAATTAGGTGTTAACGAGCAGTTGGACAAATGGTGAAGAGAGCTTATTTCTAATGGAGGTCTCCATTTTTCTGGCTGTTTATCTCCACTGTTACCGCATGCTTTTTTAAAATGAAAATCTGCAGCAAATTAAAGATTTAATGTTTTATTTAATGTTTTTAATACCAATTCTAGTCATAAAGTTTTTCTTAAACAATTTTTAACTGAATATTGACTGTTTAAAAAAACATTGGACTTTTATACATTTATCTCTGAGGAGGACCACAGGCAGAGATGGGAAGTAACAAAGTAGAAATACTTCGTTACTGTACTCAAGTAGATTTTTCTAATATTTTTACTTTACTTTACTACTTATTTTTATGGTGACTTTTTACTTCTACTCCTTACATTGTTACACAAATATCTGTACTTTCTACTCCTTACATTTTAAAAAATTGGCTCGTTACTTTAGTTTTGAATCATTTCAATGGAGTTACCGTTATTATTTTTCACGTCATCAATACCAAATTCAATCTAATTGGATGGGAATCTACGTGGCATTTGACGCACCACTACAAGATGAATCGACAGATTCGGCGGTATTCATTCGCGGCAAATCATTGCAGCTTGGTGGCGGTGGCGTTAGCATAGTAGTACGGACGACGAGATGATTGAAAATGAACACGGAGATCTAGTCCTATTGGCAGACATCCATTTAAAATGTAGGCAACGGCATGAAAAAAGTGGTTTCTACTTTTACTTTTATACTTTAAGTAAATTTACAAGTCTGTACTTTGTTACTTTTACTTGAGTAAAGAAGTTTAATCAGTACTTCCACTTTTACCAGAGTATTTTTTAACACAAGTATCTGTACTTTTACTCAAGTACGGAAAGTTAGTACTTTTGCCATCTCTGACCACAGGTCATCAAGAAAAAGTATTTTTTGTCTTAAACATGGTTCAAAACAGCAGAACGTTACTAGGCCTGTTCTTGTTGTCATAGTAACAGCGATCCGAGCAGCCGTCCGTCATGGCTGATCAAACTATTTCTGAGTCTTACAAAGATGTTTGCGGAAAACACGGGATCAGAATAAACCTGTTTGTTTTAGAAAACTTACAGAAAATGTCGACAACAAGGTAAGGTTATGGTTCAGAGTTAAAAAATTTGTGAAATGTAAAAGTTAAGTGGGACGGTTGATCAGCATCTTACGACGGTGTATTAACGGCCAGGCTAGAGTTTTTTTCTTCTATTTCGAGAATAAAGCCTTAAAATGACCAGAATAAAGTCCTAAAATTACCAAATTAAAGCCTTAAAATGACCAGAATAAAGTCCTAAAATTACCAAATTAAAGCCTTAAAATGACCAGAATAAAGTCCTAAAATTACCAAATTAAAGCCTTAAAATTACCAGAATAAAGTACTAAAATTACCAAATTAAAGCCTTAAAATTACCAGAATAAAGTCCTAAAATTACCAAATCAAAGCCTTAAAATGACCAGAATAAAGTCCCAAAATTGCCAGAATAAAGCCTTAAAATTACCAGAACAAAGCCTTAAAATTACCAGAATAAAGCCCTAAAATTACCAGAATAAAGCCTTAAAATGACCAGAATAAAGTCCTAAAATTACCAGAATAAAGCCTTAAAATGACCAGAATAAAGTCTTAAAATTACCAGAATAAAGCCTTAAAATGACCAGAATAAAGTCCTAAAATTACCAGAATAAAGCCTTAAAATGACCAGAATAAAGTCCTAAAATTACCAAATTAAAGCCTTAAAATTACTAGTATAAAGCCTTAAAATTACCAGAATAAACTACTAAAATTACCAAATTAAAGCCTTAAAAGGACCAGATTAAAGTCCTAAAATTACCAAATTAAAGCCTTAAAATTACCAGAATAAAGTCCCAAAATTACCAAATTAAAGCCTTACAATGACCAGAATAAAGTCCCAAAATTGCCAGAATAAAGCCTTAAAATCACCAGAATAAAGCCTTAAAATTACCAGATTAAAGCCTTAAAATTACCAGAATAAAGCCTTAAAATCACCAGAATAAAGCCCTAAAATGACCAGAATAAAGCCTTAAAATGACCAGAATAAAGTACTAAAATTACCAGAAAAAAGCCTTAAAATGACCAGAATAAAGTCCCAAAATTATCAGAATAAAGCCTTAAAATTACCTGAATAAAGCCCTAAAATTACCAGAATAAAGCCCTAAAATTACCAGAATAAAGCCTTAAAATTACCAGAATAAAGCCTTAAAATGACCAGAATAAAGTCCCAAAATTACCAGAATAAAGCCTTAAAATTACCAGAATAAAGCCCTAAAATTACCAGAATAAAGCCTTAAAATGACCAGAATAAAGCCCTAAAATTACCAGAATAAAGCCTTAAAATGACCAGAATAAAGTACTAAAATTACCAGAATAAAGCCTTAAAATTACCAGAATAAAGTCCCAAAATTATCAGAATAAAGCCTTAAAATTACCTGAATAAAGCCCTAAAATTACCTGAATAAAGCCCTAAAATTACCAGAATAAAGCCCTAAAATTACCAGAATAAAGCCTTAAAATTACCAGAACAAAGCCTTAAAATTACCAGAACAAGGCCTTAAAATTACCAGAATAAAGCCTTAAAATGACCAGAATAAAGTCCATAAATTACCAGAATAAAGCCTTAAAATTACCAGAATAAAGCCCTAAAATTACCAGATTAAAGCCTTAAAATTACCAGAATAAAGCCTTAAAATGACCAGAATAAACTCCCAAAATTACCAGAATAAAGCCTTAAAATTACCTGAATAAAGCCCTAAAATTACCAGAATAAAGCCCTAAAATTACCAGAATAAAGCCTTAAAATTACCAGAATAAAGCCTTAAAATGACCAGAATAAAGCCTTAAAATGACCAGAATAAAGTCCCAAAATTACCAGAATAAAGCCTTAAAATTACCAGAATAAAGCCCTAAAATTACCAGAATAAAGCCTTAAAATTACCAGAATAAAGCCTTGAAATGACCAGAATAAAGTCCTAAAATTACCAGAATAAAGCCCTAAAATTACCAGAACAAAGCCGTAAAATTACCAGAATAAAGTCCTAAAATTACCAGAATAAAGTCCTAAAATTACCAGAATAGAGCCGTAAAATTACCAGAATGAAGACCTAAAATTACCAGAATAAAGCCCTAAAATTACCAGAATACAGTCCTAAAATTACCAGAATAAAGTCCTAAAATTACCAGAATAAAGCCGTAAAATTACCAGAATGAAGTCCTAAAATTACCAGAATAAAGCCGTAAAATTACCAGAATGAAGTCCTAAAATTACCAGTATAAAGACTTAAAATCACCAGAATAGGGCCCTAAAATTACCAGAATAAAGCCTTAAAATGACCAGAATAAAGCCCTAAAATGACCAGAATAAAGCTGTAAAATTACCAGAATAAAGCCTTAAAATGAGCAGAATAAAGCCCTAAAATTACCAAATTAAAGCCCTAAAATGAACAGAATAAAGCCGTAAAATTACCAAAATAAAGCCCTAAAATGACCAGAATAAAGCCCTAAAATTACCAAACTAAAGCCTTAAAATTACCAGAATAAAGTCCTAAAATGACCAGAATAAAGCCCTAAAATAACCAGAATAAAGCCTTAAAATGACCAGAATAAAGTCCTAAAATTACCAAATTAAAGCCTTAAAATGACCATAATAAAGTCCTAAAATTACCAAATTAAAGTCCTAAAATTACCAGAATAAAGTCCTAAAATTACCAAATTAAAGCCTTAAAATTACCAGAATAAAGTCCTAAAATTACCCAACCAAAGCTTTAAAATGACCAGAATAAAGTCCCAAAATTGCCAGAATAAAGCCTTAAAATTACCAGAACAAAGCCTTAAAATTACCAGAATAAAGCCGTAAAATGACCAGAATAAAGTCCTAAAATTACCAGAATAAAGCCTTAAAATGACCAGAATAAAGTCCTAAAATTACCAGAATAAAGCCTTAAAATGACCAGAATAAAGTCTTAAAATTACCAGAATAAAGCCTTAAAATGACCAGAATAAAGCCTTAAAATTACCAGAATAAAGCCTTAAAATTACCAGAATAAAGCCTTAAAATTACCAGAATAAAGTACTAAAATTACCAAATTAAAGCCTTAAAATTACCAGAATAAACTACTAAAATTACCAAATCAAAGCCTTAAAATGACCAGATTAAAGTCCTAAAATTACCAAATTAAAGCCTTAAAATGACCAGAATAAAGTCCCAAAATTGCCAGAATAAAGCCTTAAAATTACCAGAATAAAGCCTTAAAATTACCAGATTAAAGCCTTAAAATTACCAGAATAAAGCCTTAAAATTACCAGAACAAAGGCTTAAAATGACCAGAATAAAGCCCTAAAATTACCAGAATAAAGCCCTAAAATTACGAGAATAAAGCCTTAAATTTACCAGAATAAAGCCCTAAAATGACCAAATTAAAGCCTTAAAATGACCAGAATAAATTCCTAAAATTACCAGAATAAAACCGTAAAATTACCAGAATAAAGTCCTAAAATTATAAGAATAAAGCCGTAAAATTACCAGTGTCTTGGGGACATTGATTGAACTACATGTTATGAATGCTGGCGTACCATAAATAATAAATAATGAACAGTTTAGTGTGAGCCTTCAAGTCGTTGCCCATAGGAAGACGTTACCTGGATATAACCTAACAGAATATCTTCAGAACGGCTCCAAATGACACTAAACTTATATGGGTGAGTAGAACATGATGTAATAACGTAAAATCAAGAGGACAATGTAAAAAAAAAAAAAAAACGCGTTCCCCTTTAACCCTACACTGCTCCCTGGGCGCCACACAATGGCAGCCCACTGCTCCCCAAGGAGATGGGTTAAATGCAGAGAAAGGATTTCCCCATTGTGGGAAAGAAAAAGGGATTTACATTTTATTTAAAGATGGAAGAGTTTGGGACCAGTAATCATGTTCAACCATCCAAAGCTGAGTGAGGTGAAGGGAGAGACATTAACTAGGATGACAAAAAGCTTTAATGTGAGGAAAAGAAGAAATAAATGGATCAGAAGAGGCTCCAGTTCTTTATCCATCCTGTCCTGGTTTTCTGTGTAACAGGAGCCCCTGCCTGAAGCTAGCCGGTAACAGAAGGCAGGGAGGCTGTCAGAAACTCTGTGACGATGACGTCTTTGCTCTGTCAAAATGCCTACATTGCAACCAGACTGTTACAGGTGATCATCCAGGTTTAGATCAACAGAACTTGAACTCCACATGTTGTTTTAACCGTTTTTATCTGAACAGCTCTGGATTTGAGTTATAATAATGTAGGTGACAGAGGAGCTGGACACCTGGCTGACCTTTTAGAGGTAGGCAATCAGGAAGAGGTCAGTTATGAACCAGGTCTGGTTTCTAAAGGAGCAGGGTCTTCAGGTTTTTGATCCACAAATGTTGTTTTTTGTGAACAGAATTCAGCTCTGCTCTATCTGGACCTGACGTTTAACAACATTGGAGCAAAGGGGGCTGAACTCCTGTCCATCCGCCTGAAGGTCTGTCGGGTTCTCCAATAATCAGATCACTCTCCTCCATGCTGAGGTGGTGGACCTTATTACTGGGGGGTGCTGGGTTTAATGATGCTGTTCTCGTTGAGCAGTACCTAAACATAAATTTAACAACCTGGAAATGTGAAAAGTTATTTTCAGTGTTCTCCAGGTCTAAATGTTTGTTCTCAGTCTTTCTTTATTACATCTCTGCCTCATACTGGACCAGTCTTCCTAGCTTTCTGAGGTTTGGCTTTATTCCTTAGTGTTATTCCATTCTAGTGTCCTTTAATCCAGTCTCTGTCCTTCCTGCTCTCCTGCCCTCCATGGTGTCCATCCTACTATCCTACTGTCCTTCCTTGTGTTTTTCCCTTGTTTCCTGTCCCTCTTCTTGTTCTTTCTTTCCTTGTGTTCTTTCTTTTTATCTATTGTCTATCATTGAGACATTTTGTGTTCCTTTATTTCTTGAGTATTTTTTCTCTTTGGCTGTGTTTGAATGTCCGGCTATAGGGCGCTATATAGTAGTTACGCTATTTTACACGAGTGTCCAAACGGTTAGTGGCACCTTGAAAAGGAGTGTGCATCCATGGTCACTAGACGAGCAGATAGAACCCCCCCCAGAATACCTTGCAAGAGATTTACCTCAGCAAAGCATCATTGTGTTTGTTTTTGTGGCGAGACCTCAAGGATGATGCAAGAACCATGCGTGGAGGCGGAGTCACGTGACCAACAGGGAGCAAAATGTATTGATCATCTGACTGAGTGGTCAGTTAACTGAGTTCACTATAAACTCCACTATATGGTCCAGTGATATATAGTGATAGAGTGGTTAGAGGTTAGTGGTTAGGGCGGACGTTTGGACACATCCGTGATATTCTATTTTCTTCTTCCGTTCTTCCTTTCCTTCAATGTCCCCTTCCTCATCCCTACTGTCTATCCTTGTTTTCTTTATTTCTTCATTTCCTTCCTTCCTTCCTTCCTTCCTTCCTTCCTTCCTTCCTTCCTTCCTTCCTTCCTTCCTTCCTTCCTTCCGTCTGTCCGTCAGTCATTTCTTCCTAAATTAAACCATTAAATATTTCCTTAAATCCCTCCATCCCAGTTGGTATCCTTCACCCTTTCCTTCCTTCCTTCCTTCCTTCCTTCCTTCCTTCCTTCCTTCCTTCCTTCCTTCCTTCCTTCCTTCCGTCCGTCCGTCCGTCCGTCCGTCCGTCCGTCATTTCTTCCTAAATTAAACCATTAAATATTTCCTTACTTCCCTCCATCCCAGTTGGTATCCTTCACCCTTTCCTTCCTTCCTTCCTTCCTTCCTTCCTTCCTTCCTTCCTTCCTTCCTTCCTTCCTTCCTTCCTTCCATCCGTCCGTCCGTCCGTCCGTCATTTCTTCCTAAATTAAACCATTAAATATTTCCTTACTTCCCTCCATCCCAGTTGGTATCCTTCACCCTTTCCTCCCTTCCTTCCTTCCTTCCTTCCTTCCTTCCTTCCTTCCTTCCTTCCTTCCTTCCTTCCTTCCGTCCGTCCGTCCGTCTGTCATTTCTTCCTAAATTAAACCATTAAATATTTCCTTACTTCCCTCCATCCCAGTTGGTATCCTTCCTTCCTTCCTTCCTTCCTTCCTTCCTTCCTTCCTTCCTTCCTTCCTTCCTTCCTTCTATCCGTCCGTCCGTCATTTCTTCCTAAATTAAACCCTTAAATATTTCCTTACTTCCCTCCATCCCAGTTGGTATCCTTCCTTCCTTCCTTCCTTCCTTCCTTCCTTCCTTCCTTCCTTCCTTCCTTCCTTCCTTCCTTCCTTCCTTCCTTCTATCCGTCCGTCCGTCCGTTATTTCTTCCTAAATTAAACCCTTAAATATTTCCTTACTTCCCTCCATCCCAGTTGGTATCCTTCCTTCCTTCCTTCCTTCCTTCCTTCCTTCCTTCCTTCCTTCCTTCCTTCCTTCCTTCCTTCCTTCCTTCTATCCGTCCGTCCGTCCGTCATTTCTTCCTAAATTAAACCCTTAAATATTTCCTTACTTCCCTCCATCCCAGTTTGTGTCCTTCATCCTTTCCTCCTCACCTCCTTACACTCTTGCTCTCTTTCTGTCAGGGTTCAAGATTTAAAGCCAATCAACATTTTGTATAAATTAATTGAGGAATTTTGTGCTCATGTTTTAAATGGGAAATGGACTCTAATGAAAATCAATTAATCCATGAATTCCCTTCAACAATATCATAAATCCCTGCAGGATAATAAATCATGAAACAAAATAGTTTCCAGATGCTTTATTTGAACTGATTAAACCTATTATCCCTCCCTGTGTGTCTGTAGGCTAACAGCCTGGTCTCCCTCAGGCTGTCTCTGAATAAGGTCGGGGAAGTTGGAGCCCTCCACCTGGCCCACATGCTGCCGGTAAACTGGGGCCTGCAGGTGCTGTATCTGCACCATTGTGACCTGGTAATCAATGTCTGAGACCCACAGTCTGTTCTCATCAGCACTTCCTCCTCTGACCTTCGCTCTGTACCTGCAGGATATTTCAAGCCTGATTGCCTTTGGCATCGCGATTGAAAACAACCAGACTCTTCGTTCTATTGACCTGAGTCGGCCACTGCAATTGAGCCTCCAGGTACAAACCTGCCAAGCAGCAGACAGGAGGTTCAGGTTCTGACCATCAGAAACCCAGATGTGACTCTGTTTCAGGAGGAGTGGGCCACACACTTTTCTAAGATGTTTGCTGTGAACACCAGCCTGGTGGAGCTCCATCTTGGGAAGATGGGCTTAACAGACACGGGCATGGAGAGGCTGGCAGAGGGCCTGAAGCGGAACCACACCCTGCGCTACCTGGACCTGCGCTGGTAGGGAGGGCGAAAAGTGCTGACCCAGTCCTTATAATGTGTTTGAAGAAGCCAGAACTCCATTTTATCAGTAGCAATTTCTTTTTAAATATTAGGAGGCTAGACCTGTCCTGTAAATCTCGTAAAATTATTGGCAAAATATGCATTGTCAAACCTCATAAATGTAGTCATTAAAGATCATAAATATGCGCTAGAATGCACCTGATTTCATGGATATGTTGCGCATTAATCAACTGTTTTTTGCGCTCTCAGATGCAATCTCCCCTCTGCTCTACAGCGGCAGGACGCTGCCTGTCAGCCGCTATGAGAAACCCCTGCTGAGGTTTAGGAAATAAGCAGCGAGAAAGTAGAGCTCTGATTGGATAAGACGCCAAAATATAACACTTCCAGTGAGGCTAAACCTCTTAGGGGGTCTATGGTGCTGGCTGTTCGTTTCTGGAGTTTATTATTGCAGAGCATTTCACAACAGCTATTTTCACCCGTTGTAGTGATGGTTTTTATGTGTTTCAGTATTTGTTGATGTAATACCTGATGTTTTGGATTAAATTAACATAATTTAGCCCCCCTTGTTTCAGCGAGCAGCCACCACTGCCATGTGGTCGTCTGTGTCTAAAGCTCTCATTTCGGTCTTCATTTCAGGACATTCTCAGGAGAAACCTATTAGTTCTGAGGTCTTTGGAAAAAAAGCAGCTCTTTCTTTTTCCCATGATTCATTGCTTGGTCAGAAGCATTGATCACGTTCGGACAGCAATGAGGCAGAGAATTAGGATTATGCTACGTTCACACCGGACGCAGCAGGCGCAGCAGGCGCAGCAGAAGCAGCGAGTTTACATGCAAAGTCAATGGTTGACGCGCGTGAAGGCGCAGCAAAAGGTCCCGCAGCGCGTTTGAGCAGCAGACGCAGCGCGTCTGAGCAGCTGAAGCAGCGTCAGATGCTAGAATACTCCTGACGCGCGTGACATGCCGCAAACGCGCTGCTGCTCGAGATGGAAAAATTGAACTTTTGCTGCTCGACGCGCTGCGTCAACCAATCAGAGAAGCTGATCTGGGAGCTGGCAGCGAGACAGACACATTGCTGATGACACAGAGCGCTGTGATCACTCCTCTGAAACAGTTTATTGACGCCTAAATTAACTTAAAATGCAGAAATCTGCAGGCAGAATATGTTCGCTTTTATTATCCTGGTACCTGCAGTTTGGATTATTTAGATGAAAGCCACCTTCCAGCCGCCGCAGTGAACCGCGAGGAGGCGACCCGGCCAGAGGCTGCTGTTGAATGGGATTCCTACTGACAGCGCACTGCTGGTATGTGGGGGTCTGAGCGGCTCCGACAGAAATAATATTGGAAGGCAGGATTATAATCTGGATGAACTGACTGCAGAGATTAAGTTTTCAGGTGGACTTTCTCACTTAAAAACATATTAAAACTACTTTCCCACTGATCACAGCAAATATAGCTGCAAGGCAGAGAAAGGATAGAGTAGCTCCACCCAACGTGGGTCAGACCCACTTTTGCACCGCGCAGCCAGAGCAGCAAAGCTGCTTCAGCCGCGCGTCAGAACTAAACTGGTACAAGCAGTAAAAATGAAGCAGCAGACGCGATTTTGCTGCTCCTGCTGCGTCCGGTGTGAACGTAGCATTAGAAACGAACATATTAAGCTTTCAGTGACCTAAATTAATCTTCAAAGATATTTTGAGGTGAGTATGTATCTTTGTTAAATATCTACTCAGTTTTTTTTTAGAATTCTCTAAAATATAAAAAAAAATTTAAAATATTAGTCCTTTGACGCTGAGCCTCATGTATAAAACTTGTCTGCACACAAAGAACACACAACATAATGTTTAATGCGAAACTAAGAATGTATAAGAAACTAAAAATAAAATAAAGCAAATAAAGATAAAATTATTAAAATATGTTTTATAAAAATAAAGACCTAATAAAATAGAAAAACGTTGTGTTAAAGTGTGCCGTGGCCAAGCACTAAAACGTACCCGTTAAAATGACACGGGGCTCTAATATAATTATATACACTATAAGAGCATCAAACCTGATGTTTCTCATTGAGTTTGAGCTTTTATGATTTGAAAAATTAACTTTATTCATTTTTTTATCCTCATACAACACTGTTACACATCTAAACAAATGATGCAAACAGCCTCAGTTGGATATAAAGTGTAAATATTCAGAGGGGCACTAAGGAGTGGACAATTATTGGTGTCCCTTAAAAAAGAAAAAACAAAAACGGTCAGAGAATTAACTGGAAACTGACAAAAGTAATAAAAAAACGATTTAAAAAAAGATAAAAATTATATGATTATGAACAAATGAAAGTCAGACACGGATTTCCACCCATGCTTCAACTAGATTTTTTTTTTTTTTTCATTTTTTAAAAATAAATTCATGAAACAGGCTTGAACAAAAATGATGTTATCCCTAGAAAAGGCTTAAAATAATGTCATCAGTGTCAGATCCATTGTTGTTTGAGCCACAGTGGACTTAATGGGGGACGACAAAGGAGGATAAAAGCATTGGTTAAAACAAATCATAAAAGAGCCAGGCTGGAATTTACTAAACTCTGTGTTGACCAGCCACAAAGCTTATGGTAGAAGTCCTATAGACGGATGAGACAATTGAAAATCAGCTCTATGATTACACAAGGAAAAATGAAACATGACAAGAAAAGATCACTGTCCCTACTGTGAAACATGGAGGAGGCTCTGTTATGCTCTGGGACTTCTTTGCTTTATCTGGTACAAGGTTATTTAGTCTCTGCACGGTCCAATGAAAACTCCAGACCTCTGAGGGATTCTGCCCAGTTTCATAAAGCTTGCTCTCAGTCGCAGGTCATGGGTCTTCAACAGGGTCATGAGACAAAACACACAGCTAGAAAGTTTCCTCTTAGCCAAAAAGGGCAAAGACACTGGACTGAAAAATGCTGCTGGAAAAGGCAGCCTTTAAACCTGAGACACAGAATACCTGCTGAGAGGAGCAGAAGTCACACTGACAGTTACAGGAATGGGTTGATTGCAGTGATTTTAATCATGAAGTGTGGTTAAAAATCAATATCTTACTTTGATTTGTTCATTTTCATAGAATTTTTATTTATTACTACTTTTGTCAGTGTCACATGCTCGTCAGGAGGCCAAGCAGTCTTGGAGGTGGGACCCAAACCAGTTAAAAGAAGAACATGTTTCTAAGGGCCGGATTTATCAAGATCCAATTTTGCGTGCAGTAATTTGCGCTCGCAAACTGGAATTTTGCGCGAGGGGCTGAACCATGGTTTGCGGGTGATTTAACAAAAGTGATTGCGTAACTGGTGGCAGGTGCAAAACTGTTGGAGACGCCCTATTTAAATTATGGTTTTGCGTGTTTTGTGGTTTGCGGCAAAGTAGTTTGTACAAACTAGTGCATTAAGAAATTTTGGCATGTTGCTCCACAGTCGCAGAGGTCGTGGTTCTCCGTTAGGGCGTCAGGGCAACATGGCATTTAGAACGTCGGACAGCACTTCTGAAAAACGAGATTGGGAGATCCCAGCTCTCGCTGCAACCGTACGCTGGAATGACCCAGATGCAAAAAAGTGCAATGTTGCAAGGAGTTTTGTGATATCTGGTATTGCGTGGGTCCTCCTTGTGGCTGGCTCCAAATCCATTCGTGGTTCCCCCAACAGCTCTAAAATGGCAATGCTGGATAAACGATATGTTTTGATGATCGTTTCCTCGCTCATTCCAAAAATATTCACACGGAGTGAAAAAATGGGTTCTCTGCGTCTCCTTGCTTCATTTCGATGTCTCCTTCTTGCGACAATAACGCTGCCATGTGTGCGCAATTACGCATACAGACCATTTGCACCTTCTTTTGAAACGTGTTAAATATAGAGTCAGATACCGTTAGCAAAATTGCTTTCAGGTATATATTATAAATAAATAAATAAAACATGTAAATATATATATTTACATGTTCTCCTCCCACAAGACGCATTTTTGCGTGTAAACGCCCCATATTGAATATTCATTGCAGAAAAAGTACTAAATGGATAAGAGGCGCTATTTAGCACGTTTTAAAGACCAAATCCTTTTAGCACGCTGTTGATAGATCAGTTTGTAAATTTTTTAGTGTGCGCAGTGAAATAGCTCACGTTTTTATACACGCAAACCTTTGATAGATCCGGCCCAAAGAGTTTTCAGCTAACAAGTCTTTCATTTTTTCTGATGCAGGACATCAACCAAACCACACCAACAAGAACAATGGTAGACATGCTTCTTATACAGAGGTGGAACTAAATTGGAAGAAACTATTTTTTTAAAGGATGTGCAGCATTTGTTTTAAATGAACAGCTAATTAAGAAATACTTTTACCAATAAATACAAAAACAAATATTTCAATTCATCCCAAACCAATACTCAAAACTTAATGTAGAAAACACCATACATGACTTCAAACTCTTCAATCCATGCGTTTCCCTTTTAGGTTAAGCAAAAACAAAATGTTGTAAAGTGAAATCAATTTACCTTTTTAGAAAAATGAAAACTAGATGTGGCCTACCAAAGAACCACACCCCATATACACCCACTGCACCCAAAACCACAAAAATAAACCAAGCTACAAAACTAGATGCTGCGTTTAACTGTTATTTTAGCCAGTATATTGGGAATGATGACTCATTGTTACAGTCAGATTCCATTTATTTCTGCTACCATTGTGACAGTGGTTCTTTGAAACAGGGGAGGCTCAGTGGAGTTCATTAAATCCAAACGTCACAGACTCTAAAATCGTTAACAAATGTAAAACAAAGGGTGAAAATAGTTTACCCTGAGAGGTTCCATACTTTCCTATTGTTCAGATGTATATCACACTCCTTGAAAATGTGCTTTAAAGTTAAATCAATTCACAATTTGAATCAAGGAAATGATTTCCAATCTAATCTAATGGAAAGCATTTTCGTGACAAAGGTCTGCATGTATTTGTGATGCACATGCGTGTCTCTAAAAATGGTATGTTGGCTCGTCTCAGGATTCCCTTACAAGTACTATGATAATGATTATAATAATACTAAATAATAGCTGTATTGGGAACAGACTCTAAGCAGGCTTTGTGTGCGAGGGCAGACATCTTTGCACTTTATCTCTTTATTTATCGTCTCATCGTCCTGAATTGTTTTAATCATTCAGTGTGACCCAATACTATTCCCATCGGTGATTTGTTAAATATTACAGTGATAAGCGTTAGGGCTGAAACAATAAATCCTCATTTATCGATTATTAAAATAATTGTCAATTAAAATGGTATTCTAATCATTAGCTGAAGTAATGGTACACAGACTCTAAAATCTGCCATTTCCTGAACCTATTTTCAGCAGCAATTCAGACAACACTTGTCAGGTCTAACACCTAAAACACTGTAAAACAAGGAAAGAAAGGCACAGAGTCAGAATTCTTTTTACTTGCGAGGAGAGAAGGAAGAGACATGCAGGTACATCTCCACCCCACTCTGCCAGTCTTCGGCTTTCTCCTTGCTATTTATTAAAGTCAGAGGGGGGGGTCCCTAGTTACACAAGCTGAGGTTGCGCTAAAGGAATAGGAAACAAGAAATACAATTCAATTTGCAGCCTCAGTGAACAGGTCAATTTGCATTTAAATGTCTTGCAGTCAAATGGTCTGAGAACCTTCTGGTTTCGTTAAGCTTGAGCAATACTTCCTGATAGTTGACCTATACTGCTTGTGCAACACCTCTCTGGAACAGTAATATGTCACACATTATACATCATAAGAACAAACATTAACTATCTTATACATAATTATTCCAACAACACTCTACAAAGAATATAAATATTTTCCATTTATGATTAAAAGTCTTTGTATTGGATACATATCATTAAATGCATATGCACATAAAATGCGTATTTTTTACTATTTCATACATGCAATAAAAGTTTTTCTCTGCATTACAAACATTTGTTTAGGAATATTGTTTTACTGTACGTGCATGTTGCACATTGCTTAGAGTGCACGATCCATGTGCCTTAGTCCTCGACGTGGCTGACCCGGGTTCTAATCAGACATGTGGTACTTTGCTCTCTCCCCCTCTCCCATACCCCCTTTCCTGTCAGCCTACTGTGGAAAAACGAGCCACTAGTGCCGCAAAAACTAAAAAAAAAAGTTATTTTACTGACTTTTTTACCGATTTCTCCATACTGCCAAGTTTTATTATGAAAACTATCTGAATTTTGTTTTCTAATAGCAGAAAAATAGCAAAACTCAACTTTTTATGAATTAAAACATCTGGTTTCCTGCATGCAACAAGAAAAGATGGAGCAGGATCCTGAATCCCACCTCCTCCTGTCATCTGTGCAGTAACCATGTTTCCCACGATGGTGCTCTGTACCTCGCCTCGGTGCTGAAAGAGAAAACGGCCATCGAGATCCTGAATCTGTCCACCAACTGCATCGAGGACATCGGCGCGGGTTACCTGAGCGACGCCATCTCCAGGCCAGGATGTGTCCTAAGAGAGTGAGTCTACATCTAGTCCTGCATCTCAACAATGATTTTATTTTTCTTTGCGTATTTTAGAAAATGTTCTGGAAAGCTGGACTTGCATCCTGAAGATGTTTATAGAAAATCCACCTGTTTGGTTGTAGAGTTTCTATATCTCCTGGGATCAGAGGTCAGACTAAACTCTGGTTGTTTAGTTTATATGTTTCCTCCATGTTCAGCTTGTTGCACACATGAAGCCCCACATTACATCCTAAAAATCCTTCAATCTGGAAACATTTCATGCTGTGGATGAAGTGAAACAGAATTACAGTGATTGTTTGTAAAAAGGATGTTCAGCTTCACTGGGGCTCAGGGTAGATATAACCACCGCATATTAACCTTACTTTTTGCTCCTTCCTCACCCACTACCAGTGTTCAGACTCACTAATAAAGATGCTTAGTTTTCCCCTGACAGTCTGGTAGTAATGAATCTGTCTGTTTTCCAGGTTATCTGTCTGCACAAACAACATCAGGACTCAAGGTCTGTGCTCTTTGGCTCCGGCTCTGAAAAACAACCCCACTCTGACACACCTCTATATTTGGGGAAACCACCCAAAGGAGCCAGCCTGCCGGGTAAAAAACCTCAGTAACGCAAACTGTCATTTTATACATTTCCTTCAGTATTCCATTCCTTTAAAAGCCAATAAAACAGAAATACTAATGTCTATAGGTGCTGAAATGGAAACATTATGGTTAAAACAAATAAGAGAAATCAGAGAAAAACACAAAGAAAACGAGGATGAGGTAGAAAGGAACTTGTCTGCAAATCACTGAATGGCTTTGATCCAAAATACGTTATGGACTATTGTCAGTGGATCAACAGCCAGACCTCTCAGGTCTACTGGGTTAGATCTACTCTGCAGAACCAGAACCTAGCATGGACAGGCAGCATTTAGTTCTCATGCGCCACTAATCTGGAAAGGAACTCAGTTGCTTTTAATCCGGTTAGAGCGGCCCTTGACTGTCTTATCTGAACAATATTAGTTCAGATTTATATCCCACTTTCTTTTCCAATCAGCCATTTAATTATTCTTTGATGTGCCTAGAATGTTCCTTTGTCTGTGTTTCCTATCCAGTACAGCACTTTGAGTTGCCTTGCTGCATAAATGTATAAATGCCTTGCTGGTAGGTATAAGGCTTTGTCAGTAAATAGCTAAAAGTATTCATCTCGCTATGATATACAGCACCTAGAGCAGTCAGTTCTGCTCTAAATGACAACACGGGTAATACTGCTCCTTGTACAACCCCCTGCCCCCCTAAAAAAAACAGCTGGACTTATGTTTTTACAGGAAGACTAGATATTTTTTATTATTTAAAGAAAAAAAAGTAGTGTGTGTTTTAAAGGTTTTTTTTCCCTTTTAATACAAATTTTTTTGTGTTGTCAAGTAAAAGTCTTTCCTCAGAGGGGATGTTTCTATGATGATTGATTACAGGCCGTTTCAAGCGTTCCAAAGAACGCAGGTATGGATTCGTGTCCTCGCCAACTCATGATGTCACCAAACATGCGCTCTGCATGTCTGGAACTGCATTTCTCCAACTGTTGTTAATAGTCTCTAGATAATCATAAATTCTGACCTTTTTCATTTAGTGGGTGAATAATAATGAACACAGTCAGATAAACACAAATCAAATCAATATTTTGCCAGATAAAAAAAATCACCATCATAGCCAGCGGTCCTTCACACATCGCTATGCCGAGAGAGGGCTGAGCTCTGTGAGCGCTCCATTGAAAGCTGCTGCTGCCGCAGTGCATCCTAGGACAGCTGTCAATCTCAACAAAGGACAAGTCTGCTCTGATGCATGCTGGGTGAAGAGGGAGAGGCAAGAACAACATCCGGGGACTTTGTCTGCTTTTCTTGTGAATTGGAACAGTACTAGGGCCAGTGGTGTCAAAAGTACACACATTTGTTGCTTAAGTAGAATTATAGTATAGATACTTCAGTTTAAAAACAATCTGGTAGAATATGCTGATGAAGATCCTCAGTCATCCAGGTCATAGACATTCCGTTAAAGTTCAAAAAAATCCACTGGACTTGGTTTCCAAGATTTGAAGACGTTTCACCACCTCTCCAGGAAGCTTTCTCAATTCAAATGTCTGGATCCGCAGTGAGTTTGAGTCTTTATGTAGACAAGGCCTTGTATCGCTTGGAAACATGCAAATGGTAACCGATGAATGGGTCGTTTGGTTCCATTGTTAGCCTGTAATATCTGAAACCTGTCTATGGTTCTGAAGGGTCGGTCGTTAGACAATCCCCCCTTTAACGACCGCCCTTCAGAATCATAGACAGGTTTCAGATATTACAGACTAACAATGGAACCAAACGACCCACTCATCGGTTTCTATTTGCATGAACTTTTATGGAATCTGGTAGAAGTTAATGTATCAACTTGACCTCTTTACTCAAGTAAAAGTGAAAAAGTATGTGCTCGAAAAACTAATAAAAGTATAAAGTAACCTTTAAAAAAAACAACCACTTTATGAAGTGAAAGCTCAATTTTTCAGCAATTTTGAATATTTCTTTGAGATAGGACCAATGATGAGGGAGGTCTTGTTGGTCTCCATCTCCCGATACGCTCTCGCCTGTGTCCGACCTTTCAGACATTTCAACATCTTTTTCTGAATCCATCATTGTAGCATGGCATAGACAATTCATGTTTGCAGTTTAAAGAACACCTGCTTGCTTCTGATGGTTTCCTTTAGCTAACCAATGAGTGTTTGCGTTATATGACTCATCCAATTACACTAGTTTTCACTACATGTGGATCAGAGATGGGAAGTAACGAAGTACAAATACTTCGTTACTGTACTCAAGTAGATTTTTCTAATATTTTTACTTTACTTCTTATTTTTATGGCGACTTTTTACTTCTACTCCTTACATTTTTACACAAATATCTGTACTTTCTACTCCTTACATTTTAAAAAATTGGCTCGTTACTTTAGTTTGGAATCATTTCAATGGAGTTACCGTTATTATTTTTCACGTCATCGATACCAAATTCAATCTAATTGGATGGGAATCTACTTTGCATTTGACGCACCACTACAAGATGAATCGACAGATTCGGCGGTATTCATTCGCGGCAAATCATTGCAGCTTGGTGGCGGTGGCGTTAGCATAGTAGTATGGACGACGAGATGATTGAAAATGAACACGGAGATCTAGTCCTATGGGCAGACATCCATTTAAAATGTAGGCAAAGGCATGAAAAAAGTGGTTTCTACTTTTACTTTTATACTTCAAGTAAATTTACAAGCCTGTACTATGTTACTTTTACTTGAGTAAAGAAGTTTAATCAGTACTTCCACTTTTACCAGAGTATTTTTTAACACAAGTATCTTTACTTTTACTCAAGTACGGAAAGTGAGTACTTTTGCCATCTCTGATGTGGATGGAGCCAATGATCTGCACTGGATGGCGCACATGACGTGAAATAAATATTTATAAACATTAAACGGAATAAAGTTTGAATTTACAGTTACTATTGTTATATATGGTGGTCCAAGCACACAACCTTGGAGAACAGCATTTAAAATGGAGACCCAGCAGACTGAACAGCTGCTGAAGCAGAGCCAAAGATCCAGTCCTCCCAGGTACTTTTAGATGCATCTTTTCTCCAACAGCTGATCTCCCTCAGCATGTCAATGGGCTACAGAGGCCTGCTAATGAGCCTTTCATCTGGGGTGTTTTTAAAAGGGGATGCATGCAGACGTTCCAAATATGGAAGGCTGGACTTTGGCCTTTCTGATCCACTCTAATCCACCATCATAGAACAGGAACCTGTGGAAACGGTTTTCACCATAACCTGTCAAAGTCTGATGCTGTGCATTGAACTAAGATGGAAGCAGAAATAATGCATGCTTGGTATTAGATTACTGTGAGCAATTGTTTTGTTCATTTAAAGGCGGTTTGTTTATTTCTATGCCTTCTATAACCCCAGGCCTTCAGAGAGCTGATCTCCAGCGGGCGTCTGCCCCCCCAGAACACCGACGTTGAGTCTTACGAGCAGGACGGTCACGTCTTCCTGGCTGAGGCCTTTCATGGTTTGAGGAAAAGCCTTTATCAAGCAGATGGTAACGTTACAGATGCTACAGTCGGCAGCGCGTCCGATGGGGCTCCAGAAGACGGCATTCCTCAGCCCAACGTTGACTATTAGTTTGTGTTCTGCTGCTATGCTCATGATCAAACACATGTTACAGTGAAATGTTTTATTAGGAAGTGCAAATGTAATATTTCCATGTAAAAGTGTCCAGACATAAGGCTGGAATAAAAGTCATTAAATATGTTCAACACACAAATTTACTCTTTTCTGCTACATAATCAAGTTTCTTTTCAAGTTGTTAAAATATTTGTGCTTATTAAATGTGCATCAGTCACTTTACGTATCACACTATGAAATGTTTTATAAAAGTCATAATATTTTGGACAATAATGAACGGCTTATACCTTCCTGGTGGCAGAGAGTTCTGTTTGTTTCAGACTAAATTTAGAGTTTGTTGAAATCTTTGTGTTCCAAAAACACCAATTACTCCTCAGGCTGACTCTCCTCCTGACCGCTCGTCTTCCCGTCTGTGACCTCTGGATCCCACTCCAGATGGATGTTTCTGTTCTTCACGCTGTACTGCAGCTGTCGCCCCTCCTGTGAACCGACCGCCCAGCGCTGCATCGCCAGCCGAGCCAGGGCCGGCATTCGAGGCAGAGAACCAAGCAGCGCGGGCAGCCAGGCCGAGCAGGGAGCAGAGGTCATGGGTCGAAGGCTGACGTCTGCCTCCTCCAGCGAACCCAAACCTCCTGCTGCGAAGAGCGCCGCCCAGCCGGCGTCTCCAACCGAGCTGTTGTAGGACAGGTCCAGGACTCTGAGGGAGGAGACGCTGCCCCGTCTGCAGACGTCAGCTGAACAGGGGAACATCAT
The DNA here is from genome assembly GCA_030533445.1 of Cyprinodon diabolis. Classification (NCBI taxonomy): domain Eukaryota; kingdom Metazoa; phylum Chordata; class Actinopteri; order Cyprinodontiformes; family Cyprinodontidae; genus Cyprinodon; species Cyprinodon diabolis. Next base: position 7,440,991 of record CM060082.1, read on the forward strand.
TAGTTACTAAATAATACGGTCTTCCATTCAATCAAAGGCACTAAATTGATTTCTGAGCAGTTAATGGGTCACCTAGGTGACGCAGGTCATCAGTGGTGAGGCTGCAGCTGCTGAGGCGCAGCTCCAAGATGACAGACGGCTGCAGAGCATCCAGCAACAACGGCAGGCGACCGCCCACCACTTTACACCAGGAAACATCCACGCTGCGCAGGTACGGCACCACCAGAGCTGAAAAAACGATCACCGAGTGAAACCACAAACATTCAACAGAAAACAAGAAAATCTAAGGTTCCTGTGAAATGAATACATGTGATGATATTTCTCTCATTTATACTTTCTATTTTCAACATATTCAGCCTGTAGGAGCTTTTCCTTGGTGATCCACGGCTTTCTGTCTAAGGGAGGTAAATATATATTGTGACATAGAGGCCTATGTCATAATGGGAAAGATAATAAACCACAATAATCCAGTGAGATAAATGCACGTAGGACATAAATTTATACTCTAGTCAACATTAAAATGTAAAACTGATCAGCAGCACTCCCACAGAGAGAATGATGTATATAAATATACGCCAATATTTACATGGATGTCAGTAAATAGTGTTCTCTGTCTGACCAGCGCAAACCTGTGGATTATTAAACTCTGCTGGAACTTTAACTGGAATTATGTGCTTTAATTGACTAATATGATTAAGTTTATCCAAGTATGTCTGGGCTGGAATAACTAAACATTTATGGGAAAAAAACATCACTTCCTGGGCACTGTTAAGCATGGTTTAGGCTGTATGATGCTGAGGGTCTACTCATCTTTTGAATACACAGAGAACTTTGGTGGATAATAAAGCATTATGATTTATGAAACACCAGGATATTTTAAAGCTGAAGTCTGGAAGTTTTTAAAAATCACTTTTTTGTCATATTGGCTAAAACTGTCCCTATGCCCAGACAGCAGTACATGTGATATGTAACCTGTGAAAAAAACTGCTTCAATTGGTCCCGCATACTGCCTGTATTTCAATCTGGAAATAATATTTCGAGACGAGACAAAACAACCAATCACAGCCAGAGGAGCGTCTGATGGAGTGTCAATCACAGCTCACACACGCTGAATCCCGCCCCCTCCCTCTCACCGCTGAACCTGCCGCCCGGCTGCCGCAGTCAGGAGGACGCGCGTGGAAGTCATGGCGGAGCGACAGCCACCAGCGAAAGAGAAACTGCCCTTACTGCCCCTGCCGACAACTGCTTACACGGCAAAGACTTCAAAAAAGAAGATGTCAATGGAAGAGCTGCTGCGTACGCTGCTTGGACGCTTCTGGTCGCATGCGGTAGCCGCGCACATGCTGTGAGAGGGGTGGAGCTTGGAGGTGGGGCATGAGTGAAGCAGAGAGGGTGGGGGAGTGGCGTGAAACCTGTTTTTCTTCAAATTTTCAGTCGAAGACTGCTCTCTTCTCAATGTAACAGACTGCAGCTTTAAATAAAGTATTTGGCATTAAAAAATTTAAAAATCAGTTTACACAATTCCCCACCCTGCGGCAAACTTCTCTGCCCTTCTGATTTACACTCAGTCCACTACACTGCGAAGCCATAAGGAGCTCCAAGGAGCACAACAGATGGCTGTAAAAAAGTCAGAAGGAAATAACTATGAAATTTAAGAAAGTTAAAGGTGCTTCACTTTTCATCTATCGCTAGCTATATTCTATAATGCACATGTAGACCAAAGAAAGAGAAGTTTCATTATTTACATATTTTGCTCTATTTAACACGTAATTGCTATGTTTTGACCAGCTAAGCATAGATATTTAGCCCAGTAATTGAACTAATGTGTTCAATTACTAATCTACAAACATATATAGATACATTTGTACATTTATTAATATAGTGAGGTCTTAAAAGCAATCTAGTCACCTGATTGTTTTGGGATGCTGGGATTTTTTAGTTTCCTATTGAAGTGATTTTCTGTATATTTACTGCTGATGCATTCAGCAAAAACAGAATTGAGAATTTTTCTACTTGTCCTTCGGTTCAGTTCATCACTTTCCCTTTTTTGATGCCTTCTCATAGCTGATTAGAGTTAAAAAGTCCTGAAGTACAGATGGGGTTTGGTTGCACTGTGGTTAGTGTGCACGATCTTAGTCCTCGACACGGCCAACCCGGGTTCATATCCGACCTGTGGTCCTTTGGCGTGTCCCACCCCCTGTCAGTCTAATGTCCAAAAAACTGCAGTAAAAAAAAAACAAGTAGATAAAATACAAAAACACTAGAAAATGATCTGCTGATCCAAGAAGGAAGCAGAGTGAATGAGTGAGAGAGCAGAGCAGACCCCAGAGGCTGCAGCCACACTGTGCCTCTGTGAACCAGATCATGTGCGAGTTTTAGCTTTAGGTGTAAAAGTCACAAATTGGGGCTAAATGTATTGCTTGCCTGAGGTCTTTGGTCTCTGAGACTTAGGTGAGAAAACATAAATAAATGATCTATTAACCTGATTTGGTAGGAAAGGCAATTGAGTTTAGATTTGTAAGGTATATCATCCAGCACTAGATAAGAAATATTTGACCAAATCAAACTCTGAAACTTTGGAAAGAGACTTGGAGCCAACATTGTTTAATGACCATCCAAGCTCATAGATTTCAGTTTTACAGAAAACCTGTGGGCTGTTCAGGAAAGATGAGAAATAAAAAGTAGCTGGGAAGCTCAGTCTGTTTTTTAATAAAATAATTTTTTTTTTGCTAATTTAATGTTGTTATTTTTTTTTATTTGTAAAAAAAAAAGTTCTAGGAGATGGGGAAAGATTTGTTTTAAATAAAGTAAAAAATCGTATTTTTCTCTAATTGGGTTAAAGTCAGTGTTCTGCTAAGTAGTAATAACGATAAGCAATAATCCTCCTCAGTGTTTGCGTTTACACAGAGCAGTGAAGGACTCCTCATTCAGCTTGCAGTTGTTGAGCGGCAGCCTCCTCATCTGACTCAGTGGGAGCACAGACACCAGCTCGTGGACCGCGCCTCCCAGCACCTTATTGGACGAAAGGTTGAGCTCCGACAGCGCGGTCAGAGAGGGCAGCGCCTGGACTGGAGAGATCAAGGGAAGTGAGCGCTGGCTGCAGGTACCTGCTGGGTGTCAGCGGCACAACATCCGCAGTGACTCACTTAAAGCATCAAGGTCAGCGTGCCGGAGGCAGCACAGGTGCAGGTCGAGGCTCTCCAGGTGTGTGATGTGAGGCAGGTGAAAGGTGAGCCGGTCCAGGCCTCCGACCAGGCCTCTGTTTCGGGATAGGTCCAGCTCACGTAGAGAGGGGAGACAGCGGAGGGAATTACCTGCAGGACAAACAATCTGCAGGTTTTTTACTGATGAATCATCAGCAAGTTTAAGACGACAAATAAAGTCCTTCCTTCAACAACAGCAAGAAGGTAAAAAAAATGATTTACTCGTATGAGAAACTATGTAATGATCAGATATGTAATGATCTTGGTTTACCCACCCAGAGCATAGAGGCTGTCCGCTGTCAGCCCGCAGGCCTGCAGCCGCAGCGTTGTCAGGGAAACGGTGTGAGATAGGGAGGAGGCCAGCTCCCTGAAGCCATCGCCCTCCACTTCCTGTGTGAGCTCAGGGTTACAGGAGACGTCCAACACACAGATTTTTGGCAGAATAGCCATCAACTCCCCTGGAAGGGAAACCAAACACAGTCAGAGATAAATCCATTAAACCAAAGCCACTGACAGGAATCCACACGGCCCAACAATGATGTAATCACCCAGAGCAGAAGCATCGAGTGCAGTGAGCTGACAGGCCACCAGGTGGAGCTCACGCAGCAATGGAGGGAGCCTACCCAGCAGGCCTTGCAAAGAGCCGCCACCAACACTGCTGTTCCAGGATAAATCTAGGAGCTCCAGAAGTGGGACAGAAGTCAGGGCTTCACCTACACAAGAGAAAAAAGAAATACTTTATTTAGGAGCCTGAATACAAATGTACACCACACTTTCCAGATCTTTCTTTGATTTCTTTGTTTCTTCGTCAAGCAACAACACTCATCTTCACTAATTGAGTGCAGGCGACTCACTAGCTTTTAACCTCGAAGTTCTTTCAGTCGCGACACATAAAAGAAATAAAAAGTCTTGAATCAGAAACATTAGGTTGATGTTTTTCCTTTAGTGAAATTATAAATGTGCAAACAAAAAAAAAAAAACGAATTCTCAACTTCTTATTTAAATAAAATTCCTATGTGCCAATCAAAAGACTGATGCTCCTAAGGCTCGCAGCTTCTGGTGTGTTTCTCGGTGTGTCCTGACATCAAATGCACTACAGCAGCTAAATAAAAATTTATTTAACAAAATACATTCCTATATCACTAACACGAATTTCTCCAGCTTCTTTTAATTCAAAAAGCATCTTTTTGGTAAACAAACCAATGATGCAGAATAAACATCTAATTACAAATCAGATTTTAAATCAGAAAGAATCTTTCTGAAAGATATTAAGACTTTTTCATTACCTCAACGTTTCCAATATTATTTTATTTGTTAAGTACTTATAAAAACAACCACAGCTGACCAAAGTGCTGTACAGAACAAATAAATAAAACAGTAAAGATAAAAACAAAAAAAAACAGCTAAAATTGGGTAAAAGATAAAAGTATGAAATAAATCCCACTGTCTTGATAGGTGTCAAAAGCCAAAGAGAAAAGTGATTTAAAAACAATCAGAGAAGAGGCAGGTCTGATGTGCTGAGGTGGGTCATTCCTATCTAACTGCTTACTTTTTGGTGTTTTTTTTTTATAGCATGTGGCGATCTGACCTTAAATATTTTTTTTTGTACATGACTAAAGGAATACATGCCTGTTGAGGTAGTTTAAAGTCTATTTTTTGTACAAAACTAAAGGGATTGATGCAAATCTGAAGTATTGCGCATGCATATTGACTATGGGTATGCTGGTCTGACAGAACATCGCCATTAGTAGCATCGTTTTTAAAATGTGTTTTAAAGTCATTTTGGTAATTATTTTTTGTTTTTTCACTTCTTAAAGTTTCAGCAGTTGGTCGGTGCTGCATATGCAGGACTTGTTTTTAAATCTAGCCGACATCTTAGGCGTCCTGAAGTGAACTCTCACCCAGAGCAGCTACGTCGTCTGCGTTCAGTCTGCAGCTGCAGAGCTTCAGGGTCCTGATCCTGCTCACATGCTGGAGGTGAGAGGTCAACGTCGTGAGACTTCCACCAATCAGCTCGTTCCATGAGACGTCCATCTCCTCCAGCTTGGGGAGGAACTGGAGCAACGACGCTAAAAACATTCACTCAGCTAGCATTAGCATTCATTTAAAACAATAAGCTAAAAATAAACTTTTTGGTATACCGTTACCGACTTATAGCTCAGGTTTTTAAACGTAGTCATTAGTATAAGAAACTTTTAGCTTTAGCTACTGATTGAATGTTAGCTCTAGTAATCCTTATTTACCAGATAGATTAAAGCTGTTAGCTTCTACTGTATTTAATTTTTGCTCCAAACATTTATTTATTGTTCCAGTGAGAAATGCAACGATAAAAAAACCTTTAGAATTTACATTCACCGGCCACTTTATTAGGTACACCTGTCCACCTGCTCGTTAACACTTAATTTCTAAGCAGCCAATCACATGGCGGCAACTCAGTGCATTTAGGCATGTAGACATGGTCAAGACAATCTCCTGCAGTTCAAACCGAGCATCAGTATGTGGAAGAAAGGTGATTTGAGTGACTTTGAACGTGGCATGATTGTTGGTGCCAGAAGGGCTGGTCTGAGTATTTCAGAAACTGCTGATCTACTGGGATTTTCACGCACAACCATTTCTAGGGTTTACAGAGAATGGTCCGAAAAAGAAAAAACATCCAGTGAGCGGCAGTTCTGTGGGCGGAAATGCCTTGTTGATGCCAGAGGTCAGAGGAGAATGGCCAGACTGGTTCGAGCTGATAGAAGGGCAACAGTGACTCAAATAACCACCCGTTACAACCAAGGTGGGCAGAAGAGCATCTCTGAACGCACAGTACGTCGAACTTTGAGGCACATGGGCTACAGCAGCAGAAGACCACACCGGGTGCCACTCCTTTCAGCTAAGAACAGGAAACTGAGGCTACAATTTGCACAAGCTCATCGAAATTGGACAATAGAAGATTGGAAAAACGTTGCCTGGTCTGATGAGTCTCGATTTCTGCTGCGACATTCGGATGGTAGGGTCAGAATTTGGCGTCTACAACATGAAAGCATGGATCCATCCTGCCTTGTATCAACGGTTCAGGCTGGTGGTGGTGGTGTCATGGTGTGGGGAATATTTTCTTGGCACTCTTTGGGCCCCTTGTTACCAATTGAGCATCGTTGCAACGCCACAGCCTACCTGAGTATTGTTGCTGACCATGTCCATCCCTTTATGACCACAATGTACCCAACTTCTGATGGCTACTTTCAGCAGGATAATGCGCCATGTCATAAAGCTGGAATCATCTTCCAGCACCTTGTTGAATCTATGCCACGAAGAATTGAGGCAGTTCTGAAGGCAAAAGGGGGTCCAACCCGTTACTAGCATGGGGTACCTAATAAAGTGGCCGGTGAGTGTATATCCAATATGGCTGCCACACAAACCTTAAAACACTTTAAAAGTTGCAGTTTGATTTGTTCTGTAGACATATTCCTTTCATAAAATGCTGAAAAATAAATAGTTTAAAATTAGGCTGTTGTGACTAAAGCACTATAGCTATTAGCAAATCCACCTGGTTTTTAAACTTCACACCTGCATTAGTTCAAATGGAGTTGGAATAGATTTTTAAACCGTAATTCCTCTGTTTCTATGTATGGTAGGATACTGACTACTCAAAAATACATTGCATTTCCTTTATATCAAGACTAATGAGACAGATGTTATTAGATAATATTCATTAAGTGGCAGTTATATCCCTCAGTATGTTACTAACGTTCACCCATCATTAGGTAGCAGAACTGCAGACAGAAAACATGCACAACCTTTTCTAGCAAACTGCTGAGAACATATTGATTTATCATATTCAAAGATATTTTTAATTTTCAGACTTAATATTGCTGGTTTCATGTGGTCAGTTGTGTATATTTAAATCATCTCGTTTGTTTTCTCTAGTGAATGATGGTTAAATCTACCGAGCTCCAGCAGGTCTGTAGCCGTCAGATCACAGTTTGCCAAACTGAGAATCCTGCTGTCTGCTTTCTTCCCCAGCTTCTGCAGGAAAACAGACACTCTTCCCCAGCCCGCTTCACGCTCGTTTTCCACTGAGGCCGCTGCACCTGAAACATCACAAAAACCTCATCTGATGCAGCTGCTTCTCTCTTTCCTGATCCCTAGTTGAGATCGTTTTACAGGAGGTTTTGAGCTATGCATCTTTTTTCTAGTCACCACAGTCAAGCAGATGCTCTAGTTCATTTAACTTACTTTTGTCCATTTTTAATCTGCTACACTTGGTGTTACCCCTCCAGGGCCAAAACTTTAGGCAAGAGCTCACTCCACCATGGCATCAGTCATGTTTGTTTTAAGGTATCTTATCATTCTTGCTATTTAAATGATGTCTTGATGCGTTCAAACAGAATAATACTACTGCATTAATTAAGGATTATATATATATATATATATATATATATATGCAACAGAGAGCAGCTCTTCCCCTCACCTGGACTCCGTCCTTTGTTCTCAGACTCTGCATCCTCAGGGGTCCCCGTCCAGTCAGAGGTCCGCGACAGGAAGCGTCCCAGGGGCTTCCTGTCTGATGCTGAACGTTTGCGGCGGATCTGACTCATGATGACGTCGAGAGGGGAACGTCTTTGGCTGCCTCCATCCCGGCCCCTCTGGCCCGCTGATAAAATGTATGATTACTGATATTAAACATGCAGAAGGACAAAAGTATCCCCTGATCCTCTGATGGGTTTGTTATCAGTTCATAATATTCCGAACTGGCCTAAAAATGCAGCTCAAGCAAGATTATGGGAGGATGTAGGATCAGCTAAAAAAAAACATGTCGTCTTTAAGGCCCAGATCCATCAAAAAAAAAAGTTCAAAATAACAACGGGGTAGGAGTGAAAGCCTACTGTCCTTACAGTCAAGCACAGGGTTGGAAGCATTATGCTTTGGGCTTTTTTTTTTCTTCATCATCTTAAATACAGAAAAGTTTCACATTAGTAGAAAAGAGGATGGAAACGTGCGCCATGAAACTGAAGGAGAAGCTTCCTCCATCAGGACACTGAATTTGATTGACTACCTTTATTGATCTCACAGTGGTGAAAATGTACTCGTTACATCAGCTCAAAGAGTCAAAGGAGAATAATGTGCCAAAGGAAGAAAAAGGTGCATGGGGATATATACAGTATATGCAGTGCGTCCACACATGACAGCGTTCCTGTCAGGAACATGGATGGAAACAACCCAGATTACTATAAACATCTGCAAACCTGGCAACCAATCAGAGCTCAGCTGGAAGTTTCTCTATATTAAGCACCCATATCCCTAAACGTTTTCTTTTTATCTATTTATCTCTGTGAGAAAACATCAAACAAAGGATTTCCATGCATCTCCCCTGGGATGTTCCTTATTATTTATTAAGGATAAAACGACTTTATAGAAATCAGCTTTTAAACAGCAGATCTGAAGGCAATGATGAGAAATGTCTGAATTGTGTTTATAGAGAAACAAAGGATAAAAATACAGAAAACATTTGATAAAAATCAGTGTTTGGTTTGAGTGGAGCCTCTTACCAGCAGACTCCATGTCAGACTGAGATCTGAGCTCTGCAGCAGGGAGAATTCAGGCACTGGGCCCCTGGTTCGGTTGGACTCTGAAAAGTTCCGACCCAGGAAGGACAATGAGTTAGATTCTGCTTTCGATTCTCATTTCTATGAAATGTATCCAATAAAACGTTTCTAAAATCACCTCTTCTTGTCGGTGGCAGCACACCTGTCACCTGCGCGACATCACGTCTCGCGCTCGTCAGGTGGTTCATCCCGGAAGTACGGAAACACCTTGGGTAAATGTTTACCAACTACTTCTTACGGAATGACTTACGGAAGAAGATTAGGGCCACTAGAAAAAAAGTAAACTGATTTTTTAGATATTATTTCAGTTTAATATGGGAAAAAGTCAGAATTCTGACTTTAATCTCAGAATTATAATATTAATCTCACAATTCTGATTTTTAAATCTCAGAATTCTGACTTTAATCTCAGAATTCTAATATTAATCTCAGAATTCTGACTTTAATCTCTGAATTATAATATTAATCTCACAATTCTGATTTTAATCTCAGAATTCTGACTTTAATCTCTGAATTATAATATTAATCTCACAATTCTGATTTTAATCTCAGAATTCTGACTTTAATCTCAGAATTCTAATATTAATCTCAGAATTCTGATTTTAATCTCAGAATTCTGACTTTAATCTCTGAATTCTAATATTAATCTCAGAATTCTGATTTTTAAATCTCAGAATTCTGACTTTAATCTCAGAATTCTGACTTTAATCTCTGAATTCTAATATTAATCTCAGAATTCTGACTTTAATCTCAGAATACTGGCTTAAATCTCAGAATTCTAATATTAATCTCAGAATTCTGACTTTAATCTCTGAATTCTAATATTAATCTCAGAATTCTGACTTTAATCTCAGAATACTGGCTTAAATCTCAGAATTCTAATATTAATCTCAGAATTCTGACTTTAATCTCTGAATTCTAATTTTAATCTCAGAATTCTGATTTTAATATCAGAATTCTGATTTTTAATCTCAGAATTCTGACTTTAATCTCAGAATTTTAATATTAATCTCAAAATTCTGACTTTAATCTCTGAATTCTAATATTAATCTCAGAATTCTGACTTTAATCTCAGAATACTGGCTTAAATCTCAGAATTCTAATATTAATCTCAGAATTCTGACTTTAATCTCTGAATTCTAATTTTAATCTCAGAATTCTGATTTTAATATCAGAATTCTGATTTTTAATCTCAGAATTCTGACTTTAATCTCAGAATTTTAATATTAATCTCAAAATTCTGACTTTAATCTCATATTTCAAATATTAATCTCAGAATTCTGACAGCAAATAAACCTGTTAGCATCAAGCTGTAGCCATGTCTGTTTTAGAAACTAGCTCTCTGGTTTTAATCACCTTCTGTTCTTCGGTTAATGAAATAACGTCACTGGGGACCCTTCAGGCACATAAAAAGTCGCCTAATTCCTGAATTTTCCACCAATGTGTTACTGGCACTCCCAAACAACTCACATCTTTGTCAGTGAAGCTTAGTGCTCCCACATCTCTTCATTCATGGTGACCTGTAAGATTAAGATCCAAAATTCTGAGATTAAAGTCAGAGTTCTGACTTTTTTTTTTCATATTATACTGAAATACCATTTAAAAATCAGTTAACTTTTTTATTTTTTTAGTGGCCCTAATCCTCTCCCGTAGAGTCCAATGAAGCTTGTGGTAAACTATTTTTTCCTCTTAACAAGTCCTACATAAATGAGATCAAACTACCGTAATAATCTGGACCCCAGTGCAGCCTGCTACCACACATATTAAGGTGAAAAATATAGAAGTGATTAAAAAGTAATTATACGGATTAAGCTATAGATAAAGACACAGATTGAATAAATAAATAGAAGGACTTTAAAAAAGACAATAAATGAAAAAAGTTTGGGCTTTTTCTAACAGAGTCTTAGTGTGTGAAAAAGTCCCAGATGTTTTGCTTTGTCATGATAGAAGAAATGAAAGGGTGGTTTGTTTTTTACAAAACAGGATATATGAATAAAACCTTTCCCCATAATGATTATAATATTCATTATAGTTCAATATTTCATGTTGTTTTCCAGAGTCTCAAAGATCTGTCTTTTTAAGTTCAGCTAAGTTTGGGCTTTGGTGGAAAAGCCAGTAAAGCAGAGCATCCCATGTTTTATATTAGACCCATTCATAAAAAGGATGATCTGTTTATTCAATATCTACTCCAGAAAATATCATCATAGTACCATCATCAATAGGAAAACAGTGTCTGGAAGAGTCTTATGACAGGTGAGAGTGTTGGAGTGAAACTTCCTGAGCTTTTAGAGGAAATGAAGCTTTGGGTAACGTGTTTTTCTCTTGATCAACTGAGAATATTTGTAAAATACAGTATTTGTTTAGTAAACAGTGCTACTGAAAAATGAACTAACAGAGTTTTGTTTTTTTTATTTTAAATGTGCTTATTGATCAAAAGTTTAGGAAGAACAGGTTTACATTTTGGGACTTTTTGCAGTTCCTGAAATTTTTGAGGGATTGCTTTTGTTACTTTTTAAAAGTTCCCTTTTGTTTGTATGGTTGTGTATTTAGCTAAATGATAGCACGGCTGAAAGATTAATAATCCGACAGGTTTAACCAGCCTGGTTTTTATTTACCAGATTAGATAAAATGGGTAGAATTATAATCTTAGTGCCTAATTTTTATTTATTTTATTCAGTTTGAGAACATGATAAATCTTTTTAAAAAAAAACAAATAAAAATCAGATTTTGTCCAATTTCTTTCTAATGTTTAATTTACTTTTGGGATATATTTTTTATGCATTTGGAATTTAGCCATTAGAAATGTATAATTACAATGCTAAATTAAAAACAAATTGTGTAAAATCAAAAATATAGCAGAATGATTTAATGTTCGAATTATTTGTAACAGTTTATCTCATAAGTCACTATAGACCAATCATCTCTATAAGGGTGGATGTCCCCAACAGCTGATCTTTGATGCATAGGTATGACCAGTTAAGATTGAAAAATATATTTTCCAATTAACTACATATAAGATATAAAGCTTTAAAACTATAAAGATCTACTTCATTATAAAGTATTACATTTTAAATCATCACTTAGACATTAATTTTATTTTTTTACCCTGTATCAGAAAGCCTGGAGGAACAGACTTACGGTAACTGTTTAGATAAAGTAAGGCGTTTCAGGAGGAACATGTAAAGAAACGTCTATTTTCATCATCTTTCTAAGGGACCTTGTGGATTAGATTAATTCTGAGCCGTTATACATCATTAAGAAGGTTATAGTCCTGCAGGGCTTATTTAATGGATGTTTCAGACGTTTCCTTTTATGGAAATGCAGAACTTGAAATGAACACTTCCTCACTCCTGCAGGATACGATGATTAAGCCTAAGATCAGTAATTGGATGAAAAAACATGCAGGACAGACTTAACTACCACTGAGAATAAATAAATTACACTCCGAGCTTTAAGCCCTCTGAGTTTTATCAGTAGTTAATTCTTTATTGTTTATCCAGTTTAAAGTCACCAAGAAAAGCTCAGGGACACAGAAGATCCTTCCAAATGTATTTTATTGGTTGTTAAATCTGAAGCCAATGCAGGAAGTCCTCTGCATCATCTGGATTCCTGCTGCATAGGAGCTCCTCCTCCTCCAGCAGAGATCTAGAAGGCATCTTTAAACCAGTGAAATGTCCCAGTTGCAAAAAACCAAAACAAAAAAAACAAATCCTAAAGGAGTGGGGGTGTTGGAGGACGTGTCTCTCTCAATCGTCGTCCACCGTTGGTGTGATGGTCACGCCTCTCCTGATCTGCCCCCAGCCGATCAACCTAAGAGCAACAAACAGGAGAAACAGGTCAACATTTCATCAGAGCTCCTCTAAACTCAACTACAGATGATCATTTAACAGATCTCGAGCCTTAAGCTTAAAACAACAGCAGCTTTACAATGTAAACAGTTTTAAAACATAAGACTGACTCGGAGCCCTCTACACTACACCGGTTTCTCGCATGACGAGTCGACACTGAACTCCAGTAAATGGTGGTTTATACAGATTGACCGTCTGATTAGTGGACATGTAATCAGGTTATTCTGAATGAGCACCGGACATCAAAATTACACATTTCCTCTTAGAGGCCAGAGGTCATCAGAAAATTAAACCCATCATGTTTTTACCACACATTTACAGTTCAATCACATATTTCTAAAGATTACTTATGTTCAAAAACAGCAGAATCTGATTTCTTGTTTTTAGTCAAATGTGTTTCAATCATATCGGGAAATGTTTTGCATGCAAAAGTAATAAGTGATTTTTTAAAAAGAATTCATTGAAAAACAGATCAGCATCAAATATATAAATATATTTGAATATATAGCCTGTATCATTATCCATAAAGCTGTCAATCATCATTCAGGTCTTCAATGCATCAATCAGTTTAGCGATGGCGAGGAGGCCTCTGTGGAGCCTTGAAGTTCTTCAACGTTTGGCAAAGGGTTTATTTATCGTAGCCTCATCCTATATGGAGGGAAATTATTATTTTTTTTATTCTTGAAAAGAAAAAAAATATTCAGAAACCAAACTTTGAAAAAACAAAAAAAACCCAAAACAAATAGACAAGTAACCTAGGCCTTTTCTCAGATTTTATTTTCCTTAAATCTTTATCTTATCCAGTTTTTAACAGATTTAAAATTTTAAAATTGTGTTTTATTAAATACGTCTTTCAGATAGAATATCACCTATTGTGTTCTTTTAAATTCAATTCAGTTTATTTCTATAGCTCCAATTCACAACACATGTCATCTAAAAGCACTTTACAATTCATCAGATCATCCAGTCAAATTGATTCAAAGTTTTCTATCTAAGGAAAACCAGTTGATTGCATCGACTCATTGACTCGAATACAATCCCTCACACTGAGCATGCTTGTAGCAACAGTGGAAAGACTCCCTTTTAATGGGAAGAAAACTCCAGTAGAACCAGGCAACTGCATTTTACAAATCACATCTCCCTCATTCCAGCCAAACATTAACGCTCACTCTTGACCAATAAAGATGCTAACCATGAGGACCAATAGAAATGTGGCCAAGATCCTCCTTTCTGAGAAAAGCCAAAGAACTGAGGAGAATATGATCCCTAAAAATCAGTGAAACTCAATCTTAAAAAAAAAAAAGATTAAAAAAGATATGAAAAAACAATTATAATAAAAAATTCCTAAAAGACAAAAGAAAAAATGTAAATAAAAAATTAAAAAAAACCCAGCAAAGTTCCTTTTAAAACCTTTTGATGAATTCCCATTCATTAAACACATTCTTTGCTTAAAACAACCATGTAATAAACTCCCCTCCATTAACAAACAGCAGAATGGTCATTTATTTAGGTCCTTTGACACCCTGACTTGGCGAAGCAGGCTTCCTGAAGTTTCAGGCGTGGATCGGGAACCAACTTTATGACGGTTCACCCCCTAGAAGATGCATGTCCTGTTTAACATGTTCTCTATGTAGAGGAAATGAGAATCCACTGCTACACTAAATAAAAAACGTTTATCAGCGGTCACCATAGGTGGGAAGTTTAAAACATTCATTATTTATGGGCAGTTGGAAAAACTTTGCTTGAATTTTTTTTTTTATTCAAGAAGTTTTTAGAGGATTTTAAGGAGCCATGGGAACCCTGACTAAAACTAAATAAAAACACTTCCAGAAGGATTTTAAATTGGCCCTCCTCTAAAAGCAGCTTCACTTTGAGCTCTGATCAGACTCAGATTATCATCTTCAGAGCCTAAAAGCCTCTAATCTTATATTATTTAATCTTGCTAATGATTCTGGATCCAAACAGAACCAGGAAGTCTGAGTCTTCAGACCATAGACAGATGATCTGCCTGCCTTTCCTCATCTAGACTGAGATGTTAGAAGGCTTAAAGGGACACAGTCCATCAGCTCTCTGATGGGCGGCACCCCTCAGACACTGATTGGCCCTCCAGGACAGGTGCGCCCCTTACCGCCAGTGCTTCTCCACACGCCGACTGAGCGCGATCTTCTCTCCGACCTCCGTGCACACAGGGTTGGTGAGGACGATCTTGGCCAGATCAGCCTTGACGGCGCTGACTCGCCCGCCCGTCGACAGCGAGCCGATGTTCACCATCAGCACCTCGTTCTTGGAGAGCTTTTGGACCTGAGGGGGGAGGTGGAGGGCAGATGGTCAATAAGCAACAGCTTTCAGGGGAGTTAGGACTACATTTCCAACGATGCTGGCCTCACCTTGGCAGCCTTTTTGTCCCCCTCTGTGCGGACTCCCAGCAGCCTTCTGAGCAGGAAATAGGAAATCTCCAGCTCTGTAAAGATCTCTGGCAGCGCTCCGACAGCTCCCAGGACCTGACCCACCATACGGTCTGCTCGGCACAGCGTGGGGTCGATCTTTGTTCCCACACCTGGAGACACAGAGAGACGCTTTTAGTTTCCTCCAATTGTTCAAACTGTAATTCCATCAAATAACAGCTCAGAAGTTCATTAATTCATAATAAATCAGATTCATTTCTAGAGCAGGAGGGAAGTATAGAAGGAAATAAGGGAAAGAGAGAAGGAAGCAACAGAAAAAACTAAGAAAAACAGAAGCAAACAAAACAGAAAATAAGGAACCGAAAAAAGTAGGAAGGAAGGAAGAGGATGAAAGGGGGAACAGTAGGAAGGAAGGAAAGAAGAGGATGAAAGGGGGAACAGTGGGAAGGAAGGAAAGAAGAGGATGAAAGGGGGAACAGTAGAAAGGAAGGAAAGAAGAGGATGAAAGGGGGAACGGTAGGAAGTAAGGAAAGAAGAGGATGAAAGGGGGAACAGTAGGAAGGAAGGAAAGAAGAGGATGAAAGGGGGAACAGTAGGAAGGAAGGAAAGAAGAGGATGAAAGGGGGAACAGTAGGAAGGAAGGAAAGAAGAGGATGAAAGGGGGAACAGTGGGAAGGAAGGAAAGAAGAGGATGAAAGGGGAAACAGTAGGAAGGAAGGAAAGAAGAGGATGAAAGGGGAAACAGTAGGAAGGAAGGAAAGAAGAGGATGAAAGGGGAAACAGTAGAAAGGAAGGAAAGAAGAGGATGAAAGGGGGAACAGTAGGAAGGAAGGAAAGAAGAGGATGAAAGGGGGAACAGTAGGAAGGAAGGAAAGAAGAGGATGAAAGGGGGAACAGTGGGAAGGAAGGAAAGAAGAGGATGAAAGGGGGAACAGTGGGAAGGAAGGAAAGAAGAGGATGAAAGGGGGAACAGTAGGAAGGAAGGAAAGAAGAGGATGAAAGGGGGAACAGTGGGAAGGAAGGAAAGAAGAGGATGAAAGGGGGAACAGTGGGAAGGAAGGAAAGAAGAGGATGAAAGGGGGAACAGTAGGAAGGAAGGAAAGAAGAGGATGAAAGGGGGAACAGTAGGAAGGAAAGAAGAGGATGAAAGGGGGAACAGTGGGAAGGAAGAAAAGAAGAGGATGAAAGGGGGAACAGTAGGAAGGAAAGAAGAGGATGAAAGGGGGAACAGTGGGAAGGAAGAAAAGAAGAGGATGAAAGGGGGAACGGTAGGAAGGAAGGAAAGAAGAGGATGAAAGGGGGAACAGTAGGAAGGAAGGAAAGAAGAGGATGAAAGGGGGAACAGTAGGAAGGAAGGAAAGAAGAGGATGAAAGGGGGAACAGTAGGAAGGAAGGAAAGAAGAGGATGAAAGGGGGAACAGTAGGAAGGAAGGAAAGAAGAGGATGAAAGGGGGAACAGTAGGAAGGAAGGAAAGAAGAGGATGAAAGGGGGAACAGTAGGAAGGAAGGAAAGAAGAGGATGAAAGGGGGAACAGTAGAAAGGAAGGAAAGAGGATGAAAGGGGGAACAGTAGGAAGGAACAAAGGACAGAAACAAAGGATACACTGAAGGAAGAAATAACCGGCACAAGGAAACAAGGAAAGGACATAGATTAGAATGAAGAAGAAAAAAATGATAAGATCAGATAAAAATAGAAATAAGTTTTCAGTAATCCAGACAGCAGAAAGTCTGCTTCCCTGGTTTAAATCACACTCTAATCATCCTTCTTCCTGAACTTCTTCCCCAGAATGAGTCCAAATGGTTCTAAATGTGCGACGCTGAATGAAAGCGCCTGATGCACGGCGTCCCTCACCGATGAGGCCTCCTGGTGCGGCGTACTGCAGATCATTGTGTTCAGCAAACAGAGACACGATCTTAGAGAAGATGGGTTTGCACATCAGCTTTCCCTCTTGGTCTTTGGAGACTATTCCAGGGCGGACCTCGATCTCCTGACCCACCTACAGGTCAGACAAACACAAAACAACCAGGTTTCAGATAAGAGCCTGAACCTCAGCAGCCGTTTACAGCGCCAGTCTCTACCTTCAGCACGCCCTTCAGGATGCTGCCTCCCGCCACGCCTCCCTTCAGGTCGTCCACCTCGCAGCCCGGTTTGTTCACATCGAAGGACCTGATGACTGAAGCAGACGTTTAACAGATGAGGACCAGAGCAGGACAGAGACGAGCAGCAACTGGTGGCCTTTCTTCTTACCGATGAGTCTGGGCTCTGAGGTGAAGTCTCTGACGGGGACAGGGATCTTTTTGACGATGTACTCACAAACCACCTCGATGTTGTATTTCAGCTGCGCTGAGATGGGAATGATGGGAGCTCCCTCTGCGACTGTGCCTGCAGGAGAAACAACACAGGCATCAGTTCCCTCCTTAAGGCGCACATAAAGCCTAAAAATACCGATTTTATTGCAGCTGCAGCTCAAGTCTGAATATCGACAGAGAATCAAACCTTTAATCTAAACATATAAGGAAGACAAACCAAAATTAAAAACAATCAAACAAATAATTCAAAATTAAGTACTTCTGTAATCAGAAGCCAATTTCTCTAAGAAACCTAAAAGTAGGCAAGATGAGATAAGAACATGCAAATCTGTGCCTAAATTCATACATTTCCAGAAGATGTATAAAACTTGGCACAGACTTGGCCTGAAGCTTCCCTCTCAGCAGCCTGAGGAGGGTTACAATGTCTAGATCAGGACGGCTGCAACCTTTAACATCCAAAGAGCCTTTCTGCCCTGAGAGCAGCGGAATAAGTTGATTAAATCTGAAAATATCACCAATCTTTAATTACAGATAGTTAATTGGATGTGCAGGTGGAACAGTGGTTAGCGCCCGATCCATGTATGGAGGCCTTAATCCTCGACACGGCTGACTGGGGTTGTGGTCCTTTGCCACATGTCTCTCTCCTGTCTCATACCCTCTTTCTATCAGCCTACTGTCAGAAAAACAAGCCACTAGAGCTGTAAAAACAAAAACAAAAAAAGATAGTTTATTATTGTTTTGTTTAATATCTGCTGAAGGAAATGCATTTCCATTTTGAAGAACCAACATTTTTTTATATCCCTAGGTTTTGGTATAAAGAAAAACACCCAACATGCTTAAAAAAAGGATTTTCTGGATGTTGATCTGCAGAATATGATGTGAAATAAAAACAAAGTAATGATGAAATACAATAGGTCTTAAAACGTATTAATACGACGGCTGACGGGTGCAAACGTGCAGCAGAAAAGAAACAAGCTGCATTACCGTGTGATACAAACTCCACAACAAGCAGATATAAACAAATGCAATAGAAAATGCTGCACATAATAAAAAAAATAATAAATGCGATAACCACAAAAAAATAGAAGCAAAAAACCACAACAAAATGTTGAAACCACAGCATATAGTGCCTGCGAGTCTGCTTCTCCTATTGCATCATGGCCGCTGTTCAAGGTTTCAAACAAAGAATCTGACCCTGAAAATGGGTCATGATTGGCTCTAACTGCCATCAGAGACGAACCGGGGCCATCTAGAGCAGAGTTATTAGACGCTGAGCCGGACTCACCCTGAACGAAGGCCAGGATCTGCTCATACTGCTCCTTGGCCTGGCTCTCCTTCACCAGGTCGATCTTGTTCTGGAGGATCAGGATGTGTTTCAGCTTCATGATCTCTATGGCGGCCAGATGCTCCGAGGTCTGAGGCTGAGGACACGACTCGTTCCCCGCTGGACAGGCAGACAGAAGCAGCAGCGTTTACAGCCGGACCACAGGTAGCGAAGGACCCACAGGATCAGAGAGTAACTTACCAATGAGCAGGAGGGCAGCGTCCATGACGGCAGCGCCGTTCAACATGGTGGCCATAAGGATGTCGTGGCCGGGACAGTCCACAAACGACACGTGTCTGTAGGAGAGTGGAGGAGCAGTTTGAGCTACGGCTAGTAGTGCTACCACCATCTTTCAGAGGAGCGGGTTCTGACCCGTTTGTGTTATTCTTTAAAGGAACTACAGAATGTTTGCCGTTACATCCTAATCAGAATCACATGATGAAGGATATGTTTATTAAACCAAACGAGACCAGAGCGGAGCCCTACAAATTCAGGATCTGCAGAGCTCAGATTCCCCTCTGAACAGAATCACTGCAGTAAAAGGACAAAAAAATATATATATATATATATATATATATATATATATATATATATATATATATATATATATATATATATATATATATATATATATATATACCGTATTTTCACGACTATAAGACGCACATAAACGTCTTTTTTCCCCCTCAAAATGTGCGGTGCGCCCTTTGGTGCGGTGCGCCCTATGTGTGTTGTAACTGCGACTTTTGAGACCACCTCATTGAGGAGATGATGAAAGAGTGGCTGAGGGAGGTGAATGTAAGGAGACCAGGTGGTTTTTTTTCCACTCATCACCATCGCTGTTAATCTGTGACTCCATGCGTGTCCATCTCACAGCGGATGTGAAAAACATGATGAAACAAATGAATGCTGTGCTCGCTGTTATTCAACTGCTCAACATCGGTGTGAACCGGACGCAAAAGGAGCAGCAAGTTTACATGCATAGGCGCAGCAAAAGGTCCCGCAGCACATTTTGAGCAGCAGGCGCAGCGCGTCGGGAGAGTTTAAGGATCTGACGCGCTTGACGCGCTGCTGCTGCTCGAGATGGAAAAATTGAAGTTTTGCTGCTGGAAGCGCCGCATCAACCAATCAGAGAAGCTGATCTGGGAGCTGACAGCGAGACAGACACAGCGCTCTGATGACATATTATATTAAGGCAAATGAAAAGGGCTGGATGGATGAGGAGATGATGAAAGAGTGGCTGAGGCAGGTGTATGTGAGGAGACCAGGTGGTTTTTTCCAAGCATCACCATCGCTGTTAATCTGTGACTCCATGCGTGCCCATCTCACAGCCGATGTGAAAAACATGGTGAAACAAATGAATGCTGTGCTCGCCGTTATCCCGGGAGGTCTGACGACTTCAACCGCTCCACATCGGTGTGAACCGGCCGTTCAAAGTAAGGCTGCGAGCGGCGTGGGAGCGACGGATGAACGACGGAGACCACAGTTTCATGAAAAGTGGAAGGCAGCGCCGGGCAAGTTACGCCACCGTTTGCGGATGGATTGTTGATGCTTGGACTAACGTGTCTGCTGGCACTGTTGTTAGAGCTTTCGCAAAAGCCGGCATTATTTCCGAGGAGCCGCACGGCACGGAAAGTGACTCTGACAGCGAAGAAGGGGAAATTGGCATGTCTGATTTAGCGCAGCTGTTTAATTCAGAAACAGAGGATGATGACTTTGATGGGTTTGATTAATACTTTGTAATAAATACATGAATAAAGCACAATCATACTCAGTTTTGCTCCCGCTCTATTTTTCTACCTGAAAACTTAATTCATCAGCAGCCTCTGGGCCGGGTCGCCTCCGGGTTCACCGCGGCGACTGGCAGGTGTTTTTCATCTAAATAATCTAAATCTTGCAGCTATATTTGCTGTGATCAGTGGGAATAAAGTAGTTTTAATATGTTTTTAAGTGAGAAAGTCCACCTGAAAACTTCATAATTGCAGTCAGTTCATCCAGATTATCTTCCTGTCTATACTCTTTCTGTCGGAGGCGCTCAGACCCCCACATACCAGCGGTACACCGACAGTAGGACTCCCTTCAACAGCAGCCTCTAGGCCGGGCAGCCCCCGGGTTCACCGCGGCTGGCAGGTGTTTTTCATCTAAATAATTTAAACTGCAGGCACCAGGATACCGGTAATAAAAGCGAACATATTCCGTCGGCAGGTTTCAGGATTTTAAGTTAATTTAGGAGCGATCACAGCGCTCTGTCATCTGCGATGTGTCTGTCTCACGGCCAGCTCCCAGGTTTGATTAATACTTTGTAATAAATACATGAATAAAGCACAGTCATACTCAGTTTGGCTCCCGCTGTATTTTTAAATAGAGGACATGTACCTGTATATAAAAAACGCGCCCTATAGTCCGGTGCGCCTTATGTGTGTGTTAAATACAGAAATGGCACACATAACTGAGACTGCGCCTTTTAGTACGGTGCGCCTTATGGTCGTGAAAATACGGTATATATATATATATATATTTTTTTATTTTTATGGGAAATGTTTGTAAAACAAGAATCAAGTTTGATCAAAATAAATCTGAATAACATGTGAGAGTTTCTTCACAGAAAGTTAAACTGTAACGTTTCCTTCATGTATTCAGACTTTTGTAGATTAGGATGATCTAGAACCTGTAACTGTTTTTATTCAGGCTGATTCTAGGAGCACGATGACACGAAGAAAAGCAACTGTAAACTTATTGTTTAATATGAGACTATCTGCTGGGTTGAACTCACATCTTCCTCAACCTTTATACGTCCCCACTGCCCTCTTTGTAAACATCTTCTATGGTATTTCAGTGTTTTCCACAGGATTTTAGGAGACTGTGGTGGGAGAGGCTCTGATCCTCGGGGGTTTTCATGTGTCCACATTTTTAAGCGTGGTGTATCCCACGGTTTTTTTACATTTACCCTTGATTTTACGTTATTACATCATGTTCTACTCACCCATATGAGTTTTGTGTCATTTGGAGCCGTTCTGAAGATATTCTGTTAGGTTATATCCAGGTAACGTCTTCCTATGGGCAACGAGTTGAAGGCACACACTAAACTGTTCATTAGTTATTCTTTATGGTACGCCAGCATTCATAACATGTAGGCGAATCATACATTTTTAAATGTATTTTTTTTTTTTAAACAAAGCGGCGCGTGTATGAAGGCAGTGGGAAACACTGTATTTTAGATCTATAGATCCATCCAGCTGGTCAAAAGGATCACCAGCTTAAAGAGCATGAATACACCTTTAAGGTCAAATAACATCCACAGAACGTCTAGAGTGGTAAAAAATAACAGTTTATAAAGATTTTATACACAGAGGAATCTAAAATATATCAATATTTACTTCTGGTTATGATGCAAACTTGGACATACAAGGATTTTGCACCAGCAGTAATCGTAGTAATCATGTGACATGGAGCTGAAAAATGGCTTCCTCTCAAAGTTTTATTTTAAAGCCCTATATATATATATACACACTCACCGGCCACTTTATTAGGTACACCTGTCCACCTGCTCGTTAACACTTAATTTCTAAGCAGCCAATCACATGGCGGCAACTCAGTGCATTTAGGCATGTAGACATGGTCAAGACAATCTCCTGCAGTTCAAACCGAGCATCAGTATGGGGAACAAAGGTGATTTGAGTGACTTTGAACGTGGCATGATTGTTGGTGCCAGAAGGGCTGGTCTGAGTATTTCAGAAACTGCTGATCTACTGGGATTTTCACGCACAACCATCTCTAGGGTTTACAGAGAGTGGTCCGAAAAAGAAAAAACATCCAGTGAGCGGCAGTTCTGTGGGCGGAAATGCCTTGTTGATGCCAGAGGTCAGAGGAGAATGGCCAGACTGGTTCGAGCTGATAGAAGGGCAACAGTGACTCAAATAACCACCCGTTACAACCAAGGTGGGCAGAAGAGCATCTCTGAACGCACAGTACGTCGAACTTTGAGGCAGATGGGCTACAGCAGCAGAAGACCACACCGGGTGCCACTCCTTTCAGCTAAGAACAGGAAACTGAGGCTACAATTTGCACAAGCTCATTGAAATTGGACAATAGAACAGTGGAAAAACGTTGCCTGGTCTGATGAGTCTCGATTTCTGCTGCGACATTCGGATGGTAGGGTCAGAATTTGGCGTCTACAACATGAAAGCATGGATCCATCCTGCCTTGTATCAACGGTTCAGGCTGGTGGTGGTGGTGTCATGGTGTGGGGAATATTTTCTTGGCACTCTTTGGGCCCCTTGTTACCAATTGAGCATCGTTGCAACGCCACAGCCTACCTGAGTATTGTTGCTGACCATGTCCATCCCTTTATGACCACAATGTACCCAACTTCTGATGGCTACTTTCAGCAGGATAATGCGCCATGTCATAAAGCTGGAATCATCTCAGACTGGTTTCTTGAACATGACAATGAGTTCACTGTACTCAAATGGCCTCCACAGTCACCAGATCTCAATCCAATAGAGCATCTCTGGGATGTGGTGGAACGGGAGATTCGCATCATGGATGTGCAGCCGACAAATCTGCGGCAACTGTGTGATGCCATCATGTCAATATGGACCAAACTCCCTGAGGAATGCTTCCAGCACCTTGTTGAATCTATGCCACGAAGAATTGAGGCAGTTCTGAAGGCAAAAGGGGGTCCAACCCGTTACTAATATATATATATATATATATATATATATATATATATAAAAAAGACGACAATGAAGCCAAACGTTCGGTCGTTGGTGCCGTCCTGAGGAAGCAAAGGGGAGCATCGCTTTCATTCCTCACATGTCTAATTAATGTCAGAGGTGCCAAAATTATAAATGTTTGTTCAAGTAGAAATAAAAATCCTACCTTTTGTAGAACTTTTTTACTAAAGTTTTTACTAAAGACTAAATATACAAATAAACGTAATGCAGGACCAAGGACATTTGCTTTAAACCTCATACTGGTTACTGCACTACTCTATTGAAGGAAGATTTTTCTGCAATTCTGGATGATAACTTCCTTATACTTAATTTTCTTAGCTTTATAACTGATGGTAACAGTGTCACATTTAACTCTACACCATCTTGAAAAACTATTTATTTTGGTAGGTGGTGAACAACAAGTTGGGGCAGCACCGAGTCCAACCACAAAGAAATTATGTTTTGATGTTTTCTATTTTTTTAATACCAAAAGTCCATAATAAAAATGAGCTGAAAAGAAACAAACCTAACAAGTCTATTTCTAAAATGTAGGAGTAAAAAGTAGCGATAATTGCAAAAAAAACAAAAAAAACAAAAAACAGGTAGGGAGTAGAAGTTAATTATTTTCTTAAAAAATAATTACTCCAGTAAAGTTTAGATATTAGAGTATTTGTACTTTGATACTCGACAACCCTGTCTACCGCTAACAAAATGTTAGCATTATCCACCGGTATGGAACAGGAGCAAGAACCGACAGGTGCGAGTGGATGACCTATGACCCAAAGAAGTTACTAAGCACACTTAGACAGGAGCCTATGACAGTTGCCTAATATATGCTACGCCTCCAATTCTGAGGTTAGAATTAGGATACGATTAGATAGCGTTAATCAGCGCCCCAAAAAATTATGAAAAAACTAAAATCAAGTAAAAATATATAAAAAGACCCCAAAATGATAAGACGGAGACACATTAGATAGTAGCAAACAGCTTGATTATGTCCTTTTTAGTTGGAGTAGAGCTTTGAACATGTTTTCTAGAGCAGCCTTAGCTTTTCAAACCAGCAGCAGCAGGGAGAGCAGGAGCGATTCCTCACCTGACCAGTTTGAAGAAGCCTTTGGTTCCAGGGATGTCTGTGGGAAACTCATCCGGGGTGCTGCTGCCACACGACCTGTAGCACTCGGGCCTGGGACAGCTGGGGTCGTCCAGCTTGTAGACCTGGAGCCAGGAGGGGACAGAGAGGCAACAGTAACCACCTGGGCCACTAACGTGTTCTGGAAGCTACAGAGATGAGGACAGGTGTCACGTCTAATAAGAAGTTACATTAAAACCGGCTTCACGCACCTTAGCGTTAGCATAGCCGAGCTTAATGGTGATGTTTCTCTCCAGCTCGTTCTTGAACCTGACGGTGTGAACACCAGAGATGGCCTTCACTACTGTGGACTTTCCGTGGGCCACATGACCGATGGTGCCTGGCAGACAGAAAAAAAAAAAAAAAGCAGTTTAGAAAACAATGTTTCCAACAAACACTGAGGCACACGGGGCCTGATTTCAGTACCGATGTTAATGGTGGCCTGTCTGCTGATGATCTCTGGCGACAAAGGCGTGAGGGTGGACACGTCCTGCAGGGAGAGCACAGGTCAGACACAAAGGGGCGCAGCCAAGGGATTAACATGGAGTACAGCAGCATTCCTAATGTCTAACCCTGGATTACCACACTGCAATCGCATAACCTGAGGGAAACAAACCACTTGTCCGCAAGTCCTAACTTTGATTTTCTCCTCATCTTCAGCTCAAATAATCTGCTCTCCTGTCACATGTCATCCCCTGCATCTGATACAGGCCAGACTGAAGGACTGGTGAGGTGAAAATGGCTTAAAGAGGGCTTAATACAAGCAGAGCTGGGCCCCCATGTTAGAATAAATATAAATATCATTCCTGCATCTTCTTTTAGCACTTTTTATTTTATACCAGGCATCCCCAAACTCGGTCCGCTGTCCTGCAGGTTTTAGATGTTTCTCTGCTCCAGCACAGCTGATTTTAATTGATAGTTGATTAACAGGCTTTTGCTCTACTGCAATCATCATAATCAGCTGTGCTAAAGCAGGGAAACCTCTAAAACCTGCAGGACAGCGGCCCTCGAGGACCCAGTTTGGGGATGCCTGTTTTATACTAACAGACTAGACTGGAGGTTTATTCAATAGAACCCTGTATCTTTAAATAACAGCCCATCTCCAATAACAGTTACCATCACAAAGCTACTTTAATGGATCAAAAGAACATTGTCTTCTTTGCACTGTGTTTTTCTAGCTAGCATATATCTAAAGTTGCATTGTGAAATCTGAGGCTATTTTCCAAATTTCTAGAGCAGATTTTGACTAGGACACCAAGGAGAAGGATTATTGGCTGTGGAGACCCCTGGTCTGAAGGTACCAAACAACAGAAGCAATAAAATAATAATAATATAGACACAACTAACAAGAATCGGATGTTTGGGAGATACACGGTGATTTAAAGGATCTCCTCCCCGCTGGGCCTGCCGTCATGTGCCGGCTAGAAGCTGCGGCGCCTCGACCACCGTCTGTTTTCACCTTTCTTTGTCTTTTATCAACCAAATAAGCCCCTCAAAGCTAGACTCACACACACAACAATCTGTAAATGTTGCTAAGAAGATACTGACCAAAGTGCTGAGGTCCTGCCTGGCCAAGTGAGGCTGACCGAGCGTTGTTCCAGACTCATCACCCGCCATCTTGGATGAAAAGGGAACGGAAGAGGCGGTTCCGCCTGAACACATGAAAAATAACAGATATATGTTGTCTTTTAAATTTATTTAAACGTTTAATCTCGATAAATAACAAGGAATTATCACAATTTAAACAAAAGAAATCAATATACAGAATTCCTCTGTTTTAACTCTTTAAAGTTAGAGATGGGGTCCTTACGGAGCGGCTGATGCAATTTATCACGACCACGAAAAATAGCAGACTTCTGCTGCTTATACCTCCTTAATATCAGCTTAATACTAAATCTGGACAACTTCTTAACAAACCACCATGATCTAAAGGGAGCGTAAATTAAATAAGAGTAATATCCCTCATGTTTGGGGTCCGTCTTTCAAAAGTGACGTCATACGTGTACGGTTTGTAGTTCTTTGCTGATACTTTTGTAGTTCTGTGGATCATTCAATAATGAGAATTAAACTGTTGATGAATTTAGCTGATTGATTTGATCTGATAGACTCATGACGTAAATAACAGTGATGATGACCAAACAAGACATGATAAAAATACAGTTTGAGATAAAAAATTAATATTTTATTAATTTCACTAACATATTTTGTTAGTGCAAAAAAATATAGAGATGTTTACATGAAGAAATGTAAACAAATAATTCCGTTAAATACACTCTAGCTTAAAGAAATGGAACAGTGCAGGAAATAAAGGTGAAACAGATGGAGAGATGAATATGGAAAACCAACACACCAGATGAAATTTATCAGTATTTAGCAAACATTTTTGCTGCAACTAGCAAATTAGTTTCATTTGGTTTACCTATTTACCAATGACATATAAAAACTTTTTTATATATATTATTTCCAGCATGTTTCATAGAGTGGTAAAGTTGATAAAGCCAATGCTATAAGTGATTGTGCAGACCTTACTAATGGCATACAATTAGTACTACTAAACCTCTGGATATTCCACGGAGGGCCGTTGGAGCTATTTTTCTCAGAAGTGGATGTTATTGTGAACCAGCCAAGATCAAATATCCCATTTGAAATTAGTATTTAAAAGAATAATAAACACCAGAGGAAAACTCTTAGAAAGAAATTGTATTAAACAGCCTGGGCAGGCTGTGGTCATCTACCTCTAAAAAATGTATCCCAAGAGCTTTCTTGTCTTTTTTTCTATTCTAGAAGTTTTCATTTAAGCAAAGTGTTTTTTTCTTCAGATTTTGCAATAGGTTATACACAGACATCAGACAGAACCCAATGCTAGATACAGTGAATATAGATTGATTCAAGCAAAGTGGTTTGATGCATGGCACACTTATCAATTGTGATACTCAAACATGATAGTTCAATCACATTTAATTAATGGGAAAATATTCTACTAAGACTGCGATGGACTGGCGACCTGTCCAGGGTGTTTCCCGCATCTAGCCGGTTGACAGCTGGAGGCAGGCAACAGCACCCCTCGCTTGGAATAAAGCAAGACGGAAAATGGATGCATGGATATTCTACTGAGACTTATTTGTCAGATGAACAGAGAGGGGTAGAAACCAAAGATTTTATTCATGCAAGAAGAAAACGATCAATTAAGGGTATAAAAAAAAAATAAAAAAGTAAACAAATACAGGTAAATAGTATGGAGATAAAATAAGACAGAAGAAACACTTTTCTGAATTAATATGTTTTTCAACATAAAGATACTTCACCTTACATTGGGTAATAAAGAACTTCCAGCTGTAATATTTACTTCATTCAGCTGATCTCTGAAGAGCGGTGTATCTTTCTTACAATAAAAGTTCCTCATTAAATTAGTAAATGTAACTAGTTACCACCACCATCTGAAGAGGATGTATTGAATATGCCTTCCATGAAAACACATTAACTGATCTGATTTTATGTTCTGATATTGTCTTTTTAAAAGCTGTACCCCCCCCCCCCCCAAAAAAAAAAATAAAAAATAAAAAAATTAACTGAATGACAGTAGCTCGGTTGGCTATATGAATCATCATAAATGAATTATGTCAAGGCGATCTCTTGATGCCTTAAAAGTAAAATGTATATAAATTAAATTGTAATGTTTCCACAAGGGCTGGGCGATATGGACTTAACCGCTTATCGCAATATTTAGTTGTAGTATCATGTTAACGATAAAAGGTTAAAAAATTATCATTGCCTTTTCCATCTTTTTAGGTAACTTCATGGCTGTAGCTGCCTGCAAAAGCAATAGCTCAACAGATGCTGCTATTGAAAAACCATACACATTTAAAATGGGCGTCTTCAGGATACCAGTTTCATAAATACTGGGATTTCTTAAAAGCAGAAGCTTCAAAGCACAGATCAAACAGATTGTGTAATGACTTGCCTCTGCGTGGGGAATTTGAAAAGGGAAATAATGCTGTATTGTACATTTTACTTTATTTGATTTGTATTTACTAAATATTCCACAGTGAATACATTTAATCAAAGAAAGAAAATAAATAGAAAATAAAATGAATAGAGAAAATTAAAAATAAATATTTTGACTAATCGTCCATTTTTTGGGAATTTTTAAACATCATTAATTTTAATTTATAATTTTGACATAGTTCAGTCACATTTAATAAATCTCAAAATATTCCACTAAGACTTCTTTTTCAGATGAGCAGGGGGGGTAGAACCCAAAGGTTTTACTCATGTAAGAAAGTAGTCATCCAAGAAAATGGTCAATTAAAAATAAATTACATGTTAATAAAATAAAATCAAAAATCAGGGAGAAAAAAAAACACTTTTCTGACTTAAAGGTTTTTTAGCATAAAGATATGTAACCATTCTTTACATTTGGTAATGCATAGATAAGGATGAAGAACTTCCAGCTGTTACTTAGTTTGTATCAGTATGTGTTCCACAGAGAACACATTTAATCAAAGAAAATAAATGGAAAAATGAATAGAGAAAATAAAAAAATAAATATTTTGACCAATCGTCCATTTTGTTGAGAATTTTTAAACATAATTAATTTCATTTACAATCTTTGATGATTAAAAAAAAATATATTTCATTCATTAAAATAAAAGACGAGATAATAAAACCATACAAGTCACAGCTGAAATCGTGAAGAAGGCTCATCATGAGGAGAAATTAGCGAAACATGCTCACCCCTGATTTAAACTAATTTAATTAGTCTATAAAATATGGAAGTCCCTTTCTGCCAAATAGAAAGTCATAATTATGGAATACAAAGTTTGAAATACGAATATCTCATAATTATGACTTTTAAAGCCATAATTATGACTTTGAAACTCGAAATTATGACTTTTGATTTGGCATTTTTTACTTTCATTTGGCAGAAATGTATGGAGGCCTGTTTACGCCAAATGAAAGTAAAACAATGCGAAATAGAGTCATAATTATGAGATATGTAACCATTCTTTACATTTGGTAATGCATAGATAAGGATGAAGAACTTCCAGCTGTTACTTAGTTTGTATCACTATGTGTTCCACAGAGAACACATTTAATCAAAGAAAATAAATGGAAAAATGAATGGAGAAAATAAAAAATAAATATTTCGACCAATCGTCCATTTTGTTGAGAATTTTTAAACATCATTAATTTCATTTACAATCTTTGATGATTAAAAAATATATATTTCATTCATTAAAATAAAAGACGAGATAATAAAACCATACAAGTCACAGCTGAAATCGTGAAGAAGGCTCATCATGAGGAGAAATTAGCGAAACATGGCCACCCCTGATTTAAACTAATTTAATTAGTCTATAAAATATGGAAGTCCCTTTCTGCCAAATAGAAAGTCATAATTATGGGATACAAAGTTTGAAATACGAATATCTCATAATTATGACTTTTAAAGCCATAATTATGACTTTGAAACTCGAAATTATGACTTTTGATTTGGCATTTTTTACTTTCATTTGGCAGAAATGTATGGAGGCCTGTTTCCGCCAAATAAAAGTAAAAA
Organism: Cyprinodon diabolis; assembly: GCA_030533445.1. Taxonomy (NCBI): domain Eukaryota; kingdom Metazoa; phylum Chordata; class Actinopteri; order Cyprinodontiformes; family Cyprinodontidae; genus Cyprinodon; species Cyprinodon diabolis. The sequence continues at coordinate 7,471,072 of CM060082.1, forward strand.
AATGCGAAATAGAGTCATAATTATGAGATATGTAACCATTCTTTACATTTGGTAATGCATAGATAAGGATGAAGAACTTCCAGCTGTTACTTAGTTTGTATCACTATGTGTTCCACAGAGAACACATTTAATCAAAGAAAATAAATGGAAAAATGAATGGAGAAAATAAAAAATAAATATTTCGACCAATCGTCCATTTTGTTGAGAATTTTTAAACATCATTAATTTCATTTACAATCTTTGATGATTAAAAAATATATATTTCATTCATTAAAATAAAAGACGAGATAATAAAACCATACAAGTCACAGCTGAAATCGTGAAGAAGGCTCATCATGAGGAGAAATTAACGAAACATGCTCACCCCTGATTTAAACTAATTTAATTAGTCTATAAAATATGGAAGTCCCTTTCTGCCAAATAGAAAGTCATAATTATGGAATACAAAGTTTGAAATACGAATATCTCATAATTATGACTTTTAAAGCCATAATTATGACTTTGAAACTCGAAATTATGACTTTTGATTTGGCATTTTTTACTTTCATTTGGCAGAAATGTATGGAGGCCTGTTTCCGCCAAATGAAAGTAAAAAATGCGAAATAGAGTCATAATTATGAGATTCAACGTCATAATTTCAAGTTTTAAAGTCATAATTATGTGCTACAAATTCATAATTTCGACTTTCAAAATAATAATTGTGAGATAAAAAAAATCTGAATTATGAGATACAAAGTCATAATTTTGAATTTCAAAGTCATGATTAGAGATACAAAGTTTGAAAGTCGAATATCTCCTAATTATGACTTTCAAAGCCATAATTATGATTTTGAAACTTGAAATTATTACTTTGTAACTCATAATTATGATTTTGAAACTTATGAAAATTATGAAGTTGAATCTTATAGTTATGACTTTCTATTTGACATTTTTTACTTTAATTTGGCGGAAACGGGCTTCCATAATAAATTACTGTAGAGTGTAAAATCTATTTTTATTTTTTTTTTATTTTTAACCCTAGTGATGCATCTCTCAAAATAGAGGATCTTCGCAGCTCCCTCAGTTCCGCCCAGAAGGGAAATGACGCCGGTGTAGAAGATGGAGTCCGTAAATCCTGTGGGCTGCTGTGCTCCTGTAGCCGTCTAATTCGGAGCCTTGTAGGGGGTCCCTTCGCCCGTCACATGGACCACCGTGGGAACCAGGCAGTCTCCCGCTGCCCTCCTCTGTCCTGATCCCGGAGCCGAACCCCTTACTTCATGTCCGACGGAGCCAGAGCTGCCTGGTCCAAGAGGGGTTGTGGGGATTCGCACCGCCGAGGTGAGACGGTTGGATTTTAGCCGCTAAGCTAAACCCTGTCCCCCCTAATGAGGACTGAGCCGTAGAGCAGCGGGCTGGAAGCAGCTGATGTGGCAGCTAGCCGCTGTGTGGAGCCTTTTGTTTTGGAGGATTGAAATGAAAACAGATCGTTCCTCTTTAACCCGCAGCACAGCTGCTTATCCCTCTGAGCACAGATGTGACCCAAACACCCACTAACTCAGCTTTAGTGGTGAAAGCAGCTGTTCCCTGGAATGAATCCAGCCTCAGGTGTGACTGCACCTGTTCTTATTTTCCACCTTTCATTCAGGGTCAAACCACGTGGTTCCTTTCTGGATTACATTGGTTTTCTGGTTGATAAATGAAACACTCTCATTTCTCTTCTAGTTAATATCTTCAGAATGAATTTCTGCCTAATTTATCATTTATATTCTGCCAAATAACAATAGATGTCTCTTTAAAGACAATTTAATAGCCAGTTATACAGATTTCAATTCAGTTTATTTCTATATCTCCAATTCACAACACATGTCATCTCAAAGCACTTTACAGTTCACCAGATCATCCAGTCAGATTAATTTCAAGCTTTCTATCTAAGGAAAACCAGTTGATTGCATCGACTCATTGACTCTTCAGCAATCCCTCACACTAAGCATGCTTGTAGCGACAGTGGAGAGGAAAAACTCCCTTTTAACAGGAAGAAACCTCCAGCAGAACCAGGCTCAGTGTGAGCGGCCATCTGCTGAGGCTGACTGGGGTTCAAGGAGACAGAAGCAGAGAAAGCAACTGTAAAATGTTAGCCTGACGTAGTCCTACTCAATTCTAGTCAGAATATGAGTCTGATGCTGCTCCATAGAGCTGTGATTATGGGGCGTGTTTTGAACGAACCAGGAAAAAAATGCCTCTGCACTCAATTGGATAGACCTACAACCAATAAGAGCAACGGAGTGCGTGACGTATGTTAAGCCACGCATAGTTGTTGTCAACAAAAATCAAAGCGTGCAGTTGCACGCCTAGAATAAGAAGATGAGCTTTGATCGCGTTTCTCTGTTCCTCTTTTAAAATTAATTTGCTGTCGATATCTTCTAGAACAGACCTAATAGCAGAATCCACTCACCTCAACTCTCCGGCAGCAGCCATTGTTGTTGTCACCCAAGCGCGCTTTGGTGACGTGGTTGATTACGTTACTGTTGATCATCTGTTCATCATCGTATAAAGCCCGCCCTGACAATTTGATTGGATCGCCAGAGAGTGGGCGATCATACTCGTGCTACTATGGAGCAATGCCAGACCGAACTTCCCGACCTCAAACCTTGTGGACGGGACTAAGTTCGGAATGGCACCCAGGCTAGTAAAATGCGGCCCCGTACAGGAAACACACAGTCAGGCAGTCGAGCTCAGGGCCAGCTCCCATGTCAGAGGATGAAGAGAACACATCCACCCAGTCACAGTCAGAGAAACAGGACTACACTGGAAAACAGGCCGAACTCCAACATCTATAAACAAAGGTGTTGATGGCAGCAGCACAGCTGATATTTCTCCCCAGGATGGAGTCACAGCCAAACAGAAATTTCAACCTCAATCATTTTATGACAACTGGTTCAAATGAAAGCTATTAAAGATAGCCCAGCTGAGTGATGCTCTGATTCCACAGCTGTCGCACCCTGAGCAAGGATGTGGCGACAGGGGAAAGGAACATCTTTAACCAACATAGCCCTAAGCAGTTGCAGAATGACCGTATTAACCGTTGATGTTTCTTAGTAGTGTTATGTCAGTGTTTAAGGTCCACTTTAAACAAAATACGTGTGCAACAGCGTGCATGGGCCCATTTCTCCTTGTGCACGCCCTGTTTAAAATGTGCTGTTCTCATAGCTCATAGAAGCGGGGACTATATAGTGGAGTTTATAGCAAACTGACTGTTCAGACAGATGATCACTGCTTTCTGCTCCCCGTTGGTCACGTACCTCCTCCTTCTCTGCGTGGTGAATGCACCATCTTTGTCATTAGTCGCCACAGGCTGTCGGGTAGCGACAGCCTGTGGCGACAGAGGGCCGCTGTGGCAACGAATCCCATGATGCTCTCTCTGTGCAAAGCATTCTGGGATATATCTGCCTCTTCTGAGCCCTTTTCTTCTCATACAATTCATAGACACTTTTTCTCTTTTGACCGTCGGCCATTTTAAACGAACAATGGTGAGAAAGGTGAGCTTCAATGACTGTCTGAAACCGTAGCTCACCACAGATATACGCCTGAAAATGCGCAGAAATGCATGTTTACGTAATGCGTAGGATGGCATTACGTAAACATATTGACAATTAGGAGAACCACTTATTTAGATGATCCACCCGGAAATAAAAGATCATCCTCTATACCTTTAAAGACAGAAACGCTGAGCCAGGGGTACTTTCTATGTCTACATCTAAACAATACGCACATTTAAAGGCATTTAAAGGTCCTTTATTCTAATACAAATGAGGAACTGACACAGGAGCATTTTCTATGGAGAAAACACAAAAATCAGGTCAGCTGCTAGAAATATTTTAAAACTGAGAGTCAGTTGTACTTTTTTCAAACCTCTGTACCCTACAATCCTATTACGTTGCAGCTGTGTGGTTTAAAATCCAAACAGTTTTCACTCTCATAGTGATTTAGCTTGATGCCAGACGGTGTTATGGGACCCATCAGCATGCCCTGATCTCTCTCTTTCTTTGTCCTTTCTGTCAGAGCCGGGGAAACATAAACACAGGAAATGCGAGCGGCCCCTTAGCGCTCAGCCGTCACAGCCTGTGATCGTTTGCCCAGGCTCTAAAAGGTACGCCCCACCTGGAAACACACACATCACCCTCTAAATACAAGGCTGCTCATTCTGTCTGTCAGTATTTTCTGATTTCTTTGCTTTTTTCTTTGTTTTTGGATGAAAAAATAAAAAGTTTTAATAGGTCGTATTTTTTTAGGACTGCAACCATATTTTTGTGATTTGAAATTTGTGAAACTGATCATCTGAAGCGTAAATGGTAAAAGAAATACTTATTTTTCACTTATGTCTGTGTGAATGTGTGTGTGTGTGTGTAACCAGCATATGAAGAATCACCATAAAAGCTTGAGGAACAAATGGTTAAAAATGCTTTTTATGAGATGAAGATCAATCCTGACCACTTGGCAGAAAAATATACGTATAAAGGCTGCGTTCCCATATGCTGCTCCCCACTCCTGGGTCTCCTGTCGATGCCGCAGCTCCATCTGCTTATTTCAGCGTAGCTACAACATCCTAGAAGCAGATCAGCAGGTGGAGCTGCTTTAATGACTAACATGTCAGAAACAATCACATAAAAAACCCTACATTAACTACTTCATGAACTTTCAGAGCTGTTTGTTAGTCTGTGGCCTGCTGTTTAAATGATCTGTTGAACATTCATTTTCTCAATTTTTAATGACACAATAAAAGATGTTATTGTTCTAAAACATATTGCTCCAGTTATAAGGTCACATCCCCTCATGTTGGCAAGAAAAAGTGTGATTTATGTCACCAAACATCCCACAGCGACCACACATAATCATATTCTTCACATTTTTCAACCTCAAAATGGAAAACAGAAGTAAAAATTATTATGTTGACAATTTATCCATCCATCCATTTTCCATCACTCTTATCCCAAGTGGGGTCGTTAAGGTGTGCTGGTGCCTATCTCCAGCTGTCAATGGGTGAGAGGCGGGGTCCACCCTGGACAGGTCGCCAATCTATTGCAGGAAAAACAGGACAAACAAGCATTCACACTCACACCTAAGGAGAATTTAGATTAACCCAACACTCAGGTTTTTGGACTGTGGGAGGAAGCCGGAGTACCTGGAGAGAACCCACGCATGCTCAGGGAGAACATGCAAACTTTATGCAGAAAGAGCCAGGCCAGGAATCGAACCCGGAACCTTTTTGCTGCCATGCAGCAGTGCTACCCACTGCTCCACTAAGCAGCCCTGACCATTTATCTCTTATCTTAAATCAAAATTCTTATCACAAGGAGACATTTATAGTGATTTAGATAGAAAAAGTGCCGGCCTCTAATGAATGGACAGCTGGGAAATAAGATGGAGGAGGGAGAGAGTGAACCGAGAGATAAATGGTGAGTAGGAGGAATTAAAAGAACTATTAGTGGATGGATGTTTGAGAACTACAGGATTACAGAGATAAAGATGACTGGGATGGACAAACGGATCAATGGGATCTGGTTTTTATCTTATAGTAAGCAGGAGATCTGCTAATCCCAGTCCCAACATGACTTCTGTGTGCATGTCTAATAAATCTACCTGAATATCAGAGTCGACTCACACAGCTTTTTTTTAAGACTGTTTCTTTAAAAAAAAATTTTCTGACATCAGTCCGATGCTCAGGATGTGCTGCTGATATTATTGGACCGAATCTTAGAGCCAATCCAGTTCTAACAAATGTTACACAGATCTCAATTTAAAAAAATATAAAACGATGGATAGCAAACGGATGGAGCAACAATACATGTTCACATGATCTCCAGGCATGGCTGTTCAATACGCTAATTAATCAGCTAACATACACTCACCGCCCACTTTATTAGGTACACCTGTCCACCTGCTCGTTAACACTTAATTTCTAAGCAGCCAATCACATGGCGGCAACTCAGTGCATTTAGGCATGTAGACATGGTCAAGACAATCTCCTGCAGTTCAAACCGAGCATCAGTATGGGGAAGAAAGGTGATTTGAGTGACTTTGAACATGGCATGATTGTTGGTGCCAGAAGGGCTGGTCTGAGTATTTCAGAAACTGCTGATCTACTGGGATTTTCCCGCACAACCATCTCTAGGGTTTACAGAGAATGGTCCGAAAAAGAAAAAACATCCAGTGAGCGGCAGTTCTGTGGGCGGAAATTCCTTGTTGATGCCAGAGGTCAGAGGAGAATGGCCAGACTGGTTCGAGCTGATAGAAGGGCAACAGTGACTCAAATAACCACCCGTTACAACCAAGGTGGGCAGAAGAGCATCTCTGAACGCACAGTACGTCGAACTTTGAGGCAGATGGGCTACAGCAGCAGAAGACCACACCGGGTGCCACTCCTTTCAGCTAAGAACAGGAAACTGAGGCTACAATTTGCACAAGCTCACCGAAAATGGACAATAGAAGATTGGAAAAACGTTGCCTGGTCTGATGAGTCTCGATTTCTGCTGCGACATTCGGATGGTAGGGTCAGAATTTGGCGTCTACAACATGAAAGCATGGATCCATCCTGCCTTGTATCAACGGTTCAGGCTGGTGGTGGTGGTGTCATGGTGGGGGGAATATTTTCTTGGCACTCTTTGGGCCCCTTGGTACCAATTGAGCATCGTTGCAACGCCACAGCCTACCTGAGTATTGTTGCTGACCATGTCCATCCCTTTATGACCACAATGTACCCAACTTCTGATGGCTACTTTCAGCAGGATAATGCGCCATGTCATAAAGCTGGAATCATCTCAGACTGGTTTCTTGAACATGACAATGAGTTCACTGTACTCAAATGGCCTCCACAGTCACCAGATCTCAATCCAATAGAGCATCTTTGGGATGTGGTGGAACGGGAGATTCGCATCATGGATGTGCAGCCGACAAATCTGCGGGAACTGTGTGATGCCATCATGTCAATATGGACCAAACTCCCTGAGGAATCCTTCCAGCACCTTGTTGAATCTATGCCACGAAGAATTGAGGCAGTTCTGAAGGCAAATGGGGGTCCAACCCGTTACTAGCACTGGGTACCTTATAAAGTGGCCGGTGAGTGTATGCACGCATCAGGCAATGCAGGAAAAAAAAATCGACCTAGAAATACCTGCTGTATATCATTACATATTGATTATGTTTATCTAAAATCGTAACCAAACTGTTATCTACAGTAGTAGCCATTCAAAATGTCCCCACTTTCCTTGATGGGTCCTTGGCTGGTCCCCCGCGATTCCTTTTTAAACATCAATCTTTGAACTAAAATATTCTTTCTGTCATTATTTGTGGGCATTAAGATCTAAAGAGAAGCATCATCTCCTGGTCAGACTCTGTGATTCAGTGAAAGGGTGGAGTCAGAGTGAAAAAATATGCATTAAGGGGTGACTCCAGTGGCTGGGAGTTGGAGGGAAGTGGGCTGCATTCGGCTGGGAATGACTGCTCCTGAAAAGTAAACTCTCCCGAGGGCTCAGCCCTGTGGAACTCCATAGTAAACTGAAATAAGACGATTAGATGGACAGATTCATTCATAAATACATAGATGTATAAATGTGCTCCTTATTGGTGAAAGAATATATTCTGCAGTCCTTAAGGGGAAGCTCAAGGATAGATCCTCTGCAGTTTTGATCATTTTTCTTGTATTTTGCTGCTAAAAACATCCATAAATTATTAAAACAGCTTTTTAATCTGCTTAAATGACTTTGATTTAATAAGCTACATGATAATTTTCATATTAAACTGATATCATCTTTTTAATTCTGACTATAACTACCTTCTACATCCTAACATTGTTTTCTGACTGAAATATTTGTTTTAATTTTTTAATTTTTATTGAAGCTGTTGTCATTAGCAGACCGGGTTGAACATGTGCAGACATGCTCCACCTGCGTTTGTCGTCTCTTCACACGTTCAGCCGCGCTGTAACCCGGTAACGTTGCTTTTTAACGCTGTTTTTAACGCTCTGTCGTTCAGGTGATTGACGCTCACAAAAGGGAGTTTGTTAGCATCTACAGGACACAAGGGGCACTGTCCTCTGATTGGCTCGGACAACCCCCTCTGACATGCCCGTGGCCAATCAGAGGTGAGTGTTTGTGGATATTTCTGTGTGTTTTAATGTTGGGTTTTTGTGCGATCATTGCTGCACATTTCCATATAGAATGAGGCGAGGAGCTGGTAGTTCTCCTTCAGACTGTGTGGCAGAGCGTCTCCACATCTGTGAAGCTCAAATGTTTGGTGAGGTGGAACGGCTGAAGTGCTGGCCATCTCATCAAATATCACTCCAGCTGCTGCAGCGATCACACAAAAATTACCTTCATCTCTAAGAGACCTTTGCAGTTTGTGAGCCCCTGAATTTATTTTTCTCCAGTTTGACTCACTGATGCTTTGGTTTCCTCACACCTTCAGGTGTGTTATGTCGGGGGGAGATGTGGAGGTGTACCTGTCCCAGGTGCATGATGGGAGCGTGTCGTCGGGTTTCCGTGCACTTTATGAAGAGCGCTTGCTGCTGGATGTCACGCTGCTTATAGAGGAGCACCACTTCCAGGTAATCTTGGTATCTGTTAGTAAAACCTACTGACAGAACTCAGCAGATAAAGTTAGAATATATTAAAATATGCTGTTTTTCCTTATTGAGTGGAGGGATCGAGGTGTGGCATTGGCTACAAGGCAAATGACAAGTTCACACAAGAGTAAGGAAAGGATGAAAGCAAATTTATTTGTATAGTGAAGTTCAGTATAAAGACAATTCAAAAAGCTTTACATGAATTAAACAATAGAAGGAAAATAAAAGCAGATGGAAATGAAAAACGAGTAAAACAAACAATTGGACCACATAATACCTCAGTTAAAGGGGAACACCGTTTCTTTTACATTGGGCCCTTGATTTTACAGTATTACATCATGTTCTACTCACCCATATGAGTTTTGTGTCATTTGTTCTGAAGATATTCCGTTAGGTTATATCCAAGTAACGTCTTCCTATGGGCAACGACTTGAAGTATGGAAGCAAATCGTTACCATATTTAAAATGAAAAAGCATTTCCAGAAATGCTTTTTCATTTTAAGAATGTGGCTGCATTGTTTTACTCATAAATGAAATTAGTAATCAATCATCCTATTTGCATTTGCATTTTCTTCTTTAACACTGCTCATCCTTTTACTTAATTAAAATAAAAAAGAAAAAGACATTTGAAAATTTATTTTTCAAAATGTACCTCAGCAAATACATACCAAAATTCAATTTGAAATGTCCATATTGAAGGCACAAGTAGTGTTCTTTGACAAACATAGATGTCTCCAATAAAGCACATTCAAATGAAAAGTAGTCTTAATTAAAAGCACTTATCATTTATTGAACAGTTTTAATAATTTCCTATTTGAAGTAATTTCAGAAGTTTGAATTCTGAATATGAGCGGACTTTTCCTTTAACTATGACTTATAGCAACTCAGGCTTTCAGCACTTTTACAGCCTTTTGGGAGTTTTAATTAAGTTTTTGATAGGGTTGTCAAAAGTATCGATACTCAAAAAAGTATCGATACTGAAACATTGTATCCGGATACAATACTCGTTTTTAAAAGTATCGATACAGTGGTACCACCAGTGGCACCTAAGCAGTCATTCATCTAAAGTGCAGAATAGTGGAAAATGCACTTTCTGAACACTGTGTGATTGATTAATTCTGTGCATATTTCGGCTTCAGACTTTTTTTCTGTAACATGTGCAGCTGCTGAGAATTATTTTTGTTTCTTAACCGGTTTGGCTAGTGTCATTATGTGTGTAAAGCATAGCCAAGGAAGGAACACTTAATTTTAATTTTATAAGTTTTTTTATCAAGCTTGCTTAATATTGTGCACAGCATACAACCTTTATTGTATTTTATTTATTAATGAAAATATTTCTGTAGAATTTCGGAGTCTTTGTTTTTATCCTTGTGGTATCGAAACCGGTATCGAATATTTTCCTTAGTATCGGTATCGAGTTGAAAAGTTTAGTATCGTGACAACCCTAGTTTTTGATGGACGTAATCCAAACTGCAGGCACCAGGATAATAAAAAGAAACATGTTTTGCTGGCAGATTTTGATTTTAGGCGTTAATGTACAGTTTCAGAGGAGTGATCATAGCTATCTGCATTAGTAATGCTGTGTCTGTCTCCCTGCTAGCTACAGCTTCTCTTATGGGCCGATGTGGCGCATCAAGCAGCAAAAGTTAAAATTTTCCAACTCCTGCAGCTGCTGCGTTTGCAGCTTGTTCCGTGCCTCAGATGCTTAGAAGCTCATGATGCGCTGCTTCAGCTGCTCAGACGCATTGCAAAGTCAACCATTTGCATGTAAACTAGCTGCTCCTGCTGCCTCTGCTGCTTTAGGTGTGAACGTAGCATAACAGCAGCGGGGAGGAAAGATCTGTGACAGAGCTGACAGGTCTGTGACGTAAGGTGCACAAAGAGATGCACTAATCAGTTTGATTAACTGATTTATTTGCTGATACAGATTTGTTCAGATTATATTTATCTTCACCAATTATATTAACAACACTTATATTTTACACTTTTTCCAGCTCTGATGTTTTACTTCATTTATTTTTTATATTAGCTACAGAGGTGTCCTCACAATTTGTTTGAGACGATTTGCTGTAAAGCAATTTATTACTTATATTTTGAAAGACTAGGACAACATAATGGGGAAGTTTTTATTGTAACTTAGGCATCCCATTTTAGCAATATGTACAGTTAGCACTATTAGCATTAATTACTGTAAACAAATTAGCCATCTTTTAAACAGACTTTAGAGCAGGCATCCCCAAAGTCGGTCCTCGAGGGCAGCTGTCCTGCAGGTTTTAGGGGTTTCCCTACTGCAGCACAGCTGATGGCTTTTGCTGAACTGCAATCATCAAAATCAGCTGTTCTAAAGCAGAGAATCCTCTAAAACCTGCAGGACAGCAGTCCTCAAGGACCGACTTTGGGGATGCCTGCTTTAGACTGCATATTGTGACTATATAGGAATAAAAAGAGATGCTACTGTTTATTACAGATTAACAAAAAAGAAGATTGTAATTATTTTCCTGAAAATGACAATACTTAGTTGGATTCTAACTGAATTCAAATGCATTCATTTCTTTGGAGGACAAGTCTTTGAGTTAAATAAGATGTATTGACTCCACCGACAGGCTCACAAGGCGCTGCTGGCCACCCAGAGCGACTATTTCCGGGTCATGTTCACGGCCGACATGAGGGAGCGGGACCAGGATAAGATCCACATGAAAGGGCTGACAGCAGCCGGCTTCGGCCACATTCTCCGATTCATGTACTACGGCTCTCTGGAGCTCAGCATGCCCACCGTCCAGGAGATCTTGCAGGTACCGTCGCCTCTCTCTTGACCCGTGTTGAGGCTAAACTCTATCTCAGTGCTGACTGAGGAAAAACTCATGCTGTGCCTGCAGGCGGCCATGTACGTCCAGCTGACGGAGGCGGTGGAGTTCTGCTGCTCCTTCCTGCTGGCTAAGATCTGTCTGGAGAACTGTGCTGAGGTCATGCGCCTCCTGGAGGACTTTAGCGTCGGCGTGGAGGGCGTCCAGGAGCAGCTCGACAACTTCCTCCTTGAAAACTTTGTCCCTCTCATGAGCAGATCCGACTTCCTGTCCTACCTCAGTCTGGAGAGACTCCAGGTTTGATAGCTTAACATGAAGCTTGATCCATGCATTTGTTCTGTAACCTCCATCTCGTCTAGGAATGTGATTCTTACCCGGAAGAATCCAATTTTACTGAAGTAGAAATGGAGAGAGAGGAGAGTGCTTCTAATAAATGTTAAAACTGCCTGCCATAGCAGACTTCAAAGCCACTGATAATGGCTTTTCATAATTGTTACGCAAGAGTTCAACTCTGAGTGGACCTACTCAGAGTTGACTGAACTAACTCACTGCAGCTGTTGCGAATTCGAGAACTCAGAGTTTCCATCCTTAGGCTAGACCAATTTAGAGTTGAGGATTTAATCTGAGAATTTTTTTTTACATGCTTATTGAAACAGACCCTGGTATTTCTCTCCAGGATGGTTCATGGCCACACAGGAACAGATCAAATGAAGCTACTGTGATGAGAAAAGATTAAACTAACAAAGATTGAATTAAGTAGATAGAATGTAGCTAAATAATGAAAGGTGGTCGCTATGTCCTCCAGCAATCTAAATGTATAGCAGCATAAATATAGGAAATAGTTCAGGATAACCCGACTATTTTGAATGGGTTTTAAGAAGGTTTGAGTTAAGGAGAAATGTTTGTCTGGACTATATTCTCTCCCACCATATCAGGGCTGTTTACTGTACTTCGGCCTACCTCCTCTACTCACTCAGACACTAAGCAAACATGACCCTTTTTTTAACTATAAACTTTATGAAAAAGGCAAGTTTTTGATTAGTATGCCTCTTTGTGTTTATCACCATTTTAACCCAGTTCAGGGGTAGTTGATACATCTGTCTGTTCTGTCTTGGTGAACCAGGCCTACCTGAACAGCGACGGTCTGAGCCGCTACCCAGAAATCGAGCTGTACGAGGCGGTCCAGGGGTGGCTGAGACACGACCGGCGGCGCTGGAGGCACACGGACACCATTGTGCAGTCCATTCGCTTCTGTCTCATGACGCCTGCGGACATCTTTGAGAAGGTGAGACCCTCCCTTCTTGCCATTAATGTTCTCTAGTTGTAGCCGCAGGAGTTGATGGGACTACTGGTGAGTAGTTGGTGTTTGCTTATCAGGAAACAGTAGGGCTATAGGTGGAGCTTGTGGAGTAAAAAATGTTGAGGTATGTCTGTTATTAGCCTCACAGGCTCCAAACGAAGGTCATGAGAGATAAGAATGAGTTACATAGCCTCCTTCATGGCCTGAAGGGGAGGACTGTTGTTTAGAGAAGATCCATCTGGCCAGTGAAAGATATATTAACCTAACAGCGAACGGCCTTGATGAAATCATGTTTTTCCTCCAAATGTTCAAGTGTGAGAAAGTTCTTTATGCAGGGGGTGGGTTGGTTCCCCTGGGGGGAGTGTGTGTTGAGATTTTGTAAGATATAAATGTTAGTACTGAGGTTGCCTCAGTCAGAGCTCCGTCTCTCCATCTGAGGACGTTAAATACATTTTAACCTTTTTTCTTGCAAGAAATTCTTTTGTCTCAGCCTCCAAACTCCACCAGCTGATATTGATTCTTTCTTCTCAGGTGAAAACATCAGAGTTCTACCGGTATTCCAGGCAGCTGCGGCAGGAAGTGGATCAGGCGCTCAGCTATTTCCATGATGTCAACCAGCAGCCTCTGATGGAGACACGATCCAACCGCATCCGCTCCGTCCGCCCGCAGACCGCCGTCTTCAGGGGGATGATCGGCCACAGCATGGTGAACAGCAAGATCCTGCTGCTGCAGCGTCCCAAGGTGGCTGAGTCCGCCTTCGTTCCTTTAGCTCCTTCTGGTTCTTTACAGTAGTTATTATCAGTAGTTGTTCTGACTGTGGTGCCGTGCTGCACCTGTATTAACATGGTTGAATGATCCAGGGAATCTCTTTGTTCCAGAGAGGCAGTTCTGTTGGTAACCGTTGCAGCTTCTGTTTCTCAGGTGTGGTGGGAGCTGGAGGGTCCTCAGGTGCCGCTCAGGCCGGACTGCTTGGCCATCGTCAACAACTTTGCCTTCCTGCTGGGCGGAGAGGAGCTGGGGCCCGACGGAGAGTTTCACGCCTCATCCAAAGTTTACCGCTACGACCCTCGGCAGAACTCGTGGCTGCGCATGGCTGACATGTCTGTTCCCAGGTCAGACCAATCTCAACTTTGACCTTTTCATCTGGAAGCATAGATGATTTACCTGTTTGGTTTCTACTGTCAAACCGATGTCCTCAGAGGTTCTCCATCCGTTCGGACTGATCTAGGGCTGTAGCTACGATTATTTTGGAAATCGATTAATCTGTTGATTATTTTTTGGATTAATAATTGGATAGCCAATTGTTCTTTAAGTAAGCTTTTATTACGAAATTAAACCAGGGGAAACTAACTTTTCCACTGGAGTTCTGGAAAGGGCATATTGACAAATTTTAATGCAAAATGTTAATATATATTTTTACAATCCTGGTGTAATTACTAAGTGGGTTGCTCTGACGTTTTAGAGTTTCTATAATCCAGTTAACAATTAATCGATTACTATTTTAGTTGAAGATTATTTCAATAATCGATTCATCAGAATTAATCCGATGAATGTTTTCAGCCTGAGACGTAACTTGAATTCAATTTTTAAAGAAGATAATGGGAACAATGGGCACGCTTTATCCCTGCTGGGGTCATGAGGGGTGCTGGTGGCTTTCTCCAGCTGTCTACGGGTGAGAGGGGGGGTCCACCCTGGACAGGTCGCCAGCCCATCACAGAGCAACACACAGATTCACACACACAGAATTTAGAGGCCTAACAGTCATGAGGAAGCTGGGGTACCCGGAGAGAACCCACACATGCAAACTCCATGCAGAAAGACTGGGCCGGGAATAGAACCTGAAGTCTTCTTCCTGCCAGGAATCGAACCCGGAGTCTTCTTGCTCCAAGGCAGCAGTGCTACCCATTGCGTGACTGAGCAGATGGAAACATGTCAGTGGGAATCTAGCATTTTATGCAGATTTTAAGCAGATCCACAGACCCACTCGGGTCACTTTGCCTCCTTCAGAATGACTTGATCCTAATAAGTGTTTACATGAATGCAGATCTACCATGGATTAAAGGTCCCTACAATGCTAAATGGTACATTTAAAGATAAAAAATATTAACAATGAGGCTTCCAGCGCATGTTTTGCTGGTTGTGTTTGGAAATTCCTCTCTAATCAGGCAGACATCCTTTACCAAAAACACCCTCGTTCCTTAGACCCCGTCGAATCCGTGTATGGTTCGTTCTTTGGTTTTTCGTTTCAAAACAAAAACAAAAAACAAACCAAGCATGTGGTTTTACTGTTTTTCCGTTTTTTAAAACCTAAATCGAAAAAGTGAAAAATCGAATTATTAGAAAATCAACAGCGTTTGAGTTTTGTTTTGCCATCTTAATGAAAATAAAATACGGATGTTGTTTTAATATGTAGCGGTACCGGAAATGAAGTAAGTCGCCAAAGAAAAATAATTTACAGTGGATGAAGACAGCATCAAAACAAACCATTTCTAAACAAAAGGCAATGGCTGCACTTGAACCGTTTTCTGCATTGATTATCGAACTTTTTGAGAGAGGAAAAACACTCTGATATGGAATATTAAAGAGATCTTGTTGACGGTCAGATCATTAGCTCTCAATGAAATGCGCCGATTCCCTCTAAATAACACAAACGTTTCCATTTTGGTAGTGCTAACTAAAAACGTTCTTCTTGTGGATTGTAATGGCGGTTGGCAAGAAATTGAAGGGGTACATTTCCGCCACCTACTGGTAACTAAAAAAGTTACGTGTTGGGAGTTCAGGTCTTCATTTCCGGTTCTACCATGAGGTTCATTGAATTAACAACAAAATAAAAGTTTGTCTTTGGTTTAACCATTGCAGTTAAAAAAAAATCCCCAAACCGTACCCTTTTTTCAAATTGCAATTTGCAAATGCCGTTTTTCTAATTTCGTTTTAAAAACGGAAAAACAAAAAAACCACATGCTTGTTTTGTTTTTTCGTTTTTGTTTTGAAATGAAAAAAACCAAAGAACGAACCATACACGGATTCCGTTGGCTCTTTATTCTGATTATTTGTATTCAGGTGATACTTTTAACTGGTAGCGGGAGGTAAACTCTGTGGCTCCTGGTCCTTGAATTGGAGGAAATTGGCCTGGAAAGTCCTTGGAAGTTTAAGTGTTTCTGTAAAATGACCTTCTCTTTATGCTGCCTTGTTTCATAGGTCAGAGTTCGCTGTGGGAGTCATCGGAAAGTTCATTTACGCTGTGGCAGGTCGCACCCGTGACGAGACGTTCTACTCGACGGAGCGCTACGACATCACAGAGGACCGCTGGGAGTTTGTGGATCCGTATCCTGTTAATAAATACGGCCACGAGGGAACCGTCCTAAACGGCAAACTGTACATCACAGGTGGCATCACGTCCTCCTCCACCTCCAAACAGGTGTGTGTGTTCGATCCGGGCCGGGAGGCAGGTGGCGGCGGCGGTGGAGGAGGATGTGGTGGTGCTGGTGGCTCGGACTCTCACAGGACGCGCGCGGCCCGTGGCTCGCTGCTGCCCGGCACCCACGCCAGCTGCTGGGAGAACAAATCCAAAATGAACTACGCACGCTGCTTCCACAAGATGATCTCCCACAACGGGAAGCTGTACGTGTTCGGAGGGGTGTGTGTAATCCTGCGGGCGTCCTTCGAGTCACAGGGCTGCCCGTCCACCGAGGTCTACGACCCGGAGACGGACGAGTGGACCATCCTGGCCTCCATGCCCATCGGGCGCAGCGGCCATGGGGTGGCGGTGTTGGACAGGCAGATCATGGTGCTGGGCGGCCTCTGCTACAACGGCCACTACAGTGACTCCATCCTCACCTTCGACCCTGATGAAAACAAGTGGAAGGAGGACGAGTATCCCAGGATGCCTTGCAAACTGGACGGTCTGCAGGTTTGCAGCCTACACTTTCCAGAGTACGTGCTGGAGCACGTCAGACGCTGCAGCTGAGGTCTGCTCCCCTGCCGCGGCTCGTTTTATACAGACTGTTCCAGAACCGAGGCGTCCCACCGGGTGGGCATGCCCTGATCTTTTAAACCAGAGACCAGCACTTTCCGTAGGGTGAGGAAAGGGGGCTGCGGCCGTAGAGTCGTTCCTCCTTACCAATGAAGGCAGCCGACCTGCGCTTTTACTAGGCCTCCCATTTAACCAGTCAGTTGAACATTTTCACAACCACCAATTTCTCAGACGGTTAAAGGAAAAAAATGATGTCAGGACGGATACAATAAAAAAAAGTTTAATTCTGCTGGTTTGTTTTACGGACTGCGTCTATTATCACCAGTAATTCTGTTTAGGCCCGGCCAGGCTTGCTGCAGAAACGCACTGGAAGCGGCCGAGTCCAGCAAATTCACAAGTCACAGAAATCTCCGCTCGCTTCCAGAGGCTCGTACACCAAGATATTTCTTTGAATAGATTAGCAGAAATATTACCCATACTTTAAATCCCTACAAAATTAATATCAATAAGTATAGCACTATATTCGGTAGTGTAGCTGATTGTATAATCCGTCTCCAAATATAAAGAAGCAGTCGGTAGGAAACTATTTAAGGCGTACAACAGATGATGCATCGGATCCTGCTGATGCTGTGGTCTGCCACCAGCTTTAAACTCATTACGATTCCCTTTTTTTGCTTCCAGTGCGTTCCAGCTTTTAGTCCCAGTTCTGCTCTTTGATTCCAGATATCCAGCGTACTGTGCTCATGGTCATATATAACACTGCATCACGTGTCTTTCTACGCTCCCCTGCTGCCTTCTGTGAAACGGCTTGAAAGTGTGTGTGTGTGTGTGTGGAAGGGATCCATTATATGATAGATAATACACAGGTTAGGGGCTGAGCTGCTGTACTTTTGATTTTGTTTACATTCCCAGCACTTTATTTGTTCATAATGTGAGTGTAAATAGTGTAGCTTGCACTGTATCGCTGGAGGAATTTCACTGCATCTAGAATTACTCTCTGAGTTTAAATGAAGGAAAAATGTTCCCTGGTTGAAATAAGATGTGGGATTTTTGGGCATTTCAATAAATCTGGACCTCATTCAAGAACATTTTCTATTAGAAGAAACTCAACATTTATTCTCCACCTGACTGAAATTGTTTTGTGTTTTCACTGCTGGGATAAATTATAAGGGCATTTTTTGAAATGTTCTTTTCCATTGGTTTAACCTAAGGTTTTTCAAAATATCAACAAAATAATCCGTTAATGTCTAACCATTATAATGTTAGAAGAATGACCATTTAAAATCTGCTTGATACATTTTTACACTTTGTGATAGAAGCATAACTGTCCACTACAAAATTGAAACCATTGCTTTCTGTCTGCAAAAAAAAAAACAAGAGCTCATCTACTTTGATTAGTTTTCCAATTGCTTTATTAAAGTATTCCTAATTATATTTTGAAGACCAAAATATCTACCATTTACAAAACATTTTTACTAACAAAGCATATAAGTGAATTCATTGCAAAAATGTGTAAGTTGGTAAATATAACCTGGCTTTAGCTAATGCTAACCACAGCTAATTCATCAATTGGTTCTGACTTGATTTGCTATTAATTAAATGAATATACCTAATTCCTTAGATGACTATATAAAAAAACCGAGAAAATAACCAGCATAATTTAATTTTTTATCATTTAGTTAGCATAACTAGAAACAAAATATGCCAAAGTTAGCATTAGCAGCTGGTCCCTGCAGCTATCTATTGATTCAGCTTCAAATGTGTATTTTTTTTTTGTTGCTGTTTTTTACAAAGAAGTGTCCTCATTAATTAATAGTTGAAGATGTATAAAATAAATGTAAGAATTTAATGTTGTTAAAGTTTAAAGTTTTATCATCAGAACAAAGGAAAGATGGTGCGAGTAGAATTGTTACTCTGATAAGCAATTTTATTTCTTTTCCATTATAAACTACTTTAACTGCAAAAATTACTATGTAAAAGAACCAAATTGATATAATTTTCACTCAGTGAAAGTTTAAAATGCTAGATAATGGCAGAAAATCTTTTGATAAACCTAGCTTTAGCTTATGCTAACAAACAGTTGGCTTTTATGTGTTTTGAAACTATGAAACAATTTTGTATTTAAAACAAAGCAATTTTATCTTGTTTGGTTTGTAATTGTATTAAATTATTTATAACGGGTGTTTATAACTTACAATAAAAAGCACAAAAATGGCTTAAATATTTATGAAAATAATTAAAACAAGCTGCTTTAGCTTTAGCTAGCTGCACTCAGGTTAGCAGCTGCCTTTCACTTGAATAGCTCTATAACCGTAGGATATTCTTTCCTGTAAAACATGTTACAATTGAAAATAAAAACCAAAATATAATCACCATTATCAAATACTGTAATAGTGCTTAACTTATGTAGAGACTTGTGTTGTTTAATGACATTTAAATTACATGAAATATGGGAAAAAGTCTAAATTAGCTTTTAAATTGTCCAGACAAAGGTATCTAGCTTAATATCGTGATTTAATTCAAATGAGGCATTTTATGCTGGTGAATTGTCTAATATTTTCATTTTTTATTTATGATTGTTTATTTTGTTGCATTTTGGATACAGCTGCTTAGTACTTTGGGTCAGTTTGTTTTATGTTTGTGCGACTTGTTAAATAAATGGAACATCTTTATGAAGAAACAGTTAAATGTTTGACTAGTTGAGTGGAAGAAAATAAAGGATTTAGCATTTTTTTCACCAAAAGATCTGAAATTCAGACCTTTAACTGCTTTTTCAAACAGTTTTCTACGTTAAAATGTTCTTGTTTGAGGTCCATTGGTAATTAACCTCTGCTAATGATTACCAGCCTTTATTTCAAGATTCTGTAGGTTTTTACTGACTGAGAGCTGTTTTCATTTCAGACCAAGTTATCTTTAGCACTGTTTTCTTTTTTTTTTAGATTTAATCCCACTGCTGTCTTAGAATAAAGCTTGCACGTTTGAACAGCCTAACACCTTGATTCAATAAGCCACGTAGCTGTGTTTGACCACCAGCTTTATTTTAGTTTTGCGCTGTGAAAAGGGCTAGAGCAAATAACGATGCAGTCACATCTGTCCGCTGCGTATTTATTTATTTTATGAAGTTGTTGGTTTTTTTCCCCCTGAGCTATGCAGTAACAGTATTAGGAATGTTTCATTGAAAGCCCGGTTCTGTTCAAATATTTTTGTACGTCGTCTTCCGTCCTTTGCAGTTTGGCATCTCCGTCCCTGCAGTGCATGTGATCTACAAGTGGATGCTCCCCGTTTTTTTAGTTCATTGTTTTGTAAAGGGTCAATAAAGTTAGCAAACTGGAAAAGCATAAATGCAGATAACTCTTCAGTACAACTTATTTGCTTACCGTAGTCTAGGTGTGAATTATATATCAGGAATTTTGGAGTAAACATTCTCTTGTTATGAACATTTGAAATCATCATTTGGGTGCTGTTACTCATGCATTTATTTTTATACAAACATTCCTGAGTGTTTCATCCCTTTACATTTCACATTCATTACAGTTTCTGCAGCTGGTTTAATAAAAAGCCCATAAACCACGTCTCTGTCATTACAATGCTCTGTTCCATGTTGCTGTTTGAAGAAGAAACGTGTAACCAACAGAGTCTATCTGTCCCTGTCTGAGGACCATGCAGACACAGAGCAGCATCCTATAGTCGACCAGTCTCTAGCCGGTCACAAGGAAAATGGAAGACAGGATGTTAGAAACAAAAACTCACAATGCTTATTCAACTGTCTGCAGGGGGAATCGATAAATCTGAATAACATATCTTACTCTGAGTAGAAACTCTTTGGAAACGATTTGTAACTTCTTTCCAGAAATAAATGTTCATACTGGTCAAGCTGTACCTGTTTACCTGTCTTTTCTAATGGTTTAATTCATTTTTAAGCCATTTGTTAATTATTTCCAAAAAAATTTAACCATTAAATGTTATAATAGTTATAATAAGCGACATTTTATGTAACTCCAGTAGGTTTTTTTTTTTTTAGTTTGAATTCAAATTCACAAAAATGTCCTAATCTTTCAACCAATCAGAAAAGCGATCAGGTTTAGACTCTTAACATAGTATTTCTAATTCTATTTATACTGCTCAAAAAAATAAAGGGAACAGTCAGATCTGAATAAATTTCCATAATCATCATACGAAAATCCAATTTATTAATCAGTAGAGGCCTGGGTTTGGAGTCACACGCAAAATCAAAGCGGAAAATCCTACAATCTGATCTAAGTTTGATTTAATTTCCTTAGAGCAGGTCAGAATGAGGCTCAGTATTGTGTGTGGCCTCTACATGCCTGCATGAACTCCCTAAAACACCTGGGCGTGCTCCTGATAAGGTGACAGATGGTCTCCTGAGGGATCTGCTCCCAGACCTGGACTAAAGCGTCCACCAACTCCTGGACAGGTCAGTGGTGCAACGTGGATTCAGGTGTGGGGAATGGCCGGGCCAGTCCATAGCTTCAATGCCTTCATCTGACACACTTCAGCCACATGAGGTCTAGCATTGTCCTGCATTAGAAGGAACCCAGGATGTTTGAAGCCAAACAACACCCATTCCAAAGGGGTGGACCTATTCGTCCGTTCCAATTTGTATGTTTTCTAAAGGCTTTGTTGGGCTAATGTATAAGAGCCTCAAACTCAATGCTATTTCTGACATTTTGAATTGAAAAATCTTCGTGGCTGGGAAGGGAAACGTCTTCAAACTTGGAAACAAAGTCCATTGGATCGTTTTTTTTTTTTTTTTTTTTTACTTTTTTGGAATGACTATGACCCAGATGACTAGGAATCTTCACCAGCATACAGTATATGGTCTCACAAGGGGTCTAAGGGGTCTGCTCTTGATAATGCAAGCGCAGAAGAAGAAATGTGCTGTTTACCTGTGCAAAGAAATAAACAACGAAAGAAAAATGTCTGAGGACTTCAGTGTTGAGGAAGAGCATGAGTTCTTTACCGAGCTGAATGCGCACTTTCATCTGGCTTGGTCTGCAGCAGTTTCCGTAGGCTCGTGAACTCGCAGGCGCGCGCTTTTAGGAAATCCTATACACTACTGTTTATGCTCTAAAAACATTCTAAATGACTTCGTTTCGAGTAAATTATGGACGCTACCCACTCAGGACACTTGGAATACATTGGACGAGCAGTATGGAGGAATATTGACACGTTTTTTGTGGACTTTTATGGACCTTTCTGCCTCGGGCACCATAGACCTCCATTATTTGAATGTCAGCAGACAGCAAGAAGGCTCCCAGATCTCCAGATGCATTTGAGATATCAAAAAAGTACTCCAGAGTGTTGTTCAGCATGGGGGTGAGTAGAAAATGAAGGCTAATCATGTTTTGGGTGTACTATTCCTTTAAGCAAACTGATCTGACCCTTGTATTCTCTGTAGAATTACAATCACTTCAAATGCAATTATTTGCTGCCAGTGCTGTGCAAACTGTGCAGTGGTGATAAAATCTCTTCAAACGGGCATTAAACTGTGCATGGCTATAAATATAAAAAGAAAAGATCTGCCAACAAGCAAATCAAACATACTGTGGAGGCATTGAAAAAAATGCTTCACTCAACAAATTTATTTTTAAAAACGCAGAAATAAAAATCTTAAATAAAAAGTAAAAAACAAAAAAAAAAACAGCCTTAATAATATATTTAAAAGTGTAAAAAAACAAACAAAAAAAACATCTGAAATAAAAAGTCACGTAAATGTAATTTTTCCCTTTCTCAAAACACGCATGCGCAAATCCCTCGTGGCTTGCCGTAGTGAAGGAAAAGTCTTCTGGATGAGAATGTCATCTGTCAAACTGGTAACTATACTGAACGTCTTTCTAGAAGTCTTTACAGCCTACATTTCCTTTTCATAACTGCTGCGATATGAGGGTCTAATTTCGTTCTCTGTAGATCGTCTTGCCAATATTTTCCGCGGTGACTTTAGCATGTTGCTAGCTCCTTTCGCTAACTCTTAAATCCTAAGGAGCCCGGATGTGAATGTTTGAATATTTCATTGTTTAAATTATTTTCGTGTACTTGTCAGAGAGTTTTATATTAAAACTGGAGATAAAAAAAACCTCAGGGGATATTAGATTCACGTCTGCGTGTTGCTGTCATGCGTCTGTAATCCACAAGGTGTCGCTGTTTGCCGCGGCTCCCGGTGTAACGGCTCTGATGGGCGGCTCTGTGCTGGCTTCCTGCGAGGCGAAGAAGAAGAGTTCCCAGCCTGCCTTGAGCATCGACGAGGTCACACCAGTTTACATTATGGAAGTCATTTATGATAAACTGTTTCTTTTTTTTTTCACAATCTTTCATTATGTCTAGAAGAAGAAAAACACAAAATAGTAAATTTACTGCACCATACTAAGTAAAATTCTCATAAAATTTATGTACTCTTGCGGATAACAGGATAACAGCCACTGAAAAAAAAAAAGTTAAATGATTTTTAAATTCTGTTTCACTATAATATGGGAGAAAAGACTCAGAAAAAAGTCAGGATTCAGGATTCAGACTAGATCAGTGCTAGGATTACCATTTAGGAGGTTAAAAACAAATATTTTTTCATTGAATTTCCAGAAAGTAAAGAAAAAAAACTGTAGTCTTGAATTTTAAAATGTCTGTTTTGGATCCATGAGCTCTGAGCAATGATCTGTGTTACACACCACTAGGCTTGTGGCCACAGTGTCGTGTCCCTGATGGCCTTTCTAGTGAGGAAGGTCTGGTTCAGAGGCGTTTATATGGGGTTGGTTGATTTTCTGGTACATTATTAGCATTTAATATATATCTAGATCTGTTGGCGTATTTTCCTCCATAAAAGCTGAGAGAGAAAAAGATCAGCAATGCATAAAAGCAGCCTTGGAGACGCACACCTAAGAAAATGAAACAGCATCTAGAATGAAACATTACATGGAAACCGACTGACAGCTGTTAAATAAGCAAAACTTTGCAGTCAATCTTAGATCTACCATTAACATCTTTCTTTGACGTTTTGTTTTAACGATCTTGATTTTTCCAGGAACCTCATAATGTTTAATCATAGCTTAACTTTAGGATTTAAACCGCCCCCCGTATGTATCAAAGGTCAGTGTTTGGATCACCTCTATTATCAGGATTACTGTTAGCCCAGTAGGGGAATGTTTGTGATTGGCTGAAGGACCTGAACTTGATGAGAACTTTTGAAGGCAGCTGAAGGTCTGAACAAAGGCCTCCAGCTTCTAAACAGACGTCTCTGCTGGTCGTTTCAGCTGCCCTCTCTGTACACCAGGCCTGAATCTAAGCCAGTGGTGGAGGAGGAGGCAGCAGGCCAGCTGGAGCAGAGCGTTGCATCACTGAGGAAATGGGCCGAGCCGTACACCGGGCTGTGTCAGGTGGGTCACATTAATCCGTTTATGGGTGGGAAAGGATTTCCACCACCTGGATTTAACAAATATAGATCTCAAAAAATGTCCTTTAAAAAATTGTTTTGTCAAAAACTAAAGAAGAAACCTCTGCAACTCAGATCCATCCAGAACTCCTTAAGAGGAAAAGTTTTAGTTTCACCTGGTTGCTGTCTAATTATTAATCTAAAAAATAACAGATTATTCTATTTGCTAAATAATTTTTGGTGGAAAACTTTGACGTGAAAGGAAAATGGTGCTTTGTTTTTATCATACAGTACGTCAGTAATAAAAGTTAAGGAAACCTGATGTGTTTTAAGGATCCGGTTTAAGGGAGGGTTAGGATCTAAACACCATGGTACCTCTGGAGGAGCTGCAGAGACCCAAAGCTCTGGAAGGCGATCTAGAAGCCTCTCTTTGTGGAAGCAGCTTCTCTGGACTGTCTGGGACCAACGTTAAATACTGACCCACCGGCCCCATGGTGACACATGGTGGTGGCAGCATCATGATGTGGAGCAGCTGGTCAGATTTAATGCAGAGATGGAAAGCAGTGAGAGTTTCCTTCCACTAAACTTTTTTTTTTTTTTTTTTTCCCACAATCTGAATAAAATCCACAGAAGTTAGTTTTTGTATTGAACACATTTGAAAGGGTGTGAATACTTTTATAGAGGCTCAGTAATCTTGTCCTCTGCTGTTTGGATGGATCTCTGATCCCACAGGATATGACAAACCTCCAGGGAACGGCTTTTAAGGCAAACGTCTGATTTTCTCCATCTTGTTTTTGCAGCAAACTGTGCAGGCTGCCGTGGAGAACGCTGAGGTGAGTCACTGTGAGACGTTCAGCCAGCTCCTGACTGCTGGTCCTGCTTAGTCCTATGGCACGGGACACTTTTATATGAAAACTTTGCTGACGTAAATAGCTAAATCTTCCAGGTTTATTCCCTCAGCCAAAAAAAAAATAAGCACAGACTGAACCACATAGGAAAGATCAGCAAGATTATCGGGAAACCCTTTAGAACTAATCTAGAAACATGAGGCCGGCTGTAGTTCTCCCTGCCGACCCAAACCTCCATCTTTATCATGATCACAGGTAGATTATAAACCTGAAGAAACAGGAATAATTGGACCTGAGAGGCTCAGACAGAGACCATAGCAGCCGATGTTTGGATCCTGGTTGTGTCATGAATGTTCTGCTTATTTTTATATTTCTGTTGGTTGGATTTATACTTGTGTATAAGAGAGACAGCATCTGAAGCTTATTTAGCTCCCACCAAAGTGTGGGAAGGGAAAACACCCAAACTGCTGACCTTAAGAGACGGTAAATGAGTAAATGAAAGAAGCAGCAGGTGGGAAAAGGTTCCTGTTGTGTCTAAATGCTGAAGGTCCTGCTGCTTCAGCAGGACAAACTGAGTATGTGAGCAGAAAGCGCTGAGCCGTAGCCTAAACGGAGACAAACTGTCACTGACTTTGTTCTTAATGAGCTGCTTAAAGTCCGCTTAATATCTATGATTAGTTTAATTGTTTTATTTTGAAGTTTAGATCAGTTATGTAATCAGGAACAAACATAGATGGAGAATAAATAAAAGACAGCCATAAAAGGTTTATTATAACTCACTGCTATGACAGACTTCCCAACAGTCAACAGACTCTTATTAACAACCAATGACTTTTTAAGGGGGAGATAAAGATGGATACTCACTGCTGAAAATGTCCTCCTATCAGGTTAGAGCAGTGGAAAACTGCCCCCCTCCTTCCAGATTCTCAGGTTTTCTTTTATCATATTTAAATATTTCAGGTCATCAAGCTAATTTTATCATCAGGACAAAAATGAAAGTTAAAAACAGGTTAAACCAGCCTGATGGGGCGTGAAAGAACCCCAGTTACTGGTTGGTTGGGCTTCAGCACCAAGCGGCGGGTCTTTAAAGTCCCCGTTGAGCAGGTTTGATCCAATCTTCTCTTTAAATCCACTAACAGTGTGAAGCACCTCCTGGTGTAGCTCAGGCTTTGACTAGGCCAGTCCCAACCCTTCATTCAGCGTGTTTATCCGCTCAGAGGTGGACCTGCTGTCCATGCCTTTTTTATTATTGTCCCTCTGCAGAACCCAAACAGAACTGAGTCAGCAACAGTACCGGTTCTCTCCCATGGAGGACATCTCTGCAGAGGCTCACCTCTAATAGTTGCGTCATGACCTTTGACCTTAACTGAAGGAGGGAGGCCTGCACAGCTTCAGCTGTTGCTCTGGGTTATTCTGCACCTCCTGGATGAGCTCTTAGAGTAACTTTGGTGGATCCGCCGCTCCACAGAAGTGGATGATAGTTCTAAATTTAGTTCTCTGGACTCCAGGCATCCTCCAGGTTCTGTCTTATCAGCCAGTGATGCGTGTGAGATTTGTTAAGCCTGCTTCGTGTTGGCAGCAGTTAGAGCTGGTTCTTGTTAATTAAACAGAAACGAAAACTGTTTCTTTAACAGTTATTCATGATCTAATGGTTGGTTATCATGTAAGAAACATTTCATATTTTATTTATTTATCCTCATTTCATATAAACATCAGTTTGATGATCTGAAACGTGATTAGAAAAAGATAAGACAAACAAATCTGTAAGGATGCAAATACTTTTTCAGTTTTTCTGTGTGATAAAGGTGAAATAGAAGGTTTTTTAATACATTACATTTCTTTCTTTCTTACCTCCCTCTTTGCCTGTCCTCTGACATCATCGCACCACAGCGGGGCTACAAGATGGCGGAGCCGACCATAAACTCCACGGTATCAACCGTCACGGGTAAACAGAACCAATATGTCCTCTGTTTACTACATGGAAGAAGACAGATTGTTGAAAGCAGAACAATATTTCTAATAGGGCCGTCCAGTTTTCTGTTTATTTATTTATTTATACCAGCAGCTCAAACTGCCTCCTGCTGGTCCCGCTTCCCAACACTGAGATCAACAATAATAGATAGTAGAAAACACTGAAAACTGTAGTTGGTTGTTTTTCTTATATGAAATAGACAGAAATATCAAAATGTCCAAAACAAGCTGCGGATTGACTGCATCCAACATGATTCTGTTTTATTTGTTTACAGTATTAAAAGGCTGAATATTCAAAAGAAATGTTGGGATTCAAGTTAAGAAAAAAAAGCTGAATTAGTGTCAAACATAAAACAGTAAATATTTCACTGAAATAAGGAGAAAATAATAAAAAATACAATTCAAACCAATAGATAATTTATGAATGATTAAAAAATGCATATTTAGCTAAACAATTTATGAAATATAGAAAAAATTTGACAAATAAAGACCTAAATAAAATAGAATTCAGATGTTAACTAATAGAAATTATGAATCAGTGAACAGTAGCAATAATAGATGAAAATGGTTTGAAGGCTTTTAAAGCAATGCCATGTCACTGTTAGCCTCCAGGGGACGCTCTACCTGTAACTACTAGGTTTAATCGGACCAGGCACACGTCTGATATCAGACCACTTTGGACCAGCAGACTGAGAAATGATGGGGCTCCTTATAAAAACAGGAAGCTAGTTGACCTCTAGATTAAATCCTGTTCCTTTCCGGACCCGTTCTGGTTCGAACAGCAACTTTTAGCTTGTTTAGCTCTGGTGTTTATGGGAGGCAGCGCTCTGGGTCACATGACCCATTCAGTGATGGATCCGACCTACAGTTAAATAGGAATGTTTATGAGAAGATCAGCCTTCATGGAGCACCGATACGCACCAAGAGCTAACAATGGACCTGAAAAAGCTATAAATATTGATCAAGTTAAGCTAAGTATTGGGTCAAAGGTTACAGTGTTGCTTTAAAAATAAAAAATCTCTGATTTGATGTGATTTTAATGAAATTTTAGCCTGTTTCAGCTCCTGGTCTTTTTTTATCTGTGGTGTTAAAATGTGTTTCTGGTTCCTTCAGATGCGTATCGCTTCCTTAGCCAGCCGCCTCCGGACCTCTATCCCAGCCTGGGGGTGATCGGATTCTCTGGCTTCCTGGGACTGTTTTTAGCTAAAGGTGTCTCTTTTTCCTCATAGATGTGATCAAACCAGATGTTTCAGATATTAGGGTAAGTTCTGTTCGCTCTAGGTCTGCCTCTCTAACAGGAATGATGGTGTTGTCTCCTCTCAGGCTCCAGGACCAAGCGCTTCGTGTTCCCAGTGGGCCTCATGGCCCTCAGTGCCTCCATGTTTTACCCTCAGCAGGCGGCCATCTTGTTGAAGGTGTGTATCATCACCTGACCAGACGGAGTGTCATTATCACAGAACTTCTCTTCTTTTGGTTTCTCAGCTGAACTGGAGGCTAACGAATTATGGACTGGTTTCCAGTTGCAGCTGGTGGAGTTTTCTCCCGGGGGGGGGCTATAAATTTAAAATGGACGTATACCAACAACCAAACAAACGTATACTAAGTTATCACACCAGTATATTTATACAAATGCCAACAACAAAACAAACATTATAAAAACACTTTATAAAAACTTAGCATAATGTCATCTACTGGTTTACTTTTTGTCCATAAATCTTGCCCTTCTGAGGCTTTGTGAAGGAAATCTGTGTTTTAAATGGGCCAATATTGTGTCACAAACCTAAAAAAATAATGTACCAGTTTAATAGTGGAGAAGGTATTAGTCAGGTTTATATTTTTTTTTATTCATAAATCTATTTCTTTTCAGAGAATGTGTTTATTTAAGATCAACTATGCAAATTAACTAACATCTAGAAAAAGAACACTATATGATACAATTATCCATGTGAATCCCAGATTGTTTAATCTTCTTTGCTTTTCTACAAAGGGCTTTAAATCAGTCCTAGCTGTCTTTATCAATGCTGGCTCAGATCCAGATGTTTGAAAAAGGAGGCAGGGAAAGCAGGATAGGGCATTAGCCTTACTGCATGCAGTTAGCCAAGCCCTGTAGCTAAAGCAGTTTCCTGGAAAAGGACGTTTCTTGCACCATTTCTCTCTCTCTCTCCAATGCGTCTCTAAATCGCTCGACTCAACCAGTCAATCACCTGTAAAAGGTCTGCTCTGGCGGGAGGTGGTGAGCAAATACACTTCCTGTCACCTCCGGTCACAGCATAGCTGCGTCCCGAGCTCTCCTTTAGGCTACATTTGTTTTGCAGAGCGGCTACTGCACCTGTACAACTTTTAACCAGTCAATGGGTAAACATTTTTGCAATTGAAATAATTCACCAATCCGACAGAAAATAAAATGACGCTTTACTCGTCATTAGAGATTAAATATTTATTTAGGGCACCTAAAATATATATTGATATGTTTTGAAATATATTAACTTTTAAATTAAAATTAAATAACAAAAAAAAAATATTTTTTTTATGTTTTAATCAGGGTCATAGGGGCTCCCTAGCTCCCTCTATTGGCCAGCCTCCACTGCTGGTTTCTGACCCAGTATCTTGCTGGTGGACCTGCAGCTGTTTTCCCTTCTCGCTGCTGTAGATGAAAACATGTTTGGGTTGGATTAATGTGGGTTTTCTTGATGCTGTGCCTGCTTAGTTTGTTGGCTTCTCTCTGGATGGTTTCATCCTAAACTGGATTCAGTTCTGGGTTTAGACTTGTTTCCCAAAGGATCAGGAAGTTTATAGGTTAAAGACCGAGATCTTTGATTTTGACATATTCAGAGGTCGCCTTCCCTCCATGATGTTTGACTCTGAATCATCTCCTCTCCTCCAAACCATTGTTAGTCATTCTGATTGTTTCTATCCAGTCAGTAGATGCAGATTTGAACCCAGAAGCTGGTTCTTATTTTTTCCCGTCACCATCTTTTATGGCTTAAAGGTTTGTCTTGTCATTGGTTCCAGTTTCTTGTTTAAACTGGAACCAATGTCACATTTGTATAATTTTTAACATGTAAAACGAGGAGGAAAAAAACCTAAATTAGCTTCAACAATCAGCATCACATATCAGGGCTTGATTAGGCTGATGTCAAATAATCTCTTTTAACTTTATAAAAAAAACCTCATTGGTTGATCTCTAGTCTGTAAGTTCTGCCCATAGATGTAGAAGGTAAGGGTTGTGTCGCCCATTAGATCCACCACAACCTTCTTCTAAACCTCGTCTTGATTCAGCTGATCTCCAGATGTTCACATATTTTCACTTTCCAACCCCAGAATAAAACTTTGCTGAGAACGATTACATTTTAGAAGGTTTTGGGGCAGATTTACAGGATTTATTTCCTGATTTAAAGTTGTTTTTGAGGAGAAACATTTTTTATTGATAAATGCCAGCTGATGGGTTTCACACCATCATACATTAATTCTCTTTCTGGTCGGTTTAGGTTTCAATCAGCTTCATGCTCCTGTAAATAGCTGCCAGTGGGGTGGAGTTTAATATAAATATAGTTTCTGTGATGTTTAAGTCAGGAAACAGCTGCCCATCCATTTCTTTTCTCTTGGTTTTATTCAACTTTTATACACTGTAAATATTTTCCCCTGGAAACTAGAACAAACTCCCTCCCTGCCCTTATCTGAAACCAGACTCCCAACTTTCCAGGCGCCGGTTATGGGTGCTGGGGGTTTGATCCGTGCCCAGTTTTCCTTTCAGGAAAGGGTTGTGCTTCCGTGGAGGAAGCTGGAGCTGTGAATTGTGTTTCTGGTTTCCACTTAGAGGTCAGTTTATTTTATTCCCAATGTTTCCTTAAAACACGCGCTGCGAGACGCACCCTGCCACCATCAGACTGGAGCCGTAAACAGAGAGAGGTGGAAATGATGACCCGATGGAAATGGAGCAGAAATATATTAACCATCTGAAGAGAAGTTTATAAGAAACCCTAAAATGCAGATATTTTTCAAAATGATACGCTGATGATGTTAAACTTTATTCATGTAAATTCTAATAAGCATTTTCCTTATAGGAAAACAAACAGGAAACTTGCTGCCATTACATAGGTGATACAAACTCCAAAATACATATAAACATAGTAGAAAAACCAAGTTTTTATTCAGACTTCCTAAACCATCAGGGGGAGTCGACTACATCTAAGTTGGTTCAACCATAAATAGGACTGAAATAATTAATCAGATTAATCGATTAATAGATTATTGAAATAATCAGCTAATTTAGTAATCGCTTAATCGTTAACTGGAGGTTAGAGACTCTAACTTATGCCTTTAGCTGACAGAGTGACCTACTCTGAGCAGTAATTATAGCAAAGATTTTTTTTAAATATATACAAATTTTGCATTTAAGATAATAAAAAAATAATTTGTCAATATGCTCTATCCACATTTCCACAAGTAGAACATTTTGAGTTTCACCTGGTTTAATTTCATAAAGTCTTTTTTAGGGATTGTTTGGCTGTCCAATTATTAACCAATTAATCAACAGATTAATCCATTTGCATAATAACCATTAGTTGCAGCCCTAACCACAATATTTAAAAAAGAGAAGAAGGAAAACATATATATTTGCTGCTTCTTCCTTCCCTCTGTGGTTTGATCCAAACCCAGCGAAGCGGTAAAGACTTTTAACCAAAGCAGAAGTGCGCCTGCAGTCGCCATGATAAGTGTTAAATAGTGCTGGCATTAAAGGGACAGTGTAGAAGATTTGCAACCATCTAAATTGTAAATAGCCTGTACTTATATATTTTTACACTACATTCATTCATTCACTCCACACTGATGGTGGTGAGCTACAGTGTAGCCACAGCTGCCCTGGGGCTCACTGACAGAAGCGAGGCTGCTGATAACTTGCAGCCACCGGGCCCTCTGACCATCATCATTGGGCGATGCAGGTGAAGTGTCTTGCTCAAGGACACAAAGACACTGAAAGCCAGAGCCGGGGCTCG
Organism: Cyprinodon diabolis; assembly: GCA_030533445.1. Lineage (NCBI taxonomy): Eukaryota > Metazoa > Chordata > Actinopteri > Cyprinodontiformes > Cyprinodontidae > Cyprinodon > Cyprinodon diabolis. The sequence continues at coordinate 7,502,942 of CM060082.1, forward strand.
AACCGTCAACCCTCCAATTTCAGAGCAAAACTGTCGCCCTGATCTGGTGGTGCACTGATTGAATTACAACAGACTGGTACCTTCCTGTCAAGCCTGTGAGATCTGCTATGGAAGCTGCAGAGGGACATTCTACTCTTTCTTAAAGCAGCTGACACTTCACCCTCAGTGATATTTGTCCAATCAGGTAAAAATAACAATGAGAAGTGAAACATTTCTCTGAAAATGGGACTGAAAGAAGCATACAAATAACAGCAGCGGATTACTTTTTCACTGGTGCTCATCCAGCAGAGACTAACTAACCAACTAACTAGCAGTTTCTAGTGGGCGGACAGAGACTGCTTAATCACCTTAGATTTATCAGCTGAATTAAATGATGAAACGCGTCCCATGTTTTCAGACACACTGACTAAACATAGTAGTATCAGTATATGTTATCATAGTTCATAACATGTAATGATTGTTTTCTTGATTAGTTTCATTCATTTAGATTTCTCCTTCATTCTGTGTATTTCTTGCTTTTATCAGCTGAGTCGAGATCAGGTCTTCGTCTGGACTCAGCAGGGCCGCGTTGCCATGGAAACCCTGTGGAAAGACCCTCCATTCATTAGGAAAAAGGTCAGTCCTGCTAAAACATTTTTGCCTCCTCCACACCCACTAGGTGGAAACATCTTTTTAACCCCAGCTGACTCTACATGATTAATTTCTCTTTATTTTCTGGTGGGAAAGAGGCTGCGGTCATTTTATTTAGTTTGATGATGAGGATGACAGATTATTGTGTTGCAGGCTGTGAAATCTGAGAAGACGAAACCAGCAGAGAGCAGCGATGCGAACAGCTGAAACAGACGGAGCAGTTTCAGCGGGACCGTCTGTAGATCACCACTATGGGTCGTTTAGAAACCTTCCAGGCCCAAACCGAGTCCAGCCTCCTTCCTGAGCTCAGCCTTTTCCAGTAAGCAGTCTGAATCCTTACAGCTCATTTACTGCTTCCTGGAAACGCTTCTTCAAGGTTCTCCTATTTCCTTGCAACTGTCTCCCACCTGTGTTCTCAGCTGATTAAGGCAGCTGTGTCCCAAAACACCCGTCTGGTTCATGGACCGCCAACACCACTACACACACCGACACACTCTGACCCAAAACTGCAGAAATAAACCAGCTGGACCTCAGATGAGAATTAAACTTTTCTTATGCTTGTCTTGCTATGGATTAAACTACATACAAGGTTGTCTGGTGGGAAGGAGGGTCTCTCATGTGGTCAGATATCTCCTGCCTTCCTATGATGCTTCATTTACTGCTAATCACAATGACCATCAACCATAAATATGATGCAATACTTATTTATCCACCACTTCATGTGCTTAGTTTTCACTGTATGTCAATAAATGGGTCATAAAGTCAATATTGGGTGCTCATTAAATATTTTTTGGTTTATTATACACTTTTGATTTTAATTTAATAAACACTCTTCGTTTATTGGAAACTATTTCTTTTGATTTAATGGGATTTTGTTGGACAGTTGAGTTTTTGTGTGGCTGTTTCTAACTGATTAAAAATGTATTAATATAATTATTCCATATAGACCGATCCATCGGCTGCCGACCAATATTTATAACCAATATCAGCCTAATTGTTCATTCATCGGCTGATTCATCAGTGCATTGGTTACTAAACTGGAGGATGTGCCCCCTAGGGGTGACACAGTGTAATTGCAGGAGGGAGCGTTACAAATGAATTGAATAAAGGAAGCAGTTTGAATTTTCTCGCAGGATGTCGGCCATTTTGGATCCAAGTTCCCATTTTCTCTCATTTACTCATGTATCTGCTCAAACTCTTCTTAGAGCTTTTGAGTTAAAGACTTAAAATTCACTATGCAGAGATTTAAGGCATTGGGGATTAAATGTTGTAAAGAGATTTTTGCTGCATCAAAGAATGTGGGCGTGACCAAGCGTCACAGTCAGACTTTTTCTCAAAAAAAGAAAAAAAAGAAGCCCCAGAGCATGCTTTTACTGATGATACACACATGTAACCCACAGAGAACTACAAAAAAAAATGTCTTGGAGCCATGGTGCAAACCTCACAGGAAGTCGGCCATTTTGAATCAAAGCCACATGGCTTTTTTTTTTTTTTTACTCGAGCTTTTCAGTTAAATGCTTGTAATTGACTGAAGATAAATTAATCATTGATTGAAAGTAATTTAGTAATTGATTACATTTAGAAATCTATTACACAGTAGAATAAACATTTAAACGTAGAATGATTGAATTTCTAAATTTGTCTTTTTGCAGATTAAAGTAGATTGTAGTTTAATTTATTGCAATATTTAATATGCTGCTTACCTCCTCAACCCAAGAACAAATGCACTTATTTTAGGAAAAAAATACTTATCTAGATTTCTCCAGTGTAGGGATTAGATTAGATTAGATTAGATGAGCTTTATTGATCTCACAGCGGAGAAATTCACTGGTCACATATTGGCATAGTAATTAAAGAAGGTGCAAACAAGGAGAAAAAGGTGCATTAGGAATAAAAAAATACAAGGTATTAACACAGAGATTTGAGGTGACATATGTACAATCAGGATGGCTTGTATAGGGATTAGTTTATGTAGGGATTATAAAGTGGAGCTGAATAAGATGTTATGGTTTCTGGGCTGATTAAATGGAGACACGTGCAACTCAAAAATAATCCCAGTAATAGATTGACTTGACATTTTGTGTATCGCTTCATTTGGTGCTTTGCTTTTTTTTCCTAGTAAATAATTATTTTCCTTTACTTCCGAATCAGAGGGCTTAAGAGGGAAATGTAAAAATGTTCTTTGATGATTCAAACTATTATTATTTACTTCTTTTTTATACCTTAGTTTCATTTCTGCTGCTAAACTTTTCAAATTGATGTTTGAGCCTCCAAGGTCGGTGTCCTGCTGATGAACTGAAACATGCTCACACTGAGATAGTAAGAGCTGCTTTTCACTGTTAAAATTTTTAACAAGGCGTCGAAACTGAAACAATTTTGCATCTGACTTCTAAAGAGCCAAAAACAGCTGATTACAAAGATCCATGTGAGAAAACTAAACTGGACTGTCCCACAGCAGCCTTCCTGCTCAGCAGTGCTGTGGTATTCAGTGGACTGCAGAGAATCATGAGGGCAGAAACACGAGGAACTGAGCGCTGTCGCTCACTTCCTGTTCTCCATGATGGGCCCCGTTTCACTGCCGCAGGCCTCTATCGACAACGAAACCAACTCCTGAAGATGCAGCTTCATTTGAGATTTGTTAAACTGACAGAAGATAGAAAACAAATGAGACTAAATCCAGATGAGAAAAATGTTAATTTATATATATATTTGTCTGCAGAACTATTAAATTCTGATTAATTTAGTTTATCCAGCTGATAAATAAGTTTTCATTGGCGTAATCCTCCTCCATTTAAAAGCCATATAAAATCTCCAGTTATTTATGAGCTCTGATCAAACGGTTCCACCTGCCAACACTGGACCAGTGGCAGGTAGGAAGGAGGATGTTCTTGATAAGCTCACGCTCTCGTTTTATCTCCTTGTTAATATTTAACAAATCATCCAGTTAAAACCAGATATTCTTTGTTTGGCATCAAAGAAAATCAGCCATGATATCAGGAAGAGAGCCTTAACAAGTCCGGTTCATCCTGGGATAAATGACCCCAAGGACACAGCTGGTATTAAACATTTTTATAGGACTGTTACATAGATACTATAATAAACGCTGGATCTCAGTCTTATCGAAAACCTTCCCCAGTTACACCACGTCTGGTGGAATGGGCCAAAATCCCTGCAAATTACTCTGTGGAGCTTAAGGAGGGAAACCAAAGACATTTAATCCAAATTATTGTTTTTAAAAAGCAATTCTACTTGATCATGGAAATTAAGATAAACGTCCTGGTTATAAGGAAACAAAATATGGTTTTCTGCATTTAGCAAAAATTACTTAGTCAATCAAACTGAGTTTCTATATTATAGGAAAACAAGTTGTTTCAGCTGTATGTCTTAATAGATAAAGAAGATCTGCTCCTTATGAAGAACAGAGATCAAGGTTCTCCTTTGACGTATATTATTGTAAACCATAATCAGTGGAGACGATGTCCTTGTCCTGGGAAACAATGTTTCCTTTGTTAGATGTGGCTGCAGTTGGTTCAGGAAGCTTAAAGTTGGAGGTAGGTTAATGTTTTTACTGAAAGCTGGTTAATTATCCCTATAAAGAGCTTTTAGAGTGCAGTTTTCTTCTTGTCTCATCTAGCTAAATTGAATTAGTATTAATATGGAAGTAAAAGGCAAACAGCATGTTTATAAAAAGATCAATTGATCAGGATTTTTTTTAACATAAGAAAATTTCACTTTGAATTTTTGCTGAGTCGTGTTTTAAAAAGAACCTGAGCTTCCAGAGATGAAATAAGTCATTAGACCTTTATCTTTATGGTCCTATCTTTGCAACAATTAAAGCTGTTCAGGTTTATAACAGTCTGGTCTCTGATCAAAGAAAGTCTTTAGAAAAAAAAACAGGAAGGCATTTGGCCCTTAATTTTGACATTATGTGGTGAACAAGTTAATAATATAAATTTTCAACAGTTTACTTCACAAAATTGTGGACAAGTCATTTTCTTAATTTGCAAGAGTGTGTCGACAAGTCTAAACTAAAATCTAAAAGTTTATTGCTGAGTAGGTTTGTACTCTCAAGGAATTTGACTGGATGTTTATGATGCAGATAAAATAGATATATACAGAATCTATACCATATACGATATAAAACATACAATATACTATCAGTGTTTGTTCCATGTTTAATGCTAAGCAAAATGTCTTGGCTGATTTTAAAGAACTCTTAGCATTAGACAGCTAAGCTGCTATGCGTAGAACCTTTGTGATAAATGTGAAGAAATGAAAATATGTTGCATTACATAAAGTTACTAAACATTTGGAAGTGATGATTTTTAGCATCACCCCGCCTCTCGCCTGTGGACAGCTGGACATTTTCTGACATTAAGCATGTCAGAAAATGGATGGATTTTTAGCACCTGGTTATGATTAAAGCTCAGGAGATTTTTAGCTTAACTGTTTTATTAACCTCAAATAAATCTATTTCTGTTATTGAAAAGTAATAATTACCCTTGGGAAGAATTTTACCTTTAATTGACTTGGTTTTGTCATTTTATATACACAAGTGTAAACAAAAAGAAATTTCGTTAAGAACAGCTCTCTAGACTATTTAATTTTTTAAAGTGCAGCCTTGATAAGGTAAGCAGTGATAAAAACATCGTTATGAAAAACTAATGTAAACATGACTGTATAGTTATAGTTCTAATTTACTTTGTTTAAATATGGGTCGTGTTTTGCAGTTTTGCTCTCAAACTGCAGTGTTAGCATTTGTATGTTTAGCTTCCTGTCACTTATGACCGTTTCAGGGTTTGCCTGGTAGTTAAACTTATTTAACCAAAGTCTATCAGAGTTGATCTAATAAAGAGTAGTCGTGTTAACTAGATCCTAGAGTCCCCCCCCCCCCTCCCTGTTATGACTAAAAGGACACATCTTGTTTTTCCATTGCTTGTTTTATTGATCTTAAACCAAAAATAAGAAATGCTGGTTAACAATAGACTAGGATGAACCTAAGTCAGGGTGACATATGTAAACTAAATGATGCAAAGTACAAAAAAAAACAAAAACACATTTAGATATATTTCCCTATTTAAAAGCTGAACTTGTAACTGCGAGCTCTGGAGAGGAAAGTAGAGATATTTCCGTTATGGTCCCAGGTTTGCTCCTTCCTCTCTTCAGCTCTGCTGGACCTCCAGTCATTCCTCAGCCGGGGTGGCCATCTTGACCAGGCTGTCCTTGTCGAACCTGAAGAGCCTCCAGCCCTCCTCCTGGGAGAGGTCCTCGGCGCCACGCCGCTTGTAGAACTGGACGGACGGCTCGTTGTTCTCTGCCACGACGAACATCATGCCAGTGCAGCGCGTCTTCATCGCCAGCTGAAGGAGGATAAAAAGGGGAGATCAGCACCTTTACGCTTTCCTTAGCAATCTTTTAACATCCTAAAGATGCTGATAAAATATAGTTTCCTGAAAATGAGACAAGGTTTAGTGTTCGAATACTTACGTCACTGAGGTGGCGCAGAATCCCCGAACCGATGCCGAGCCCTAAAGAGCACAGAAATGGGGTTAAAAAACACATCCCATCATTTCAGATAGATTAGTGGATACAGAATGATTTCCTGACCTCTGCACTTGTCCATTACATAGAACTCCTCCAGGTAGAGCTGTTTGCCAACCCAGGGGTCGTAAGTAAAGTAGTACATGGCAAAGCCCACCACGTTCAAGTCTGTAGAGGGAGATAAGAAAGAAATGGGTGCTTAGTCTGTGCATTTAGAGGCTCAAATATATGACTTTATTTGGTATCAAGACGATTTCAACCTAAAAACAAACGTATGCATGCGTCTGCACCTGCATGCTGAACATTTACATATTACTTATGCAACCAAAACAATGGAAATGTTTTCCTCCCTGCTCAGAGGTGGTTGACATTTGACCTACTTCTCACTGTGCTGATACCATGATAACTTGGCTCCATGTTTCCAAAAATCCCTGCTCTAATCTCACGCTGAGAATTTCTTCAGCACACGCGGCGCTTTAGAACATCTAACAGTTTACATAAGGCTGAACACCTGCAGCTTTATGTTGCTTCCACTCATGTAAAAAACAGGAAGCAGGGCCTGTGACGCCTGAAGGCAGAACACGGGTGGCCCGAGCAGATGGTGAGAAACTCAGCCGGCTCATTGGGTGCAGATAAAGCCCTTAAGGGATAAAGAATGACACGGGAAGGGAAGGCTGCTCCTCCACAGGTTTTATTCTTTAAGACGCAGGACTGATTCGTACCTTCGCCGCCGTTCTCTCCTTGGGTTTCAGCGATGATGCAATGGTAAAACGGGGTTTCACCAAACCCATCCTCCAGGAGGTCTGAAGGAAAGTGCAAGTTTAAACCAAACGAGTAAGAGTTGTATGTAAACATCCAGACTGAAAGAATAATGTGACGCTCACCCTTTTCCGTCAGCGTAACCTGGCTCTCCATCTCTTCATATTTTGCGAGCTCCTAAGATGACAAAGGAAAGGAAAGTTGTAGTTGATCGTTAGCTGATAATAACAATAAGAAAGTAGTCAAACTATATCAGCAGATGTTCATTTACAAGAGAACGGAGGGTTAGTATGAAACTTGTTTTTCCACATCAAATTAATAATAGTTGGAGGTTTGAAATAGTAGCAGTTACATTAAAAGCAGACATATTTACACATATATTGCTCCTTCCTCATCCGTTATCTGCTTACATCAGGCTCCTCCACTTCCGCCTAATTCTACAGTTTGGCTCTCTATACGTGAACAGCTGGTCGGCTCTGTTTGACTTATATCTTTATTATGGATTTTAATCATCATTTCTATTTCACCATTTGGTGTATTCTATCATTTTAGATCTGTATTCTTTATGCATTTTCTGCAATCAAAAGGGCTTCATCTTACTATTCTGCCTAAACTTGCGCTTCAAAAATGATATTTACAAAGTTATATTTCACTTTTTCTCATTAAAACAATTCAATAACAGTTTTTTAATAGATAGTTAACTGTATCATTCATGGTTTCTTGTTTATAATCGATAAAATTTATTATTTCCAGCCTTCAACATATAATTGAACGTCCTCTATTCAAATTAAATATTATTATAACATTGTAATAATAGAATGTGTCTGAAAATAAGCATGTATATATCCGTGTACTTTGAACCTTTTACCCAGAGTGCATCTGTACCTTCTAACACATCAAAAGTACTTCATGTTCCACTTGCTATAATAACTTTAATGTTAGTGAGATTTGGTTGCCTTTAATGTTAGGGTAATTAGCCAACAGTGCTGTGTTGTTATTGTGAGGGTGGGTTAGTTATTAAGGTGAGGTCGGTAGTTAAAAGGCTCGGAAACAAGGTCAGCTTCGGTAAGAACAGAAGCTCGGCGAACAGGCGGAAGGCCCATATTTGGAGAACCGGAAGTCAGGGCGGTTATGAGTCGTGGCTCAGGCAGCTCTGACCTCATTCTCAGGACATCATTCAGACAATGTATGTCAGTGTATTTACACCTACAAACATCGTTATTTTTTTATCTGAAAACATTTAGATAAACAAAAAATGTCTGCTGTTAACAGCGGCCGTTGTCTCCTACCTTCACCAGTCGTAATATATCTGGCACGTCCTTTGGCTCAGCTTTTCGTAATTTATAATCCATTTTCTTCTTTTACTCTTTTTCCCTTTCGTTAGAAGACCTCTGTATGTGAAGTGGAAGATCAGGTGTTTCTTCATTCGCTTCGCAGTGGCTTTTCCCCCACAGTCAGCCTCTGGTCAGGACGCGTTCGTCGACACAAGCTCATCCAGCTCGCGGTGGCCCCTCTCTGGGTCGCTGCTGTTCTACTGCGCTTCCTTTGTTTACGCCGGTTTTTATACCAGGCTCGCACTCGACTCCTATTGGCCAGTTCACACCGCTCTCAGATTTCTCACGAATCAGCGACCACCTTTCGGAAGTCAAGGTTCTGTTCATCCTATCAGCATAAACAAGGAAAACTGGAGGCCAAAAAGTTTTATTTTTGTTGTGATGCTTTAGAAAAAAACTTTAAAAGTATTTTATTCTTTACATCATTATTATTTTTTCAGAATTCTATTTGAAATGTTGATGGATACACTATAAATAGAACATATTTACGCTTGAAATGAATATATAACTTCATAATTCATTATTAACTTCATAGTTAATTATTTCCTCTAGATGATTCTTAATAATAATCAAAAGACCCCCACACCCCGGACTGACATTAGAGTGTTACTATCCACACTATTATAGCAACCAATACCCACACCAGCAACATACTGTATGTGGAATTTTCCATCCTTCCCTTAAAGCTACAGTGTGTAATTTTTAGCGACATCTAACGTCCAGACTGCAGACCGCAGCAACATGAACATTACCCCCCACCGCTTCTCCCCCCCAACAGTACGGCGAGCGTTACGGGACAAAATGTCTTCCACGACGTCCGCATCACCTACCTTCTCAAGTGATGAGGTTTGTTTACATAGATAATTTTAATACTGCCATCTATTGTTCAGTACCGTCTCAGTTCATCTCTCTCAACTTGCCGTAGTTACTTTCGAGCGTAATGGGCGATCTCGCAATCGGTAGTTTGTTGGCTCTGCGCTGCCATAGCGCGAAGATGTCTGCCTCCATGGCTGCGAGACCCGCTCCTATGTAATTATAAATAACGAATTCTAATATTAAGTTAAGAGGCTGAGCTCGTAGATGATGATAAATAACATAGTTATGTATAATATATTACATTTCTGACTGTATATCCCTGTAATTATTACACACTGTAGCTTTAAGTTAGGGTTGTAATTATACACCCCACTCACACTGCAATGGCTTTGATAATTCATGAACACAATTGGCGGTTAGGAGTTAATATGTAACCTGAGGAGTTTCTTAGTTCTAGTGTTTTCTGTTACACAGTGTTGTCTTTGAAATACTGCAAGATCACTGGTGAAATGATGGATGGATGGATGGATGGACGGACGGACAGATAAATAATTTTCTAATTCTTAGGTTAATTCTTCATTATTTTAGATACCCAGAAAACCAGAGCTGAAAGGGACACAATGCAGAATTCAATAAAATTTAAAAAAAAAAACTTGACCTCCAAGTGTACTCTTAAAGAGTAAAAATGGTAATTAAAGTGAGAAAATGTAAACTTTAGAATACTGCCTATTGATGCTGTGATAGGCATATATATACACATATTAGAGTATTTGCCCAATTTTTGGTGATCTGTTAATATATTTAATATTGTTAGAATTTCACTTTTTTCATGTGGTGTTTATTTTCCAAATTGAAATATTTCATGATCAGAAAGTATTTCTATGTAATTATTGTCAGTTGAAATCTGACAGTTATTGATGGTTGTTCCAAGTGGGTCAAGTGAACCACTGAATGAAACAGTTCTAGTTTTTAAGCATAGTGAAGATTAGGGAGAATGGGGGGTGCTGGGTTAGTGGTTTGAGCAGTGAGCTTGTGCTCTGAGAAGGTTGCAGGTACCCGGTTTGATCCCCACTGCCTCCACTCTGGGTTCCAGAACAAGACCCTTAACTCGACACTGCTCCCTGGGCGCCACACAATGATAGCCGACTGCTCCCCAAGGGGATGGGTTAAATGCAGAGGTAAATTTCTCAAATGGGACATCAACAAAGTTCAATTATTATATCAGCGTTTCCCAACCGTATTCCCCTTGTGTTCCCCTTTGGGCATTTTGTCCTACCATGAGTTCCCCTCTCAGTCAAAAGTATTGATTATTGTCCAAGAGTGGAACGTACAATAGCTGAGTATAGAAGAAAGACAATTTTTATCTTTTGATTTGAGCATTTAATTCTTTGGCATTTTATTATTTCCATCTCAAATAAAAACAACATAAATATGTTGCCTGGAAGTTGGTAAGGAATCAAACTAAATACGAAATAAATTCATATTATAAACAAGTATTTATAAAACTCAAGCTCCTCTGAGTCAGTCACATATGATCACATTCAGGTCTGAAACAATTAATTGGATTAATCGAAATGATTATTGAAATAATCGTCAAATAATTTGGTAATCAATTGATTGTTAACTGGAGTATAGAGACTGTAAAACATGACTTTAGCTGACCCACTTAGAGCAGCAATTATACCAAGATTGTAAACAATTATACAGCCAATTTGCATTAAAGATTAAAAAAGATGTGTCTGTCAATATGCTCTATATGCTCTCTGATACCAGGCTGTTCTCTACATCCAGTCTGCTCCTCTGCTTGGTTTTGATGTGTATCGAAGATGAACTCAAACATATCAGTGGGGATGTAGCTTAGTGACGGAGCGCATGCTTTGCATGTATGAGGCCTCAGGTTCACTCCCTGGCATCTCCACAGGTTTTAGTGGGAGAGTGTTGGCCTAGTGGTTAGGGCATAGAGTCTGAGGTCCTGAGGTGAGTTTGAAATCCACTCCCACAGACTGCCACTCTGGGTCCCTGAGCAAAGACCCTTAACCCCACACTGCTCCCCGGGCGCCGCAGAATGGCAGCCCACTGCTCCCCAAGGAGATGGGTTTAATGCAGAGAGTGAATTTCCCCATTGTGGGAATATAAAGGGATTTACATTTAAGAAAAACGTAGTTTTTGGTTGTTAAAAGCATGTTTCATTTTTCAATTGGGTCCCCATAAAGCAAAACAGACCCCAGCCCTACTTTATTTTATTATAAAATATTTACTCGTAGCCCTTGCAATGCAGTCGCGGACCACTAGGGGTACAAGTCCTCCCGGTTGGAATCACTGGATTAAAGAAGAGGTTAGCTTCTTGCAGGTACCTTGCAGACCATACTCAGGGCGCAGAAACCCTTTCCTTCTCAGTGGGGCGTCTGTGGACCAGCGTGGTGACGTAGGAACCCGGAAACTCGTCACTTTGGCAGCGCTGCGTCCTCCTGAGAAGATTTCTGCTTTCTGTGGTGTTTTTGTTCAGTTTTCTCGTTTCATCCGGATCCTGGACGCTTTGCTCTGCGAGCTCAGACTTCAGCATGCTCTCAGTCAGGTGGGTGGGGGTTAAAACCTGGATTTAATGCTTAAAAACTTTACAAAAGTGACTGAGTGAGTCTTTGGGTTTGGTGCAGACTTCTAAACTGATAGTATCAGAGATCTGTCCTCAGAATTATGGCTTTAATGATGAAATGTATTTCTCTAATGAAGGAGTCAGCTCAGCCCTGTGTGCCCACAGAGGGTGTGTCTCTTTCATCCTGACTCATGTGCAGCAGTTTAAACAAACCACAATGGAAACTCTGTCTGCACCCAGTGTTCAAATGCAGACAAGTTATTCTAGTAAGACAACATCTTTCTGAACATGAAATCATCTCAGGACATCTGTTGCCCATATGGCATTTTTCTCCTGTTGTGCTACAATTATGGTAAAGGTTATTTCCACTCAAACCTTTCTAAAGGTACCAAAAACAGATGGACTTTCTGCTATGCTTCATAACTAAATGCTGCTTCTCCATGTTTACTTCTGGTTCTCTGGATATAAAGTAGGCTGGAACTAGGGCTGGGCCATTCATCCATTTATTGATTTCTTTCTTTATTCTGTTTATGCAGATATTATTTTAGACTTTTTTCACCAAGCCGCTCCTTGGGTTTCCAAAGCTTAGGGTTACATCAGTAGGTCACTTTTTATTCTTAGATGTGTAACTATAACTCATTAACTAACCCAGAGTGTGACGCCACGATTTTTAAATATTATTTCAGTTTAATATGTGGAAAAAAGCCAGAATTCTGACTTTTTCATTAAAAAAAATATATATATATACATATATCTATCTTTTCTTTTTCTTATTGTGGTATGTTTTATATCTATAAATATATACTACATATAACTTTAACTGAGAGAAGAAGAGCATAGAAACCAAACTGATCAAATGATCCATCAACCTTTCCTATAGTTTTATTCACTTTTCACAAGAAAGCGACAGAAGGTTCCACTGCTTGGATGGAGCATAAAACAACAGCCCTCCCTGTAGTGGCTGCTGCTCACTGCCTGTGAGCTGGCTGAAAAAGGCCTTCTTCCCTTTTCTTTCTGTTACAACAAAGTTCATTTCAGCTGTCTGTAAATGTATCTAGTCCCAAAACAGAAAAGTCATGTGGAAATTAAAGTTTATTGCCTCCATTGTGTTTTTAATTACAGCTGCAAAGCTAAGAGGCTCTTAAATGGAACAAATATGCAAACCTAGCAGTCGGGTAATATTACCCTGTTAGGTTAAGTTATTAAGAGCAAAATCACAAAAATAAATTGATGTTGATATGCAGAGAAACCTGTTTCAAACTATTTATTTTACTTTTTAAGGTCACATATTGAGGTCAAAATTGCAGCAAATAAATAATTTAACTGTTAAATACATGTTTATGACTCCTATGTCGACTGAAAAGTCTGGACAGGACAAGAACTTGAAGGAGGGACCAAATATCGCTTCTATGCATGGAACATCCCAGACCGGTTCTGTGAATATATAGGCTGAATGAATGGATGTGAATGCAGCTAAATACAGAAAGGTGTCCCCCAGTTAATTGTTGTTTGTTTTTGTTTTTTTGGTCCAGGTTCCTGTCCCTGAGGTCTGCCTCTTCTCTGACCAGCAGGTCGCTCTGCATAGCTACAGCCGCTAATCATGGGAAGGCCCCCGACATGGCAGAGGGTGAGTCAGTCCTGGTCCACCTCAGGGATGCCTGTTTCACTCTGTTCACTAAAGAACTGTTGAACATGCTAAACAGGACAATCCTCAGCGTGTCTGTTGCTGCACTGTTTTCATTCTCTAGCATCAATTTCAGATTAATAAAATTATCTGTTTTAATCATTTTTATATATTTATTTTCAGTCATTCAATGCAAACGATGAAGGGCAGGAAGTTCCATTATCTAATAAAAAGGTTTTACAAACATGTATATGGGTTACCATTTACATCAAACAGTGGTGAATACATTAATCTTTAACAAATACATTTAAATGAAAATATCAGATTATGAATTGAACATTTTCATAGAATTTTTTTATATACACCTATGAATATTTGTTTAGAACAAATAATTAAATGTGAAAAATGATCCAAATTAGATTTAACTGTAATACAATTGCATTATATTCTAGTGTTTTTTTACTTCATATTTCCAGAGCTGCAGCCTATAGTGACATTATTTAAACTGTTCATGGGGCTCAGTACAATTATGCATTAGCATCTGATTGGTTAATGAGCAGAGAAACTCGCCTGCAGACGAGTCAAATTATCTCAAAAATCCAACTAAAAGATGCGGAAGCATCAACTCAGTAGCCCACAACATCAGGCTCACCAGAGAGGAGGCTAACGACAACAAGCTGCCTGTTCTGGACTGTCTGGTGAGCATGGAAGGAGATAGAAAGCTCAACATTGAGCTGTATAGGAAACCTACTCACACAGACTAATATCTTCTTTTTGACCATCACCACCCACTGGAACGCAGACTTTCAGCCATCAGAACCTTACAACACCGGGCAGAACATGTCCCTGCTAAAACAGAAGGGAAGCACAAAGAACAGAAACACATCAAAGATGCTCTCCAATCCTGTGGATACCCAAACTGGGCGTTTGTCAAATCAGCAAGGAAATCCAAAAGACACGCAGCAGAACATAACAGTGAGAAGATCAAACGCTAAAACATCTCCATCCCATATGTTGCTGCAGTCTCTGATAAACTCATAAGAAATTTCTCCAAACCCAAGATCCCAGTACATTTCAAACCAAACAGACCCTTAAACAGAAACTAATGCATCCTAAAGATAAAACCCCCAGACCCAATGTGAGTGGAGTGGTATATGCTGTTCAATGCAGTGAGAAATAATTTATATTGGAGAAACCAAACAACCTCTCCACAGACGCATGGCCCAACACAGAGGAGCCCCTCCTCTGGACAAAACTCCGCAGTACACCTACACCTTAAGGACATTTGTTTGAGGACCAGAATGTTCACATTTTAGATAAAGTATACAGGAGGGTTGAGAGGGGCGTGAAGGAACAGAAGGGGTGGACTCAGGTTCCATCTCTCAAAAACCTGCAATGCAGCGATACAGTTGATTCCTTCCCACTACCATCTCAACCCCCATCGCTCTGCTAATAATCTCACCAGGTCAGCCAGGCTAACAATGACCCTTAACGTCTGCCTTTTAGGAGGAATGGGCCACCATCGGGTACTGCAGGCCAATAACGACCTCAATGACTCCCATTATGAAAGGGTGCAGCGGGTTTTCCACTTTCAATCTGCATGTTTTCAAAGCCATAAGCAGGCTTTTGTTGGGCTACTCTATAAAGGCCTGGAACTCAACGCTAATCCTGACATGAATAAGAAAGCTTCCTGGATGGGAAGCGAAACGTCTTTAAACTCAGAAAACAAAGTCCTGTGGTTTCTTTTGAACTTTAACTTTTTGAAATCTAATCAAATAAAATCCAGGCTATCATCTATCGCTCTGTAAACACACGCCCTGCTGGCTGTGTGTTAGGACAACAGATGGAATCCAGCCCAAATCAAGGTTAAACAAACTCTGCCCTTGTATAAAATAAGTTTATCACAACTTCCATTCCAAATTTATTATATTATATAATATTCTTAGCTTAGTAAACAAAAGCTAACAACATGTCAGCATGACTTTCTGTAAAAATAAAAAAATAAATCCACTGGACTTGGTTTCCAAGATTTGAAGACGTTTCACCACCTCTCCAGGAAGCTTTCTCAATTCAAATGTCTGGATCCGCAGTGAGTTTGAGTCTTATATAGACAAAGCCTTGTATCGCTTGGAAACATGCAAATGGTAACCGATGAATGGGTCGTTTGGTTCCATCGTTAGCCTGTAATATCTGAACCTGTCTATGATTCTAGGGGTCGGTCGTTAAGGAGGTATTGTTCACCGGCTGGAGCGGGTAGGTCCCTCGTTCCTCTGTGATGGGGTGGGGGGTTTGGTGATATCTGGAAGGGATCATGTCTATGATTGAATTGTATGTTTTTGGAAGCTGGAATCTGAGTCCACCACCTCTGTTTAAAGTTGGTTTTTCTCTCTTAACATAGATGGCTTCCTTCACGCCCCTCTCAAACCACCTATTTTCTTTATCCAGAATGTGAACATTCTGGTCTGGTTTGAGTCTTATATAGGCTTTGTCCATATAAGACTCAAACTCACTGCGGATCCAGACATTTGAATTGAGAAAGCTTCCTGGAGAGGTGGCGAAACGTCTTCAAATCTTGGAAACCAAGTCCAGTGGATATTTTTTGAATTTTTACGGAATGACTATGACCTGGATGACTGAGAACCTTCATCAGCATGTCAGCATAACGTTACACATGGTCACCATTAGCTTGCACAACAGTAAAATATCAAAAACCCAACTGTTTAGCTGCAAACTCTCCCTAAATGTGAGAAACTTGTAACCTCTGCTGATCGTTGTTTTAGAAAAGGCTGAGTAGCCGCTAGAATTGAGCAGCTTAGCATGTCAAGCCTGTAGCAGGGAAGCTAATGTTCTCTGTTCTCAGATGATCATCTCATCCAGTCTCTGGTATCTTAATGTTTGCTTTAAACTCAGCGAGAAATATTACATAACAGTCTGTTTTTGCATCAATTAGGTGCAGAAATTAGCCACCAGATCCTCTTAGTCTGCAGGTTCTGGTCCTTGGCTTGAGTTTATTTCCATCATGGTGTCTCCCTGGTGTGAACCTCAGAGGAAATTCATGGCATAGAGAATGAGAGTCTGCGAGATGAGTCCCTGTCTCCAAGCATGGTGGGCGAAGGATCGGAGGTGGGGGGGATTAGGGGGATGTTGGCAGGAGTTTGCTCAGCATCAGCATGGCCATTGGTCCCCATGTCCAAAATAAAAGAATGGTTTATGGCTCAACAGTTGCTACCTTTACATCCTACTGTGATATCCAACTTAAGCTGTAGATTCTTACCCTAAACTCAAGTTTAGTTTTTGTCTGTAGTTTATTGATGAATTTTCTGCTCAGCCTGTAAATTTTAATCCTGTTTTCGTTGCAGGAAATCCACTTTTACACGTTTCAAATGGTAATTCTCAAGCAATCTTAACTACCTGAACCTCAGATGTTCCGGTCTCTTTAATTTTCCCCTAATCCCCTCTGCATGTTTTCTTTTCTTCCACTTTCCTGAAGCTGAACTCATTTCAGGGCTCCTTTTTCACGCAGTGTCTCTTTACCTGGAAGATGTAATCCTTCCTTTTGCAGCAGTTAACTTCATTTTCTAATTTCTCCTTCTGTAGCTGTTGTTTTGTTTCATATTGTCTCATTGCTTTAGCCTTTTTGTGTAGCAACATTCAGCAGTTTTGGCTATTAACTCAACGAGTTTCTGTTTGCTGTCAGTTGTTAATGATAGAGAAAAACTAAAACACTAAATGTTTTTGTTTTTCTGGTGATCCAGAAGCTCATGCAGAGACGATATGAAACAAATCTTCATTCTCTGAGTCATTCACTCCTCTTCATCGCAATCAGCAACATAAATCTGTTTCTTCTCTTGTTTCAGTGCGGAACAGGCTGAGAGAAATAGTTGGGGCTTCGACAAACTGGAGGTATAAAACTATTTGTGTATTTTTTTTTCCTTTTCCCTGATGGATTTTAGTCTTATGTTATAAGAATGCTGATTCTTCATGTCTTCAAATGTTGGAGTCTGTTTCCCATGCTTCATTAAGGTTCATCACAAACTGTAGAGCCATGACATCACTGTGACCTTTGCTCTCAGGTGCAATGGTCTTCCCTCTCTAATAGAAGGCAGTGTCATTGGTGCACTTTTATTTCCAAGGCCCTTCCTGGATTACTGCCCTCTTACATTTGTACCTTACTGACACAGAAAAGCATGGCTTCTTATGCCCTGAGATGCAACCATCAGCTGTTGCTCACTGTTCCTTTTTCCCAAACAGAACCAGGGAAGAGACCCTTTAGCTACGCAGCTCCCTGTGCGTGGAATTTTTTTTTTTTACAAGAAAATGGAAGTTGACCTAGTTTGTATATTTAAATGCTTTTAAATTGAAAGTGAAAGAATGTCAAGCAGCCTCAATGACCTGTAATTGTTTTACTTGATGTTTTTTTTTATTTTTTATGTACCTGTCATTTATTATAATTTATCTATGTTTCTTATGTAACTTTGCTGCCTCTTGGCCAAAACTGCATTGATAAAGAGGTTTTTCATCTCAATGGGATTTTTTTCCTGGTTAAATAACATTTTAAACATGTTCCTTTCAGACGTTCTTTCTCTTTTACCAATTCATCTTTTTTGATGGATTAGTTCTAATTTAATCAATTGAGATTTTTCCTTAAGACTTTTTTTAAAACTAACGAGCAGACATGTAATGCAGGTTATGTCATACAAGGCTGTGAAGGAACACAGACGGCGGCACCATTGAAGGTTCTGAGTTTGAATCCTTTCTGTATTTTAGTTCTCTGACTTCCTCCAACAGTCCTAAAACAGGACCGTTTAGTAAATAAGTCCCTCTAAATGACCTTTATGTATGAGATGTTATGTACCAACATCCTATTAAGAGTTTCTCACCCAATAATTGCTGGAAAAAGGAGAAATTGTGAGGAAAGAAAACTTTAACTTTATTTACATAGGTTAGCATGTTTTTTATTATGTTTTATTGTGAAATATGACCTTTGACTAAGAGGTCAAAGTGTGTATCTAATGAAGGCTGTTCACAGCCCCACAAAAATAAATAAACCCAGAAAGAATTTAGATCTTAAACCTTCACTGGTCGGTTCTTTCGGTTGTAGTTTACAGTTTTGGCCACTAGAGGGCTCTGCATCTCAAGCAGCATGTGTAATATTAAGAAAGTGTGAGTGAAATGAATCCCGGTAAGGAAAAGGAGCCCAGTAAATGCTGGTGTTTTGTCCAGGATCTGCTGTAATCCCTGATGTTCTTCTGTTGTCTCTGTGCCGTGGACAGCGACCATCAGCAGGCCATGGCAGAGCGTGTGTCTCTGTCATCCATGCTGGCCAAGTCTCAAAGTGAACTTCCTGCTAAGAGGATGAAGGACAGCTTCCTGGAGGTCTACCTTCCTCTGGGCTCAGAGCCGGAGCTCAGGGAGAAGTACCTGACCTACCACAACACGGTCAGGTAACATGGACCTGTTCGCTGGTGGCAGGCTGTTTTTGGGGGCTGTTTTTCCCCACTGACCTGCTCCGTGTTCCTCCTCAGGTTTGGACGGATCCTGGAGGACTTGGACAGTCTGGCAGGTATCAGTCAGAGCAGCAAAGATTTCCCTCAGACCTTAGAGAGCCTCAGAAGCTGAAATGTTTCCTCCTCTTCCTCCTCAGTCCTCATTTCCTACTCCCACACATATAACTCTGCTCTGAAGAGGTCTCCTCTGTCCATCGTCACGGCGCTGGTGGATAAGATCGGTATGAGGCTGCAATAAATCACTGTCCCAGCGTCTGGAGGCGGATCCCGTCCAGCTCTGAGCTCTGGTTTTATGTTTCAGACATGAGGCAGCACGTCATCTACCCCGACTGCGACATCAAGTTCACAGGTCACGTGACTTGGGTCGGGAGGTCGTCCATCGAGGCAAAGATGCACATGTCACAGGTGAACAAAAGCAAAGAAGACGTTTCTCTGGTCTTGATCAGAGTGGCAGTAGTTATGAACTTCAGTTGCTTTTCTAGTCTGAATGCTGAGTAAATCAAATGAACAGAAGGTTATGCAGTTATACAGCAGAAAGTGTAATTTGGTTTCCTCCTGCAGTACCGGGACGGAGCTTATTCCCCCGTTCTGGATGCTACGTTTGTCATGGTGGCTCGGGACCCGGCCAACAAGAGGTACAGACAACTTTCTGAGATGGTCCAAAAAAAAAAAGAAAATTAAAAATAAAGCACTGTGCTTTGTATCCAAGTTTGAAGACATTTTGCTTCCCATCTAGGAAGTTTTTTTAATTAAAAATGTCAGGAGTAGCGTTAAGTTCAAGGTTTTATACAGTAGCCCAACAAAGCCTTGTTTTTTATTTGAAAACCTGCAAATTGACACTGAAGAAGGGGTCCAGCCATTTGGAATGGGGGTCGTTAAGCTTCTTTTGTTAGCCTGCAGTGACCCATACCTGAATATGTCTCTCAAAGTGGGGTCGTTGAAGGGCATCGATGGCCTGGCTGAATAGGCGAGGTCTTCTGCTCTTCTGTACAGGTGATGGGGTTGTGATGATAGCGGGAATGACTTTGACCTGGATGACCGAGAATCTTCACTAAAATGCTGCTATAATAGACTCTGAGATGCATTATTGTCCTGCTTGGGATGCTTCCTCCTAAACATTGCATCCAAACAGCCCTTTGCTAGTGTGATGTTGCACATATTTACGTTGCCTTCACGGCTGCTCTAGTTTCCTACTGGATTCAGATTCCACTGCAGCTCTTTTACCTGCAGACCACATTAAAGAAGCAACGTCCTTCTGTCCAGAGCTGCTGTCCTGCCTGTTTTAGGAGGTTCCCTTGGTTCATCGCAGCTAAATCAGATTAACAGAAATTATGCAACGTGGAAGAGTTTTGTGCAACAGCAGCAAAGTGAGAAGCTTGTAAAGAAGGGAGATTTACACAGAAAAATAAAAAAGAACGATGATAATGATACTTTTTTATTTCAGCAGCAAAATGTAATAAAATGTTTCTAAATGTAAATGCATTACCTTTCTATCAAATTTACAGACTCAAATTCATGTTAATGCACAACTTATTCAATGACTGTGAGTCTGAAAAGGAGTAAGATGAAGTTTAACTTATATAATCATACCCTATTTCCATTTATTAATTCATGCCATAAATATTCTTCTTGTTTCCAGGATCCTTTCCAAAAGGAGGAGAAAAAAACTTGTTTTGAAGAAAGAATAACAACCAGGGCTAAAATGTTACCATCGATACTGTGCAGTTATTTGAAAAAATGCAGAAAGTCCAACGGCTGAAGGTCAAATTAAAATGTCTATTTTACAAGTTAGAGCAGCAACATCAAATTAAAGTAGAGAAGTTGTTAAAAGTGGAGGAAAAAACTGCAAACTAATGTTCTGTTGCCAGGCTACTGCTGAACTTCCTTCCTGATTATCTTTGCTGTGTTTTAACCCCAGGTCCAGCTATACCATCCAGCACTGACACACTCTGCTTTATGTCACAAGTGTCAAACTCCAGCCTTTGTCTTTGTTTCTGGACATTTATATAATAATTAGAGCGACAGAAGCTCTCTAAAGAATTATACTAGATGTTGAGGAACAAAATTAGCTGTTTATTCCGGTTTGTTAGATAAGAGACACACCTAAAAGCTAAATGGAACCAGACTTCAAAGACTGGAATTTAGAACCATAACAGTCTGAGAATCCATCAGAGTGCATCACAGAGATTATAACACAACCTTAAAATAAAGTTTTGTTTTCCGTCCTGCAATATGAAGGGAAAAAAAAGATATATTTGGAAATTTGACAGCGTAGGTTTAGGCAGATCATGGCCTAGACGTCTGCTAGAAAAGAACAGCAGAGAACAGCATAGAACTGTTTCATTATATCTACATTTCCTTTTAAATCCAGAAGACAACATTATAGTGACTAATAATCCTACAACTGTGCCAAATGAAGCATTAAAAAAATGACGGCACTTAAACTCAATATTTATTCTAACTTTATAGGTGTCTTTGTCCAGTTTTGTTTAGATGTCAAGTTTTTGTTTCTGGACATTTATTAAATAATTAGGGCGAAAGAAGATCTCTAAAGAATTTGCCTGGAGGTTGAGGAACAAAATTAGCTGTTTATTCAGGTTTGTTAGATAAGAGACGCATCTAAAAGCTGAATGGAACCAGACTTCAAAGACTAGAGATTAATATTCCTGCTGCTGATTCAAACCATTCAGAACCACATCAGTCTGAGAATCCATCCGAACCCAAATAGAGGCTGTTTCAGGTCAAAGAAGGAGGTTTTAGATGGATTTTATTCACCGTAACATGAGACAGGGTATATTTAAAAATGCACTCTAATGTTGACTAGGTAGAGATAGATGTAACTGGGAAACTTAAGAGTACAAAGAGGTTTTTAAAAATGCAAACAGAGGCCGGTTTCAGTTTGGTTTCAGATAATTCTCTAAAATAGTCCACTCACTTGTTTCTGTGCAAGCTTTTACCTTTTAATGGAGCTCTGGGTCAGAAAGCTTTGAACTTCTTTCTGACTGAAAGCTCACATTAAACGGCAAAAGCTTCTACAGACAGAAACAGTGAAAATCCTTTCTTTGCCTTGGAAGAGAAAGATGAAAATCGATAAAGAAACAGATTTATTGTAAAGAAATTACTTCAAAATAAGAACAGTGTGATTATTTCACTGTAGTTTGGAGAAACAGAGTTATTAAACGGGTAAATGAACACCCCTCCTGTGGCAAGTTCCAGCAAAACGATCTACGTCACTAAATAAATAACCTTCCCACCTGCTTTGGCTGATTTAGTTGTTTCTGCTGCATCTCTCCTCTCTGCAGGGCTGCGTTTGTGAACCCCCTGAAGCCTGAAGGTCCAGAGGAAGAGAAGCTCCTGCAGGAAGGAGAAGGTCTGTCACTTTTATATTGCACAGCTCCAACCCTGCTCCTGCATGTTTAGCTGTTTGCCTCCCCTGAATAAATGGGTTATTAGCCTGCAGAGGAGGTAAGGCGCTCATTGCGTGGCATCTGAAACATGCAGGACCTCTGTTGGAGAGCCCAACATCAGATGACCTTGTTATCTGTTGGAATAATGTCTGATCCTCCTCATTTCTCCAGCGAATAAATCTCGGCGTGTTGAACTCAGCACAGCGTCGCTGCTGAAGGTCGCTCCAGCAGATGAAGAGAGGAGGATCATCCATGATCTGTTTCTTAACACCCTGGACACAAAGTATGAGCAGAGCAGAGCTGCTGTCCTGCAGCTGAATCCAGCCACAGGGTTTCCATTTCAGGGCGCCTTTAAGTTAGAAATTGTTATGAATCTGTTTGATTCCATTTGATCAGAGCAGGGAGGCATCTAAAGGCAGCAGGACAGCAGATCAGCTGACTCCTGGCCTTGCAGCCTTTACTCTAAACATGTTAAGTTATTTCTGTTGTTATCAGACGTCCTTCATGCAGCTTTATGTCCCCTCCTGTTTCAGCACAGTTAGTTTCCGCAGCAGAATTTTACCTCCAAAGTCTGTCTGGATGGAGGACGCTAAACTGAAAGGACTGGAGATCTGCCACCCTCAGGTGAGACAGAAGAACTGCAGGATGGAGGAAAAAGCTTCACTTTAGCTGTTTTAATTTACGTCCTGGTTGAATATTACAGAGCTTAAAACTTCAGTGATTACTAAATATAAAAAATTTGAACATTTTCCAGCATGAATCCAGAGCTTTGCCAGAATACATTTAAATTTATAAATTAAAACTGTCTGAGGCATGGTGATGGTAAAACATGCAACTCATGCAGAGGTGGCATGGTGACCACAGACAGAAGACTACTACTCTCTCTCTCTCTCTCTCTCTCTCTCCCTCTCTCTCTCTCTCTCTCCCTCCTTCCACAACTTGCTGGTATTTTTGGGCGGTTCCTTCAAACAGTTTGGTTTGCAGGCCGTCTTGCTCTAACTCTTTCCAACCTTGGGCCCCATGTCCTATGTACGGAACCCTAGAGCGGTCATACTCACCTTTTTTTTCCCTTTGCCTTCTTGAGGTAACGACATCACTATCTCATTATCACGTTTAAACTATTATTTTCTCGAAAGAGAAAACATTTATTGAATCTTGAGATAACAAGATGATTAACCTTTATGAGTAATGAATGAGGCTGATCAACAGCCCTGGATTCCCAGTCCATCCATGCCTGCGGGGCCGTAGTTGTGCAGTCGTGGTACAAATAATCCGTTTTTTAGTTTCCTTTCTCTTTTTACTCATTGTCAGATCATGGTGGATGATTGGATTTTATGGTATATAGTTGAAACAAATTTGAATGTTTTTGAATGAAAATTTTAAATCTGGACTCATTTTGGGGGTTTATGCATCTTATACCTGTTACAGGCGTAACACCGGGGCTGTTCAGAAAACAGCTGGAGGCATAGGTCTAATTGCTTACGAATCAGAAGTGGAAGAAAATCCTCAAACCAACAATGTTGTCTTGTTACCTGAAAGTTAAACACAGGATTCTTATTTTATTTATTTATTTTTTTTTATGGCACTAGTGGCCTGTTTTTTATGATGGACAGTCTAACAGGAAAGGGGGTATGAGAGAAGGGGAGAGACGTGCAGGAAAGGACCACAGGCTGGATTCGAACCCGGGTCTCCCGCATCGAGGACTAAGGCCTCCATACATGGGTCATGTGTGCACTAACCACTGCGTCACCAAAGCACACCTCACACAGGATTATTTATTACAGAATTACACATAGGCTGCCATGACTTATAAATGCTCTCCCACTGTTGTGGTATTAAAGGATGTGATCAGTTTTAACACACACCAATCATCTCGTTATCATAAGAAAACGGCTTTTGTTATCTTTAGATAATGTGAAAATGAACTTCTCCAGAAAACCACAGTGAAAAAGTATCAGAGGGACATGACCACCCTCAGCTTCCATACCTACAGTACCTTCTGCCCCTTTTAAGCCATTGATTCTCTGTGGTATTCTGAAGGTCCTGGTCCTTTTGATAGACCCATCTGTTCCTGGCTTAAACCTCCCGGCTGATATTATGAGATTTTGCTTCTTTATTTCCACATAATGTTCTTTACTCATAATGAAATTAGTTTAGTAAAGTTCATCAGCCACCCTCCTACATCACATTTCCTGAAAGCTTCCTCCGTTTTCCTCTAAACGCATCACCAGTCTGGTCATCATGGCCAAACTCTTCATTCTTTCATTCTTCATGTCTAAACTATGAGTTTGTTCTCTCAGAGTCCAAATTATAATCTGGTTTGTTTTGTGTTTTTAATGGCTTCTTCCTCCCGGAGTGGCTTTTCAGTTGAAGTGAGCAGAAGTAACCCTAATGGAGATGAAACATGAACTTGGTGTCCATTGGTAGATTAAACTTTGTGTTGTTTTAAACTGTTTTAAGGGGAATTGATGTTATCCCACCTTTGATCAGTTTTAGACCCGATGAAGTTTCTATTTACACCTAAATGTTTGTGTCTTGAGCAGCAGAGAAACATCTTCAACAGGATATTTGGAGGTTTTCTCATGAGGAAAGCCTACGAGCTGGGCTGGGCCAACGCCTGCTCCTTTGGGTGAGATATTTGGATCAGTCTGGTTCTGTTGGGGCGCCAGATCGGTTCTGATTCTGTCCTCTCTGTGCGTTTCAGGGGATGTCGGCCCAGTCTGGTGGCCGTCGATGATATTCTCTTCCAGAAACCTGTGGAGATCGGCTCCCTGCTGATGCTCTCCTCCCAGGTCAGTCACCCATCCTTTAGTTATTGGTGGATTTCCTGTCAGAGGAAACACTTTTCCAAACTAACTAAATTCACCTGAACATATAAAGAAACAAAATGCTCTACCAAATAAACCTGTTGGTAAATACAGCTAGAGATCTTACATGGATTAATGGAAATGATCTGAAAAGGGGTATAGAGAAGTTAAACTGGCTTAGAAAAACAGCTGGAAGCGAACCACAGAGACCCTTTGAGGACGAGGGAGAATGCTCGTCTTTTAATGCAATCTGAATGTTTAATACTCTGAGTGTGGAGTTAGGTGAGTTTTCTTTTTTAGTTTTTTTTTTACCTACTAATTATGGTGATTCAAGATCAGCTCGTTCTGAAAACCCTGTATAAAAAAAGTTTTGTTTTATTATTTTCTTCTAATGTTCCTGTTAAATGTGTGATGATGATAAATATATTTTTATCAAACAGCCCCACAGATACCTATGCTTTCTAATTTATAGACATAAAACCCAGGTTTGCCTAAATCAGTGCTCATAAAGAGCATGTAAAATGTGT
Source organism: Cyprinodon diabolis (assembly GCA_030533445.1). Lineage (NCBI taxonomy): Eukaryota > Metazoa > Chordata > Actinopteri > Cyprinodontiformes > Cyprinodontidae > Cyprinodon > Cyprinodon diabolis. The sequence goes on from CM060082.1 coordinate 7,528,487, forward strand.
TTTTATTTCCGTGCTTCAGGTGTGTTACACCCAGGGGAAGTACATCCAGGTCAGAGTTCACAGTGAGGTGTTTGACCCTCTGACTCAGCAGCACAACACCACCAACATCTTCCACTACACCTTCGCTTCGGACCGGGACGTCCCGAGCATCGTTCCCAGGACGTACGGAGGTAAGCCTGACGTTTCCCTCCTGTGTCCTAACTCCTCCCACTGCTCTGTTTCTGAGCTCCTACTCCTCAGCATTTGGGCTCCATCACCTTCGTTAACCAGGATTTTGTTTTGTTTCAGAGTCGATGCTCTACCTGGACGGGAAAAGACACTTTAACCAAACCGTGGAGTCCTGAGAGGTCAGAGGAGCAAACCACAGCTATATGAGACAACAGACGCACTTCAGATACTTTAAGCTGCTTTTATACCAAAGTTTGTTTACTTTATCTGCTGTGGATATTTAAGCTTTATTCATGTATTTCTTTTAAAACAATAAAGCCTTTACATGCAGCTTCTAAGCAGTCACACAATTCCCAACCTGCTATATATATATATATATATATATATATATATATATATATATTAAATGTTTGTTTAATTTCAGTTTAAATCCTTGTTTATTGAGGGTTTATTGTGATTAAAAGTTCAAGATTACTAAAACAATCAATATCTGAGGCCCTAAAATATATATACATATATAAAGAACTAGAGCTTAGTAATGGCCATAACAGTAAAGTACAGTTAAACTGACAGATATGCACAGACTGTTACTTTTTGTTTCTGCATGTGTTGGGTTGACATTTAATGCAATAAATACGTTTATATTTACCTCATTAACAGTCCCTCCTGTGTCGTTAATGCTATTTCAAACCCGACATCCTGTCACGTACCCTTTTTTTTAAAAGTGAATAATTTTTTATCCAGTTCTCATTTAGTTTACTTACATTTTTAATGAGGGTTTCTTTTATTCCTTACATTCCTCTCCATCAGTGTTTGTGGAGGGTTTTCTGTGGACTTTGGCTGCTCTGTAAATCCATAATTAAACCATACTGGGGTGGTTTGTAACCTGCCTCATGTCACAAAAGCAATTTGCTCTAAATTATTTCATTTAATGCATAAATAAATACCAACTAGGTCAGTCTGCCACAAAAAAAATCAGATTTTTGATCTGATCAGAGGTCTGTGGGATGACAGAGAGGAGATGCATCTCTGAGGCACTGTGTGGTTTGGATGGATCCTTTATTGTTTTTTAGACATGACGGACACTATCTGCTGATAACATCATTAATGTTATTTCTGTCTTTGTTTCCTCTCAGTTTTAAAGGACAAACTAGGAGATTTGCCGAATTGTGAGAAAGAATGCAAAGCAATTTTATGTCGTTAGCACAATTTAGTACAAGGAGAATTCAAAGTGTTTTACGTGGATTAGATAATAAAATAGAAGAAAAATAAAATCAAAAACATTTGCAAAACAAATAAATCAATTAGAGCACAACAAATGATATAGAAGAAAGTTTAAAAAAAGAACATATTAAAAAAGTAAAGCAGCTGGATCACAACCATAAACTAAAACCAGTCAGCAGTTTAACTTCAACAGTCAAAGGCAGCTCTGAACACATGGGTTTTTAACTTCAAAGAACTCATTGAATAAAAAAATAAAAAAACATAGAAATTCCTGCAAGAAGTCTGAAAAAGTATTGATTGAGAAAACAATTCAAGAACTTAGCAGAGGGACTGCACTGTTAGGTTTGCTATAACTTAGCACATACTGATAGAGGGTGTTTGGTTTTTAAACCTTTGGTCTAAGATTGGAGATATTTAACATTTAAAATATCAACTAAAAACGAATTTTGTTTTTACATTTGATATTTATGCAGTGCATTTAATTTTATTTTTATCTTTATTTTCTGTGTTATGTGTTACCTGATCAATATACAGGAAGGCTGTAACTGAGTATTGTGTTGTTGACGTACAGTACTACTACTAGCACTACTACTGTCTAATCTAAATTACTTTACTGATCTGAGGAGAAATTCTTAATGTTTCAAAAAAAACATACTTGATAAAAGTTTAAAATCAGAGGAAGGAAGAGGTTTAGAAAACTTTTCTTTTAATTTAGCCTGGTGGAAGTTGGCATTACAGCATTTGACTAATGGAGGAACTTTCACGTGTGTCTAAGTGATGAAAAGCTCCTATAGTTGGATGGTTTGGAAAGAAACCAACATTTTCCTTTTCATCGCCCTAAACATGGTGATGGACGGGAAATGGCTGTTTATTCGTGTTAGCAATGCAACAGTGAGCCACCAAGCAGTCCTACTACGACTGTAGTTTTATATTTGTGGTGAGCCATAACTGTTTGTAGCAAAGAGGCCATAAATCTTCTTTTAATGGGGAGTAGTGGCATAGAGGTTAGGGCATGGGGCTTGGAATCATGAGGTTGTGAGTTCAAAACCCACTCCCACAGACTGCACCTCTGACTCTCTGAGCAAGGCCCTTAACCCCTGTTTGCTCCTGGGTTCCGCAGGATGCCAGCCCACTGCTCAAATGCAGAGATACATTTCTCCAATGTAAAATCAATAAAATTCAATTAAAGTTCAAAGTATCAATTATTAATAAAATGATCTGAAGTCTTTCACACATCCTCCCAGATGTGTCTGAAGTTAGTGTTTGGTCATTCAGAGGGGTGGATGCATGGTGTGGGTCCAGTAAGCCCAGCTGTGAAGTTACCACAGCGCCCTCTGCTGGACAGGTTATGCGATGACTTCATCATGTGGATTTTCGAGTGAAGCTTTTCTGAGGGGTTTTGGTTTAACAAGTCATTATTTTAACCCTGAATGCTTTCAACATAAAATCCTCCTAGTTCATCAGCTTTAAAATAAAAAATAGATGTGTACTAAGAATGAAGTAGACCTCCAATATATAAATATAACCTTGCTGTAGTGCTGAGAGTAAAAGTGTAACGAATGAAATATGAACTATTTAAAGATAGTGTTGCTGTTGAAAGTCGATCTGTGTTAATCGTAGCTGATGTTATCGTTGCTGCAGCTTGTTTTTGTGATTCTTTTTTTAATTTTTAAACAGAAAGCCGCTTTATTGAGTTCATCTGAGTTCTTTAGGTAGAGTCTGATAACTGTTGATGAGCAGTGAGGAGATATAGCAAATAGATGTGTGACAATGGTCTCTGGTAATAGTTAATTCAATCAAGTTTCACTTAATCCAATAATTAAAAAATTACCAATAAACATAACGCATTTTTATTATATATTATATTATACATATTATAAATAATAGATATTATATATTATGTTTTTTTGTCATTCTATAGAAATGACAAAATAATTGTGCCTTTTCCCAGCCAGATGTGATGAGCGTACCTCCAGCTGTTTCTATTGTAGGACCTCTGCCCTGGATCAACAGTGGAGGCAAATGTGGATATTTCATGAGAAACCTTTGATTACAAAATGCACAGGATTGACCCTACTAACATGATTAAATATAGGATACTGACAACAAATATAATATTTTTCTGCACATTTCTTATTCATAAATGGAAGTTCTCATGATCCTTACATTTAATTTCCAACAGTGGTTTAAGAATTGCAGTTATATCTATTCATGATTTACAAATGTACAAAGAAAAAAATATAAATGGATATGAGTGCTTTAAATCAATTAAATTATTTTAATTAAGGTATTTTTTTTTCTCCCTTGAATGTCTAAAAGTAAATACCCATCCCCTTGGTATACCTCATTATATGTTCTGCTTCTTGTTCTTTGCTTATTTTTGTAAACACAAATGTTTACCATTTAAGAAAATAAGAGTGAAATTATAAAATGATCAAAGTTGGAATCTTTTTTTTAAAGTTTTATATATAATGTTGTATCATTTGATTTCTCAGCAGACTGATAAACATATTTATCCATGCTTTGAATAATGACACATTGGCTCTGCTAATTATCTATGACCTAGTTTGAACCTCTGATTGAGAAAGTCTTGTTTTATTCATTTGTTGTATTTAATTTTGAGAAGTAGACTTTTAATACCACCAGACTCTACAATGCCACACTACAATGGGTAGTTTACAATTTAATACCGTATGCAATAACCTGTTTCTTTATATTTAATACCCTGTTCAATACCTATATATATAAATATCCATCTATATAAATACCCATGTAAATACCCTGTATAATAATCCTGCTTAAAAAAAACTATTTTAGCTGATGTAATTCAATAATAATTTATTTCTCCACTGTGAGATCAATAAAGTCAATCAATCAACACACTGAGAACCTTTTTCCTTTTTTTGTGCGCGACACGGAACTCTTATTTAAAAGCAGCATTTTCCGTAGGGACACAAGCAGCGGACGGACCTCAGCGGCTAGCAGCCGTCCTTAATCCTCTCAGCAGTCACGGTGCCCTTCAGTAGCATGAAAACCATGTTGGCGATCATTTCTAACGCCCTGTGCAGGATCACCGGGAAAAATGCGGTGAGTGGGTCGATCCGAACTTAGAGTTTCTGGACGGAACCGGTTCATGCTAGCAGTTAGCTAACCTTTTAGCAGCACCAGCAGCTAATTGTCCTTTTTCCTGTAGTTATGCAACCTTATTTCTGTTTAGATAACATTCTCTCAACATGTGTGTTAATTATTTAATTTTCGGGTATATTAAGAGGTTCTTTGGGCTGATTTAAGTTTTTATTTTTGTCTGTAATGTGAATTATTTTCTGTTTAATAAGGGTTTACCTGAACCTATCAGCACCGGTTTATACTGACAAAAATGCTCTGATGTATTATCATTACCCACGTCACATCTATTTCTTTACAACTTGGCTAATTAAATATTATTTCCTAATAAATTCAGTTTAAGCATGAAGGGACATTCAGATTGTAGGATCCAGGCTGCAAAACCTTTAGTTGATTGGATTAACTTTTGCTCAAAGGAGCGGGACTTTCTGAGGAGTTAGAGAAAGTTTTATTTATCAATGAAACCAGCTGGGATTTATTTCCAGTTAACATTATTCTGTCTCTTTTATTATAGATTAGTCATTATTATTTAGACCTGAAACATAAAAAAAAGCAAACTCTCCAGGAAGATAGAGGGCAAATGAAGGGATCTTTCCTTTTTAGGGGACTGATCAGCAATGTGCAGCAACACGTGGGGGAGGGGTGAAGTGCCACTGGAGGAAACTACCAGCACCCTGTAAATCTAATTGAAAATACTTTAAATTAAAACCTTGTGAGATGTTTGTAGAATTTGTCACTTCTGGGAATTGTTGGTGCCAACCTGCTGACTGCTTTCAACAGAGCCCAAGGATCAAGTTCTGAGAAAAGTTTGGGTTCTTTTATGAATTAAGAAACTTTATTGATCCAAACTATAGAACTAGGTTTAAAAAATAAATAAAACTGCAACCAAAAACTTGTACAAAACACTGGGAAACTATAAATAAAAAAGCACTTCTAGGTTTTTAATGTTTATAAAAAAAATCAGGTTGATTGTTTGGAAATAAAGTTACATTTTAAATCTTGTCTCTGGGTATCAGCATTTCTGTATCAGTAGTGAAACCTGAACGCAACACGGAAAGTTTGATACTGTGGTGCATGTTCCTACAGACACCGACCATAAATCCAACATCAATTCTCTTTAATCCAGATGTGTTTATGATTCCATCTCAGCCAGGGATGCAGCTGTTCTATTGCATTTTAAGAAATGGAAATGTCATGAAAGCTGTACAAAAGGAAATTTCCTTTGAATACACTCTGTGTATGACAATAAAAGTTGTCTAAGTCTTTGGAACTTCTACAACAGTTCTTTATAATATTGCTTAAAATGGATAAAGAACAAAAGTTTCTAAATACAGATTTAACAAAAAAGGAAATACTGGTTTGGCAGTTTTCCTTAATGGAAAAAATAGCATTCAGCTTCCACAGCAGAAAGATACCAGATGTATTGGTTATCGTTTTACTTCGCCTGGCATCATAAACCCCGGATCCATTTTGTTTTTGCAAAAGTTATACAAGTTTTTGTTTAAAATAAATCTGAATGCTAGTAATAAAATAGCTGGTTCCTTAAATTTTTTTTTTGCCTCTAAAGGGCTTTTGAACTGGCTGTCTGAACTGTAACTGTTGCAGGTCCCTGATCGAACCAAACAAACTCAGTCGGATTGGAGGATCCATGTTTTTTTTCTGCCAGCTTTTTCTCTCCTGCTTCCTGCTCTGCTGCCTCCATTCTTCATAAATGAAACTTCCCCCATTATTTATTTGTCGCTTCTCTCCCTCCTTTCCTCCACCCCCCTCCCCCTGCTCCTCCACTGTAGGGAGCCCAAACGGTGTCGGAGGTAAGCAGCAGCTGGTGTTTGGTCCTTCCTCCCTCTCCTCTGCAGCGACCAGGTTTACCTGAAGTGTTTTATCCTTTTGCATCCTGATAGACCCTAGATCTCCCTCCCTGTCTGTATTTCAGGTTTGGTGTCAGCCGTTCACATCAGCACAACATTTAGTTTAGAGTGTTTTAACTTAGTCTCGCTGCAAACCAAATGCTTCAGCTCCCACTTGAATGACTAAAACTGCTTCTAATCTTTTAGTGCCAAATACCTCATTTATTGATCAACAAACTTGTTTTGAATCTGTAGTTTATTTTGATGGGAGGGTAAAAATTACCAAGTAAATAGTCCTAGTTACGGTTGACTTTTCTTTCAATTGTAAAAGTGAAAAGTTTTTACTTTAACTGAAAATATTGAAATGAAATGAATGCACTACAGTTTAGATTCATTCAGAAGCGACCCGTTTATGACTCAAAAAGAAGAAAAAGGTCAAATTTCTCTGTGATTAAAGGCCAACCTCACAAGGCATTTGGTTTTCTTTCATCTTTAACACTCAATATCACTTTTAAAGCAACGTAAATGTAATATATGGAGTTTAGGATTGATTGGTAGTTCTAAAAGCTGTTGCTTCAAATATCTGTGGCCTAAACATCAAAAGCCTACACCCCTTAGCAGCTCAAAAGGTCAAAGGTCACAGGGCTAGAAGGAAAAGAGAAAATGAGCAGATATCACCACTGATGTGTCTTCTTAATAGAAACTGATATTGTTGCTGTTAAGATTGTATAATATTTGCAGCTCCAAGTTGATTTGTTTTTTTTAGTTTATTTGTTGTAGATCTGAAGTAATCCGATTGAGCGTGACGTTGGGAAATCTTTAGAGGTTAAAGCAAATACCCAGTTCTAGGATAAAATGATGGCTGCTACGTAAAGTTGTGCTGTTTGTGAGCGATGAGCAGCATGTAGACGCCGTTCCTCATGGTTTTAGCCTCCAGTCGTGGTGTCTCTCCTCACCCGTAGCCTCAGTTAGCGCTCCGCTGGCTGTGCTCAGCTCTCATTGGTTGGCTCCTGTGCTCCCCAGCTGCTGATTGACCTGTCAGAGTACGTCAATCTAACGTCCCCACAGGCGGCGGCGCCAGCAGCCCCCCCGGCCCGGCGGCTCCCACCTAAACCACCACCAGCCAGCGCTGCACACTTAGTTAGCACCCAGACGGGCCAGCCAGACGGACCAGTAAGATCCTCCTGTGGTTTCTGGCTGCTCACTAACTGGGCTGGGGAACCTAACCAGAGCTTCTGCATGACTCTGCTGCTGAAAACAATTTAATTATTAAAACTGGGGGAAAATAACCAAGCTGGTCTCTGTCGAGCTTTCTGAAAGCATTCATTCTTTTGAATGTTTATGTTCTTTAACTGGGGCTGCATTTCTGTTCAACCATGACCTGAGAAATGATGTTTATAGAATAACCTTAGAAAACCTAAATGGACCAAAGTGAGTTTAATCTGTCTAAAGTTTTGAAACTGATTAATGCTGAATGAGCAATGAATAAAAAGTTCATTAACTTTACATTAAAAGAGAACTTTATCATGAAATAAAAGTAAAGCTACATGGAGGAGATGGTTTGTCTCATTCCTGCAAACGGATGTCCTAATGACAAGTTTGGATTCTAAAAGTTGGTTTCATTTTTTTCTTTTTAAAAAGTTTATAGCCTTTTCTGATTTGAAACAATAAAATAATCCTGTTTTATTTTTGTATAAACGGGAGTTTCACAGTGGGGTGGATTAGGTGGGTAAAACATGATCTAATGGAGTTGCTAAATACCTGTGGTGTTTAATCACCTGGACGTGTTTATAACCAGGCAGCCTGTATATATTCGGATGTATCTGTCCTGTCTAAAGGATGAGGGAGAGCTGCATCTGGGGACATGTTTATAAATGCTGGAGCTCAGTATTTTTGTGTATTTAGCTGAGCACAGGTGAAACCTGCCTTCTTCAAATAACTTTTATTATTTGCTTTCTATGGTCTTATTTAGCTGCAAAATTAAGGGTAAATGTACCTACTTTAAGAAATTTCTACTCATCTTTCCTTTAATTAGTTTTCCATTGATCCTAGAAATGACAGATACAAGATCTCCAGGATAAAAAATGCTTTGATTTCGGGTTTAAAGAAGAAATGGCAAACTAGCAGGTCTATTCTCCTTTTAAATGTAACCACAGCCAGATGGTACGTCTGTGTTTAAAGAAATGGATTTAATTGTATTTTATATTACAGAGGACATCCCAGTCATTAGTTATCAGCAGAATTTCTGTATATATTCATGTTAGTGTTCATTACAAAGTCGATAAAGTCTTGATTTGAGTGGGGGGGGAGGGGGGGGGGTATATTTGAGGCATATTTTCTGGGTAAACTAAACTGAAAGCTGTTTCATTAATGCGGTTTTCCTGCCTTGTTGTTAACCTTACATATTTTTTGTAGCTACAGAATAAGCAGACACACCCAACCCTGCCCCCCTCCCCCCACCCGCCCTGATTCTGCTCACAGCAGCTCTGTGATTCTGTCCTGATGGAAGTGGCGCTCCAGTTAATCAGGACCGCTCTGTTTTCAGGGCGCCAGAGTCGTCGTCTCCCGCTCCTTATCCGACTTCACGCCACAGGCGACGTTTGACATCAAGGTAAGCAGAAACCAAATGTCCTCATCAGCCTCTCCTGATGCAAACTAAACATGGAGGTGTGGATTGTATGATGTGAACCAATAAAGGGAAAATTAAACCCATTTAAAAGTAGGAAAGTCTAACTCTGCCCTGACTGGATTAAAGAGAACGCCCATTTCTCTCCTGTAGAAATGTGACCTGCACAGTCTGGAGGCGGGGCCTCCGGAGAGGGCGGAGCTGACGAGGGAGCAAGGCCTGCAGTATTACCGCACCATGCAGATGGTGAGACGCATGGAGCTGAAAGCTGATCAGCTCTACAAGCAGAAGATCATCCGAGGCTTCTGTCACCTCTACGATGGACAGGTACGATTAGGAAAACCTCTCCTGCTTCACTCAGGAGGAAACATATTAGTAATAACCTTCTGAGAGAGGTTGAAAAGCATTTTAGAAACTATTTATACTGTAATAAATATCAGTCAGAAATGGGGAAAATATATCAGACATCTACTGGTATACTCTGACTTTAACTCAAAAGAGCAGAGAGTGTATGTAGGTAAGGGTAAACGCTTCGGTTTGAGGGGCTTTGTCATGAAGCCAGAGACTTCAGGGGCGACTTTCTCTGGACAGACTGGGTCAGCAGCACGGTGGTGGATGGGTGATGCTTTGGCCTTGGTTTAAAGACACAGCTGGTAGCTGCTGTTCCAGTAGAAATGTGAGCAAAGCTCTGGATGTTCTACTGATTTTTGTGGTATTTCCAATTTAATAAGAAATCCAGTTGAAATTGCACCTGAATACGCATTTTCACACATTAAAGCAAAATGGCAGCATTGGATGTAAACACATGTGATGTATCTAGATTTCAGCCATGGCTGTAGTGCTCATCGTGGTGAACTAAATGTTAAAATAAGCCAAATATGTCGCACTATCGTCCACTAACTACTTAAAAAGGCCCTGAGCTTCAGCTGCAGATAACGTTTCCATTACAGTTTTGCTAAATATAATTATGATGCGACTGAATAAGCACCTCATCAAAGCATATCTTTTTTTAATTTTACTATATATATTTTTTTCAGTTAGTTAATGGAAACTAATCTAGTGAATAATGGATCATGGCACAGTTCCCTAAGCATGCTGGACTCAAACGTGTCGTCTGACAGGCCCCTCCAGTCTTCACCAGAATAATGTTGGATATTACAAAAATATGTAGATCTAATTTATTTATTTGTGCATTTTCTTTTGACATTTTGAACTATCTTAAAAATCTAATTTATTTTACTTTACAAAAAAAAAAACACTAAGAAATCACGTCATGTGGGAAGCCTTTTTATTGTATTTTTTTCAAACACAGGAGGCGTGTGCTGCCGGCATCGAGGCAGCCATCAACCCCTCGGATCATCTGATCACAGCTTACCGAGCTCATGGTTACACCTACACCCGCGGCGTCTCCGTCAAAGAGATCCTGGCTGAGCTCACAGGTGAGCCGCGCCGCTCCTGATGGTCAACATGGCCGAGGCAAAGTCACATCTCTGCTCTCCTCAGGTCGCAAAGGGGGCGTGGCCAAAGGGAAGGGCGGCTCCATGCACATGTACGCCCCTCACTTCTATGGGGGGAACGGCATCGTGGGCGCACAGGTAGCCACCAAAGCTCTTTCAGAATATCAGTTTCTGGGTTTTTTTTATGATTAACAGCAAACTGCACTCTGGTTTACGTTACTTGTATAAACAATGGCGGTGTGAACTGTCCAGGTGCCGCTGGGAGCCGGTATCGCTCTGGCCTGTCAGTACCAAGGCAACAATCAGATCTGTGTCACGCTGTATGGAGATGGAGCAGCCAATCAGGTGAGGGCTTCAGTCTGATATCACTGGAATAAAGGTCGCATTAACGTTAACTTCTATGGTTTCTCTGAATCCATGATTTAAACCGTGAGATATCTGAAAACAATTGGTGCACAAAGTTAAAGGTCAAAATTCCACATATGGGAATAGATAAGGGCATCTGTGGCAAACAATGTGCCCTGACAACCCACTACTATGACAGCCTGTCAGTTCATAAAGATGGCGGCTAGGAGCGTGAAAAATACATAAGAAAAGGCTTTTCTTATGCTGGCTGCATTTCCATGTAGGCAGAGCAATCTTGCTGTTGGGGTCAGATAAATCCAGGCAGCTAATTAATGGAGCCTGACCATCCAGCAGTACTTCATGTTAGCAAGATCTACAGCAACTCTTAAGTTGTAGTGAATCCTGGTGTTCAGGGGGGCGGGCACATTTACGTCTGGAGCAAAGATGAAGCTCTGTCAGCTTTTCACCTTCTCATTTCATCATTATCAGACCGATCCGATGACGAGCGCAACACAGGCCTGCAGGGATCAAGGAAAATACAACTCGTATTGTGCGAAATCTACTTTCAATGAAACTCACTCAATGAAAGCACCCAGGAAGACCTTGAATTGGGGTTTAAAAGCCGTAGGCTTAAAGCTTTTCACTGTAATGTTTGCAAATTAAAGGCATTACTACTGTATTCCCAGCATGTTTGAATCTTATCCCTCCTAGAATAAAATTTGAATTAACTCTTGATCTTTAACTTTTCTTCATTATTTATAACCCCTGTTGGGAGGTTTAGTCCCAGTACTTCTAGTTTACCCCCTGCACAGTAGTTGTTGTTGGAAATATACAAAAACGGCTTTGTTTACTAACTAAATTTCACAAAGCAAAGAGTAAAACACAGAAATGAAAAATAATGCATCAGCAAGATGCTTTCATATTTCAGGAAAACTCTGGATGCAAAACCAGAATGAGTTACTCATTTGTCAAAACATGAATATGCGCCATTTTTAAAGTCAAAATAAACAAAGGCGGGAGGATAACTGAATCAGACATAACCTGCCGTCTCCCATCAGGGTCAGCTCTTTGAGACGTTCAACATGGCCGCTCTGTGGAAGCTGCCGTGCGTTTTCATCTGTGAGAACAACAAGTACGGCATGGGGACTTCGGTGGAGAGGGCCTCAGCCAGCACAGACTACTACAAGAGAGGAGACTTCATCCCAGGACTGAGAGTGAGACTCAAACCCACCAATCAGATGGTAGCTGGGTTGGTCCTGGGCGGCGGCTGCTGCGTCGGCTGTACGCCCCAGCCGCCAGCCCTCCACGGACCTAGACTATAACAGGACGCTGCTGATGAGGCGTGTCCTGGCAGTTGCAGGTGTGAGCATGCACACAGCTGTCTGATGCTCATGTATGATACTGCACACAGTCTCAGTGGAATAGAAATGAAAGCTTCTTGGTCTGCTGATGCAGTAACGGGTATGTTTTCTCTGCAGGTGGACGGGATGGATGTGCTGTGTGTCAGAGAGGCAACAAAGTTTGCAGCAGATCACTGCAGAGCTGGAAAGGTGAACACTTCCCCTCTGACCTAACTTCAGTCTAGCTAATAAAACTGCTTTATAGCTGCAAAACATTGCATGAGAATTTCCTTATATTTAATGAATATTTTTTTTAAACAACCACTGCACCATTTCAACTTTTAGGTTTTAAAATTAGGGAAAAAATAAACCTGGGATTAAAATGTTTAATCTCAAGATGAGATTAAACGTATATTAAAGTATTTATTATTGGTTGGTTTTATATTTTGGAAAATTATGTTAAACACATTTTCCCCCATTTTTAAGAAGATAAAATGTGTATATTTCTATTATAATTCCTATAGTTGGAGTCAATTTTTTTTTTTTTTTTTTTTTTTTTTTAAGAATTGGGGAAAATGGATTCCCTCATCTACGACAGGCTGCTGATATATCTGGAAAATCATGTTTACATGCATTTATTTTATCTTTAAGTGGGGAATGTTTGCTTTAATTTGTTTTAGGAAATCCAGTGCAAATAGAAATGCTAAAACATTTTATTGGCCAGTTTGTCTATTGTTCAAAACAATTGGCCGACTCTTCATCGTTTTAGCCCAAGTGATGACGAGCTGTTTAAAGGCGTTTAAGAGCCACATGTGGCCCTGGAACCATAGGGTGCAGACCTGTGTTCTACTGCTTTAATCTAAAAAGGGCCTGAATCCAACCCTGTCACTCTTTAAGGTTGTGACAGAATGACCTTCTGTGTTTTGCAGGGACCAATCATAATGGAGCTCCAGACGTATCGTTACCATGGACACAGCATGAGTGACCCTGGTGTGAGGTCTGTATCTCCTTCAGGAGATGAGGAAATCCTGGCTCAGGTGGCGTTCTCCTCAGCAGCTTTACCTGATTCTTGTCTTCATGTGACGTTCTGCAGCTACCGGACCCGGGAGGAGATCCAGGAGGTCCGCAGTAAGAGCGACCCCATCTCCATGTTGAAGGAGCGCATGCTCGGCGCCAACATGGCGTCTGTGGAGGAGTTTAAGGTGAGGGTGGTTCTAAGCCTGGTTCCTCTGGAGGAAGTGGAGCCTACCCTTCTTTGCAGCCTACTCTGTTCTGTTTGAAAGTCCAACCATGGCGTCTTTGAACGCTGCTCAGATGCAGAACCTGAATCAGCTGTTCTGCTGTAGATCTGCTGCTGTGTTTGGGGTCATTGACCCGTTTAGACCAAGCTTTGGACTCATTGTTTATGGTCTAGGATCCCAGGAGCAGTATTCCTCCACCTCCATGCTCTACAGTTCCTACAGTCATGGCCAAAAGTATCGAGAATGACACAAATATTATATTTTCACATGATCTGCTGCCCTCTGGTTTCCATGTGTGTCAGATGTTGTCATCACATACAAAAATACAATTGCAATCATATGACTAACAAAAGCTTTTAATGGGAGTTATGAGTTAATGCAGCAAGTTAATATTTGCAGTGTTGACCCCTCTTCTTCAGGACCTCTGCAATTCTCCCTGGCATTCTCTCAATCAACTATGGACCAAATCCTGACTGATAGCAGTCCATTCTTGCGCAATCAATGCTTGCATTGTCAGAATTCCTATGTTTTCGTTTGTCCACCCGTCTCTTGATGATTGACCACAAGTTTTCAATGGGATTAAGATCAGGGGAGTTTCCAGACCCAAAATCTCTCTGTTTTGTTCCCTGAGCCAGTTAGATATCAGCTTTGCTTTATGGCAAGGTGCTCCATCATGCTGGAAAAGGCATTGTTCATCACCAAACTGCTCTTGGACAGTTGGGAGAAGTTGCTCTCAGAGGACATTCTGGTACCATTCTTTATTCATGGCTGTGTTTTTAGGTCAGACTGTGAGAGAGCTGAGTCCCTTGGCTGAGAAGCAACCCCACGCATGAATGGTTTCAGGAAGCTTTACAGTTGGCATGAGACCAGACTGGTGGTAGCGCTCACCTCGTCTTCTCCAAACAAGGTGTTTCCAGATGTCCCAAACAGTCGGAAAGGGGATTCATCAGAGAAAATGAATTTTCTCCAGTCCTCAGCAGTCCACTCCCTGTAGCTTTAGCAGAATATCAGTCTGTCCCTGATGTTTTTCCTGCAGAGAAGTGGCTTCTTTGCTGCCCTCCTTGAGACCAGGCCTTGCCCGCAGCTGAAACACTTTTAAGAGACGGTCCTGCCGCTTGCTGGTCTTTCTTTGGCGCCCTGGAGCTTTTTTGGCAACAATGGAACCTCTCTCCTTGAAGTTCTTGATGATGCCATAGATTGCTGACTGAGGTGCAATCTTTCTAGCTGCCATTCTCTTTCCTGTTCGGCCATTTTTGTGCAGTGCAATGATGACTGAACGTGTTTCTCTAGAGATAACCATGGTTCACAGAAGAGAAACAATGAAGCACCAGCCTCTTTTTAAAGTGTCCAGTAGTGTCATTCTTACTTAATCATGACAGATTGATCTCCAGCCCTGTCCTCATCACCACCCACACCTGTGTTAATGGAGCAATCACTGAAACCATGTTAGCTGGTCCCTTTAAGGCAGGGCTGCAATGATGTTGAAATGTGTTTTGGGGGATAAAGTTCATTTTCTAGGCAAATATTGACTTAGCAATTAATTGCTGTTACTCTGATCACTCTTTATAACATTCTGGAGTATATGCAAATTGCCGTTATAAACACTGAAGCAGTAGACTTTGTTAATATTAACATTTGAATCATTCTATAAACTTTTAGCGATGACTGTACAGGATGAGCCAGTTTTCTTATAGTCAGTCATTGGGTTTAATCTCTGTCGCACCAAATTATAATTTGTAAAACTACAATTGAATTTTTTTTTAATTTAGCATCACACGAGTCTCTAATCTGCAACTGGACCTTAGATATTGTATTTTTACATTCAGTTTGTGACTGTAAGCACCAGAGCCATGGCTGAAAATGTGTTTACATCCACTGCTGCCTTTTCTCTTTCAGATTTATTTTTATAGTTATGCAAATTTTATTTCATTACTCAAATGTGCATTTTTGAAATTAGCAGAATATAGACATAATTTTGCTCACATTTGAGACGGAAACACAGCCTATGACTGCAGTCTGTAGGGAGAGGCTCCTACTCTACAGCATGAGCAGATCCTGATCTGTGCAGGGGTTTTTTCACTTCTAGAAACTCTGTCCAACTCTTGACTGGGTCAAAATATGAAGAGTTGAAAAACAGCCAGTGTGTGCTAGCAAACAAAGCCTCCCTTCATGACCAGCCTGTGCAGCGTGCTAATAATTGGAACTATGTTTTAAAGATCTGGAGAATGTAGCAATAAAGGCTGTGAGGTGGTTTATGAGCTTATTAGCTCAAAGAGGAACAATATTTAACTTTTTTTTTTCTGTCCTTGATGCCTTTTGTATTGAAGATTTTCTGTTTTATTGAATTGTCATTGTTCATTTCTGTCGTCTTGCCTTCTATAAACGCTCTATGATTCCAAACCCTATAAACCTGACTGTTCTCTATTTTGCATGTCCCCTAAAGCGGATGCGTTCTGGTGCACAGCAACCGCCTATGACATTATCTGTCATGTTGGATGCAATGCTCTGTGTTCAGTGCTTTGCTCCTCCATGATAATTGCTGATTTTTTTCTGCCTTGGTCACAAACCAGTCGAACTTGAGAGGCCCATCATTAGATTTGCTCGTGAACCCCCCCCCCTTTTTTCTTTTGGCTGTCATTGTGTAACATCATGTTTTTGTAACTAGCAAAACAGGTACCGACTTGCTATGCTGTTAAATTCAGGACATTATGAAATCCAGCAATGAAACAAAGTTGGACTAATAACTTTTTTTTTTCTCTCCATTTAAGACAGTTTTTTATCTCGACTGAAGACGGGGGGGACCCTCACATTTCTGTTCTTTGACATGGTTTAACTCTCTTCTCTGCCAGGAAATCGACATCAAGATCAGAAAGGAGGTGGAGGAGTCGGCTCAGTTTGCCACCTCTGACCCCGAGCCGCCGCTGGAGGAGCTCTGTAACCACATCTTCTCCAACAGCCCGCCGCTGGAAGTCCGTGGGACGAACCCTTGGTCCAAACTGAAGTCTGTCAGCTAAACCAGAGGGACTGAAACACACTCTACCCTTCCTATCTACAGAAGTAGAATCCTTCCAGAACTAAAGCAGCCAGCCTTGGATTCCAGCATGGGAACGGGCCTCTGGTAGTCCCTGAAACCTGCCAGTATTTATTTACAGCTGTATTTAATAGGAATATTTATTTAATGTGTGGTAGAATCACAGCTTTTTATTTTTGAAGCACCTTCCTGTAAACCAGGAATGAACCTGGAGTTGCTTCCTGTTTACCGTCTTAAATCCTGCTGAAGATCTTAAGAGCCATGAAACCCATCTGGGTTTCCTCATCCTCCG
Organism: Cyprinodon diabolis; assembly: GCA_030533445.1. NCBI lineage: Eukaryota > Metazoa > Chordata > Actinopteri > Cyprinodontiformes > Cyprinodontidae > Cyprinodon > Cyprinodon diabolis. The sequence continues at coordinate 7,545,181 of CM060082.1, forward strand.
GGATTTAGGAACACATTGAAAACCTTGCATCACCAGCCAGCTGTTACTTTTAAACAGTTACCTGCGGCACGGTGGTGGCCGACGATTCAAGAGTCAAGGGAGTTTTATTCCTGCTGCCTGGAAAGCTGCAGCAAGTAGAGATGAGTGAATTTAAAGAGTCTATGTTCCATACAAAGACCTTCCATCCAGCTCACAGCCTCATGAGGTCAATAAATTGTTGTTTTTAGTGTTTTCAAGGAATTCCAGATCTCTTTAACTACTGGATGATGCTCAGTTTAGTTAAAGCTTCAAATCCTCTCGGATTTGCTTTCTGACCAACTCTCATTTGGAGATGTTAAAAATAACATCGAAGCTCTTTTTTTTGTTCAAACGTAGGGAATATGCATTGATGATTGAGATAAAATGCATTCTTTATGCACCTCAGGTTGCTGTTACTAAACATGTACAGAAAGTTTTAATGTGATCTCTGAACGTTACTGTGATTAACTGAGATTTGAAATAAAAGTTGGAGATGTTTTCTTGGGAAGTTCATATCGTATTTATTTTTTAACTATGAACAAATGTCACCAACTGATGAGGACTTCAATATCAGGCCAAGTGTAAAGTCAAGTTTGTTTGGTCTGGGGTTTGTGTTATCCCATCATTGTCCAGCAGGTGTCACTGTAGGGCAGTGATAAACTAATCTGACATTTGAGGCAAATCTCATAAAACTCTGTAACAAATCAAACATTTCCCCCCAAGTTTATAAATGTGATAATTATCTCTTATAATTGGAGTTTATTCATAACGCATTCCCTGGATTATTTGCTGGAAAGTATGGAAAGACATGGCCTAACTTTGTATCAAATATTAGCCAAGAGGAAAATTTAGTATCAATCCATACAAGGTAAGTTTAATTATATGGAGCAATTCAGTACAATGACAATTCAAATTAATTTAACATAACAGAAGGAAAATAAACTTAAAGTAATGATACCACACTAAACAGTTTTTAAGTTCCTTGACGTGTATCTCATTAGTTAGACCACTAACCAAAAATATTTATAGACTGGTGTATCTCAAATGTTTTCTTTATGACTTTACTAGTTTCTGCTAATATAAATCTAAAATTCAGCTTTACAGAAAGTTAAAAGCTGACACTGAGGCACCCAGGCAGTCATGGGGAGACTGATGATTGGTTATTGTTTCTGTCGACACCTAGAAAGGCTCATTCCCTAGAAAGGTGAGTGACCTATACTGATTATTGTGGAGAAAAGGTGTGGCCTATATTTGCACTAAGAGGGACAACCTCAGCCTTTACACACTACTAATAAAAGGGAGCTGTTTTATGGGGCTTTTTGGAATAACTCCCAGTCATGAAAAACAAAGATCTGTCATTTGGTGATGACTGAGCCCCGCCAAATTAGAACCACAGTGCAGCTGCAAATATTGCATTAACCCAATAAAAAGTGCTTCTAATTTTGACATCTTTCAGATTTTTTTGGCTTTAAAGTTGAATTTTAACTGCACTTCTAAGAAAATGTTTGGTTTTTAGATATATAGATATAGATATACAGGCTGCAGCCTGTCTGTTCACCACAGGTATTTCTAGGAAATTAAATTACAGTCATCTCCTGCTGACTGCTAAAATATTTGGTGATTATGTCCACTGTGTATCCATCCAGCAGACAGTCACTGACATTCTGCACAAAGGGGGTAAACTGAACTCTACAGGTCACTGAAGCTTGGGTTTCCTGCATCCTGGCATGTTAATGGAAAATTGGGGCGGAGGAAAAATGAATCCTCAAGCATTTATTTGTGATTTGTAGAGATTAATATGAGCGAAAGCAAATCAGACACTGAAGATGGCCTTAAGGCTGCTAGTAAAGCAACCAGGCCATGCCTGATGTCCTGCATGCTGCCCTGTGCTGATGAGGTAATCAGCACTCAGGTATTCATTACAGACACGGTACAGTAAATGAAGATTGATGGATGGATGTTTAAAAAAATAATTTCTAATCCATCTGAGGTCTAGGTGACAGTAGTAGCCTAACATTTGTTGTCACAGCTCTGTAAACAGCCCTCCAACTGCATTCCTAATGGGCAGGGCTCCTCAATTACCACACCCTCTGTTTTTTTTTGTGACTGGAAATATTTCCAAACGGTCAAAATGCTTTTCTGTTGAGAAAAAAAAAGTCTATTCTTTTGTCCCGTTGACAAGCAGAACACAGTTTCTATGTCACACAGAAAACTCAGCCGTTTTCTCCGACATCTCACTGACAGGACTTTAAAGCATGATGGATTCACACATTCCTGAACTGGTCTTACTTTAAAATCCCTATTTATTATGGATTTTTACGAATATTTTCCTTCCACTTAACTTTCTGTAATTCAGCATTCTGTGAAGAAAAGCTGCTGTTACTGCACTACTATCAAGTCAGTTCTCGAAGGCCAATACTTTATGTATTTCATTCAAAAAAACATAACATAACTCATTCATGAAATAACCAAAACCGTGACTGAAAGGATCAGAAGGAAGTAAAAGTTATATCTTCCGCTATTAATAAAAAAAGGGGGAAAAAAGTATTACTTCAACTCAAGATAATTCCACCCATATACAAAAATAGCATACAATGTTTATTAATTCACAGATACAATAATATTTCATTAGGTTATTCGTAATCATGGCTTCATCATAGACAGTTTCAATATTCTTTAAAGTATAAAATTAATTAAATTAATCAACAGCTCTATTAGAAATACATGCCAGTTTGTTTAAAGTTTTATTTTCTCTCTCCTTCTGTAAATCTATTCGAATATCATTTCCTAGTTGCTTTTATAAGTCTTATACATGAAAAAATCTGATGGTGACTTGGAGCCATCAGAAAAAAAAAAAGTGTCTTACACTAGAAAAAATGAAAATCTAGATAAGTAATTTTTTTTTTATGATTTCATTTCGTCTTGGATTGAGGAGGTAAAAGAGACATTTTGCCAATGGAACAAAACAATTTACATTTAAAATAAGAAAACACAACTGCATCATCTAATGATCTTATTTTAAGAGCAAAAATACTGCTTCCATTGGCAAACTATCTCATTTATCTACTAAAAGTAAGGGTAAATACAATTAATTTAATAAATCTTTACTTATTTGTTTTTTCAATGCATTTAAGATTATATACTCTATAAATTCATTAGGCTTTAGTATGATTAAAAGTATAAATACTGGTTTTGTATGATCTCCGTAGCCACTGTATGGGGTCAATTTTGCTCCATTATAAGTAAGGAACACATACTGGATATGCAAATTTGAAAAAAACAAAAACAAGAAGCAGCTCAGAAATAAACTCAGAAAAATATTTATACCCCAAAAATATTTCCTTGGATTTTATTCTTTCAATTTATTTTTATAAATTTATTTTCATATTTTTTTTAAATTTAATTTCTTATTTATTTATTTTTTTTACAGATTTGCAATGTAGTTTTATTTTTTCAAATTTCTCTTTTAAGGGTATGTTTTATAAATGGTTTCCTTTTCAAATTGTTCTTTATAGGTCCCATTCTCTTCATTTCAAGCCCAATAAAAACGTTAAGTCCATGCAGAGCAATAGAAATGCTTCTTTGCTCCTCACATCGGTGGAAAGCCCGCCCCCCATAGTAAGGAGAGTATGATCTGTAAAACCCAATATAAAAAATATATAAAAACCGGTTTGTAAAAAACTAAATTTTTAAAGATCTAAAAAATTTAAAATATTAATATGGAATGTGAAATGTAAATGTCAAATCTGAGAACACTACTGAAGCCCAGATTGGTCGTGTCCCTCTGATACTTTTTTGCACCAAGGTCTACTCGAAAAAACAAGTTCATTTTCTAATTATCTAAAGATAATGAACGACATTTTTTCGTGATAACGAGATGATGGGTTTTAAAACTGATTACATCCTTCAATAGCACAATAGCTGGAAATTATTTATAAGTATAAATCATGGCAGCCTATGCGTAATTCTGTAAATAATACTGTGTTTAACTTTTAGGTAACGAGACGACGTTGCTGGTTTGATGATTCTCTTCCACTTCTGATTCATAAGCAAATCGTCCTATGCATGCGGCTGTTTTCTGAACAGCCCCGGTGTTACGCCTGTAACAGGTATCAGATGCACAAACCCCCAAATGAATCCAGATTAAAGATTTTACCTAAAAAAATTATTTTTTTCTACTGTATTCCATGCAATCCAATCAACCTCGACTGCAAAACTATGGGCATGGATGGACTGGGAATCCAGGGCTGCTGATCAGCCTCATTCATTACGCATACAGGTTAATTATCTGCTTGTCTCAAGAAATCAACAACTGTTTTATCTCAAGAAAATAAATTAATGGTTTAACTGTGATAACAAGAGAGTTATGTCGTTATATTGAGAAAGCAAAGGGAAAAAAAGGCTTCCGTAGAATGCAGCAAACTTTCTGTCTTTGTTATAACACTACAGGGGGAAATTTCATAAGGAAGACGAAATCATTTCTAAGGTACAATATTATGTTTCATAGGTCAATCAAACAATCAGAAAGTGCAGCTTAAACCTATTGCTAAAGGTGAAACTTTATTGTTACATATACAATAAGTTGAAAGATGGCAAACTGAAAAACCGTCTACAAATACCACAACAAAATCTGCAAACCAGAAGCGGAGAAAGTGTATCCAGGGCTTATTTTATCTCTGTGTATCTAGTCTAAGAATACAGCTGACGCTAAAACCAATTTGAAACTTGATTTTTGACCTTTTTTTAGTATAAAGTTTTATTGCTGAGTTGTCCCCCCCCCCACAAGTTTCCATTCACAAAACATGGTCTTTGCTTGCAACATAATCTGGAGGTCTTCTACAGGGGGTCTGCGACCCCTAGGGGTCCACGGAGGAACAGCAGGGGGGGTCTCCAAAGTTTTGTTAGATTAGACTTTTATTTCATTTTTGCATTTTTTTTCCACTAATGAAATGTCTTTAAATCCACATTTACATTAATTCAACACACTTTAGCAAACAGATCAAATGAGGCAGAACATATCTTTCAGCCATGAATGCACACATTCAGAGACACACAGGAGGTCTTTCAAGCTGGGCACCGTTTCATTCACAACACCTGTCCCATCAACCAGGAATCAGAAATACTTTAATAATCCCAGGGAGAAATTACTTTTATTACATGACTCCATCTGTAATAGAGGGACTATACTGTAGGACCAGTTTGATAGAACACAATTTCATAGAATATATATAATTAGGGGGTCCGCGCTCCATCTCGCCATCCTTGGCCTGGAAAACATTGAAGATCTCTGGCATAATCAACATTTGGGTAATGTGTTTAATATTGATCTATTTAATATCATTAGAGCCTTAACCATCAACATTAAATCCCTAATGCTTCCATCACACTCTGCGTATATATCATATATTTTTTCCTTTTTTAATCCGCTCATGGAAGCAAAATAACTTTTCCATGTTTAATTAGGTCCCACCTGTGCTGCGCTTTGTTCATGTTTGTAATTCTTATTCAGAAATGTGAGTAATAAAGTCTCCATGTTGTGTTTTTTTCAAGTGATTATGACTCATGCCGAAGTTCAAAGCAGCGCCGACCTCTCACCGCTCAGGTAACGCCTCCCCGACGTCACGCACGCCGACGTCAGCCGCCTGACGCACAGGTAAGGCGACACCGGCCGCCATATTGGGAAAGAACGGAAGTAAGAGATAGAGAGGGGGAGATTAGAGAGGTGGAGCAGTTTCCGAGAAAAGGGCGTCCTCCTTTTTTTCTTCCTCAGTTTGTCTCTCCGGAGCAGGAAGGGGCGGTCTCTGCGCCACACCACAGCCGGAATTAGCCCGCGTTCGCTCGGCTCCGATCGGTTCGCCTCCAGCCGACTCAGAACCGGAGCAGAGGGCGAGAGGAAGAGGAGAAAGAGCCAGGGTCGGGACGTTTAACGGCGGGAGAACAAGCTGGAGTTTACAGAGGCGGCGGAGAGGAAAGGAGAGCAGGAATAAAGTAGGAGAAGAAGAGGAGGAGAAGATGCCTCTGGCTCAGCTGGCAGATCCCTGGCAGAAGATGCCGGTGGGGGGGACGGCTGGAGAGGTGAGCCTGCAGGGACCAAACCCTCCAACTAACTCTCCTCACTGCTGAAAGCTCTGAAAGCTGCAATATCCAGCAGAAATATTTAAAAAATAAACAACTAAATCATATCACAATAATATAGTTTAATAACAAGTTAACTTTTACATCCTAGAAGCAGTTCTGGCACCCAGAAATAGACTCTGCAGGTCCCAAAGAGGGCTGAGTTTCTGTAGAAGCTCGGTTTAAGCTCAGCTTCATGTCTAAAACAAGCTGCAACATGTCAAAAGTGGAGCAGTGGGACTGGAAGATGTGCAGGAACGATAAGGGCTGCAGAGTGCTCCACAAGCTGCTGGAAACTTTGCATTTCCAGATTATTCTGCAGAAAATAGCTTTGTGTGAAAGAGTCACTGATCTCTGCAATGACTCAATTTGCATTGTGAGCCTCCAAATGTGGAGCTGTCACTGCAGCGTACAGCCTGCAGGATGATGACTGCACTAGAAAACCTTTGGATAAGTTAGTTCTCTTTAAGCTCCTGAGAGTGGGGCTACATCTAAAGCAGAAACACTGAAGGTCATCTACATGAAGGAGAAAGGACCGCTCATTCAGAAGGATTAAATAAAAGTGAGCTAAAAGCTTCTTATTTAGGTTAAAGAACAACTTTTATACAGAAAGATGCTTTATTACCAGATGGAATAATCTAAAGGCTCAGTTGAAACTCGGTTTTAGCAGAAAAAACAAGCTTAACATTTGAAATTAAGAGATTGTGCACATGATTAGTATAAAGTTTATTCAAGGAACAGATTCTGCTCAGAAAAAGGGTTTTAGTTTTACTGCAGGGGATGGAAATCCTCCTAAAAGCCAACAAACGGGTTAAATATTTGCTGAAACGAGCTGGAGCTTGTAGAAAAGACAAAAATGTGACACCCTGATGTGAAACGAAAAAAAACTTACAAAGGGAGCAGTAGCTGCACGTCAAAATGTCCTCCACTCACCAGGATCCAAATGTAAACGAGAAACTGTGAGATGATAAAAGTATTTCCCACCCTGACTTCTTCAGCACTTAGTTGGCCAGGCCGATGTTTGTGACCCTCCTCTGATCACAGAGGGTGAAACAAATATGAATGGATGCTGAGGAAGCTGTGGAAAATGCACATTAAAGCTCGGAGGAGAAAATGAGATTACAGAGCACTTTAAACCATCGCTATGATCTCAGAGGAAGCCATGGTGGAAGAAACAAGACACCTTAGTTTACATTCCTGCAGAGGCTTAACAGCGAGGTCAACTTTGACTCATCAGCTGATGGACGGTCTGCAGACGTACAGAAAGTTCACTTTTATTTGTCTGCATCAGATAACTGATGGTTTGCTTTGTGCGGCCTGGAATTTTGAAGGATGCATCCAATGCTCCAAAAATACAGCGGCAAACATCTGGATCTGTTAGAAACAAGAAAAAATACCTGATGGTGGATTTTTATGAGGAAGAAGGAGCTGCTGAGATGTTCTCGGGTGGTTCTGGGAGCAGGAGGGGATGATAGAGCCCGCAGCATCACTATTTTCATTAGACACCCATGGTGAAAAGTGGAAGGTGTGTCAATGGTGTTTTATAGATCAGTTATGATGAGTAAATTGGGTCCATTTAACAAAAAATAGAGCTTAGGTTTAAGGTTAGTTAGAGTCTGGATCTGTACTGTGGGAAGGATATGAAACAAAGTTCAATATTTCACAGCATCCTGTACATAAAAAGGTTAAACTGAATGTTTTGTTGCCAAATCTAAAAATAAATCCTCAAGTTTGAACTCCTGTTGTATCAAAAAGTTGGATTCAGTTTATTCAAATCTGACTTTATGTGATCCTTTAAAAAAAAAAGAAAAGGCCTTTAAGTTCTGCTCATCTTCAAGTCGTTCGATCTGGACCGAGCTGCACTCTGAGAATCGTGCTCATGTGTGGGAGGGAGGCGATCCGACCATAACTGGATCGGCAGCCTAAGCTGATCATTAATCCGTCATGAAGGTCAAATAAAGTCACTGGAGGGAAATCCAGAAGTTAAATGTGTCAAATGATGAGAGAAAAGTTTAGTTTAAAGGGGAAACGTCTGTTTATCTTCTACAGAGAGCCTCCACTCAGCTACATCTGAGGATTTAGGTCCATTCTGGGTCAGAACCTGCATGTTGGAGCCGTAGGGATGAGAACCATGGTGATAGAGTAATGTTCTGTAGTGATCCGTGTCTGATTCTGTGAGGAAACAGCAGCTTCTGTGTTTTTATGCCATCTGCTGTCATAGTGGATGAAGGTTATAAAATAAAACGTATTGATTTGGCTTTTAGTTAACAGGAAGAATCAGTTTTAGTAACCTGGGTAACCATTTGACCTTTTTATCTCTCTAAGCTTTATTTAGGCATCTGTTCAAAAACAAACCTTTTCAGGCTTTGATATAATCTAATCATCCGTTTGATGGTGCGGTAGATAAAATCCAGCGTGCTTGTTTCATCTGCTGGGTGATTGGGGCTAAAGGTGTCCCATCAGTCTGCTTTCTATAGACCCGTCCTCTGCTGCCGAAGACGCTTTGATTTGATCACAGAGAAATCAGAATCAGACGTGGAAATAGAAATATGAGATTGTGCTAAAAAATGCATGAAACCAGGGATTCGTTTGATCAAGATTCAGGAAATTCCTAAAATATTTAGCAGGCAGGCGACTGAGACGGTTTCTGCATGTTTAGTTTTTTTATGCCGAGCAAAAGCTCTAAGCGGCGTTCAGACTCAGCTGGGCTGCTAAACGCTAAAAGCTGGAGAAGAGATGATGGGAACCGTTGTTAACTGTACTTAAAGTCCAAGTCACCACTTCCTCGAACATCCCAGATGTTCCTCCATCGATTGGCTGCCTCTGCTTATGTCTGAGAGGGAAGGACGCCATGGCGCCGTTTTCCTCAGCACCACACTGAAGCTCCTATTAGCACCAAAGATTCATTCATATCGCATTTTTAAGATGTGGATTGTTTTGGTTTAAGTCTACCTGATTCATGATGTGTGCTGCTGAGTTTTGAAAAAAAGATTTGGTGATTTAAAATCAAAGATCTAAATTTAAACAAAAAATAAACATTTATTAATAAATCAAAGAAAACATCATTAATGAGGAGGAAACCGATGATAGATGCATGCGCTCTATGATGAAAGGACAAATACAGGAACAAAACGCTAATTTCAGCCACAGATATCGTACTAATCCATGGCCACTTTATTAGGTCAGTTGCTTGGTAATTGGCCAATCGGATGGCAGCAGCTCAGCCCATTGAGGCTTCAGGATGAAGATGGACGGACAGGGATCAGTCCAAAGAGTATGGACCTCCGACACAGCAGGTGTGTTATAGAAGAACATTTTCCTTCTTCCACATTCAATCAAAATTCGCACCAGATTTGGATGAAAACTGGATTCCTTTCTGATGACGGTGGACCGTCTTCTGATGGCTGCTTCCATCAGGAAGATGTTCCATGTCACAAAGATCATCTTTAACTTGTTCCTTGAACATGAGTTGACTGGACCCCAGTGGTCTCCGCTGGCCCCTGATCCCCGTGCAGCAGAGTCTCTTTGAGTATGATTGAAGTGGAGATTCACCTCATGGATGTTAGTGAGGCAGATCTACGTCCAGTCTGATGTTTTCATGTTTATTTGGTCTAACTCAGCTCAGAAGATCATTTCAAAAACATTCTTGACTTTATTAAAGAATGAAGGCAGTTCTGAAGAGCAGTAAGGGTGAGAGCCAATCCCAGCTAACCTCTGACATGTCTGGACATACAACTTATACCAATATTTTTATAGACTCGCTCACTTATCCTTTTGGAATTGTAAATAAACAATCTCCCTAACGTCTCTTCTACCATCTGCAACCAGATGATCTGATGCTGATTTCAGATCAGTTTATTCTCAGAACTGATACCAATGTATGGTGTTTCCCTGCTGGAGCGTCGATGGATCAATGAACGTCGATCTTGGCCCTAATTCGGTTCGATAAAGCTTGGATCCATCTGAGAAACGGAGGAAAGTCGGTGTCAGCAGCCTGCCTCTGAGAAGGGGTGGTGTCATGATATGGGCTCATGCCTGCTTGTTGGACCTCTTCTGCACAAAAGTCCAGAAGAGGTTTTAGAAGATGTTACCTTCAGGATAACGGATTTAAGAGACGTCTGAGGATTTTTCATCTAACTGGGGGGAAAAATAGCATCCTGAATGTTTATCAGACACGGAGGAAGGAGATGGCAGCGCCTGAGGTTCTGAACTGGTTCTATAGATGGATAATTTAGACCAATGGTATGAAGATCCAGCACTGACGGAGACCTGAGGGTGTTTGGTGAATCTTCGAGCCTCTTTAAGTGCTGGGGGAGGATGACAGGAAACAGTGGAAATTGTGTAAAATCTTTGCTGAAATAAACGACTGGGCTTGATCAGAGCAAATATTTTGGATCCGTTTTGCTCAGCTTTACCGAGCATTTTTTATTCCAGAGCTCCGTGTGAGAATGATCTCCGTCGGGATTTACGTCTGTATTGTCTTTTTCTCAGAACCTAGGGCTGAGAACGGCTCCCTGCGCTCTTCCTCTCCTTCCTCCTACAAGTTTTGAGTCTTGATAAACATCAGGAGGCGGAGCTGCCGCGATTGCATGTTTCAGGAAGAGGCTACATCTGTGAGAGAGTGTCCATTTCCTGTATGAGGCGTCACATGGGCGGCATGGAGAAATGTGTGCGTGGCTCTCTGTGTTTTACTATTCACTGTGTACCAACAAACCGACCACTTGTTCCTTCTTCATCTCCCCTCCTCTTGAGGGACTCGGACCTGCTTGGCCTGCCTGCTGCTCGCCACAAACAGGAACGTGCAATAAAACCCACCTTTGACCACTTAGCTGCTCCGTCCTCTGCAGTGCAGTTAGATCAGAGCACAGAGACAGTGAGTCACAGAGAAGGCGAGGAAACTGCTTTTTGCTGAGTGGAAATAAAGATTGTTGCAGCTCTGGTTCTACGGCTCTGGTTCTGCAGGTCTGGTTCTGCGGCTCTGGTTCTGTACCTTTGGTTCTGGCGTTTTTGGTTCTGGCGTTTTTGGTTCTGGCGCTCTGGTTTTGGCGCTCTGGTTTTGGCGCTCTGGTTCTGGCGCTCTGGTTTTGGCGCTCTGGTTTTGGCGCTCTGGTTTTGGCGCTCTGGTTTTGGCGCTCTGGTTCTGGCGCTCTGGTTTTGGCGCTCTGGTTCTGGCGCTCTGGTTCTGTAGCTCTGGTTCTGCAGGTCTGGTTGTGTACCGTTGGTTCTGGCGCTCTAGTTCTGTAGCTCTGGTTCTGCAGCTCTGGTTCTGCAGCTCTGGTTCTGCAGCTCTGGTTGTGTACCTTTGGTTCTGGCGCTCTGGTTCTGTAGCTCTGGTTCTGCAGCTCTGGTTGTGTACCTTTGGTTCTGGCGCTCTGGTTCTGTAGCTCTGGTTCTGCAGCTCTGGTTGTGTACCTCTGGTTCTGGCGCTCTGGTTCTGTAGCTCTGGTTCTGCAGCTCTGGTTCTGCAGCTCTGGTTGTGTACCTTTGGTTCTGCAGCTCTGGTTGTGTACCTTTGGTTCTGGCGCTCTGGTTCTGTAGCTCTGGTTCTGTAGCTCTGGTTCTGTAGCTCTGGTTCTGTAGCTCTGGTTCTGCCGCTCTGGTTCTGCAGCTCTGGTTGTGTACCTTTGGTTCTGTAGCTCTGGTTCTGCAGCTCTGGTTCTGCAGCTCTGGTTCTGCAGCTCTGGTTGTGTACCTTTGGTTCTGTAGCTCTGGTTCTGCAGCTCTGGTTCTGCAGCTCTGGTTGTGTACCTCTGATTCTGGCGCTCTGGTTCTGGCGCTCTGGTTCTGTAGCTCTGGTTCTGCAGCTCTGGTTCTGCAGCTCTGGTTCTGCAGCTCTGGTTGTGTACCTTTGGTTCTGTAGCTCTGGTTCTGCAGCTCTGGTTCTGCAGCTCTGGTTGTGTACCTCTGGTTCTGGCGCTCTGGTTCTGGCGCTCTGGTTCTGTAGCTCTGGTTCTGCAGCTCTGGTTGTGTACCTTTGGTTCTGGCGCTCTAGTTCTGTAGCTCTGGTTCTGCAGCTCTGGTTCTGCAGCTCTGGTTGTGTACCTTTGGTTCTGGCGCTCTAGTTCTGTAGCTCTGGTTCTGCAGCTCTGGTTGTGTACCTTTGGTTCTGGCGCTCTAGTTCTGTAGCTCTGGTTCTGCAGCTCTGGTTCTGCAGCTCTGGTTGTGTACCTCTGGTTCTGGCGCTCTGGTTCTGGCGCTCTGGTTCTGGCGCTCTGGTTCTGGCGCTCTGGTTCTGTAGCTCTGGTTCTGTAGCTCTGGTTCTGCAGCTCTGGTTCTGCAGCTCTGGTTGTGTACCTTTGGTTCTGTAGCTCTGGTTCTGCAGCTCTGGTTCTGCAGCTCTGGTTGTGTACCTTTGGTTCTGGCGCTCTGGTTCTGGCGCTCTGGTTCTGTAGCTCTGGTTCTGCAGCTCTGGTTCTGCAGCTCTGGTTGTGTACCTTTGGTTCTGTAGCTTTGGTTCTGTAGCTCTGGTTCTGCAGCTCTGGTTGTGTACCTTTGGTTCTGTAGCTCTGGTTCTGCAGCTCTGGTTCTGCAGCTCTGGTTGTGTACCTCTGGTTCTGGCGCTCTGGTTCTGGCGCTCTGGTTCTGGCGCTCTGGTTCTGCAGCTCTGGTTGTGTACCTTTGGTTCTGGCGCTCTGGTTCTGCAGATCTGGTTCTGCAGCTCTAGTTGTGTACCTTTGGTTCTGGCGCTCTGGTTCTGCAGATCTGGTTCTGCAGCTCTGGTTGTGTACCTTTGGTTCTGGCGCTCTGGTTCTGGCGCTCTGGTTCTGGCGCTCTGGTTCTGTAGCTCTGGTTCTGCAGCTCTGGTTGTGTACCTCTGGTTCTGGCGCTCTGGTTCTGCAGCTCTGGTTCTGCAGCTCTGGTTCTGCAGCTCTGGTTCTGCAGCTCTGGTTCTGCAGCTCTGGTTCTGCAGCTCTGGTTGTGTACCTTTGGTTCTGTAGCTCTGGTTCTGCAGCTCTGGTTCTGCAGCTCTGGTTCTGCAGCTCTGGTTGTGTACCTCTGGTTCTGGCGCTCTGGTTCTGGCGCTCTGGTTCTGCAGCTCTGGTTCTGCAGCTCTGGTTGTGTACCTTTGGTTCTGTAGCTCTGGTTCTGTAGCTCTGGTTCTGCAGCTCTGGTTCTGCAGCTCTGGTTGTGTACCTTTGGTTCTGGCGCTCTGGTTCTGGCGCTCTGGTTCTGTAGCTCTGGTTCTGTAGCTCTGGTTCTGCAGCTCTGGTTGTGTACCTTTGGTTCTGTACCTTTGGTTCTGTAGCTTTGGTTCTGTAGCTCTGGTTCTGCACCTTTGGTTCTGTAGCTCTGGTTCTGCAGCTCTGGTTCTGCAGCTCTGGTTGTGTACCTTTGGTTCTGGCGCTCTGGTTCTGCAGATCTGGTTCTGCAGCTCTAGTTGTGTACCTTTGGTTCTGGCGCTCTGGTTCTGCAGATCTGGTTCTGCAGCTCTGGTTGTGTACCTTTGGTTCTGGCGCTCTGGTTCTGGCGCTCTGGTTCTGGCGCTCTGGTTCTGTAGCTCTGGTTCTGCAGCTCTGGTTGTGTACCTCTGGTTCTGGCGCTCTGGTTCTGTAGCTCTGGTTCTGCAGCTCTGGTTCTGCAGCTCTGGTTCTGCAGCTCTGGTTCTGCAGCTCTGGTTCTGCAGCTCTGGTTCTGTAGCTCTGGTTCTGCAGCTCTGGTTCTGCAGCTCTGGTTCTGCAGCTCTGGTTGTGTACCTCTGGTTCTGGCGCTCTGGTTCTGGCGCTCTGGTTCTGCAGCTCTGGTTCTGCAGCTCTGGTTGTGTACCTTTGGTTCTGGCATTCTGGTTCTGGCGCTCTGGTTCTGCAGCTCTGGTTCTGCAGCTCTGGTTGTGTACCTTTGGTTCTGGCGCTCTGGTTCTGTAGCTCTGGTTCTGCAGCTCTGGTTGTGTACCTTTGGTTCTGGCGCTCTAGTTCTGTAGCTCTGGTTCTGCAGCTCTGGTTCTGCAGCACTGGTTGTGTACCTTTGGTTCTGGCGCTCTAGTTCTGTAGCTCTGGTTCTGCAGCTCTGGTTGTGTACCTTAGGTTCTGGCGCTCTGGTTCTTTAGCTCTGGTTCTGCAGCTCTGGTTGTGTACCTCTGGTTCTGGCGCTCTGGTTCTGGCGCTCTGGTTCTGGCGCTCTGGTTCTGCAGCTCTGGTTGTGTACCTTTGGTTCTGTAGCTCTGGTTCTGTAGCTCTGGTTCTGCAGCTCTGGTTCTGCAGCTCTGGTTGTGTACCTTTGGTTCTGTAGCTCTGGTTCTGCAGCTCTGGTTCTGCAGCTCTGGTTGTGTACCTCTGGTTCTGGCGCTCTGGTTCTGGCGCTCTGGTTCTGGCGCTCTGGTTCTGTAGCTCTGGTTCTGCAGCTCTGGTTGTGTACCTTTGGTTCTGGCGCTCTGGTTCTGCAGCTCTGGTTGTGTACCTTTGGTTCTGGCGCTCTGGTTCTGCAGCTCTGGTTGTGTACCTTTGGTTCTGGCGCTCTGGTTCTGCAGATCTGGTTCTGCAGCTCTGGTTGTGTACCTTTGGTTCTGGCGCTCTGGTTCTGGCGCTCTGGTTCTGTAGCTCTGGTTCTGCAGCTCTGGTTATGCAGCTCTGGTTGTGTACCTTTGGTTCTGGCGCTCTAGTTCTGGCGCTCTAGTTCTGGTGCTCTGGTTCTGGAGCTCTGGTTCTGGAGCTCTGGTCCTGTGACTTTGGTTCTGTAGCTCTGGTTCTGCAGAATCCGACAGTTTTTAGAGCAGAAAAGCCCGATGACAAATTTTCATAAACCTCCTTTTCAGTTTCAGATGTTTTTTTTTCTATTTTCTTTTTTTGTTTTTTTCTTCTTTAAAAATGTTGTGGTTTAAAACTGAAACATTAAAATTACAAGATGTCATAAAAGTTTTTTTTTTAACTTAAAGTAAATGTCTATTAACTTTAAAGGTAAAAAACGATAAACTGATAACTCTTAAATAAAATGTAATTACACTAGAATAGACAAAATATCCAATAAAGAAAAAATAAAAGAAAATGAATGGAAACTGTAAAAAAGGTTAAACAAATAAATTATTTAAAATAAGAATGAAATATTTATATTTTTTGAAAAGTGAGAAAAGAAGCAATAGTGCAATAAAAGTAAGAAATTACTTTAAAAAAATCAACTTTGTATAAAAACAGCCCTACAAAGATAAACAACTTGATCAAATATGATCCTCTTAAAAACACAGAGCAGCTTAAAGTCCTTGTAGTTGAATAAAGAAGACGGCTTAGAAAATAAAGACGTTAGAAGCTGGGATTAAAGGCTGTCTTTATTATGGTCTGTGGTCGCCCTAGCAGAAGAATCCTCCTCTGGTGGGAGGATTCAGGTGTTGTAGCAGCGTTCCTGACATTCCTCGGCTCTGACTCGCTGCTCGCCTCACTGTTTTGGGTAAACTTGGCCTTTAAAGGCTCAGTTCTTCTCAGGTGAAAGTGGAACGGATGGCCACACCTCTGGATTCACTCCTGACTGGTTTAAGGAATCTAAAACGTTCCCACTTAAAAACACCCCTTTTTTCATATGGAGTTTCTAAAGACGTAGAACCTTTAGAACAGAACTTTAAAACCAAACCTTGTTTGGTTCAATACTGAGAAGAAAACCCCTGCAGTCTGAGCCCACAGGCTCACTCTCCTTTATCGTGCATTTAGTCTGGTTATTGGGAAGCCTAGCAGGCTGCTGGATCAGAGGATGTTTGCACCTTCAGGCTAACATCCACCCTCCAGATTCTCCACGTTACATGACCTCAGCAGGAAGCTGCAGTTTCTCCTTTTCTCTTAAAGCTGTTCAGCTTCTGTAGCTCTGAAGATCTGAGAGAAAAGACGATTGATGGGATTAAAATGTTTTCTGATGGTTCCTCCTAACGATTCCTGGACTGCTCAGACCTGATAATCCTGAAGCTGACAGAGGGATCCACCCTGTTCACAGCGAGCTGCCTCTTACCTTCAGCTTTATGATTCCTAACTAAAGTAGAGAAAGCTTGTTTGGGAAGTGAAATAAAGTGCAGCTGTTTTTAGGTTTGGGCTACAGATGCAGCCATCGATCGAGGGTCGGTCAGCTGTTTTACTGCCTGATCTGCAGACAGCATGTCAGAAACCATGAGCATGTCTGATTTCACTCATTGTTCTCAGACTGGAAACTTTAACCTTAAAACAAAGAAAAGCTCTAACTTTTAGTTTTCATGTTGGAATCCTGAGAATTGGTCAGAATCAGCTTACTGGTCTAAACCTTCATTGTGACACTTCTGGTTTTTCTGCTGCAACATTTTCACAACTTTGAGGTTTTTGTATTTTTTTTTGCAAATTTCTCACCACCTTTTAAGATTTGGGATAATTTTTCCCTCATTATTTTTATTTTTGATCATAATGTCAGTCATAAATAAATAATAAACCACTGCTGCAGATGATATATGCTCTTCCTGAAATGTAGCCAGTCACAGGCCGTTTATGACTGAGGGAGAAGTTTTTCCAGTCATGTTGAGGAAGCAAGATCAGCAGCAACCATTGCATCATTGAAGGTAACAGCCTGCAGGCCTGTTACTTTAGCAGATCATTTGTTTATCATTTCACTCTTCTAAAGAGCAGATAGCATGTTCTGCTTAAAGCTTGTTTGAATAGAAACTAGAAAGTTAAAATAAAATACTGATATGAAGATGTCGATTGTGTATTAAGAGAACATCACAATAAATTATTTTTCTGTGGATATTTAGCTTTAATTGATTAAAAAAAATTCTCACATTAATCATGTTCCTGGGAAAATATTGATATTTTTATTACCCTGTGGGAATTTCAACCTGCATGTTCTTAATTTGATTAAAATGTGTTTCTATTAGGATTTTTTGCGTTACCACTTGGGAAAACCAAGTGGTAGGGTCTTATAGAACATATATATTTAAGGAAATGTTAAATAAACAAAGGTGTTTTTTTTAAATCTAGTATCATGAAATGTTGAAGAGGGTCTTTTTTTTTTAGCTCCATTGATCAGCTGTATTTTACAGCAGGAGCTACGGAAAGCTCAGTTGGTTTCAGAAAGGTGGACTGACTTTTTCTTTTTGTCATGTGTGGTTTCTGTGCAAGCATAGTTTAAGATTAATGATTTCTTAAATTGTTTAGGAGAATAGATCCAAGATTGTTTGCTCATTTTAGGTTATTTTTACCCTGAAAACCTCCAATGCGGAAGTCTTTAACAGGGGGTCAGCGCAAATAAGGCTCCACAGAGGTAATGCATGGGGGTCATGAAAGTTTTGGTTGATTAGACTTTTTTTATATTCCCCCCTGCAATTTTTTCCACTAATTGAAATGTCTTTAAATCCACATTAACATGAATTCAACACACTGTAGTAAACAGATAAATGGAGGCAGAAGATGTCTTTCAGTCATCAATGCTCACATTCAGTGACACACAGTGGCTCTTTCAAGCTGGGCACCGTTTCATTCACAACACCTGTCCCATCAACCAGGAATCAGAATCAGAAATACTTTAATAATCCCAGGGAGAAATTGCTTTAGTTACATTACTCCATCTGTAATAGAGTTACTATAGGACCAGTTTGATATTACACAATTTCATACAATATATATAATTAGGGGGTCCACACTCCATCTTGCCATCAGTATGGGGGTCCGTGGCCTGGAGAACGTTGAAGACCCCAGATCTAATGGTTTTTTTTAAATTTTAACTTCTCTCATAAGAACGCTTTAACCTCCACATGTTCAGTTACTGCTAGTTTGGATCCAGCCTGTTGTCCTCCTCCGCTGAAGCATCCTGTGTTCAGCTCAGAGCTTCTCTCAAAATTGCAAATGAAGGTTTAGTTTACCCCTCGTATCTCATATGGAAATTATTCAAGCTCACCTTAACCCATCAGACTCAGTGGGCGGGACTAGCACCTCTTCCATCAGGACTCTGTCTTCTTCCTGGGTTTCTTTTACTCTTATTCTGCTTGTTTATACCTAGGTTCTTGTTTCTGTCTGTCTGTGTAGAAATAGTGGTGCTGTGGGCTTCCTCTTTCTCAAATCTCTATGGTTTCATCTATGTTTATCAACAGGTTCTACTTTAAAAAAATCTACCATGAAACTAATTTGAGATCCCGATTGAAAATGTTAGAAAAATAAATTACTTTCCTCTTTTTCTCAAACAGAATAGGCAGTGTTGGTGCTTATGAAACGTCATCTAAAGTTTTCTCTGTTTCCTGTTGAATGAAACAGAATCAAGTTAGCAGAGCAAATAAAATGAATCCCAGTGTAAGAAATCTATTTGTTCAGCAGCTGGTTGAGGGGAATATTGGTCCATGAGCAGACGAACCTTATTGCTGTGACCAAATGTAGGAACAGGTTCAGAAACAGCTAAAGCAAAACAGTTTTGAACAGAATTTTCACCTCAGATAAACAGAAGCAAGGTATATGTTTTTTTTAAAGCTTGAAAAAATAATTATATTTGAAAAAGTGCATTTTATTTTTATAATTTTACATTTTATTTTTCGAAAATAAATTTTTACAGATTAGTTTTAAATATATATATTAGGGCTGGGCGATATAGAAAAAAAGCTTATCGATGAAAAAAATGCATATTGATCGATATCGATAATTATTGAAAAGATTTGAAACTATATTTTATGTGCAGCTCTGCCTGGACTTTTTATAATATTGCTAAATGATTTAATTTTAATAAAAAACACAAACAGAGACTTTGTATTAAATCTTTATTTAACCAACTTTTTTAACCATAACAGAATTGTTTTAAAGAAAAATAACTTAAGAGACCTGGGTTATGTTATTAAATACTGACAAAGAATAAACTAAAGTGACCAGAAAAGTGACCAAAATAAATACAACAAATAAATAAATGCCCCCCCACCGCCGCCGCCGCCGCCGCCCCCGTTTCCTGCTTTAACCTGAGTTCTTACTTTGAAGTTTCTGGCCCCTCAGCATTTTTCTCTCAATTGTTAGAACTACGTGGGAAACTGCCCAGAATTGAAAATATATATATATTTTCCCGAAATTCCCTAAGATTCCTCGGAGGAGAACCGCGCCGGGGCCTACACAGCTCGTACTCCTGCGGGTGTGAGCGGCTGAGATGATAAAAAAAAAAAAAAAAAGTTGGTTGTGTTATCAGACTTGGTTTTCACTGGTTCCCGACACATTTTACAGATGACTGTGGTTTGTTTTTTGTCCAACTTGCCATGACCGAAATACTGCCAGACTGCCGAACTACAAAAACCCTTCTTTGAAACAATTTCCTCCGCCTCTCCTTGCTGCGACATCTGCATGTGCTCTGTGCTGTGGTTTGAGAGGGCGGCGCTTTGTGACGGCATGCTTGGGTCCGCGATTGTGATTGGTTGGGAGGAAGCAGTGACTAGCATAAACCTACATGCTAGGCTATAATGAGAAGGAAGGAAAACTGCGTTTCTTTTTTATCGAACTTTTATCGACCCTCTTTTTTTCAATTGCGCCACATGTCTATCGATCGATATATATCGTTATTGAATTATCGCCCAGCCCTAATATATATTGTTTTTTTTTATCAGATTGAATTAAGAGAAGCTTTAGCTGAATGTTTTGTCATGTTGGTTGATGGCAAACTCTTAAACGTATAGTAGAGGATGTTCTTTTTCTGGGTGGATCATCAAAATGAGTGGTCCTCCTAATTGTCAATCATTCTGGTCATATGTTTACATCAGGCTGTCCTACCTGCTTGTTCCCATTGTCACTTTCCAGTTGTGAGTCTGACACAGAGGAAAAATGGCAAATATTCTTTTGGGAACTAAGCTTGTGTGAGCGATGCAAAAAGCAACTTTAAAAACAGAGCGTGCACGAGGAGAAATGTACGGTGGCCCTGAGGTGCAAAACACAACACAAAAAGAGAAAAGACAACGGCAAATCAGAAAAGACAACGGCAAATCAGAAAAGACAACGGCAAATCAGAAAAGACAACGGCAAATCAGAAAAGACAACGGCAAATCAGAAAAGACAACACAAAAAGAGAAAACACAACACAAAAAGAGAAAACACAACACAAAAAGAGAAAACACAACGGCAAATCAGAAAACACAACACAAAAAGAGAAAACACTACACAAAAAGAGAAAACACAACACAAAAAGAGAAAACACAACGGCAAATCAGAAAACACAACGGCAAATCAGAAAACACAACGGCAAATCAGAAAACACAACACAAAAAGAGAAAACACAACACAAAAAGAGAAAACACAACGGCAAATCAGAAAACACAACGGCAAATCAGAAAACACAACGGCAAATCAGAAAACACAACGGCAAATCAGAAAACACAACACAAAAAGAGAAAACACAACGGCAAATCAGAAAACACAACGGCAAATCAGAAAACACAACACAAAAAGAGAAAACACAACACAAAAAGAGAAAACACAACACAAAAAGAGAAAACACAACACAAAAAGAGAAAACACAATACAAAAAGAGAAAACACAACACAAAAAGAGAACACAACGGCAAATCAGAAAACACAACACAAAAAGAGAAAACAAAACGGCAAATCAGAAAACACAACACAAAAAGAGAACACAACACAAAAAGAGAACGCAACACAAAAAGAGAAAACACAACGGCAAATCAGAAAACACAACACAAAAAGAGAAAACACAACACAAAAAGAGAAAACACAACACAAAAAGAGAAAACACAACACAAAAAGAGAACACAACGGCAAATTGGAAAACACAACACAAAAAGAGAAAACACAACGGCAAATCAGAAAACACAACACAAAAAGAGAACGCAACACAAAAAGAGAAAACACAACGGCAAATCAGAAAACACAACACAATAAGAGAAAACACAACACAAAAAGAGAAAACACAACACAAAAAGAGAAAACACAACGGCAAATCAGAAAACACAACACAAAAAGAGAAAACACAAAAAGAGAAAACAACACAAAGAAAAAAAACGACAACACAAAAAGAGAAAACACAACGGCAAATCAGAAAACACAACAAAAAGTGAAAACAACACAAAAAGAGAAAACACAACGGCAAATCAGAAAACACAACGGCAAATCAGAAAACACAACACAAAAAGTGAAAACACAACACAAAAAGTGAAAACAACACAAAAAGAGAAAACACAACGGCAAATCAGAAAACACAACACAAAAAGAGAAAACACAACACAAAAAGAGAAAACACAACACAAAAAGAGAAAACACAACACAAAAAGAGAAAACACAACACAAAAAGAGAAAATACAACAAAAAAGAGAAAATACAACAAAAAAGAGAACACAACGGCAAATCAGAAAACACAACACAAAAAGAGAAAACACAACGGCAAATCAGAAAACACAACACAAAAAGAGAACGCAACACAAAAAGAGAAAACACAACGGCAAATCAGAAAACACAACACAATAAGAGAAAACACAACACAAAAAGAGAAAACACAACACAAAAAGAGAAAACACAACGGCAAATCAGAAAACACAACACAAAAAGAGAAAACACAACACAAAAAGAGAAAACACAACGACAAGAAGAGAAAACACAGCGACATTAACCAAAACGGAAATGCTAGGTACCCTCGGGCGACAGGAATCATCTCTGATTGGACAAAAGAACTGGTCCGTTCTTTGAACCGGAAAGACAGGGTTTGTTTCTATTTTTCCAAATCATGAGCGCCACAAATGACGAGGTACACGCTGCTATTAAGCAATACTTTGATGCCGGTGTTGTGCGAAAAGTGAATGTCTGCGAGAATCTCATTGCGCTCGCGGGAGCGCGCACCGCAGCCCGCTGAGCGATAGCGTAAACCTGCTTTTCTCTGGATTAAACGGTCATGACATGCAGATACACACAGTTGCATTATAATATAGGCCTAATTAAATTATAATATAGGCCGAATTAAAGATTCGAAAGCTTAACGTTTGTCACATAACGGCAGTTACGTGATAGACATGTTTCTATACGCGGTCTGATGACTTTGTGTAGCCCTGACATTGGAGACTACACTACAATAAATATGATTTACTGGAGGGTTTTCAATAAAGATATGATACCTTTTGCAACGATCCTCGTGACTCTGCATTGTTTTTTATCTGATCTGGCCGTATATAGCACGAGTTTCCCATGTTTCTATGTGTTTTGCAGTTTTCAATCGGTTTTCACCTGTCAAAAATTGATTGAAGGCACAGTATAGTCACTCAAAGGTTATTTCTACCTAAATATGACTAGATTTCCTTCAGGAGATGCATGATTTAAAGATCTGAGCTCACAAAACAGCTTGGAACTCTTTTAAAGGACCATTACAACACAAAATAGCCATTTTGACTTTCAAAAAATGTATTAAAGCCCAAATTCAATTCAATTCAGTTTATTTATATAGCGCCAAATTCACAACACATGTCATCTCAAGGCACTTTACAGTTCAACCAGATCATACAGTCAAATTGATACAAAGTTTTATATATAAGGAAAACCAGTTGATTGCATTGACTCATTGACTCAAATACAATCCCTCACACTAAGCATGCTTGTAGCGACAGTGGAGAGGAAAAACTCCCTTTTAACAGGAAGAAACCTCCAGCAGAACCAGGCTCAGTGTGAGCGGCCATCTGCCGAGGCCGACTGGGGTTCAAGGAGACGGAAGCAGAGATACAAAAAGCAGCTGTAAAAGGCGGCCCCGTCCAGGAAACACACAGCCAGGCAGACGAGCTCCGAGTCAGCTCCCATGCCAGAGGACGAAGAGAGCACATCCACCCAGTCACAGGACCACACTGGAAAACAGGCCGATCTCCAACATCTATAAACAAGGGTGTTGATGGAAGCAGCACAGCTGATGTTTCTTTCCAGGATGACGTCACAGCCAAACAGAAACAGACGAGGCAAAGCTACTCTGAGGAAAAGCACATAGAGCAGAAGGTTAGAGATTGAACTAACAGATTCTGCAGAATAGGAGAACAGAGAGAGAATGAAGCAGAATGATGAAATGGGGGTCCCTATGTCCTCCAGAAGTCTAAGCCTATAGCAGCATAACTATAGAGATAGCTCAGGATAACCTGAGCCACCCTAACTATAAGCTTTATCAAAAAGGAAAGTTTTAAGCCTAGCCTTAAAAGTAGACAGGGTATCTGCCTCACGGACTAAAATTGGTAGTTGGTTCCACTGGAGAGGAGCCCGATAACTAAAAGATCTGCCTCCCATTCTACTTTTAGAAATTCTAGGAACCACTAGTAAACCTGCAGATTGAGAGCGAAGTGCTCTGTTAGGAACATAAGGAACAATCAGATCTGTGATATAAGATGGAGCTTGGCCATTTAAGGCTTTATATGTGAGAAGGAGGATTTTAAATTAAATTCTTGATTTAACAGGAAGCCAATGAAGAGAAGCCAGGATAGGAGAGATGTGATCTCTCTTTTTAATTTTCATCAGAACTCTGGCTGCAGCATTTTGGATCAGCTGAAGGCTTTTAACTACAGTTTGTGGACTTCCTGATAGTAAAGAATTACAATAGTCCAGCCTTGAAGTAACAAATGCATGGACTAGTTTCTCAGCATCACCCCCTGACAGGAGATTTCTAATTTTTGCAATTTTCCTCAGATGAAAGAAGGAAATTCTAGAAACCTCTTTGATCTGGGATTTAAATGACAGGTCCTGATCAAAAATAACACCAAGATTTTTTACTTTATTATCTGAAATCAGTTTAATCCCATCCAAATTAAGTGACTGGCTAATCAGCTTCTTTTTCAGAGACTCTGGTCCAAAGACTATAACCTCTGTTTTGTCTGCATTCAGAAGCAGAAAGTTAAGAGTCATCCAGGTTTTTATGTCTTCAAGACATGCCTGTAATCTATGTAATGGGTTAGCTTCATCTGGATTTATAGACAGATATAGCTGGGTATCATCAGCATAACAGTGAAAATTAATCCCATGCTGTCTAATAACTCTACCAATTGGGAGTATGTATAAAGTAAAGAGAATTGGTCCTAGCACTGATCCCTGTGGTACTCCACAGGTAACCTTTGAGCATGTTGAAGATCTATCATTAACATGAACAAACTGAATTAGATCAGATAGATAAGATTTAAACCAGTCTAGTGCTGTTCCTTTAATTCCAACAAAATATTCAAGTCTTTCTAAAAGAATATTATGGTCAACTGTATCAAATACAGCACTAAGATCCAACAGGACGAGCACAGATACAAGTCCATTATCTGAGGCCATGAGAATATCATTAGTGACTTTCACCAGCGCTGTCTCAGTGCTATGATGAGCTCTAAAGCCAGACTGAAACTCTTCAAAAAGTTCATTATGGTAAGTGATCACAAACTTGTTTGGCAAATACTTTCTCAAGAATTTTGGATAAGAAAGGAAGATTGGATATAGGTCTATAATTGACCAAGTCATCTTGGTCAAGAGACGGTTTCTTAAGCAGAGGTTTAATTACAGCAACCTTAAAAGCTTTAGGTACATATCCCTGTAACAGAGATAGATTAATCACATCTAAAATGGAGGAGGAGATCAAAGGGAATACCTTCTTAAATAACCTGGTTGGAACTGGATCTAACATACAAGTTGAAGGCTTAGATGAAGACAATAATTTTGCTAATTCAGAAAGTTCAACTCGATCAAAGCAGTCTAAACCCGGTTCAGATTCCATGACTACCTCAGGTACAATCGCGGATAGAGGAGTGCTTATGATCTTATTTTTAATTAGATCAATCTTATTTATAAAGAATACCATAAAATCATTATCAATCAAATACTCTCATTCAAAGGGGATGTCTGCCCAAATATGACTTGATTTCATTCAGAACCTCCATAATTTAAAGATCTGAGCTTACAAAATAGCTTGGAACTCTTTACCACACTAAAAAGACATTTTGACATGCAAAATGGCTTTTTCTTATATGATTTCATATAAGAAATGCTAGGTTTAAAATTACCCAGGAATTGCATGAAATCAAGAAGTTGTTCAATCTCTTAAAAATACTACTTTACTGCCATAGAAATACCAAGAAAAAAAAGTCAATTCATAAGTGTTGGTGCAAAATAATTGTATTTCTTTTAATCTAAAGAGATTTATATAGACAAAAGCATGAACATGAAAATTTGAAAAACACACAAAGATATAACTATTTACATATCAGAGGGACAATAGCAACACATGCTACTGGCAGGCCGCACAAATATATCCCCTTTAAATGAGAGTATTTGGGCTTTAATCAGTTTCTAGCAAGTCGGCTGAGGTCAAAACGCCCTGCTAGAAATTGATTAAAGGCCAAATGTGGTTGAAGAAAAGGGATTTTTGCCTAAAAAGGACTTGTTCTATTTAAAATAAGATGCTTCTGAATGAAATCAAGTCATATTTGGACAGATATCCCCTTTGAATGAGAGTATTTGGGCTTTAATACATTTTTTGCAAGTCAAAATGGCTATTTTGTGTTGTAATGGTCCTTTAAAAGAGTTCCAAGCTGTTTTGTGAGCTCAAATCTTTAAATCATGCATCTCCTGAAGGAAATCTAGTCATATTTAGGTAGAAATAACCTTTGAGTGACTATACTGTGCCTTCAATCAATTTTTGACAGGTGAAAACCGATTGAAAACTGCAAAACACATAGAAACATGGGAAACTCGTGCTACATACGGCCAGATCAGATAAAAAACAATGCAGAGGCACGAGGATCGTTGGAAAAGGTATCATATCTTTATTGAAAACCCTCCAGTAAATCATATTTATTGTAGTGTAGTCTCCAATGTCAGGGATACACAAAGTCATCAGACCGCGTATAGAAACATGTCTATCACGTAACTGCTGTTATGTGACAAACGTTAAGCTTTCGAATCTTTAATTCGGCCTATATTATAATTTAATTAGGCCTATATTATAATGCAACTGTGTGTATCTGCATGTCATGACCGTTTAATCCAGAGAAAAGCAGGTTTACGCTATCGCTCAGCGGGCTGCGGTGCGCGCTCCCGCGAGCGCAATGAGATTCTCGCAGACATTCACTTTTTCGCACAACACCGGCATCAAAGTATTGCTTAATAGCAGCGTGTACCTCGTCATTTGTGGCGCTCATGATTTGGAAAAATGGAAACAAACCCTGTCTTTCCGGTTCAAAGAACGGACCAGTTCTTTTGTCCAATCAGAGATGATTCCTGTCGCCCGAGGGTACCTAGCATTTCCGTTTTGGTTAATGTCGCTGTGTTTTCTCTTTTTGTGTTGTGTTTTCTCTTTTTGTGTTGTGTTTTCACTTTTTGTGTTGTGTTTTCACTTTTTGTGTTGTGTTTTCACTTTTTGTGTTGTGTTTTCTGATTTGCCGTTGTGTTTTCTGATTTGCCGTTGTGTTTTCTCTTTTTGTGTTGTTTTCACTTTTTGTTGTGTTTTCTGATTTGCCGTTGTGTTTTCTCTTTTTGTGTTGTCGTTTTTTTTTCTTTTTGTGTTGTTTTCTCTTTTTGTGTTTTCTCTTTTTGTGTTGTGTTTTCTGATTTGCCGTTGTGTTTTCTCTTTTTGTGTTGTGTTTTGCACCTCAGGGCCACCGTAGAAATGTGCTTGTGCACACTCTTGTACACGTTTAATAGGAGTGGGTAAAGGGTTACAAATGTTCTTTTTTTTTTTTGTTAAGTGGAGAGGGCGGGCCTTTTTCAAAACATTAACGAATATCCTCCCCTATACCTTTAAACATTTTACATCATATGTTGAACCTCTTTCCTTCGGCTTTCAGTTAGCAGAACTTCAACCTCCAAACCTGTAAACTTTTCTTCTTTTTTGATGCCTTTTATTGTGACTAACCACCATCTAACAAGCGCTGGAAGCCACCCCCTTATAGGACATCATGGGGCTTTCATTTTTTTACATTTCTCAGAACTCACACAGGTGGACTGCATCAGGTTTACCAGGATCATTTACGCTCATTTTCTGAAGTCAAGAACGTTTGTTGAATCTGATATGGCGCATTACTGAAAGCACACGATAGGAGAAAAAGTGCAAAAGTTATGAGAGGAACAAGCAAATGTTTTTGCATAAAGCCCTATGTTTTCATATTTTACACATTGATTGATTGATCGATTGATTTTATTGATCTCACAGTAGAGAAATGTACTTGTTACATCAGCTCAAATAGTCAAAAAGAAGACGGTACCAAAGCAAGAAAAAGGTGCATAGGGGTATATACAGTATATACAGTGCGTCCACACACACATATATATTGCCATAATGTTAGTGAGATAAGTTCACTAATCAGTCCCTTTTGAACAAACTGAAGTGCTCTACACTAAATAAAAAATCATCGTTTTGAGAAAATTATATTTTAAGGAATATATTTCCTAAAGAGATCTAGCTACCAAGCGGCTGGTCCATCAGCTAATCCAGCCCAAACTGAAAAAAAAAAACACTTTACAATCTGAACAGATAAAACTGTAGGAGTTGAAACAAACTACAGACTTTTGGAACAAACTTAAACTTGTAGAGTGTTTTCCGTTCATTTAAAGTCTCTAAAATAATCCCACCATCTAACTGATAGTAACAGAAGTGGCTCTTTAGGTTTCCATTTACAGATAAATAATAGCATCTCTCTGTGAGGCGGCTGTATATCCTCCCCGTCTGGATTTGACCCATCCCTCTCTCCTTCCTTTTTTAGTCCCCCCCAGAGATCACCCTTTTCCTCCCATCTCAGGCCTTTTTACCAGTGCTTTCAGGGGAACAGGAGCAGATTATAATCTCAGGAAATGCTTTTATTGCTTTTATTGTTTGAATCACACGGTGCTATCGGTGTCTGAAGCACAGCTGTTGTTCCAGCAGGCTTATAATCTACCTTATGTAATGTGCATTCATATCTGTTTTTGAGCAAGCAGCCGTAGTTTGATGGACCTGCTGGTGAATCGTTTTAAATCTGGTTTTAATTTGGGCTTTTTATCATCTCTGACAGCAGGAGGGAGCAGATGATTAGAGCATCTCAGCAGAAAAACACCCACAGGTTCTGCTCTGGCTGCTCCGGATTAAAATTCAGATATTATTAGACATGAAGCCTGCCTGGTTTTATATGTCGTTAAAATCCTTAGAAATAAGCTCATAGATTAAAAGTAAATACAGGTTATTATGAGTCACATTTAAAGATGTTAACAGCAACCAAAATGCATCTTTTAATGGACGATCTGATTTATTTCCACATGTTGTCGAATTAAAAACAATAAAACCTAAAAAGATTTGCTTTGTTGGGGAAAGTGGCATTTATTTTATTTTTTTAAACACAGAAAATCTAACATGAGAAAAAAAATAGTCTTCTAGATTCAGTTAGGTGCATTATTGAATTTTTATTTTGATCAACATGAAGATAATCATTCAGAAAACATGTAAAGTTCAATAGAAAATGCAGTAATCTGAGTGTCTATGGATCACATTTCCCTTCAGGATAATAAAGTATTTTAAAATTTAATAATTTTGATTTTATTAGAAAATAAAATGAGTAAATCTTTATCACTATATT
The DNA here is from genome assembly GCA_030533445.1 of Cyprinodon diabolis. Lineage (NCBI taxonomy): Eukaryota > Metazoa > Chordata > Actinopteri > Cyprinodontiformes > Cyprinodontidae > Cyprinodon > Cyprinodon diabolis. The sequence goes on from CM060082.1 coordinate 7,573,753, forward strand.
GGAAATAAAAAAAACATAGAAGCAGATATGTAAAATCAATTGTAATAGATTAAATACATATATTTTATTAATAAATTATTACTTTAATAATTATTCTTAGATATTTGAGTTTAAAATTTGCTATGAAAATAAATTATTATGGAAAAATACTTGAGTTTTATGTTTTATACATTTGTTAACTATTTAAATATCTGACTACCATACAGGGAACCCTTGTTCAAATAACACATTTATTTATAAATTTAAATTTGAAAACAATACAATTCAGAAATGAAACCTTAAAATATTTTAATTAAGAGGTTTTGAGATTAACTTTACTCAGATGTTGTTGTTTCAAATTTATTTTTCATATCTAATTTTTTTAAATTGTTGAATTATATATATTTTTTTACTTTATTTAGTTTTTGAACAAGGGCAAGCACAACAGGTGAGGGCTAGAGCACACATACAGTATATAGATCAGTGAATGAATTTCAAGAATATTAATAAATAACACATATAGACCTCAACCCAGGAGCAGGGTACACAACCAACTGTCAGAAGAGGCAGATATATTTTCCAATTCACAAAAGTAATTTGTTGTGAGTCTCAGAGCCCAGAGTCTCACCTTTTGCAGGGAGAAAGGCAATGTTTTCATTCCGTGGATCTGGTGTATAACGCCTATAAAGAGCCTCATGGTGGGGGGGGCTTGACTGAAGCCAGCATTTGGTGATTGCATTCTTGCTTGCAATCAATAAAATCTTCAGTAAATGTGTGTCAATTGAACTGAGCCCTTCAGGGAGTTTTCCAAGGTATAAGGAGGTGAAAGTAAAGTCCAACACTGTGTCCAGGGTTTCAGAGATGATCTGCTTAACATTGTGCCTAAAGACCTTCAATTTAGGACAGGACCAGTAATAATGCACATAATCTGCAGAAACCATCCCACACCCTCTCTAGCAGGGCACCCCTGCACCACTTAACCTCGGTTCATGCTCTGGTGTAATTAAAAACCTCATAAGGTTCTTCCAGCCAAAATCCCGCTATTCCATAGAGTTGCAGTTGAGACCAAAGTTACTCTGAGATGTAATGTTGGCTTCCTTATCCCAACGCTGTCTGATATAATCTGATGGCCTCTTGTTCATAGTTGAAAAATTTCAATAAAGCTTTCCAATGAAGCCTTTTGTATTAGTACCAGTGTAGGCATCCATAAAGACTGGCATTATCCCTGGATTTAACACTAAAGGGCTGGTTAAACTCCCGCAGCAGTGTGTCGCAGGTATGAAGTAGACATTTTTGATTTACGCTCAATATTGAAGCGTGGTTTGCGCTATGTTATTCCATGCCACGATGCAAAAGGGGAAAATAAGGAACTAGCTGTGGGTCTACATACGGCCGAGGCGGTGAGGAAGTGGGGGCAAGTTTGTGTGACAACAGAGGGTCATGAGGGCCAAAAAGAGCGGGATCCAGGTGGAAAAAGGGTCCCAGCGTTCTCACGCACCTCGTTCTTCTAGCTGGTCCAACTTGATGAGTCGTTTTCCACAATGGCTATAATACAAACAAAACAGGCCTGTAAGGTACCAAACAGGAAATACGCATAGAGTAGAGCGGATGTAGATTTGACCAATCAGAGGCCTTCTGTCTGCAGCACTGTCTGCTGTCACCTACAATTTTGGAGAGGTGCAGCAGAGAGTCTGCGGAAGGGGCGGGGACGTCTCTGTTTTCACTGCGACACACGTAGACGACCTGGTTTTCGAAGTATAAATCAGCCTTAAGTCAAGGGTCGTTATTTCCCTCCTGAAAAAACTCTGCACCTGCAGATAACGAAACAAATCTCACCTTCCAATCTCATAAATCTGGCATAAATCCCTGAAATGTAGTAAATGCGCATTTTTTAATTATTCCACAGAAGGAAGTGATTCCCTGTTTGGCCCACAGCCTGGATTTCTGATCTAGACATGCTGGAAAAAAGCATGGATGGTACGCAGCCCAACTCAACACTCCTATCTGTTTTTGTAGATCGTATTTTTTAACCACCTCAGACCACTTTTTCAAGGAAAAACTTACACAGCGGTTTTAGAATTGGTATACTTAAGCCTGTCTAAGGAACCAAGCACAGATTGTATAGGGAAGTCCAATATAGAACGCTCAATGTTCTTCCATTTAGACTCGTAGTTTGGATAACATTGTTGCATTTTTTTTAAATGGTTAGATCATATTTCTTTTCAAAATGTAAAAGAAAAACATTTCTCCAGATTTTACATTTTACAAACATCCATACAGGCCAATAGAAATGCGTTTTCGCATCTCAATTCAGAGTAAAGTCCCCAGAAGTTAAGAGAATTAGTCAAACTCAGTCTATAAAACAGAAATAAAAAAACTAACTATAATATAATCAGTAAAAAAAAAAAAATTTAAGAACATTTTTAAGTTTTATTGCTGGACTGCTTTCTTTAAAATGTTAAAATATGTTCTATTCAACAATAATTGAAAACAATTCTGACCTGCTGTAGAGACCCCTGAATAAAGGAGCCGCCAAAAGGACAACAAATTGAGGGTATTTAAATTAACTTAACTTAAACGAGTGCATTGAAATAAGAAGTAGCCCATTTTATATGTGAATCAAATAGATATGATCTTTATAAATGTCCATTATATCTGAAGGCAGATGAATCACAGATCTGAGGCTTTATATCCTTGGAGTTTTCCATGTGAGCGTGTAGAAACATGAAGCTGTGACATGTCAGCCTCCTGCAGGGAACCTCTAACTGCTCACTGCTGTGACTCAGGTGTGTAACCTCAGTTTGTGTTTGTTGTGTTTCAGGATGCACACCCCGATCCCGAGGACACGGCGGGAGACGACGACTCCATGCCCGCCTGCACTGTGAGTCCCTGCAGGTTGCTGTGTGTCTCAGAGTCTGACTGGCTCTTATTGACGAGTAAACAACCTTTGCGACTCGCTCGGCCTCTTCCCCATGTCTGGGTGGCTTTTAGTTGTGCTCTGCAATGATTTATTCGCTGTTTGAGGAAAATGTACGCCCACCCACCGCTGCTGTTAGATAATTGCTGGTATGAAAGTGAAGCACAATGTGGCTCACTTTTCAAATCATGAGTCATCTTAACACAGAATAAATCCTCCCTCCAACATTCGTCACATTTTAGGAGCTTGGATTAGTTATTAATGGAATTAATCTTTTCTTCTACAGTGAACGTTTTTGTATTCCATTCTTTTTGCCGTCTCAGACACAGCGAGGCGGACTTTGATTATTACAGATTATATTACACCAAAGAACGTATGTTTGGTAATTTGTCTCCATTTTTAAATTGTAATTGATATAGATACACTGGTAAATAAGTAGAAATTTCTTAAATTAGGTGATTTACCTGTGATTTAAGTAGGTAAATGAGATAGTTTGCCAATGGAATGAGTATTTATACTCTCAAAATAAGATAATAAGATAATATGCACTTGAAATAAGACAATGCAATTGTGTCTTCTTATTTTAAATTTAAATTGTCTTGTTCCATTGGCAAATGATTCTTTTACTTCCTCAATCCAAGAACAATTGAACTTATTTAAAAAAAAATTTTTTTTCCAGTGTATGGATCCAATGTGAAGCGTTTTGCATGCATTTCTATTCACACCCCTTTATTCTGATGTCCCCAAATAAAACCTAATGGTACCACCTGCCTTCAGCTGTTACCTGATTGATCATTAGAGTCCAGCTGTGTGAAATTGATTCCCAGGATAAATCCATTTGTTCTATAAAGGATAAACAGCAGCACATATAGAGGAAGGTGTACGATTTTTAAATCCGTGTTCATTAATAAATCAACCTAAAGTTATCGTATTTAATCCTTTGGCTAATGAATAACTTATACAGCTTTGTTTAAAACAGGATTGAAAGTGTCTTTCAAAGACACAAAGACATTTTTTTTCCCTTTTACAATAAGCAGAATTAAAAAAAGTGATACATTTTTAAATCTTAACAGTTTTCTTTGTGCCAGCTGTATTAAATACTGACTGAAACAAAACATTCTTTTTTTGCTTGCTCATTATTAAGCTGACATTTAGAAGACAAATCCTGTTAGGCTGTTGAATTAAAAAAGATAATATATGTGAAACACTTATATTTACAGTTGGGGTATGTCGCTCTAACGTACTGTCATACTATATAGCGCTTTGTTTCAATGAAGTAGATGCTAACTGTGATTTAGCATTCAGTGCTAGGAGACACTTTGTGCTGCTAGTGGCACCTTTAAACTGGTGGATAAAATGGCGCTGTCTGTGCGATAACTTTAAGAGTTTTTATAGCTCCGTTCACACCGCAGCCTGAAGTGACCCAAATCAGATTTTTTTGCCCACATGCGACCTGGATCTGATCTTTTCATGGCTGTCTGAAAAACACAAATCCGATTTTTTTTCCAATGTGACCCAGGCCACTTGGCTATGTGGTCCTGAATCCGATACAAATTCGATCTTTCAAATGCGACCTGTTTCTGAACGGCCAGGTCGCATTCATCCGAACTGAACGCCATTAGTAACCGACATAGGTCACTATCTGGGTCTTTGCTATTAAGAAGCGGCAAGAAAATCAACAACCATGGCGGACGATGATGTGGAGAGTGGTATTTATGTTTAATCATCTTAAAAAGATTGAGTTTTTATGGTTGGGAAAGATCGCTAGATGCGCTCCAGCACTACCATCCATGTTTATATCCGTAAACACAGAGCACGCTGGCTTGTGATGTCACTATGTTCTCTACTGCGCATGCGGGACACTTGTGTTATATAAATGCAGTTCATAGAGTAGATCATATATTTGGAAATGTGAACGGCAGCGCAAATAAATCGGATTTCACATAAATATGGGAATTGAGCATCAAGGCCTGCAGTGTGAACTTAGCCTATGTTTACTAACAACTGCATAAAGTTCATTCTGCATCCTAGTCACCGTTAGCAAGAATAAACGATCCTGGACCAGATTCTGGATCCCTTCATGGTTCTTTGGCATTGCTTCATTAGCAAATAACAGTAAGCTTCCATAGAGAGCGCCCACTAGTGGACGGCAGCAACATGACGTCACTAAAATAGATACTTTCTATATAAAATAGATGGAACAAATTTGAATCTAATAAACCGTTAACCAACATTTTATCATAAGTTTATTATATTTTGAAATCCCTAATGTTCTTGGCTTGTCATAAGGAAAGCTAGCAGCCTAAACCAGGGGTGTCCAACGCTGCTGTCCTACCACCGTTAGATGAGTTTGTGGTTAACCACATCTTTTCATGCACAGGTTCTACAGAGCCCTGCTAATGACCCAACTATGTGATTCACCAACATTACATCTAAAACAGAGTTTTAAAAGTAGAACTTTCTCAGAACTGTGAAGGCAATAGCTACAATGCAACATTTAAAAAAAAAAATCTAAATCAGACACATTTTCTTAAAATAGGTGCGTTTTGTTTTGAATTCAGGAGAGAAGTGAGACACTTTGGCAATGCAACAAGACTATTTACATTTAAAATGTTAAAGAACAAAACTATTGCATTGTCAATTCCAAAAAACTAAAACAAAAATCCCCTGGAGTTTGTTTCCAAGTTTGAAGAGTTTTTGCTTTCCATCCAAGAAGCTTTTTTAAATTCTTATGTCAAATGCATTTATCTAATTATCTCATTTTAAGAGTAAAAATACTAATTCCATTGGCAAATCATCTTATTTACTCACTCAAAATAAGGATAAATACACTCCATTTAAAAACTTTCTACTTACTTTTCTACTTTTCTAGATGCCTCTGATTGGTCAGCTTTCTACTTATTTTTCTAGAACGTTTTTTTCAGTTGAGGCCTTTCACAATAAACAATAAATCAATTAATTGCATGATAGATTTAAGTTACATCAATAATTAACGTTTGCACGCTTGGTTGTTCTCCTTATGTCTCTCTCTGTTTACACCAAAGTTAGTTGTTTTCTTAGCATAGCGTTTGTAGCATGAGAACCTACCTGAATGAGGAGTAGCAAAGCAGAGAAATGCTAGCTGAGGTTTTGGGAAACGGAGATGGAAATAGTTTCTAAGCCAAACGCAGCAGCTGCAGTGTGGGAGCACTTTGGATTCTAACCCAACACCACGCTGCATTGCCATGTGCATGTTTTTATTCTGTTTATGTGCATTCTTTTCCAAGTGTTTTGACAAAATGTCATTAGAGCTCCACTATGATAATGAAAGTTATTGATTTTTCTTTGGGCTTATTGCAAAGTTGCAGGACAATCCTGGAAAACAAAATATGGTGCAGCTCCAGTTCAGTCCCTCAGTTCTACCATCCAGAAACATTTAGATGCATCCCTGCTCAAACACACCTGAATACAATTTTTTATCTACTTCCAGTCATTCTGCTAACTGTCCGATCCTACAGAAAGGACTTGTCTAAAGGCTGGTTTATGCTCAGAAACCAGGTCGTCTGCATGTGTGTCGCAGTTAACGCAGATATGCCTCCGCCCCTTCCAAAGACACTTTGCTGCACCTCTCCAAAATTGACAGGAGGCCTCTGATTGGTCAAATCTACATCCACTCTACACTGTGTGTATTTTCTGTTTGGTACCTTACCGGCTTGTTTTGTTTGCATGACCACTATTGTGGAAAAGGACTCGTGAAGATGGACCAGCTAGAAGAGCGAGGTGCGTGAGAACGCTGGGATCCATTTTCCACCTGGATCCCCGCTCTTTTTGGCCCTCATGTCCCGCCGTTGTCGCACAAACTTGCCCCCACTTCCTCTCCTCCTCGGCCGTATCTAGACCCACTGCTGGTTTGTGATCGTCCCTCTTGCGTTGTGGTGTGGAATAACATAGCCCAGCGATAAGCTCACTGCGACACACTGCTGCTGAGGATAACCAGGCCTTAACGGCTGCCGTAGAAGTTGGCATAGCAGATTTCCTGCATTAGACTGGGCCTAGGGTGGAGGTTCTCCTTCCAGCAGGACATGCAGCCTAAACACACAGCCAGGGATAGTCATTACTTAAAGCCAGGTATACACTGTGCAATACTTTCAATTATTGCACGCAACTACAGCTCAACTGTACGATGAAATCTCATGGTTTAAAAGTTCACAGCTACGATGTATGTTCTGTGCGGCCCGACGCTCTGATGCGATCTACCTGCTCACACTGCACGTCTAAAAACCACTCGTCAGACTCAGCGCCAAGAAATGGCTCTGGTCGGACTTGTCAATCTGTAACAAGAAGAAGAGGAACTCTTGTTTGCACATCCCCAGTGCTTGAGGTTCTGGTAAATTGGCTCATAGACGCTCGTAGCTCTGCTTTAGCAGCAGGATTTGTCCACAAACATCTTACAATAGCCGACTGAATTTCAAACATGTTCGATTCTCACCTGACCTCACAATTCCTGATCGGGAGGTAGTCTTGAGAAGCTGAACGGCCCTCATCACACGACGCAGAACGAACGATAAGGCTGAAACTCGGCCAGATTGAAAAAATCAGCCTGAAAAGGGCAAAAAAATCATAGTGTATGCCTGGTTTAATTGTGTTTGACTGGCCACAAACTCCTCCTCAGAATGTTTAAAAAATGGATCTCCTCAGATGTTCTCTATCCAACCTGATGAATGTTTTAGAACATTGGGCTAAAAGTTTCAGTGTGAAGTAGTGCTAACCTGCTAGCTGCAACCAGGATTAGGGAGATTTTTAAAAGCTAATGCCCGAGGGGGACTGACTATTAAAGCAAACTGCTCTTTTAGGTTTGTATTAGTGACACATCTTGTAAACCACGCAGCGCTTTCCTTCCTCTTTATACTTCTGCTTTACTTTGTTCTGTTACGTAAAATACTCTGAAAGCTGTGGCTGGAATGAGACGAAATATGGAACAATTAATACTTTTACAAGGAGCTATTGGCCCCAGAAAACCCCTTCAGTTATTCTCATCAGGTTAAATTTCTTCTAATCACCATGAATCCTATTTTAATTGGTCAACAGTTTAACTTTGACCTTATATTCAGCAAATGTTAGGTTGAGATGGATGTGGTGTAATATGTGGAACAATGTCTTCATGGAGGGGAAACAGTGTTTGCAGAATCTGCTGAATGTTTCTGTGGCTTTGCACCTTTTTTTTCTGTATGATTTGCATTTTAACAACCTCCTTTAACCATTTAAAGCCGGATGCAAAAAACTATTGTCTCAGAAACTTAAAAAAAACAAAAAAACTGAGCATTTGCTAAAAGCTGGTGAAACTGTTTATGAAGGCAGGCTAAAAAGACTTTCCATAAATACTTTAATAAATGTAAAATTAAAAGGTAACATTTATGAGGGCTCGTTTAAAATTGTTAAAGACGATTTTAGACATGTCCTTTCTTAAGATGATTAAAAATATCAGATGATTTTTGTGGTTTAAAAGGTCTTAAATTTAAAGCTAATATTTAACTGACCATCTGTCTTCAGTTAGTCCAGGGCTGCACCTATTTTTTAGTTTACTAATTGATTATTGTAGTGATTTTTCTTAATCTAAAGATTCCTTTAGTAAATACACATTTGGAACATATTAAATTTAAGAAGTGAATGTATGTATCTATGTATATATATGTTCATACATACTAGGGCTGAAACTAATGATTATTTTGCAATCTGTCAATTATTTTGTTGATAATTCGATTAATAATAATTGGCAAAAGATTCCTTAAAGAAGATTTTCTACCAAATCAGACTAAAGCTTTTACACTTGAGGAGTTCTGGATAGAGGATATTGACAGACGAAAAAGTACCTTTTAACCTAAATGCAAAATGTTTCTATATTTTTTTTACAATCTTTGTATAAGTATTCCTATTAGTTGGTTTCTCTGTCAGCTAAAGACATGTTTTAGAGTCTCTATACCCCAGTTAACGATTAATCGATTACTAAATTAGTTGCGGATTATTTCAATGATCGATTAAACACGATTAATCAGATTGTTTCAGCCCCAATACAACTTAATCTCTAACGGTAAATTATGTTTTATCCATAAAAATGTTTCATAGTTCTAGAGTTTTGTCTTAATTCCTGCCTTAAATAGGTCTGAATTATAAATAAGACTAGAATAGAAAATCACAGAAATATCATTAACTTTTCTCACTGGTGAGACTTGTTAGAAACAAAGTGAAGGTTTAGTTGAAATTTGGAGTAGGCTTTAGAAAATTTGCAAGAAAAAAACACAAAAAAGATAAATTAAAAAGGATAAATTTGATATGCATCAAATTCTTTTATATATATGTTGCATTTTAGTGGAAATTGTGATTAGGATTTTATGTAGATGTTTCTTTGCATTATCTACATGCTACAAATATGCCCATAGATGTTTAGGTGTTTTGTTTTTGTTTTTTTCTCCTCAAAAGTTCTGAATATTTTTAATGAATAGAATAGCTCGTTGACTTTAACATCAGTCTTGCTGAACGTGAAGTCCAGGTAACATTCAACTCTATGTATGAAACATTTTAACAGGTACTTCCTCCAATGGTGAAATCCCCACATGTTTATGATGCAAATAGCGCCTTCATTAAAACCAAATTATTAGAATAGGAGGTGAAGCTCACCTCTGTGGCTCCAGGGTCAGATTATTTTATGGCCTTAGAGCTCTTTTGCGTTGCATAACGAGCTATTTTATCAGTTTTAGAGAACATCAGAGACCAGACAGTGCATTGCTGAAAACAAAACTCCAGATTTTCCCAGAATTAGATCTTCATAAACGGCAAATTTGATTAATCTATTAAAATCGATTTAAACAGCCCATCCCTACGGCGACACTGTGCCTCCGTTTCTGAACCAGACTCTCTCTGATCCCATCAGACGCCGTCTGTCATTGCTGCTGATTTCTGAGAGAGGCTTTATGTTGGAGCTTAAAATTCAATCCCTTTCCTGGTCTTCATTGACCTTCTGCTTCTGCAGCCAATGCTTCGCTCAAAAGGCCCTCAAGCTTTCCTGGTTTAGAGTTGGTAGCTCATGTAGGTCCAGCTGCCTGATGTTTTCCACCTAAATAAAGCCAAAGCCCGCTATGGTCCTAGTCGGTGGGTCGGCGGGCTCAGACTGCTGCATTGATTTTAAATGCAGAGGAGAGATGGCTTATAGATCGGCTGCTGGAGGAGAGCGGAGCTCTCGTTACCTCAGAGGATGAGCTGGATGGGTGGATCAGAGCAGTGTGTGTGTGTGAATACGTTAGTGAGCTGTTAATGAGTGATTTCTGCTGTTCCACTGCTTTTACTCCCACTGACAGTTTGTGTCGTTGGTTAAATTGAGGTAATGAGGCAGTTTTCTTTCTGTGTCACGATGCAGAAAATCTTGACCCTGCAGCTGTGGCTCCAAAAATGCTTAGATTATCAACCTGCTAAGATCTTTTCAATTTTGATTTATATCAGAATATCACTTTGTTTTTCCATTTGTTCCGAACGAGGGACCTACCCGCTCCAGCCGGTGAACAATACCTCCTTAACGACCGACCCTTAACAATCATAGACAGGTTTCAGGTATTACAGGAGACAATCCCCCCCTTAATGGCAATCCCCCCTTTAACGACCGACCCCTAGAATCATAGACAGGTTCAGATATTACAGGCTAACGATGGAACCAAACGACCCATTCATCGGTTACCATTTGCATGTTTCCAAGCAATACAAGGCCTTGTCTACATAAAGACTCAAACTCACTGCGGATCCAGACATTTGAATTGAGAAAGCTTCCTGGAGAGGTGGCGAAACGTCTTCAAATCTTGGAAACCAAGTCCAGTGGATATTTTTTGAATTTTTACGGAATGACTATGACCTGGATGACTGAGAACCTTCATCAACTTTTCCATTTGTTTTATCTTTTTTAGTCATAAATTATTGTCTGAGGTCAAGATAGAATAGATTAATTCCCACCTTCCTGTTTGCTGCTTTAGTTTAACATTAATAAACTACAGTTTTTGTTCAGCAACTAAAAAAGCTGAATAGCTGTATCATGAATCAGGCTTTTCTTCCTGTGTTTGTTTGCATGCTGCTTTTTTTTAACTGTTCTCCTCAGTTGCATCTAGAGGAGAAACATCTGATCTTTAGACGTCTCAGAGTGACGCTCTGCTCCTAAAGCGCACTGCAACCGCTGAGAGGTTTGAACAGATTTAAAGGAGGGTTAAAACGGATGTGAGCTGTCAGATCAAACACTGCAGAGCTCTATATCGCTGTATCTATTAGGGCTGAAACTATTGATCTGATCTATTGTGATTAATTGATCATAGAAATGATTGTCTGCTAATTTAGTAATCCATTAATCTTTAATTGGATTATAGACCCTAAAACATGCCTTTAGCTGACAGAACATCCCACTTAGGACAGTAATTATACCCAGATTGTAAAAAAATAGATAAAGATAATAAAAAAAAAAATGTTTGTCAATATGCTCTATCCAGAGTTTCATCTGGCTTAATTCTGTAAAAAATCTCTTTGAGGAGCTTCTGGTATCCGGTTACTAATCGAAAAAATAATATAGAGATTAGTCGATTAGCAAAATAGTTCTTAGTTGCAGCCCTAATAAAAAAAAAAAATATATATATATATATATATATATATATATATATATATATATATATATATACTTATATATATATATATATATATATATATATATATATATATATATATATATATATATATATATATATATATACTTATATATATATATATATATATATATATATATATATATATATATATATATATATATATATATATATATATATATATATATATATATATATATATATATAGCCCATGTTGTCATCCTTTGGAAAGACTAGCTGCAGTCCTAGAATGTGAATAATGATCTATGTTTATTGTTGTTTAAATGCACGATGCTTCCATGACTATTGATTTTTTTTTTTTATTTGGCTAAACTGATATAGAAGTTAATAATGACTTTAGATTAGTAAATGATGTGGCGTCATTCTGATATCAGATTTCACGACTGAGTATCATTGATGTCATCATAATAGACTTTGTGGTATCGGCAAACAATGTCTTTTCACTCAAACCAAACCATATAATACTGTGTAATGATAAAACGGGTGATTTTGTGCCCTTAGTGCTTTGATCTAATCTTTGGACAAACTTTGCAGAAAGCAAAGGAGGGGCCAGAATATCACTCTAGACATCTAGTATTAGTACCTTCATTTAAGTTAATATAAAATATGTTTTTTAATTTTAAGTCAGTTTTCAAATTGTAATCATGAAATATTATTTATCGTCCCTTATATTTATAATCTCAGCTGCAGTGCGTTTACCGGGATTAGTGACAGCAGAAAAACTAACTTCTGCAGTACAATTCAATACAGAAACATAAAGAAGAATAGATATCATTTGACATTTCTAAAAAAAAAAAATTAGATTTAAAGTTTTACAACTAAGTACAAATGGAAAATATTGAAATGACTGGAGATTCGTTTGGATTATATTTCAGTAGACATAATGATGGATCAATGGGTTATATAAAACAATATGTATGTCTCCCTACTTTGCTTGTAATATTTTAAGGCTTTTTAAGCTTTGGTTACTAAATGTCCCGACAGATTCCATTAGGAAAAGTCTAATGTTGATGATCTGGTCATAAATGATGAAAATGACCTATATTATTAATGTCACAGTACACTATCCAAACACTCACCTCAGCATTTCGAATGCCTGAACCTGAATGAAAGAGCTGCTTTCTGATTAACTTAGCTTATATTTAGTTATTATATATTGTTTGACAGTCAGCTGATCTTTTAGAAATCAGAGAAGCTGTAAGAAGTTAATGTCTAGGGTAAAAGTAACATACCAGTAAATATTCACTATTCAGGGCAGGAGTGCATCTAAAGTGACGCATACTTCAAAGGCATGAGAGGATTTAATTGATTTACAGAAATCCCCCTTTGTTTCCTCACATTTAGGGATTTATATTTTTGTCCCCAGTGAGGTTGACTGATATGACTGCTACTGGCAAATCCAGGCTTAACCGTGTGAAGGTATTTACATGTCAATTAACCTTATGGGTCCCTTTTTTTATTAGTCATGCTTCATCAGACCATTGTAAGATGGTTAAAGTTGGTCTTTATCTCACTCAGTTAAACCTGGGCTCTATTTGACCCCTTGTAGTGTTTGAAAACAGGGCCCCATATGTTGTTACCTGCGACGGCATCCTGTCATCAGGGACCAGTTTCTAAAAGCCAGTGATGCTGGAGGCAGACGGTGCTCTCTAACTGCTGTTAGCTGATATTCACTGCTTTAGTGTCCTAACAGATCTGCAGGCTTTTAAACACCTCCAGGCTCTGTTTATAAATACTTAATACACTTTTTCTTCACATTTGATAAATAAGTCTTTCTATTAGAGATGCAACAGCTCACAGGGGTCAGTGGGGTGATTGCAATGGAATGAAAAATATAAACTAGTTAACATCATGGTTGAAATATTTAGGGAAAGTGTTGCAGTTGGATGATTTAATGCTATGGTGCAGCTCTAGCAGGAGTCCTTTGAATGCTTTCTATGCAGAGTAAAATAATGAGATAAACTTCACAGAAGATCCTCCTAACTGCACAACATGTGTTTCTTATAATGGCTAATGGTTCCCATAGAGGCGATTAGCACATTTTATTTCCTCCGTCTGTTAAAGAGGAAAAAAGTCTAAAGCCGACACTGAATGGATCTTATCTTTTATTTACTGTTTTGAAGGAAGCTGCACAGCTTTCAAATGTTCACTTAGATTTACTCACAAGTAAAGTCAGAAAGAACTGATCTCTAGAGGTTTTCCTCAAGGCAGAGCGACAGTAACAATAAGCCACACCATCATCTCATCCCAACCAGGCAGTGCGACCTCTGAACACACTGTTGGGGGACTGTTAGTACCGTGATCATGTCTGTAGATCTAGAGCTGTATGCGAAATATTGTGCTTCAGGTTTTTTGGTGTCAGATCTGTCATCCTCTGCTCTACATCTTTCTCAAGATCAAGACACTGGGTTTTAATGCGCAGGTTCCTCATTTCGCACTCTTTGTTTTTGATTTTCAAAGTGGGTCATGCACAGTTAGCTCATCAGATGTAGTTTAGAGATAAGGCCACATAGAAATATGTAGTTCACTCATTTATTAGGAACTGGGGCGAAAGGAATCAACTTTGCTGCTTTAAAGCATTCATGACTTTGCGTCTTTAGATCTGCGTTTGTTGCTTAATTAACTCATTTTATGGAGCTGCAAAGTTGCACAAATTTTTCTTTTGTATGGAAAAGAACCATCAGCTTTGTTTTATTTAGGCACATGTTTTATTTAGGCCAAAATAAGGACTTGATGAGATAGAAACAACAATGCTGCTTCAAATTTGTTTTTTTTTTACCCTTTATCAGATTTTTTTTTAGTAAGGATGTATGAATAGACCAATTTGTTATTAATTATGGACCCATTTATGTGATAATTTATGTATTTCATGCATAATCCGAATCAGAAAAGCTTGTTTTTCAGCAAGTTGCACAATGAAAGTGTCCACATTCAGTGCCTGTATGGATCATGAATAAGCAATAAGGATAAAAAGGAGAAATGAAATTATGTGAAAAGTACAAAAAAGATACAATAGAAATATAAATGCAAAAAAAAAAAAAAACGTAAGTATGAATACCAACATTTAACAAAACAATAACAGAAAGTATGACAATGATATAATGACGAGCATGACAATGATATAAAGGAGGTAAAAGTGACAAAATACTGCACATTGTTTTTATTTTTTTTATCTTGCAATGTAATATAATAGATAATATAGCAGCATGCATTGTAATGTCCAAAATGATCTAGCAGCATTTAACAGGGCGATGGTTGATGGTTAGTTTTTTTTTGTTGAATAATGGGGAAGATAAATAGGAGGGAAATGAAATCCTTTCGACCCAAACACCCGTTTGGTGACTCTCCCTCTGAGGACTTCTGTGGTTTTCAGTTTTTACTTGTTGCAGTGATTTTAGCACAGCATCATACACAGACGCACCTTGATGCTTCCTGAGCACGCACACACAAACGCCCACATCACAGCGAGGTCTGCTGGGCGTGAACGCACTCATCATAGCGCGTCGGAAATGACTGCGAGAACACATTTAGTTGACATACTGTCTTTAGTGCTCAGCGTTGAGTCAGCAGCTCACTCACAAACACTCAGCGAATCCCTCAGAGAGGCAGAAAATGTTTTCCAGACAGCATTAGGAACATCTCTGCCCTCTGAGGGGCCGACAAACATCTGCTGCCATCTGCTGCAGCTCCACTCTGTGCCTCTATGTTCAGGGGGGGGGGATGCTCTGCAGAAATGGTGTCATGTCTCATCAGGATGAGGTCACGTACTCTCTACGGGAGAGGCCGACTCTGACCACACATGCGAACAAATTACAGCCTTGCAGGCATTTTTTGTGCTTGTCGTGGGTTTTAATTCCCTGCAACTTTAATTGGCTTCATTTGCTCTCGTTAAGGTTTCCAAACATGCATCAGCTGTTAGTCATAAGTTCATTTTTCAGGAATCCTATCTTTTTGAAAAAAACTTAAAAAGCTATATTTCTACCTTCCTTCTGAATAGTCAGGCTTTCTTCTTGTTCTTTAGGATGGTCCAGCTCAGCAGTTCTTCTGCTCTAAGAGAGTCCTTTATTTCAATCCTTTTATGGTCCAGTACCTGGTTGCACATTATTCATTCAATCTTTTTCTCATAACATAATGTTGGTTGGGAAGTTGAAACCAATGCTGGGGTCCTAATCCCCTCGGTAGGCTCCATTCTTCCTGATGGATTCCTAAAACAAAAAGCTGAATTATTTATTACACCACAGAACAAGAGCATTACTCCCAATATCGGACAAAAATAAATCTTACATTTCTTTTTGAGAGAAGTCATTATTCAGGAGCCGTAAATCATTTCCACTGTGTGTGTGTCCATAGTGCTCTCTGGCAGATGGTGTTTAATCTTCCTCGGCCATCTGGACTGACTTTTCCTGGCGTCTTTTAAAGGCCCACACACACACACACACACACACACACACCCCTCCTGTGTTCGGCTCACTCAGGTGCGTGTCATGTTTACTGAGAAACATTGCATAGAAAATGACAACAAGCTCACAAATGAGCTGGATGATTGAGTTCTACAGAACTACAGAGCAAAAGAAACGTGAATTTACTTTATTATATTTAAAAAAATAATAAGTACGTAAAGGATTATTTAATCTAAGAGCATAAATCCTGCAACTCTTTGGGGTTCTCACCATGTTTTTTTTTTTTAATTATTTTTGTTTATTTGCTAATTAATCCCGATCTTTTCTCCATGTTGGAGGTGATGTTCATATTGGCCCGCTAAGCTGAAACTGCTCATATTAGCATTATCACTGCTGTACCCAGAAATAACTTAAAAGCCATGATGCATTTTCTAAATGTATACCTATGCTAGTAATTTGATATCAGCATAGTCAGACTGAAGACGATTAAAGTCAATGTTAGTTTTTTTAAATCAAAATGGAGATCTACCGTAGGGTCATGTTTATCCAACCAAATATGTTAATTAAAGTAAAAGTTTCTTGTCGTGATTTCTTCTCTTATAATCGAACAATCTCAAAACAGGATTCAGAATAAAAGGTATTAGAAACCTTGCTGTCTCTGTTGTCGTTTACAGAAGGAAAACGCAATTGGCCTTCGTTGGGAGGGTTGAATCTTCTAGCCTTGTGAGACCATCCTGATCTCACGAGCTTTCAGGATTTCACTTGCAGATCAGTCTGGAGACTCTCCGTTAAAGAAAAATTGGAGCCGTTCACCAAACGAACGTCCAATCAGCGTTGGCTTTGAGGCGGGTTGAGGTGTGACGCAACGAGAAGCGCGACAGTTCAGTCTAAAGAACATGGTGGCTTCAGCCGATGAAACTAGCGTTAGCGTGGCTATCGAGCAAGTTTTATCGGAATTACAGAGTACTTCTTCACTGAAAGAAGAGCAAAACACTGCTCTGGAGGCTTTTCTCGGAGGAAAAGATGTTTTTGCTCTTCTCCCGAATGGTTTCGGCAAGAGTTTGATCTATCAATTGGCTCCTCTTCGTCGTCGCTCTGTTATGTCATATGCTTCGTTGATCTGATTGGTTTATTTGGCCCGTCTATCACCAACATAGGCCAATCAGCTAACCAGTATTTTCGCCCCTTCCCAAAATTACTTCTACGGAAGGTTTCCAGATGGATATGCGGAGCAAATCCATCTGGCGGAGTCAGGTTATGAATCTTCGGAGTTTGTCTGCAGTCAGAAGAAGCATACTGCCCTCTAGGGGCCAGGCCACCATTTGTGGCGTTTCTTCTAGTGTATTTTATCCTTTAAGATTGCAAATAAAAATAAAATATGCGTTAAATGAAACTGATGAACAATCTTACTTTCTCCTCTGCGCAGCTAGCATGCTAAAAGCTGTTTAAGTCGCTAACAGATGCGGTAACCATTTGTCGTTTGTTACCCTGAGACGCTAGGTGATTAGCCTGAACCATGGGGATAGTTGAGAAAAGTAAATTCTCTCATGATTGCATCAAGTTACACTACAGACACAATTATGTTTGTTGCATGAGACCTACTTTGTTAAAATAACAAACACAAAATAAGGGCAGTTACGCACCAGGAAGCAGATTTGGAGTCAAATTAGCCGTGACATCTTGTTAGCAAAACTACAGCAAGAAGTTTTGTTTTCGTGAACAAGCTGGGACTGAAGATGTTTGTAGATGTTTCTGACATTTCCTGAAGCTCGTTTTTGTTTTGATTTTAATAAAGAAATTGCATTGGGGGCTTACAAAGGAGGCTTTTTCTTTGTAGACATGCTAACACTTAAGTTACATGTTGTGCATTTGTATAGGGCTCTATCAAGTCTGAGGACTCCTGAAGCACTAAAAAAATAGTTTCTAGATGATTCATTGTATTCACAATCTAATCAAAGTAAAATAATAAACTGGCTTTGTTACAATTTAGAAGAGACAGACAACTTTTTTTAGGACTTTTATGTGAGGTAACTCACCTGAGGTGGGTTTGCCGACACATCAAAGGGAAAACAAAGTTACAGCTGGTGTACACTTCGATCATTGCAAGCTAGAAATAAGCATGAAAAGCCATGAAACCAATGAAAGCTTGGAGCCAAACATGTACGACATGCTTGTGGTTAGTGCAGAGGAGAATCACAATTTTCAGCCCGTAACCCCAGCTGCCCTGCAGCACACTGATAGATGGGGCCCTCTGACCACCAATGGATGAAGTGTCTTACACCAGGACACAACTTAGGGGTAACAGTGACAGCATGCATGAGTTTTCCTGCAATGAGAAGGTTGCTGTTTCAAACCCCAGCTTCATCTGTCTCAGTTTCAGAATGGTTCCATGAATGGGCGATTTATGCCAATATGGCAGCCATCTGTCTGTATTCTGACATTGATATCAGATCAGGGCAGGCCTAGTTTCCAGCTAGCTGCCTTGCTGTAGGAAGTCTGTTTCACAGAAGCCACAATATTTTGGGTTGAAGCTCCTATGAACTCTTTATTTTCCCATAAAAAATGGTAACACAACACAGCTGTTTGTTTGTTGCAAAACAAAATCGGTATTCTACATTGGGATCCTTGTTAGTTTTCACAGATGGACGGGGAAACTTTGATAGCCATTTTTTGTTGATAGGAAACACTGGATAGTTGCCTGTAAAAGCCACATGGAAGGACCAGGTACATGGTCTCAGTGGAGTTGGTTCTGACATTCAGCAGTCATTGGGATAAAGTTGGAGACCACCCTGGACGGGTCTACCCTCTTATAATAGGAAGCTGCACATAGAAACTCCAAAGAGATATTTGTTTGGGATTCAAACTGCCAGCCAGTAGTGTTATCAAATGGCTCACAAAGGTCTGCTTCGATACCAAACTGTTTTAGGTTAATAGTTTTAATGGTTATGCATTACTGCTAGGCAACCAATAATACATTGATACATTCCAACGGTGGGATGGACTTTAACCGCTGAGGATGCCACAAGAAATAGACTATAGTGACCAAGATGATGAAGCTCAGGGAGGCGTAGGAACATCTCCTGATGGAAAACAAGAAAACTCAGGAGTTTGAGTTAATCTCAGCCAATTATGACATAATATCATGAATAATTAACAATATTCCTTTGATTGGTTGTTTTCTTTATTTTGTGCAGCCCAACCTGGCAGCTCTGTGAGCTATAACACTATTAATGAGCTAGAAGCTCTTCACCAAACTGTGGACTGATTAACCAAATAAAATAAAATAAAATCTGTATATGTAAGAGTATGGAGTGAATTTTGTTTCATTATTGTTGCAAGCACTGATAATGCTTTATAAATGGAAATAACAAAAAAGCCATCTGGAAATTAAACCATGAAAATCTTCTTCATATAAAAAAAAAAGGTTTTGACAGTAACTATGCTGGATTATCAGAATTTACAATTTTTAAATGTTTCATTAGATCTTATCTGATACAGTCAACAATGTTGTTTCTTAGGACCCTGTCACATTTAGCCAGCGTATGCCTGATGTCCCAGAATCTCCTAAAACGCTGGCATATGCTGAACTTTCTATGTATTTTTTCAATTTTGGGCGTATGCATAGCATATTCATAACGAGTCCAGAACTTAAGTCCAACGACAGCCTAACTTATGCATAACGCACAGCAGCGTAATGCCCATGAAATGATGCACAAGTCAGTGTCCTGATGGGGGCGGGGATGCGCCCAGAGGTGCCCGCTCTGCATAAAGAGATTTATTTGATCGCGGTATTAACATAGCTGCTGTTTATCAGTGTAAATTACACTTAATGTATGTCAAGCATCAGACAACTGACCTGTAACTAATGGCCCATGTATGAAATATACGCTGGCATACGTCGCTGTATGTCGACACATTAACTTATACAAAGTGTACCCATAACTTATCCAGCGTATGCCAGCGTTTTTGCCAGATTTTTCCTATGTCAGGCATACTCTGGCTAAATCGTCAAGGTGTGATAGAGGCTTAACATGCATGCAGACCAGTAGAAATACACCTTTTCTCCTCTTTCCCTAAGAAAGCCCACCTCCAGAAGTGAAGAGAATTTGATTTGGGGAATGCTATTTGAAACAAGAAAAAAAAAGAAAAAAAATGTTTTATTCTAATTGGGGAAAAAAAAGAAAAACGATCTGAAAGATGGAATGTGAAAGCAGAAAATAAGAAAATTAAAAATAAGAACCCTAAAAAAACAAAATTACTGTCAAAACCATGTTTGGATTAAAGTTTTTTAAAGTTTCATATCTTAATTGGATTTTCCTCAAATTCCCGTCTACAAAACACGTTCTTTGCTTTCAACCATAATGGAAGAAAATGCACTCCATATATTCCAGGAGTAAGCTTGGTTTGAACGGGCAAATCCCCGAATCATCTAAGAAAGTTAAAATCCACCATCAGTAGGATAATGAGAAAATCATCGTAACTATTCAGGTTAACCGCGACCTTTTATTCTCCTGAGCCCTCCAGTGTTTACATGATATTTAACCAGAGCCACACATATTGGGTCACTTTGTTCTTTGGGCTCCTGAACCAGAACGGATCTATCTTAGCTGTATTTATTTATGTCTTCGGTCATTCTGCTTTGTATTTGAGAGGGAGGCAGGAAATGTGCGCTCACAGTCCTAAAGACCTAAAATGGAAACCTCCGCCCGTCCCACGCTGGCTGAAGAGAATATTGATGGATGCAGAGAGGCAGAGAAAGAGGAAATATTGATTGATAGGAAGAGGCACACAGTGGGGGAGGAGAGCTGTGTGTTGTAAGCAAAAAACTGATAATGAGAGGAAGACGAGCTCAGATTGGTTCCATCTCCTCTCTTCGGTTCATACGGTGCATTCCTCTGTGGTAACAGGCAGGGTCAGTCTGTGTGTGCGTGCTGTAAAAGAAGCATTGTGGGGACCGCTATTGTGAGGTCATGGGGTGATGATGTAATCTGTGTAACCCTGCGCCACTTTTCCTGAACGCGGCCCAGCTCTGTGTCCATGATCGGTCCAGTCGGGACCAGAGGGGGTCGGCCTTTCCCCCTCAGCCAGATCAACACAACTTAAAAAAACAACAGTTTACTCCTTTTCTCTAGTCCTCGTTAAACACTCCCTCTAACTTGTTTCCTTTTACACATCTTGGATGATATATCCACAGAATAATGGCAGAAAAACTTTAATGAATCATGTTTAGTGTTTCATTGAGTGAATATTAAAATGATAAAGGATAATTAGAATGTCCGGTGTATTATTTTTCTTTTCAGGTACATAATATTTTTGAAACGAGAATCTGTACCCAGACTTGGACTCGGAAACTTTGATCTGTTTGTTTTAAAGTTAATTTACGGCACAGATCTTGAAAACAGAGCTACAGTAGCTGGAAAATGGCAGATGGGACGGTTTAGGCATCATGTCTGGACATGTCCAAGATGCTCGTAATAGATTCTGCTCTCCTGCTGGAGATCTTCAGATATTTGAAATTAATCTCTATAAAGCCTCACCTCCTCCTGCAGGCACCATCTTTGCATAAATAAAAAAAATACTTTTTTAACTTTTTCATCATGTTAAGTAATCCTGGGGAATAAATTCCTGCATACATACTTTATTCCTGGTAAAATCTGCTGAAACTAAAAATAGCTTTAGCCCTTTGCAAGACAGTAAGACAGATTATATTTTATTTACATGCACCAGAAATTAAACATTGATGTTGGTGATGACAGGTTGAAGACTCTATTTGATCTTAGACTCTGATTTAAAATCAACATCCTGTTGTTGGTCCTCATGGGGAGCAGTGGAAGGATGGCGAGCTAATTAATGCTTTAATTTCTGAGTAAAAACACAGTATCCTCCTGATGATTTTGTCTACAAAATAAAGATAAAGATCTGTGGGGTTCATTTTTATCCAGAGGTCAAAGGACGTTGTTTTTTTTAGTTTATTAATTAGGAAATATTTCCTGAAAACTAACCTCTTTACTTTAGTATCGGTTTCTGAAAGTAAGCCAGTGTTCATCTTTGGACACCGGAAGCTTTGATGTTCCTTTATTTATTTAGTTCTCTTTAAGGATCATTATATTATTTTATTATTTAAAATGTAACCCTTAAAGAGCTTATTTGAAATGGCCCAAAACTGACTTTATTTGACATTCTAGCTACAGTACAAATGACATTTTTACAAACAGTTACTTTAAATCAGGGATTTACTTGAAGAAAATAATATTTCACATGTTTTCTAAAGTCTATGGATGATTAAAAACAATGAATTGCATAAACCTTTAACTGAATTAAAATCAAACTGATTCATATTTTTCCTCCTTTTTAAACATTCGCCTTCAAGCAGTAGGCGCTGCCCTGAAAGGATTCCCCTCCAGGCGTCTAAAAGATGAGAAAGCGTCCATCCTTCCTCCGACACTCTTCCTCTGCTGTCAGAAGCTTCCTGGTTTTCCTTGGCAGCTGCAGGATGAGCTCCGAACTCTCCCTCAGCATTGCCTCCTTTTCCTCAGCTTTCATTTGTCCCACTTTTCATTTTCCTCAGCGTTTCTCCTTCACAGAGTTCTCTGTTAACAGCTGTCAGAGCAGAGAAGTTTAACGAAACCCATTTTCTATCCAATTCCTGTTTGAGTGGTTTTAAAGTTAGTGCTGTCTGTATTTGTGTCCTGTGGGCGGGGCCAGATGTGTGCCTTCCTGTGCAGATGTTGCAGTGGGGAAACAATCACAGGACGCGCTCTTATCAGCACGTCCAACAGCTGGACGGATTTATAGCGTCTGGGTTGGACGCTTTAATCAGTCTGAGTGCGGCGGCTGCAGGAGAGGTACGCCATGAAGACTCTTCTGTTTTACGTCAGGAACAGACAATATCAGGTAGAGTCCCCCCACATTACACATAGTGCTGGTTTTAGCGGTTTGATCATGGTCTGCAGGTTTAGACCCACTGCTTTGCTTTGCAGTCTCGGCTTCACGTAGGTTATTTTTTAACATAACCGTTATACAACATGGAAACGCTGTGCCAGTCTGAGTTTGTCATCATCAGGACTTCATGCAGATCTGTCTGGACGATCAGTTCTGCATGAAAGCTCAAAGTAGCTTTTATGCTATGTTGATGATTGAGGGGAAAAGGTTGTTATTTTTTATAGAATACTGAGTGCTGCTGCAACATTTCAGTCCCTGCATTGTTCTACCTCACAACACATCTCCATCCTGTTGGCGGGGCCTTCCTAGATATAAACAAGGGGGTTTATTTTTAGGTCGGAGTTGGACTTTCCAGGGATTTATCATTGTACGACTGCCTCCCTGGTTTGGATCTGCAGAACAAAACCACAGCCTCGATTTGCTTTGGTTCCAAATACCAAAGAAAAAGAAACTCAACAGGTGGGAAGGAAGCTGACGAATGTTGTGATGAAGATTCTGGCTTCAGTTATTCATCGCCCGTCCTTCTCTTTTCCATTAACATCAGGGCCTCAATTGCTCTCCTCCAGTTTTGAATTCAGGCACTTAAACCTGTATAAAGTGCTGAGGTCCATGGGAGCCAGAGTTAATCAGTCAACTCAATAACAATGGGAAGAATTTGAAGGAAACCTGGGCTGATGTTTATATTTCCTGGGCCCAAAGAGAAGGGAAATATATATGATAACAGCAAATATCTGGTATTGACCATAACTGCAGCACTAATGTTGACATTCAGTGTAATATTCAATTCATTTTGGTGGATCCTTAGTGTTGATGGTTTATTTGTTTTTTTTAAACTAGATGTGCAATAATAATGATAATAATTTTTTTCTTGAGTGATCTGTCAAATTTAATTAGATTAAAAGAAGATTTTCTACAGAATTTTAATCAACTTAAGCTGAACCTGTGCTGCCAGTTAAAAAATGGCTTGTGCCAGTTGGCAACCAGCATATGCCAGTTGAAAAAAAAAAAGGCATATGCCACTTGAAAAATTAGCATGTGCCAGTTGGAAAAAATTGGCATGTGCTGGTTGGAAAAAATTGGCATGTGCCAGTTGGAAAAAATTGGCATGTGCTGGTTGGAAACAAAATGGCATGTGCCAGTTGGGGGGAAAAAATGGCGTATGCCAGTTGGGGAAAAAAATGGCATATGCCAGTGGGGGGAAAAAATGGCATATGCCGGTTGGGGGAAAAATGGCATGGCATATGCCGGTTGGGGGAAAAATGGCATGGCATATGCCGGTTGGGGGAAAAATGGCATTTGCCAGTTGGGGGGAAAAATGGCATATGCTGGTTGGAAAAAAAATGGCATACGCCAGTTGGGGGAAAAAAAAATGGCATACGCCAGTTGGGGGGGAAAAAATGGCTTACGCCAGTTGGGGAAAAAAATGGCATACGCCAGTTGGGGGAAAAAAATGGCATACGCCAGTTGGGGGGAAAAAATGGCATACGCCAGTTGGGGGGGAAAAAATGGCTTACGCCAGTTGGGGAAAAAAATGGCATACGCCAGTTGGGGGAAAAAAATGGCATACGCCAGTTGGGGGGAAAAAATGGCATACGCCAGTTGGGGGGAAAAAATGGCATACGCCAGTTGGGGGGGAAAAAATGGCTTACGCCAGTTGGGGAAAAAAATGGCATACGCCAGTTGGGGGAAAAAAATGGCATACGCCAGTTGGGGGGAAAAAATGGCATACGCCAGTTGGGGGGAAAAAATGGCATACGCCAGTTGGGGGGAAAAAATGGCATACGCCAGTTGGGGGGAAAAAAATGGCATACGCCAGTTGGGGGGAAAAAATGGCATACGCCAGTTGGGGGGAAATAAATGGCATACGCCAGTTGGGGGGAAAAAAATGGCATACGCCAGTTGGGGAAAAAAATGGCATACGCCAGTTGGGGAAAAAAATGGCATACGCCAGTTGGGGGAAAAAATGGCATTTGCCTTATGCCACTTTTTTCTCTATGTACTGCTGGGGGCTGCTGAAGCAAACAAAGCTCAGCTATCAGATATCAGGATCTGCATGTATCAAAATTCAAGTGTCAGAATCAGTTAAGAGGTAAAGAATGTGGATCTTCTCAACATTAGAAATAGCAAATATTAAGATTAAAAGAAAAAGCTAGAATTCATTCATCTGTACTTGACCCCTGTTATTCCAGAAGCTGCAATTACTTGATCATTTTAAAATCGAATATATATGATTGGTTTAATACTTTTTTTTTTTCTTCATAAAATCCAACAGCTCTTAGAGTTGTGTCATTGCTGACTGAGGATGTTCTCCGGGCTGAGAACATTTGAACAAACGTTTATTGCTGCAATGTTTCACTAGATTTAATATGTGAACTAATGAGGGTAGATAGAAGATATTCTGCTTCTCTGGATTGATTATCTTCATTCTCTTTCTGTTCTGAGGTCTCTCTCTTCTGGCATATATGAAACTTTTCTGCAGCTAACTAAATTTGACTCTTTTTAAAAAGAAACATTGAATAAAGTATGAAAGTTTTGATGCATAAAAAAGGAAGTGTGTCTTTAATCAGACCTGGACTCCTGAGTCTGTTAACCCCACACTGCATGAATCTACAGTTCAGACCTTTTCTCTCTCATTTCCATTCGTGTCGACTGTGAAGTAAGTTTTATAATCCGGTTTCAGAGGTTGATGTTGAGCTTTTTTCCCCACACCTGAGCCTTGTTTAATTAAATTACTTACTTGAAGTAGCAGCTCGCTGTTCCTGCCAACTCTCTGACTCCGGGTCAGAGCTGGAACTCAGGAGGGGTTCTGTTTGGTTGCTGATGCCAGGCCCGGGTTGATTATGCTAACTGCAGGACGGTGTTTTGATTCCTGTTCATTAGTTTTCCCAGCATGCTTGTTGCATGGTGTCATATGTGAGCCTTTGCTGAGGAAGAGGTTGATTACAGAAGGAGGAAGAGGGAGGTAGAGGATGAGAGAGTAGAGGCGCAGTGTGAGACGTCCTTTAGACCAATTACTGTGGCTATGGTTCACTGTCTTTGCTTGACTTCTCCCAGCTGTTGGTTATTTCTATAATTAAAACTTAACGCTGATTGTTTCACATAAAAGGTTTATTTTTCTGACCTAGATGCCAACGTTTCTGGTAATATTCCAAAGTCCTGGTTGAAGGTTCTCTAGGGTTTCTTTGGTTATTTGATGTGTTTCTTTGGGCCTTGGCCTACATTTCAGTCCAAATCTAAACATCCTATGTTGCCCCTTCCTTTCCTTTTATATTTTCCTTCTAAGCAGCCAGTTTTTCTTAGTATTGATCAAAAGTTCTCTGGTTCTTATTAAAGTTATTTCTTTGGACTTTGGTTGCTCTTTGATTAATCTAACATTTACTCTCTGATGAGGTCTCATTGGTTTTCTGTTGCTTCTTAAAGTTTTTTTGCATTTTTATTTTGGGACTTTTACAATTTTTTTTAAATCCCAAAAAAACTCAGTCTTGCGTCATCCCTAACATTTTCCTTTTTTGAATATTTTCATGAAGTCAGATCTTTTGGAAAAAGTGTAGTTTAAGTTTTTTTTTTATTTTATTTTAGAGTGTCTTTGACTGTTGTCTAATTAATCTAAAGTTTACTGAAAGCCCTGCCTCATTCCTCACCATAACATTCTTATTTTCTGATCAGATCATGGTAGTTTTCTTGTTCTGCTGAAGGTCTGCTTGGAAAGGTTTTTTTTTTTTTAAATGCTTATTTTTTCATCCAAAACAATATTACTCTTTCCATAATCACTTAGGTGTTTTATTATATATATATATATATATATATATATATATATATATATATATATATATATATATATATATGCATATATTGATTTGATATTTTTGTGAAGTCATATCTTTTCGTAAAGTATTGTTTATTACAAGCATCTGAAGGCCTTTT
The DNA here is from genome assembly GCA_030533445.1 of Cyprinodon diabolis. Classification (NCBI taxonomy): domain Eukaryota; kingdom Metazoa; phylum Chordata; class Actinopteri; order Cyprinodontiformes; family Cyprinodontidae; genus Cyprinodon; species Cyprinodon diabolis. Next base: position 7,600,584 of record CM060082.1, read on the forward strand.
GAACTAGTTTCTTTGCACTTTGGCAGCTTTTTCTTTATACATTGATTTTCGTTATCTATTAACAGCTAAAATGTCTGTAAACCACCTACAATGGTCTTTATCTATAGTTTAGCTAAAATCATCTGTCATTTTTTATATCAAGCAGCTTATTTTTAATCTTTTATTTTATTAATTTAATTATTTAATTAATAATAAATTATTCAATTTATTCATTTGATCCTGATCATTTGATCCAAGCCAGCTCCCATGTCAGAGGACGAAGAGAGCACATCAAGCCAGTCAAAGTCAGAGAAACAGGACTACACTGATAAACAGGCTGATCTCCAACATCTAGAAACAAAGGCATTGATGGCAGCAGCACAGTTGATATTTCTCTCCAGAATGGAGTCACAGCCAAACAGGAACAGACGAGGCTAAACAGAAAAAGCAGAGAGAGCAGAACGTTAGAGATTGAACTAACAGATTCTGCATAGTGGGACAATAGAGAGAGAATGATGAAAAAGGGGACTCTATGTCCTCCAGCAGTCTAAGCCTATAGCAGCATAACTATAGAGATAGCTCAGGATAACCTGAGCCACCCTAACTATAAGCTTTATCAAAAAGGAAAGTTTTAAGTCTAGCCTTAAAAGTAGACAGGGTGTCTGCCTCACGGACTAAAACTGGTAGTTGCTTCCACAGGAGAGGAGCCTGAAAACTAAAAGATCTGCCTCCCATTCTACTTTTAGAAATTCTAGAAACCACTAGTAAACCTGCAGATTGAGAGCAAAATGCTCTGTTAGGAACATAAGGAACAATCAGATCTCTGATATCAGATGGAGCTTGGCCATTTAAGGCTTTATATGTGAGAAGGAGGATTTTAAATTCTATTCTGGATTTAACAGGAAGCCAATGAAGAGAAGCCAGGATATGAGAGATATGTTTTGCATTTATATTTAAACTTGTGGCCAGACATTCTAATTGAGATAATTTTAATTTCAAGAGGTCAAATGTTCTTCTAATATGTCATTTATAAGGAATTTTCATAAATACCTTGACTCTTTTTATCATCCAGTGTTTGATGTTTTCCTAAGGATTTTGTGTTCCTCGGACTAAACCAGGCTTCTTGGCAAATAATTTCCTTTTAAGGCATCGATATAGAACTATTACACTAACATGCAGCAGTTGCATTGCAGTACTTTGCAGAGGTTAGTCTGGTTGAATTTTAATGTCATGATTCTGAGGGAACAAACTGAGGCATGATTCAGGTACAGGTCTTTCCTTGATTCTTTTCATGTTCACTTTATCTCAATAAGATGACTTTATTATTTCCTTTAAATTATTCTTTTATTCTTAATTAGTACATTTATTTGGGACAGGCAATGAACATTATGCTTTCATGGCAAGTGACTGGGAACAGGATGGATTGAAAGAACAGTAATTAACTTCCTGGAAGATTGAGCTTTTGGTTTACTGTGTTGGCAGTATGATCTTAAGAATGGAAGGCTAGATTAAGATTTTTTACACTTCTACATTTAACAAAACATAAAAACTATTGCCCACTCATCTCTAATTAGTTAGCTTCTAAAATGATCCACTTCCTGGTTTTATGGAGAAAGTTTCTGCTGTAAAAAGATGAAAATGAACCATTTAAATGATCAGAGATGCTGAAAAAATGAGAAGGCTTTTTTATCATCCCAGACTGAATATTTTAAGAGCAAAAAAAGTGTATTTTTGCAGATGCTTTTAAGCTTTCAGCCGTTGAAGCATTCCCTGAGTTATCTTCAGAGACCACCGGCCGAGCTTAACGACCACCTCACCGTGCAGCTTTTTATCTGCCAGCTTAAATCTGAGGTGGTGTTCGACTGCAGAGATCTGATTGAGGATCTTTTCTTGTACAGTTATGAATAAATGATGATGACCTCCCCCTGCTCCTCCTCATCCATTCTTAATGCTCTCTCTATACTATAAAGTTCACCCTCATATCCGCCTGCCTTTCTCCACTTGTCTTTCCACATCTTCTATCTCTTTTAGAAAATCTTTCACTTCGTGGTTTTTATCCCTTTTCTACCTGCTTTCAGAGGAGCAGCTCTGCTCTCACTGCAACACCTTGGAAACATTAAATCAGGCTGAAGTCGTAGGAGTTTATCGGTGCTTCCCTTTCATTAGGATGAACAATGCTGTGTAGCAGCTGCCGCTCACATCTCTGGCTCTATTAGAGGACTTCCTCATGATGTTAGCAGATTCTTAGTCACTTTGAAACGGCATTCATTCCTGGGAGCCGTTGACGTATTTCATTATTGAATAGGATATAGAATGGCTTCCAGGAGAGCGAGGTCATTGCTCTAGGAGGAAACTTTCAGGCTTGTTTTATAATGAAATAAAGCTTTTCTTCAGCATCCTCCACATCCATCAGCCCCCCAGTGTCTCCTCCTCCTCTAACTTCTCTCTAGCTTTGGAGCTAGATCTTTATTATAGATCTCAAGGATCAATGTCCAATCGATATCCAATCAGGACATCCCTAGTTTCAGCACTTTAGAAAGTATTTGTCATAACTTAAAATGATTACATTAAAGAAGACAAAAACAATATTCTTAGGTTGAGTAAAGTTTTTCACATTGTGGCTATATTCTATGTCTATGTTGTTCAGGTTTAACCTGACATCCATAAAGTTTATTTCCATAAAAAAAAACTGTTCATCACTTTGGACTTTGTGTTGTTTCTCTGTTCTTTTCTGTAGGTGGCGCTCTCCTTCTTCTTCCTTGCAGCGTTGTTCCCAACTAGTTGCAAAGCTCATACTGTTAGATATTCAACTCTCATTCAGCAGCAGGATATTTTATTAAGCTCAGTATTCCCCTGCTTTGACTCACCGCTCCATCTGAGGCGTGTGTGTTATCCGAGCTGCGAGCGAGGCCCAGCGGAAGCGCACGTCCTCCTCCGACCCGCCACATCCCCAGGCGTTTGTGTGTCTGTCAGTGCGGTGACCACCCGACCCGTTAATTTGATTGCGTAACGGGCTTAGAGGGCGCAGATTCTCTGGACTGGAATCCTGCTCACTCAATCCGTGATCGCTGCTGCCATGGAGAGCCTGCCCAACACACACAAACACAGGACCGCACACACATTAACGTCCACCTTTCAGGGGCATTTGGTTGGTGCTCCCCCCCTGCTTAGATTCCAACAGTGGAAAAACTTACCTTCAGCTTTTTGCAGCAGAAACACAAAGGATGAGGATAAACAGCATCGTTGTTGTGGTCGGGATTATTCCTTCAGCGCCGCTTGGATCTATTTTTATTAGCAGAGTTAATAAGGGACATCAATGCGGTGTCGCTTTTCTCCTGCTTCCTGTCTCGGTTTCACACTTCATTGTCACACAAAGTCTCTAAATCTTTGCATTCAGAGGTTTCAGCAACTTCCATTTTCCCACAGGTGTATAAAACCCAGACAGAACCGGTCGCTCTCAGGACCTCTATGGTACCATGGCTGAAACTATGTTCAATAGATCAAGTGATAAGTGGGAAGGGATCGGTAAAAAGTGTTAAATCAGCGCATATTAGTGCTGTTTGTGTGCAGAGGTCACCAAATTTCCTCAGTCAACAGATACAGACCTCCAACCTTCGAGTATAGAGAGCTTCAAATATGGAGTTTTGCTTAACAACAGACAGATTCAGCAGTTTGGCAATACTTTGGGCCAATATTAACTTTATTTGTCTTGTATCGGTATTGGATGACATGTTCGTACTGATTCAGTAGTGCTTTTAACAGCCATGCCTTGAGATCGTGTGAAATGCAGCATTGATGCTCCCTCCCTTAACTATCCGTTGGTAATTGTTTTGTCTGATTTGTAAATAGATCTCTCTTTTTTTGTTTGACTTGAGCAATATCAGCTCCAATAATTGATCCAAAGAAAATCGTCAAGGTTACAGGTTACAGTACAAAGTAAACAGGAAAAAGAAAAGTACATTATTGTGGCATAAATGCAACACAAATAATTCAATAGAATAAAAAAATAATTAAAATGAGATGATTATATATAAAAAAGGTCAAAGGATCTTGTATGCAGAGTAGAGATGATCAAGAGGACCTGAATGGTCTGGCTGTTGATCCACTGACAGGTCTGTAATATATTTTGGAGCTCAGCTATTCAGTGATTTATAGATAAAGAGAAGTATTTTAAAGTTTATTCACTGAGATATGGGGAACCAAAGGAAGGACTTTAGAACTGGGCTGATGTTCTCCACTTTTTTAGTTCTAGTGAGGACGCAGGCAGCAGTATCCTGGATCAGCTGCTGTCCGATCCCCTTTCTAGGCAGACCGGTGAAGGCACCGCTGCAGGGATCAATTCTACTAAACATGAATGAAGCAGGAATCAGTTTTTCAGGGTCCTGATGAGACATTGGTCCTTAGTCCTTCCCATCCCTTAATTAGGGATGAGAATTTATTAGGGCTGGAGCTATCGATTAACCTGTCAATTACCGTTTTAATTAACCGATTAATCTAAAAACAAATACTTTTAGTGAATTCATTTTTGGTAAAGAAACAATTGTCTGGAGTGGATGAAAACACTTTATTTCCAATTTTAAATGGATTGTTAATACCAAAAGTGGAAAAATGGCATACGTACATAAACCATATGATATATATAAAATGATTATAAGTCTAAAATTGAAAATGTTTATATTTTTTGTAGAGTTTTTTTTATAGTTAATTGCTGCAGTAAACAGGTTATTATTTCATGTTTTAGAGTTTATTCTTGGTAATGATTATATACCGATGATTATTTTAATAATCAATTAATCAAATTAATTGTTTCAGCCCTTAAAAGTTGGCTGTTTTCTTGTGTAGCATTGCTCTCCTTCACGACCTTCTTTGAGTTTTTTTTACATTTTAATGAGGTTGATTTGAGGTTAGATGATGTAATCGGCTCTAAGGTTTCTGTAGTTTCTTCTGCAGTGATGGTAGACATGTAGGGAGTATCCCGCTGTTATCTGCATATCCAGATAAGTCTTAAAAAAAAGGAAACCAAAAAAAAAAAACCTTCTAAATCTAATTTCTCTTTGACTGAAAGTCCATTTGGATGTTGATGGATCTGTTTAAATGGAGATTTGCATAATTTCTTAGCATAGTGGTGTGGGGAGACGCTTAGCATGCTCTAAAAAAATCTGTTTTCAGCTTTGTTGCCTTATTTATAAACACTGTCAGGTGTTTAGTTCTGTTTATAAATCCTGTCAGTTTGCTCTCAGCAGAGTGAAAAAGGTTGATGAGGAAAACAAGTTTAGACTGCGGATGCACTGATGGGGCTTTAGATTAAAGATGGGATCAGATCCTGTGGTTTATGGGTTTATGTCCCGGCCAGATGACAACAACTGGTTCTGTTCAGCAGAACCGGAGCTTTGAAATGGGTTTCAGCCTCCCAGGCCTTTTAGTTACTGAGTTATTTTGTGAAGTGTACAACTCCAGATCACGCCACAGTATTTTAGAATTACAGAAACTACCTTAACTCCTTATGGTGGAGGAGTGCTGACATCTGGGTTATGAAGCTTTAAGCTGCCTGAAACCAAACTGGTTCCTTTTCCTTATAATAAACCTGCCAGGTCCGAATCAGAGAACCTCTGGAGGTCTCCAGCTCCCACCTAGGGGAAACAAACTCTTCATCCTGCCTTATTTCATAGATTTCTCAAATGATAGAGGTTTGGTGCAGCTTTTAGAAAACAAGCAGGTGTTTATATTTTTAGTTTTCATCCCAGTCCTTGGTTTGTGTCCTGCTGGTTTTTGTGTGGAAACCAGTTCGCTCTGAGCGGAGGCGACAACAGGTGGAGGTAATCCAAGAAATGTCAGCCGGACCGTCAGCAGCATTGTATACATTGTGTTTGGGAGAGACGGAGGCGCTGACAGGTGGAGGATTTCCTGCTGGGGATGGGGGGGGGGCACATTGTGTTTCTGCTCCAGCAGGTTTCAGTGGATCAGCTGGGAGCTTTAAATGTTTGTCTTTCAGTGTTTTTATCGCATGCTTATGATTGCTGGAATCTTTGGCTCATATTTCTGTCAAACTGTTGTTGCAGAGGTGGAAACTTTCAGGATATTTAGATGCTTCTAAGTTACTAAAACTTTAAACTGTTTATTACTAACTTTAAGTGAGTCATTTTGATTTGGAACAAAATGGTTTTATTACCTTAAATGATTCAAATTCCCTCTTGTTTTTTCTGTTTCTTATAAACCAAACACTCACTGCAAAAACATTTAAATTTAAATCTGGAATTTTAAATAATCTTAAAATAGGTGTATTATTTGTAGAATAAAGGAGCTACGTGAGACAGTTTGCCAATGGAACTATACAATTTACATTCAAAATAAGAAATAAAGAATTCCACTGAAGTGAATATTATCTATTTATCTACTTTTAAGATAGAAAAATACTAATTTCGTTCACAAATCATCTTAGTTAACCACTCAAATTAAGGCGAAATGCAGTTAATTTAAGAAATGTTTACTTATTTCTAGATTGTAAACTTTTAGAAGTAAACTAGAGTAATTTCTAGCATGGGTTGTTAACGCCTTATGACTCTGGTGATTATTATTGATTTTTGTTGAAACGACAGCTTAGTAATGGTGACCATTTGCTTATAGATGCCAGCCGTCAGATTGCAGCCACAGCCTCAGGGCTTTCATGTGAAATATTTTTACCTAAGTGGACCTTTGACATATTTTCACCCTTTCCTTTTATAGACATCTGTACATTTATATTAAAACTCAGCTAAATAATAACGTTTCAATCCCCCCCGCTTAATTCACTAAATGCAGAATCAGGATCAGCAGTAGGCAGATAGTCTGAAGATGATCGGCTGGATTTGGTTATTGGACGAGTGAAGAAGAGGAGCAACGTCTTTGTTTTGTCCAATTAGAGAGATGTAGCTCTGATGAACAGAAACACAGCAGGTTTCAGACAAACTATGGGATTGAAGGAAGTTATACCAGCTGACAAGCATGGTGGTGGCAGCAAAATGCTGTGGGACTGTCCCCCTGTCACTGGCATTGCTTATGGAATAATGAGAAACTACCTTCAAATTTCTGGACAATGATCCCAATCACATGTCCAAATGGTACTGGACGGATTAAACAGGCGTACAGCGAGCTTCAGCGCAGCTCCCAGAGTTATTGCAAATATATGCTCCCTTTGGCAGCAAGTTAAAATTATACCATTACTGTGCATGGGCCTGGCAGAAAAAGGAAAGCATAACAGTGTGCCGCTGCAAGACGAAGGTCTTAAGTTTAGAGGCATAATGAAAAATAATAAGAAATTAATTGAAGTTTATTGATCTCAAAATGGAGAAATGACCTCTGCATTTAACCCCTCCCCTTTGGGGAGTAGTGGACTGCCACTTTGCAGCGCCCGGGGAGCATTCGGGGGTTAAGGGTCTCGCTCAGAGACCCAGAGTGGCAGTCTGTGGGAGTGGATTTCAAACTCACAACCTCAGGACCCTGTGCCCTAACTAATAAGCCACCACGCCCCATCAGGGGTAAAAACATCAGAAATAATGAAGTCATTTTAGCTGCCAACTCCCCCAATATTTACTATTTTCTTTTTCAATCACTGATCAGACTCCAGTTTGAATTCTGCTGCCATAGGCTAGAGTTATATTAACTTACCCTCATGGGGAGTCTGTGATGGGGCCTGAGCTGCATTTGTGGCTCTTTTTTTTTTATGAGAAACGGTCTATATTCAACCTTTTGCCCTTCTGTTGTGGAGAAAAACTCCCCAGCTTAAATTGGGATTTCACAGAATCAGCCTTCCCTCTGAAATGCAGTTAAAGTGAACTATAAAAGCCCCAAATTTATTGGAAGTTAAACTCCTAACCTGACATGTGGCAGGATTTAAACCTGACTTTTTCATTTATTCCTCTTCAATGTGCTTTTCTTTATCTTTATTTTGATTTTTTTCTTTTTTTAAGAGCTGCAAACACTGTAAGTTAAATACATTTTCTTTTCTTTTTTGTTTAAAGTAGATAAGTGTGAAACATTAAAGAAGGTTATTTCTAAAGATAAATGATCCGCCCTCACACATTTACTGGGAAATGTTTTGTTTGCAGATGGGGAATTTTGTGAAAGTCAGAGTGAATGTGGAAATAGAAGTGGGAGTTCTGCTCATCGTGGTGTTTAGTGATTGGCCAGAGAGTAATGTCAGAGGGAACGGGGATCTCCAGGACATCTGCTGGATACTCTGGCTGGAAGGTTACAGCTGCATGTCCATGAAAACAGGCAGATAATTGAAGGGGGAGATCCCATTTTCCGTCCTGATTTGCAACCAGCCCCCTTCCCTCTGGGTTCCCCCCACCTTCCTCCCACTCACTCTGACTCACAGCCACACTGGTTTGTCTACCACAGTCCGTAGGACCCCCCTGCAGCACCTCCGAGCTGCTCCGTTTAGCCTGTCATGACCGCCTGCACTGCTGAGGTTAAAGCGGCGTGCGCCTCTGCCGTCGGCGGCCTTGTCAGAGCGTTGAGGAGGCGCCTGAAGTCGCTCCGACGACTTCTGCTCGCCTCGAGGTCGGACAGCAGCTGCTGGGAGAGACCTGGGCTGGAGAACAGGCAAAATGTGAAGAAAGTTTTAGAGTGTTGTGGACCAGAATCCCTCAGTGAGGCTGTGAGTAATCCTGACTGTCAGCAGAGCTTTCACTCTGCTAAATGTTTTTTAAATCTTTTTTGCTCTTCCTTCCACTTTACAAACAGAAAACTATAGTTACACATTATTAATAGATTAAATCAGCCATAACCAATACATATAGCCAGTGATGAAGATATAATCAAGCAAAATCAATAGAGCCTCTTCTAGAAGAGGTTCTTTTTAGTTATTTCCCCCTTCGAGTCTCTGAAGTATATTTCTCCTCCTGTTTGAAATGAATCTCTGGTGCTTTGTATCATCCAAAAATCAGTCGAGGACCAGTATTTCTTATAATCTTATAAGTGCTTTTAATCAATAGTTCTTCAAGACTTCTTTGATTCCATAAACAATATACTGTTGCTGCTTTTTACCGTGAACCACTTTACCTCTGAACCATGAAGTATGACTTAACTCAAGACATGCGCAAATGTTACTTTACAGTCTGTGCTTATAAACATTAAAAAAGACATTGGGAAGAAAAAATAAAATAACATAAGACAAGCAATAAATACACTAAAATATAAATATAAACTAAATTCAGATGAGTTGAATAAGCAAACCTAAAGTACGCTGAAAAGAAGAAACCAAGCAAAGCAATAAGGACCTGACTAAGCTTATAAACTAGGTAAATTAAGTTAAAACAACCAAAAATAAGGTAAGTGAAAATATGTTCATAAAATATCACACAGGAAAATGTTATATCAGTTAAACGAGGCTAAAAAAAAACTAAATACCAGGCTCATCTAAAAAGCAAAACTAGCTAAATTGAACAGAGAAAAGGCACCATCAGCTAAGATAAAGACGATGGAAAGAGTTAGAAAAAAGATAAGTAAACTAAGATAACATAAACTCTGATGTGTTTTATAAATGTTGATAAAATCCAACATGAAACTAAGTCAAAGTTCGGTAAGAAAAGCTAATATGAAGCTAAGCTAAAAAGCAGGAAAATTTAGGATGAACTAAATAAAAATATGTCTATAGACATTAAACTGAGTCTATAGACGTTAAATTGAGTCTATAGACGTTAAACTGAGTCTTTAGACATTAAACTGAGTCTTTAGACAGTAAACTGAGTCTTTAGACAGTAAACTGAGTCTTTAGACATTAAACTGAGTCTTTAGACAGTAAACTGAGTCTTAAGACAGTAAACCGAGTCTTTAGACATTAAACCGAGTCTTTAGACATTAAACTGAATCTATAGACATTAAACTGAATCTATAGACATTAAACTGAGTCTATAGACATTAAACTGAATCTATAGACATTAAACTGAGTCTATAGACATTAAACTGAATCTATAGACATTAAACTGAGTCTATAGACATTAAACTGAGTCTATAGACATTAAACTGAGTCTATAGACATTAAACTGAGTCTTTAGACATTAAACTGAGTCTTTAGACATTAAACTGAGTCTTTAGACAGTAAACTGAGTCTTTAGACATTAAACTGAGTCTTTAGACATTAAACTGAGTCTTTAGACATTAAACTGAATCTATAGACATTAAACTGAATCTATAGACATTAAACTGAATCTATAGACATTAAACTGAGTCTATAGACATTCAACTGAATCTATAGACATTCAACTGAATCTATAGACAGTAAACCGAGTCTTTAGACAGTAAACCGAATCTATAGACATTCAACTGAATCTATAGACATTAAACTGAGTCTATAGACATTAAACTGAGTCTATAGACCTTTCTACATTGATATCATAAAGAATTTATAATTAATTTATACGGGAAACTTATAAAGAGGTACCATTTTATCTAGTATTAGTATTCTTCACAGAAAGCAAATTGAAATGATTTGTAAATTCATTTGAACTATAAAATGTAGGTTTGGTTAGCATTTAAAAGAACATGTTGTACATGCTATTTTTGCTGTTAGTGCTGAATCAGCCCTTATAGACTGTATAACGGACGTGTCTGGTGATACCAGCTAATTAAGTTATATGAGCCATTTACTGCTGTTTATGTGATGAATGTGATTAAATGTGACGGTAAGGTTAGAAGAATCAGACTCTGCTTTGAGTCGTCTCTGGGTGTTACTGCTGGGGAGTCAAGTTACTAACATCTATCTGAGCTCTGACGTGTCCTTAAATCGGACTCCAGCGTCTTTCACAGGACATCTGAAATCTCTTCGGCCTTTACACAACAGATAAAATATGTTTGTTTAAAATATTTCCGCCTCTGGCATCAGACAAGGCTTTATTACAGATTAATCAGTAACTCATGCTTTGGCTCAGGTTCCAAGAGGAAAAGGACACGGATTAAGATATAATTAAAACACTAATTAACTTTGTCAACCTGATCTTAGAAAAGTCCCAAACTGCTCCCCCTTCACTAATAAGATGTTGGGAGAGGCAGTTTCTGTTGTTGTTTGGCTGTGTTTGTAGATTAAAGCCATGTGACATGTCCTTTATCAAAAATAACACCAAACCAAGCAGCACCACTTCGTCATTAGCCATAATAAAAGACTTAGAATCTGTCTGCATACCTGGTTGATCTAACTGGATAACTAATAATCTGCAAACAAATGACTTTCCCTCTTGTTCTAAAGAACACAACCCCTCTTTAATTTGCCCCATGTTCTTGTTACTTGTGCAGATTTAGAATAATATTAAGCATTATTTCCATGACTGCTCCATTCTTTTGTTCGGAGGGTTTGTCGGTGAGATTTCCGGGGTTTTTGTGGAACATCTGGCGGTTTGTTTGAACGTTATCTCTGTTCACACAGAGGTAAAAAAAATGCTCACAGTTTATGTTGATTTAATACGATCGCTGTATAATGTGTCTGCTGGGAGGTTTGCTGAGCAGATTGAGTTTGCTCACATGGCTTCTTAATTATATCTCTTTGTGGACAGTTGTTTATTGCCGCAGGCCAAAGGAAACCTGTTAATGAATACAACTTGTCAGAAATGATCTGAGTTGACCTCAGTAATTAATAAAGGGAAATGGACTGTTTCAGCTGCTTATTTGATAAGATATAAACATTTTCAGAATGCGAAATACAAAGTTTATCCATAGCTGTTGCTGTCCTTTATGTGTCCTCTTGTCTTATTGGACTGTAAGTTTGGAGTATATAAAGTAACTGACCAGGGACTCCATCTTTAAAAGGGGTTCTGGTTGTCTTTTCTGACTAGAAACTCAAAACCTGAGTTTAAAAAAAAAAAAAAAAAAAAAACAACTAAAAAAAAACAGCCTGATTACTTTAGTTTACAGATTACCTGTTTTAATTTAAATGTGCAGACTTGAGTAATCCCTTTCTTTTTTATGCCAAAGAAGTTGTGGCAGCTCTCTTAATCTTTTCATTAGACCTCTGCAGCTTTTTTCTCGTTTTCAAGTATTGACCATGTTCAGAGAGATGTTTATGTAGTTTTAACCTGTTAGGCAGCATACCTATGAATTATTCAGCTATAAAAAGCTTTAACATTCATTGGAAGATCAATTAGGTTGCATGGTGGTGCAGTTTGTAGCACTGCTGCCTTCCCGGCCTGGGTCTTTCTGCATGGCGGTTGCATGTTCTCCCTGTGCATTCGTGGGTTCTCTCCAGGTACACCGGCTTCCTACCACAGTCTACAAACTGGTAATTAAAAAAACTGTCTAAAAAGTTAGTTCCTGTCCCTGCTCTGGGATGTTTGCATGGTTGTATGTGTCTGTGTGTATCTGTGTTGTCCTCTGTCAGACTGGTCTATAGACTGCTGGGGATAGGCACCAGCCCAACTGCATCCCTGATGGAATAAGCAGAGGAAGATGGATGGATGGGAGGGAGGGAGGGATGGATGGATGGATGGATGGGAGGGATGGGTGGAGGGATGGATGGAGAGATGGATGGAGGGATGGATGGATGGAGGGATGGATGGGAGGGAGGGAGGGATGGATGGATGGATGGATGGATGGATGGGAGGGATGGGTGGAGGGATGGATGGAGAGATGGATGGAGGGATGGATGGATGGAGGGATGGATGGATGGGAGGGATGGATGGAGGGATGGATGGATGGAGGGATGGATGGATGGAGGGATGGGAGGGATGGAGGGATGGAGGGATGGGAGGGATGGATGGATGGAGGGATGGATGGATGGGAGGGATGGATGGAGGGATGGGTGGAGAGATGGATGGAGGGATGGATGGGTGGAGGGATGGATGGAGAGATGGATGGAGGGATGGGAGGGATGGATGGATGGATGGGAGGGATGGATGGAGGGATGGGTGGAGAGATGGATGGAGGGATGGGAGGGATGGGATGGAGGGATGGATGGAGGGATGGGAGGGAGGGATGGATGGAGGGATGGATGGAGGGATGGATGGATGGAGGGAGGGATGGATGGATGGATGGGAGGGATGGATGGAGGGATGGGAGGGAGGGATGGATGGATGGGAGGGATGGATGGAGGGATGGGAGGGATGGATGGATGGGAGGGATGGATGGAGGGATGGGAGGGAGGGATGGATGGGAGGGAGGGATGGATGGATGGATGGATGGATGGATGGATGGATGGATGGATGGGAGGCATGGATGGGAGGGATGTTTCAGTGTTCTTAGAAGTAATAGTCAACCTACCTTTAGTAAGAATGAGCCAGGTGATCGTTTACCCTGGTTAGTTTATGGAAGTGGTTTTGTGAGCCAGTGCAGAGTGGTGGCCTAGAGCAAGACCTTTGACCCCACACTGCTCCCCGGGCGCCACACAATGTCAGCCCACTGCTCCCCAAGGGGATGGGTTAAATGCAGAGAATGAATTTCTCCAGTGTGATATTATTTTGGATTAACATTATTTAATTAAATTATCTAATTTAAATGTATTGTGTCACCTTATAGCTTGTCTGGTTTTATGTCTGTTTAACTGAACTTAGTTTGGCATTAGCCTTCCGTACTTGGTTGACCTGGCTTTTGTTAGCTCTTATCTCTTATTTAATCATATTTTATATTATATTATCTCATTTTATAGTTTTTACTTTATTATTTAATCTATGATTATCTTTCTAATTATCATGTTTTTTTTTTTTGCTTTAAAGCTAATGTAAGATAAACTGTTGTGTTGATTTCTTCTAAAAATCAACCTATTTCTTTTTAAACTTGATTTTATTATTATTCATTATTATTAAAGGGACAATCAAGTTATCTTTCTATTCTTAACTTTTTCTCTGTTTTAAACTGGTATGTTGTCTTTGTCAGTGATTTCTTAATCTGGGTTATCTTTGGGTATTTATGCTAATTTAGTTAAATTAATCTTTTATTTAGTAACTTCGTTCTCAACGAAAGTCTTATAGTTTGCTTAAACTTTTATTTAACTGAGTTTAACTTTTATTAACCTCAGTTTATCTTGGCTTGTGGCATCTTTTTTCCATCTTGTTTTAGCTAATGTTTGCTAACATGGTTTAACTCATGTTAACTTGTTTTTATTTATCCTTTTAGCTCTTTTCATAAAGAGATTTTATTTATTTTATCTTAGTTTTTTTCATTCGTTTCATATCAGGGATTTTTTTTTTCATACGCCTTTTTTACACCTTATCTTGACGCTTTGCTTGACTAATCTTTTAGTTTATTTTAGTTTAGCTTGTCATCAGTTTCTATCTAAAGTAATCCCTTTGGGCTTTTTCTTGGCTAATGTAGTTTATATAAACATCTATCCAGGGCTGGACTGCTCTTTGGGCATTTGCCTGGGAGCAGGTGACCTTTTGGGTTGTTGCATTTTATTTTTTATTGTAACCAACCTGCCTATAAATGTTTAATGGTTTGAGCATTTTCTGGCATTGTTCTGTATTGTTCTGTCCTTGTCATATTTCCTAACCCGCCCTCCCTCTAATGGCACGTTTTCCTTACTGGATGTTCCATATAATAATCTGTATCATCTGCAGAGATCATGTCTGTCTAATTGTGGCAGGCCACCTGGTCCAGAACCATTTGAGCCAGATTTCTGTCCCAGTCTGGGCCTTTTTTTCACCAATTTCCTCATGATTTATGAGAAATCTGCCAGGATGCCAAGAATAACTAATTGATTCAGTGACAAAAATGTGAGTTATGTAACGTTTAATCAACTAAAAAAACTTTTTTACATGTTTTAGTTTTAATTTAAGTTGATCTCTGATTGTGACTAAGGCTTGACGTCAGCAGAGCACTGTCAAATCTGCCTATTTCTGTGCCTGGTTTCAGCTCTGCTAACTTATTTCTATAATTCATGCACAATGTAAACAGTTTAATCACTGGTTAGATTCCCATATCAGGTTTGCGTGTGGGTGGACACAGGTGAAAGATACCTGCAGAACAGGTGCAGGGTTTTCAATTTGAATCCTGTAATCAGGAGGTGCTACATGAGCATCCTGTCACTTCTGCTCTGATCCTCCATCTGCGATCTGACTCACACAGACACTCGCAAAGCCATGATTTGAAATGTCAACATTCAGAAACCTGTCAGGCCTCCAAACTCCTCGCACTGTCAGAGAAATCATCCAGAGTCTGTTTTTATCAGCTGCTCTTGCTGCAGAGTAGCTTTCAGGTGCCCAGTGGATTCAGCCACACTAGGAAATCATTCACACTGAGAGGTGATGCTTTCATTAAATGCAGTGCAAATTACATTTTTAGCTGCATAGTTATGGGAATATAGTTGTTTTGTTATTGAGGTTTTATTCTATTTTGTGTATGAATTTTGAAAATATGCATTCGTATCACAAAACGTCTAGATATTAACAAGAAGAAACATTGATTTTGATTTAACAGATTACAAGAGGAAAATCTAAAGAAATCAGTTCTGAAGATCCACTTTTACTGCTAAAGATCTCTGGGATTTGGGATTCTAACTTGTGTGGCATTAACTAATTAATTAATTTTAATTGGATTTACCAGAGAAAGAGAAGATGTTGTGCTGTACAGCCTGCTCAGGAAGTGAGGAACCCTTCCCTTTGGGGAATCAACGCCTTTAACAAAGAGACAGAGAGAGGTGCAAAGCAGAATGGAGAGGTGAGAACAGTTCAAATAGATAGAAGAAGTGAGACAGCAGGGGAGAGGGAGAGAGGAGGGGAGGAAAGCTTTCTTAGAGAGAGAGGTAGAGTCGGCGCCGGCTCTGTCCTGCTGCCTCGCAGTCGATGCTTAGGAGCATGTTCGCGCCACATAAGCTTAGCCGTTATCGGGACTACAGGACCCAGAATGCTCTGGGCCACCTGGCAGCCAGCAGGTCACTCACCTGGGAAAAGCAGGTATGAAGAGGAAGGGTATTAGGCATGAGGTTGCTGTGGTTTGGTTTGTTTGGGCGGTTTGGTGAATCTGTGCTTTGACGTCCAGTTCTCAGTGGAGGAGGGAACTCTGAGGCTTCAGGAGGAGTTAAGTGTTGTCGTTCAGTGTTGCTGAACTACAGCAGCTTTCCGGGTGGCTCCATGACAACTGTGTCTGCATCCGTGACTGTGTGGCTCTGTGTTGGGATTTCCTGCTGTGTGGATGACGAATGTTCGAGAAGCCTGCTCAACCTGCTGTGTGTGACTCACTGGACCAAAGGGAAAAACATCCACCTTCAGACAGACTCATGGATACTCCCTGTAGTTTCCAGCTGAGGATGAAACCCAGCAAGTCTGTCTGAACCTGCTCTGTAGCAGCCCAGGAGGAATCTAACCGTTAGTGAGGAAGAAGTGTACTCAGGCCGCACCCTGTGCTGAGAACCAATGGACCTAATGAGTCCAAACTGAGTTTAGAAATCGATCAGCTTGCTTCTCTAATGGCTCAACTTTTCAGAGCTTAGCTGCTAAAATTGCTTTTATTGATCTCATACAAGTAGTTTGTACCATTTCTTTGGAATCTAACCAAACTGTTGAATGTACTTTTTAATACTAATAATGACAGATGCACAATTTTCTTTGATCTGATCAAAGGCACTAAGGAGCGTTATCACAAATCCTTCCTCCCAACAAACAATTTTTTTTTTTACAAACAAACCATACATCAATATTTCTTTCATGTATCAAACGATACGTGCATACATGCATAAGTGTGTTTATCAATCATGCATTGAGATCCCCTGAAGCTCATGCATTCCTGCTCCCTCCATGTGCTTCTTATTCCTTATGTTTTGTTTGGTTTGTTAATGTTTTTTTTTTTGTTTTTTATTGAGAGCCAAGTAAAATTTGTTATCCTTCTTTCATTTTTACCATGTAATGGGGCAATAAAGATTGGCAATACATATCAGATAGACATAAGAAAAAAGTGCATCTCTGTTTTGTTTGTCTTTTTACATGCATGCTGATATTTACAGTTTTTTTGTCTTTTTTTTGGAGAATTGTCTGTTCTTTTTGTCAGGCACGGCAAGAGATGCATATTTTGGATGTTTCCAGGAGGCATAAACCGATACGATAAGCATTTTTAAATTTTTTTTTTTTTTTATCGAAGTCAGCCGATGCATGCATGTTTCTTAGTTGCATTCTACAGCCACATCATGAGATCATAGGAGGTGCAGGCATTCTAGATCTCTTCATTTGCTCATTTTTGTTTGAGTTTTTTTTTTAATGATTGTTTCTTTTTTATTATCATTAAATTAATACTTGCGTAACATTGGTACCATTTTGTCATTCTTATCATGTAAGTGGAGGAAGAGAAAGTAATATCTGCCCAAGGAATCTGCAACACAGACCAAAGAACATCAAAATAATCTGTATCAGGCTTAAAAAACCTGCAGGTTCCAGTAAACTAACTAAATCGAACATTGGATCTTTCTTTTAATATACAGTCTGCCCCATTTTCTGATTTACTGGCTTTTTTATACTTTAGATTTCGATAGTTTGGATAGCTTATAGTGGTGTGTGAAACACCTTCCTTCCAATTGGCTTTTGTTTAGCAGCTAGCACACCTGAATTGTCAAACTGTAGCACCATAAAGGATATTTCTATTCTAATTAATTAAATTCAGTTAATTTCTATAGCGCCAATTCACATCACATGTCATCTCAAGGCGCTTTACAATTCAACCAGATCATCCAGTCAGATTGGTTCCAAGATTTCTGTCTAAGGAAAACCAGTTGATTGACTCATTGACTCAAATACAATCCCTCACACTAAGCATGCTTGTAGCGACAGTGGAGAGGAAAAACTCCCTTTTAACAGGAAGAAACCTCCAGCAGAACCAGGCTCTCTATTCTATTCTATTCTATTCTATTCTATTCTATTCTATTCTATTCTATTGTACATCTGGGTGTATTAAATTGAGTGGTAAATGTGTTATATATGCACATGTCAGTTATCAGCAATATATTCAGATTTGTGATATCTATATGGGCCCAAAGCTGTCCAATCGGTGCATCTCCTTTTGTGTTGTTGTTTCAGACCAGAGTGCTCACAGCATCATGAACAATTGACTTTGATGTAAAGCACTCAGAGGCCAGCAGACAGGATGAGGAAACATAAAGACATCATTGCCTTCATGTTTCCCATCAGCCTGAAGTCTAGATTAAAAACAACCAAATCATCTTTTTTTTCACCATTTTTGTAACCCTGAAAGAAAAATGTCAAAACACCAATCAAATGCGTTAGCGAGTTTTTGCCAACTATGAATAAATTATTCTGAGTAGGAGCTCAGATTAATTATAAGGTGTCAGCTGGGGGTGGAGTGATCAGTAGTAACGTATAAAACCAGATCAGCTTCTGAAAGGGAAATATGTGACTGAATGTGTTTGACCGCCCTGTTTTTTTATTTCTACTGCTGATTTATTACATTTTCTCCCTGCAGATGGGACTTTAAACACATATAAATTAAATACAGTCTGTTGATTAAACAAGGTTATATTCTAACTATAGATGCCATCAGTTTGTATCTGGAGTGAATTTAAAATATGGATTTGGACTAAATCTAATTAGAAATAAATCTGGTTTGCCCTCTCTGCAAATTCATTTATTGGTTGAATGAATTTAGGTTTAAATGCTGCAAAAATATTTAAACTATCCTCATAAGAATGATCCGCAGTAATATTGATATTGTTCAGGTGTTAATGTTTAAAAAATCAAAGGAAAGCTCAAAGAGACGCAAACATTTAAAATTGTCTGAAAACAAGATTAAAACACTAAATCTAAGTGAAAGGGTGCTAAAAACAGGTAAAATTATCTGAATTAAGATTATAGTGTAAAATTCTTCATTTAGAATAAAAAATTAACTCTTAAAACAAGAACAATTATCTTTCAGCTGCACATACAAGATGTTTTTCTAGGTAAAAACAAAATAATTAGAATTATACAAGAGAAAGGGACAAAGGAAAGGAATAAGTCAGTAGCTGAAAAAGGGAGAGGATGATAGAGAATTATAAATACTTTGATGTAAGGAGGCAAAAAGACAAAAAATAAAATCATACTCAATAAATCTGAATAATATAGAAAGTTTATCGATTTCAGTAACTTGCTTCACTACTAATCTAAAACAAGTAAAATATCTTCAAATAAGTGTATTATCCCTTAATTTGAGCAGGTAAATAAGATGGTCTGCCAGTGAAATTACTATTTTTGCCCTTAAATTTAAAAAAATTGGATATGATGCACTCAAAATCAGATTGTGTGTGGGTTTCTTTATATTAAACATAGGTCATGTTATTTCACTAGCAAACCTTTTTACTTACCTTCTCAATTCAGGAAGAAATACAATTCTTTCTAATCAGATTTTATTTTTTTTGTAGTGAAGGTGACCAAAAACTATCTACATAGACTACAAAACATATATGTATTCAGAAATCTTGACTTGAGAGAGATGTATCGTAAGACATGATATATCGGCTCTAACATCACCATGCTGTTCTTAAAAACTATTGGTATCTGCTGTATAATAGAAATGAAACAGAGAAAAATGTCAGAGGTAGGATTGATTCTCCAGCATAGAGAAAGAAAGGGATATCAGTATAATATTGGTCATTACTGCCATATTTATATTAGACATGGAGCAACAAACTGTTTCACCTGTTCATCCACAAATATTAACATTTTTTCTCCATCTTGGACAAACTTGAGTCTGAATTGATTTGAAGCAACACAGATTTTTTTGCTGGTTTTTTAAGAAAAAATAAGTATTCAATGTTTGGGAATATAATAATATGAGAATAACTAATATCTCTGCAGGTTTCCCTAAATCCAACCTGAAATGTTTGAGTTACTTGTTGATCTGCAGCCTGTGGATGGGAGTAAATCTCAGATGTTCAGGTGTTGATGAGCCGCGGTGTGTTTTCATTGCAGGATGACGTTCCCATCAAAGAGATCAGCATCACTCATCATGTGAAGGAGGGCTCTGAGAAGGCCGACCCGCGGCAGTTTGAGCTCCGGAAAGTCCTGGGTCAGGGTTCCTTTGGGAAGGTGTGTCAGTTCAGGCAGAATGTGTTCGTTGATATGGGCTTCATCTTCACTCAGCATCTCACTCCTGTGTGTGAGAGGCAGTTCTCATTGAGAGCTCCTTGTCTTTCTGGATGGATTCAGCTCTGTTATGCTCTGTCTGCAGGTGTTTTTGGTGAGAAAGGTCACAGGACCGGACGCAGGTCAGCTTTATGCCATGAAGGTCCTGAAGAAAGCCACGCTGAAAGGTAAACCATCCAGAATCTCCCTCTTTCTGCTCCCTTTTTAAAATCTACAAAAAAACTTCATCCTGGTGTACATGATCTGTCACAAGCAGTGATGGGAGTAACAACGTTGAAACATTGAACGTTGTTACTAACGCTGTTACTTTTTTTTAGTAACGAGTAATCTAACTAATTACTTTGACTGTAACTATAACGCAGTTACCATTGCCAACACCACGTTACTGCACGTTACTCAGGTCGCACAATGAACCTTTTTTCATGATAGGACTCGTGCGCGCCTTGTCGTGAGAGAGGGGAGGATGAGAATGGCTGATGAATAGTGAGATTCCGTCTGTCAATGGGTAGGTGGGTGTTTCTGCTGGTGGGTATTAACGTACAGCACACACAGAGAGATGGAGAGTGAGGAGGATCCAGCAGCAAAACAGCGTTTTCCAGATGGAAATACCGGTGTTACGTCGAGCTGCGTTTCCCCATCAGATACGGTTTCCCCTGCATCTCCGCACAGCGCAGGCGGCACAAGTCACCGCGCAAGCGACAGGAAACGCGCATGCTCGCTAAAGGCACTAAACTCGTTAGTTAAGTGCCTTTAGATATGAAGAGGAAGGGTTATCTCGCTAAAGGGGAACTAAGGAGAGTGTGAACGATCAAGTTAGCCTATATGGAGAAAGGGAGAAATCGGGATGGATGGATGGATGGATGGATGGATGGATGGATGGATGGATGGATGGATGGACGGACGGATGGACGGACGGATGGATGGATGTTGCAGTATCTATAACAACCCAAACACACAGGATTTCAGAATCAGACATCCCCAGTTATTAATTTCATTCACTCACCAGATCTGAATGCCCTGTTAAAAAACTTCACACCCATGAGTAGAGGTAATGCAGCCTGATGATATTTACACCCCATCAGATAGCCTTTCCCCATGTTAAGAAGAGGGAACGCTATCTGACGGGGTTTAGAAGCCCATAAGATAGCGTTTCCCCCCTGATGTAATTTACGTTGAGTTGCAATAAAGTCAAAACTCTCTGCAGGTTCTTGTCTTTGTTGTCCGCTCTATTCAGCTGGCTTTGGAAACACACGGCGAGAAGGTGGGGGCTGGGTGGTGAGGGTTACGGGGGCGAGAAACGCAATGGTTACGCAATAGTTACTTTTACTAGTAACTAGTTACTTTTATTGTGGAGTAACTCAGTTAGTAACTCAGTTACTTTTTGGGAGAAGTAACTAGTAACTATAACTAATTACTTTTTCAAAGTAACGTGCCCAACACTGGTCACAAGAATGATCTGTCTCTCAATAGCTGTTTTCATTTGGGTTCAGTCCCTCATACTTCTATCGCTAAATCAGGATTAATCCAGTGCAGAAAATATTCCTGAGCGAGGCTCCGTTTCCTCCTGTTTGATTTAGAACATTTCTAAGGAGGTACATCTGCAAGCTGAGGAGTGAGAGGAAGAAGCCGATGGTTATGCAGGGTTTATAGTTTGCTCTTAAAAAGATGGACACAGGATGTCTCCAGACGTTTCTACTGTTTAAGATGAAAGCAGCTTATGTTTTAATAAACAAGCAACAAATAGTGGTGAGCAGATGACTGAATGGTTGGATCGCTGGCTCTGCCCACTTCACAGGTCCTTTCCTCTGCCTTGGTAACATGAGACTGCTGTCCCTCTTTGGAAAGGAACAGGTCAGGTGAGCCCCCAACCTATGAGATGCCCCCTTAAACAGTGAGCCTGAAGAACGTATCCATAACCAGGAGCAGCTCTTTGCTTTTTCTTTGCAAATATCAAATAAAAACCTTTATGCTTAGCTTCATCAGGTTATAGAGAACACAGGTTAGTGGAGTGATTCCACATTTCACAAATAAAAATATGGAAACTGTTTAGCACTTTTTTCCTCTGATGCCATTAAATAAAAATCAAGACAACCGTTGTCCTTCAGAAGCCAACAGACACAGAGTCCAGTAGTGTGTCATGTAATCTAATCTCAATCTGAATGCAGAGGGTTTGTTAGGAAACAGTAGAGAACAGCCAGCATCATGAAGACCAAGGAACCTAGCTGAAAATTTGGAGCCGTTAACCAAACGAACGTCCAATCAGCGTTGGCTTTGAGGCGGGTTGAGGTGTGACGCAACGAGAAGCGCCACAGTTCAGTCTAAAGAACATGGCGGCTTCAGCCGATGAAACTAGCGTTAGCGTGGCTATCAAGCAAGTTTTATTGGAATTACAGAGTATTTCTTCACTGAAAGAAGAGCACAAATCTGAAATGTAAGTAGCCTACATATATTAATTTACATTTTAAAAAAAATTGATGCACATATTTTCTTATTGGTAACTTATTCCACATGCCAAAAGTTGTGAATAGTCATGACCATTTACATCAATAAGCTGTCCAGTTTACAGCAAGCCCTGTGGACATAGCAGACATGTTCACCAAGATGCTTTGCTCTGATTGGACCTAATACCACACATCAACATCTTATTGTTGAAATGTGGTAGAGTCATGCTGTGAGGATACTGGTTTGAGTTGATGGAGGAGATGGATGGAGATAAATCAAGGAAAGATCTGCAGAAAAAAAAAATTGGATACTGCAGAAGACCTTCGGTTGAGGAATAGAAGTTCAGCTCAATTCTTGACTCTGTGAGTTAACCAGCCAGAGATACAAAGGATGGTTGAAATCAAAGCATTCCTAGATATTGGAACGGCTTAGTCAAAGACCACAACTTTTTTTTAAATCTTTTGTCATTAGAAATGTAAACCAATTGTAAATCATAATATTGTCATATTTACCTGCTCAAATATAAAGTAACAAGCACTTATATAAAAAAAAATCTCAAATGTAATCAAACTGTTTAAAGTCGTAGGGAAACCGTTGCATATATTAGCTGGGACATATGAATCAAGATCCTGTGACCGAAAAAATTAGTTTGAAAGATGACCGTTGATATATGATTGGCCGAATTTAGGTGTATAGCTAACTGGCCGGCATGAGATAACGAAAAAAAAACCTACAGATTTAAAGACAGGATTTTCTTTTTAAATAGAAATTTTCTAACCTTCGAGACAATATAGTCTGATAAAGAGTACATTTCTATACATGTTTAAGCCAGAATGATTTGACATTAAAATATGACTTCTCTATGACTTTAGGAAATGTTGTTTTGGTCTGTTGGACGTTTCCATGTTATGAATTATCCGGCTCCAATAAAGCTGATTGAAATGTTCCCAGTGAAACGAGCCTCTTTGCTCTCAGAAATATGTTTATTTCTGTGGATTCTCAGACGTCATCTCCAAAAATGGAAGTTCACACTTTAACACGAGATGGATAAAAAGAGCAAGGGAGGTGTGCAGAGAGAAGAGAGAAATAAATCCCTGAAAGGAGGTTCTGCTCCAACCAAACACCATCTGCTGGTGGAGCTGCAGCAGCTCCATCCAGCCTGATTCATGCTCTCTTGTTTGTTTTAGTTTTGCTCTGCTTGTTCTTCAGCGGCCCATCCTATAACCCCCTCTGCCAAACGACAGCCAAATAGGGAAAGCTGCTGTATGCCTTGGCTTTAACTCTGCTTTATCTGAGGATTTTTATGTTTTCCAGTTCGTGACCGGGTCAGAACGAAGATGGAGAGGGACATCCTGGTGGAGGTCAACCACCCCTTCATCGTCAAGCTGCATTATGGTGAGTCAGCCAATAGGAGAGCTCTGTCATTGGTCTATCGGCCAATCAGGGAAGCCTTTACATCTCTGATGTTTGTCCTCTGCAGCGTTTCAGACAGAAGGGAAGCTGTACCTCATCCTGGATTTCCTCAGAGGAGGAGACCTCTTCACTCGCCTCTCCAAGGAGGTAAACGTTCAGTGTGGAGTCAGGTCACAGAGGCATCTCTCCAGAGGGAGGAAATCTTCCGGTTCTTTGATAAAAATTCTTTTTTTTATTTAATGCTAGCTATTAAAAGCTGTCTGTGAAAACTAAGCACACCCCATGATGCAGCTGCTTGTAGATCCTCCAATAATTTTAGTTTTCTGTCTGACTTTATTTCTCGTCCGCTCTCCATCTTTTTTTCTGCTCCCTCCTTTTGGCACAGCTTGAGGCTTCGTCCCCAGAGGTCTGGACTTTGACTAGACCAACCTCAGGACCTTCATTCTTTTAGATTAGCGGCTGTGTTTGGGATCATAGTTCCGCTGGTGACCCAGTTTGGTCTAAATTAACATTTGACTCCAAATTACACCGGTTTCCAGAGGAGATCATGCTCCACCCAGTAAATGCAAAGCATCACCCATCCACCTCAGTGTGAGGTGTTTGCTCTGATGTTCTGTGTTTGGTTTCCTTCAGACATGCTGCTGTAAATGATCTTTGTTTCCTCCTTCAGCTCCTCCAATCCTTGATACGTCTTCAGTCTTCCCCTAAAGCTCCCATCGTGACCTTTAACCTTGAGCCTGCTAACTGAGGCCTGTAGTCACAGATGGAGCTCTTGGGTTTTCTATACTTTCTCAGAGCTTCATGCTCTGACCTTGGGCTGAATCATCATGGACATTCCTTCCTGAGAAGATGGACTTTACGGACGGGCAGCATCAGTTGCTTCTCCCAGCTGTTGCCTTTCCGTTCTGGCAGAGTGCTATCTCACCTAGCAGCCATTTTTTCCTCCAAAATCTTATTTTTAGCAAGTGCCTTCACATTTTTGTTATCGTTGAATTTAAATCAATTCAACTGATCCAAAGGTAAATTAATAGAGAAATTCTTTAAAGAAGAATATCAGAATGAAGCTAGCTGGGCAACTCCAACCTGCAGCCACTTTAACAGTACCATTCTAGGATATGTGTAAAATAATGTTATAAACGGACGCCATGCAATTTTTAAACATGGTTTTTTATTTATTTTTTGGAGAAAAGTGTTTCTCTTCCGTCCCTTTTTGGACAGAGAAGCATCAGATTGATGGATTTACCTTATTTGCCTTATTGTTTGAAGTTTAAATTACATTTATCATCCTCAGAGAGCTCTGGAAACTGTTTACAGGATCTGATGTCTAACCTGGTTTGTCCTGCAGGTGATGTTCACAGAGGAAGATGTGAAGTTCTACCTAGCAGAGCTCGCTCTGGCCCTGGATCACCTTCACAGCCTCGGCATTATTTACAGAGACCTGAAGCCTGAGAAGTATGTGAACTCACACATTCATCTTTACATTGACTTCCATTCATTTTCCATGGTTTTCTATGGATCAGCCTTAAACCCGACCATTAGCACTACCCAGAGATGGCAAAAGTACTCACTTTCCGTACTTGAGTAAAAGTACAGATACTTGTGTTAAAAAATACTCTGGTAAAAGTGGAAGTACTGATTAAACTTCTTTACTCAAGTAAAAGTAACAAAGTACAGGCTTGTAAATTTACTTAAAGTATAAAAGTAAAAGTAGAAACCACTTTTTTCATGCCGTTGCCTACATTTTAAATGGATGTCTGCCAATAGGACTAGATCTCCGTGTTCATTTTCAATCATCTCGTCGTCCATACTACTATGCTAACGCCACCGCCACCAAGCTGCAACGATTTGCCGCGAATGAATACCGCCGAATCTGTCGATTCGTGAAAAATAATAACGGTAACTCCATTAAAATGATTCCAAACTAAAGTAACGAGACAATTTTTAAAATGTAAGGAGTAGAAAGTACAGATATTTGTGTAAAAATGTAAGGAGTAGAAAGTACAGATATTTGTGTAAAAATGTAAGGAGTAGAAGTAAAGTCGCCATAAAAATAAGTAGTAAAGTAAAGTAAAAATATCAGAAAAATCTACTTGAGTACAGTAACGAAGTATTTGTACTTCGTTACTTCCCATCTCTGGCACTACTTAAACCAAATTATCACACCACAACCGAAAAAATGTAACCTTTTGTTCTTATTTGGTTTGTATGTTAAAAAAGTAGTCTAACATACAAACACTTTAGTTTCTCTCAGAGGCTTCTTTTATCTTTCATATGCACTGCAATAATTTGAAGAAACAAAATCTGCACTGAATGACCTTAAATGAACCTTTAGAGCTCTCTCATTGGTCTGCCTTTATCTGCGTTTTTCAATTGTTGTAAATAATCCATCTGAATTTCTGTGGTCTGATGGAAACTGTGTTAACTCACAAGTTCAGATGATTGGGTTTGATGGGTGACGGTAGGAGGTAGCAGGAGATGCATGAATGTATCGGAGCTTTGTTAGCTGTTATGGTGGAGGAGGAGCTGAGTTGGTTCATCTGTGATCAAACCCTGGGATCATAGGCAAAAGAATGAGATCATGATGACAAGCCTTTAAAAATAAAAAGGTTTTCTGTGAGGTTGGAGGGATGAGTAATCAGCAAGTCAGTCGAGGAGGTCTTCCCTCCTATTAACCCTTTCTGCCCCTGAAACACCTCTACATCCTGATGGTGTCTGTGGAGTGGGGGTGGGGGTGGGGGGGGGACACGCTTCTGGATAGAGATCCATCAGCATCCATCTCCAGATGGACACAACAACAGAGCCGCTGCAGCTGGAGAGGAACAGAGGTCCTCATTGCTGTATTTAGCAGCAGATTTCTGTTTGAGATGATTCACATCGTTAACCACCAGGGAATTGCTGTTTAGATAAAAATCCTTATTACCTTAAATATTTATGATTAGCAAAGAAACGGTTTGGGTTAATCTTTATAATCCAGATAAGGAAGCATCCAGATCAGCCCTGATGTTTTCATATTGATCTGTTCTCTGAAGGAATTTAAAGTTTTTCTGAGCTGAGCTGTCGGAGAGGAGGAGCCAGAGCTGATCTTTTCATTTAGCTACAGATGAAAGCATCTCAAACTGTCTCTGTTGTTTTCAGCATCCTGCTGGACGAGGCCGGACACATCAAGCTGACAGGTCTGTAATGTTTCACTCCTTCCTCTGTGTTTGACTCCATGTTTGTTGTCCTGCTGCTCATTCCAGCTCCTGCTTACATGTTTATCATCATCAGGCTTCCTGCTCTCCAGTCGGTTCTCTCCCAAAGTTGTTCGTTGATTTTTATTTATTTTTTCCTCTGCTTGTTTAGACTTCGGACTCAGCAAGGAGTCGATAGACCACGAGAACAAAGCCTACTCCTTCTGTGGAACGGTGGAGTACATGGCCCCTGAGGTGGTGAACCGGCGGGGACACACGCACAGCGCCGACTGGTGGTCGTATGGCGTTCTCATGGTGAGAGCCAGTGTTGGGAAAGTTCTCTTGCTACGTGAACTAGTTCAAAGTTTAGTTCACACATTTTAAAATGAACTAGTTCAGTTCATAATTCAAAATTTTGAACTAAGTTCACAGTTCCAAAAATGAACTAGTTCATAGTTCTTTTTTTTCATATATTGCTCAATTACACCATAGCCTACTGTAGAACCACAGACAGCAATTATTTTATCAGTTGTAACACTGAAACTGTGCGTCACATTTCATCTTCATATCCAGTTTTGAATCCTTATCCAACCAGGGTTTACATTAGCATTGAGGGGACAGATTTCCCCATTGTTGCTTTAACGCTTTGTTGCTGTCCATTCACTTCACACTAGTAGCAGCTGCAGCTTTCACCCCTACAGTATATTCTCAAAAACATCAGGAAAAATGTGCTGCTTGAATGGTCTTTTTTATGAGTAATTATTAAAAGAAAAACAGGAAAGTAGTCTTTAAGGTGCAAATGTTTTTTTTTTTATTTTAATTTTTTTTTTCAGTCCATACTAAAAAGGAATACTGGAATCCTGGAAAATTATACCAGGCAGGTTTAAGTGCGGATGTTTTTACTGAAAGCCGGCGGGCAAAGTTTGCAGAGAAATGTAAGATTGTTGCCATCATCCTCACCGACCACCTGGTCATAAAACTGTTTTAAGTGATCATACTGCTGCTTTGTCGCCTCCACGGTCGCCTCCATGCTGCTGTGGCTTCCACGCTGCATTTTGTTTTGATGACGCACGCGGCTGTAGGCTACGACACTGGTAGCTGGTGTTGCCAGATTGGGTGTTTTTCCCGCTACATATTAAGGCCTGTTTACGGTGTGATTTAGCCGGGGTTTCGCCTGGAGGGCTCTATAGAAATCTGGCAACCTATTGAACGGAGTTGAGCTGAGAGAGCGTGCCGTTCACAGACACCAGAATGAACGAGTTCACAATAACGTTCATCAGGCAGTAATACAGTACGTTCAGTTCACGTTCGCCCAAAATATGAACAAGTTCATGAACTTTCGTTCAATGAACGCGTTCAGGCAAAACACTGGTGAGAGCATTATGAAGGACAGTGAGCTGAACGTAGAATAAGAGTGTAGAAATGTTGGATCACTGATGGCAGTAGAAGCTGGTCAGTTTAGTTCTGAATCTGCTTTCCTTTTGTTAAACAAAAAAAACAATAAGTTTGGAGAATGATTCTTTTCAACCTTGTAAAGTTTTTTTATAGTTGATCTTTTTTACTACTTTTAAAAAATACTATATGTTCTCCTTAATTTTTAAGCATAAAAAGTAAACCCTCTTTCATTTTGTGGGTTATGTTTAAGAGCAAAAGGGGTTTGATAAAACCCAAATTAACATTGATATAAAAAAAACACTAATAATTCTACAATATTGTTATTTGTCTTATAAAGATGAACACTTTAACAACGTTTTAACTGCTTGCTGCTTTTGTAGTATTTAAGAGGGAAAAATGCAGCTAATTAAGAAATGTATGGATTAGAGAGCAGGTGTTCGTGTTAACATAGAGCTGAGATAGAAAGACCACCATCAACATTAGAGAAACTGTTCTCCTTCCCCAGCAGCATGTAAGGGGATGACATTAGGAAGCAACACGTAGTCTGTCGTTCAGCAGATAGAAATATTAAATTTAAATAAAAAAAAACCTTCTGGGAAATTTACCAGGACGTCCATAAAAATGTATCCCAAGGTCAACGATGAAGAAATGACGGGGGTCCAAAAAACGGGGGTTCTGCAGGCCTCAGAGGTTAAAGGTCATGACAGGAAAAACACAGGTTTCAGTTTCTTTGGTTAATTTAAAAAAGGAACTCACAAGAACACAACCAGAGTTTTCAAAGGTGCTTCTAAAGCAGAGATCACGGATTAGCGGACCGCGGTCTGGATCCGGACCCACCCACTGGTTAATCTGGACCCAACCTGATTTAAAACATGAATAATTTACTGCATGTTGTCTGACGACAGTGTCTAATTTCACTTGCGCCATTTCTCCTGTTAATATGTTAAAGCCCTCCAGAGCGTCCGGCACCAGGCTGCACATTATAGGAATTAACGAATGAGCTGCTGTCAGTCTGGGTTGCTGCTGCTGCTACTTTTAGACACAGCAGGCAAACCTGTGAACTGCTGAAAGAAAAGTGAAATGGTGCTCAAAGATGACCCTGAACATTTTGAGTATGTTCGGCTCAACCTGCTGCTGTGAAGCAGGATTCTCCACCATGAACGGAATCAAAAATAAATATGGATCCAGGCTCAGAATGAGCTCCTTGATATGTGCATTAGAATGGCTTAGTCTCCATTCAAACCAGGTTTAAAGCAGCATAAAGCCCACTGCGAACATTAAGACAGAATAAAGAAAGAAAAAAAAAGTCAGTTCAGGTGTTTTATAAAATATGTGAATCAGGAAATTGTCTACATTCCAAACTGAACAATTGTTGTTCTCTACTTAAAAAACACATTAGATTTTAAAATGAAAAAAAAAAGTTTTTTTTTTATATATCTATATTTATTTTTATTTTTTTTTCTACGTCAATGTATAACATGGATGCAAAAACACTTTATTTCAGTATTAAATTCTGTTTAATGTAACAGATTATTATTAAAAATGTCTCTTGACCTTTACTGGATGTTAATTTCTTTATTCGGAGCCCACTGATTTTTTTACCCCTGGTCTAAATGAATCATAGTCTCCTCTTAATAGATGAGACCAAACTTAGACATGATACTGAAACACAGCAGTGGAGGTATAATCCTCTGGGGCTGATTAGACCATCCAACCAGCAGGTCAACCATGATCTCTTCTGTATATCCATGCTAAGCTCAGATCAGCTCAGTAGCCTAATCAAAGTCCTCTTCATGTCATGATAGAACTGAAAGAGGGAGAACTTTCTTTTCCTCATAGAACCAAACCTAACCAAAAGTTTGTTCTCTACAACCTTTTGTCTGTTAAAACTTCTTAGAAATCCTAATAAACAATGTTTGGATGATAAAGTTTTAAGCCTGTGTTTACTTTCCATAATAATATATATGATAATGCTTGATTTTTTTATTCTCTGGACTTCTTCACCAATTTAGAGATTAGGGTGAGTTAAAAATAGATTTAATGACAGTGAAACACCCGATAACTCTGACAGGAATGCTGTTTCTGTTCTTTTTCTCAGTTTGAGATGCTGACCGGAACGCTGCCTTTCCAAGGCAAAGACCGGAAGGAGACGATGACGATGATCCTCAAGTAAGTCACTTTGCTATCTATCTACTTTGCTATCTAACGGCTTTTATTACAGCTCAGGGTGCATCAGAGATGGAGATGGGGGTGTTTATCAGTGGACAGACTGAAGAGTGAAGCAGTAGAAGTTGAAGTGAAAGAGCAAACGTCTTCATGTTTGAGTCTGTGAACAAAAACCCTTTGAAAGGAAACATTAACCTCCGCTGCTTCCTCCGACTCTCTTTCAGTCTCTGTGCAGGAAAACGCTGAGCAGACTCTGCAGAGTGCTGACGCTGCTTCCTGTGCAACAGCCCCAGATTATAGTCTAGGCTTTCTCATGCTTCACTGTGGACATTCAATATGTTTCCCTCTTTGATCCTGTTTCCCTTTGCAGAGCTAAGCTGGGAATGCCACAGTTCCTCAGCTCGGAAGCTCAGAGTCTCCTCAGGAACCTGTTCAAACGCAACCCTGCAAACAGACTGGGTAAGACATTTCTGCATGAAGCATGCTTAGGGGAGCGGGACGAGCTGGGAACAAAACGGTCCAACACTTTATCTTGGACGCTATCGTGAAACTGCTACAAGAGCATAGAGGATGAAAAAAATCCTCACTTCAAAGCCTCCCAGATGTTAAGATTTTATTAAACACACCTGAAGCTGAGCTTGAGTTTCTGTGTGGGAAAACTATGTACTGTGAAAACCTAGGAATAGGTAAAATGTCTTAAATTTATTGTATTTAACTTTAATTTGAGGAGGTAAATAAGATGATTTGCCAATGAAACGAGTATTTTTACTCTTAAAATAATTAGATAATATGCACTTGATATAAAACAATACAATTATTTTTATCTTATTTTAAATGTAAATTATCTTGTTCCATTGGCAAAGTGTCTCACTTACATCCTCAATTCAAGAAAAAATGCACTTATTTTAAGAAAACATGAATTATTTAGATTTCAATGTTTTGCAGTGTGGTCAGCTTTACTGCTTTTGTTTAGGAGAAAAAATGGAAGCCAGTTAATAATCACTATTCTAATTAGCTGATTAGTTGGAGCCCGTTTTATAGGAGCTGGAGTTTGATGGCCTGCAGCACGCAGGTGTGTTTAAAAAAAAAAAAACTCTTGCTCATCAATATGTAGAAAGTTATAAGGCCACACCCAAACAATCTGAAGACCATTATCCTACTGGGAAACCCTATGTAGGATTAGAAACACACTTCTCCTTCTCTCTATGAATTATGGCTTATACTCGCTAACATTATAAAGTGTAATTAACCACTACAACTTCTGGTCTGTGGTCCGCCCTAGCTTGCTTACTCTACTTCCTGTTGATCACAGCCAAGCGTATGATGTATGATGACATCATGCTTTGCATCGCCTCATTAATTCCCTCCAATGGAAACACGTCTAATTTGCATTTTCTTTTTTCCGACATTTTAAAATTCACATCACATTTAAAAGGAAGAGCGGCCAGTGGAAAACCCAGCAGATCCAAAGAGATGAACAAAACCAGAGAGTTCTGGCCCAGGACTCTAGAAGGTTAAAGGTCATGGCAGAAGACCTAGCAAGAAATTGAACAAGCCTGATGTGGAAGGAAAAAGCTAACCATCTCCATAAATATGATGGTATCATTACAATTCTGCTGAAATAAGCATAGGACTTTAGAACAGATAAAATGTCTGGCTGTACAAATAGGTGAGCACAGGGGTGGAGGTTTTATGGTATGGGCTACTTATACCCCCAAAAGAGCCTGGTCACCTTCCAGTACTGTCTTTCAAAGTATTCCTTTGATAAACGGAGATCTACAGGTGTTGTTGGTCTGATCCAAATATTGTGGTGGAAACCAATGTCTGCAGAACTGAGTAACCTGCAGCAGGATCCAAGATAAAACTAATTAGTTATTGCTGCTGAAGGAGTCGCTCAGGGTTTGATGGACTTTCATTGTTCCACTGTTTTGGCTTAATCTCCGGTTAATTAAATTATTTGTGTGTCTGTTTCCAGGTTAGATTAAAATCATTTTATAATCTGCAAAGGATGCGATCAGTTTGATTATGACCTGAAACATAAAACCATGGAACACTTTTTTGCAGGCGCAGGACCAGACGGTGTGGAGGAGATCAAGAGGCATTCGTTCTTCGCCAGAATCGACTGGAATGTGAGTTTCTGTAGAAACCAGCACCGACAGCAAATATCTCTAAGGTCTTTTTGTGGTTCTGGCTGAAGTTTCCCAATGTCTCTCCTCCCTGAAGAAACTGTTCCGCAGAGAGATAGCACCTCCTTTCAAACCAGCTGCAGGACGACCTGACGACACTTTCTATTTTGATCCCGAGTTCACAGCTAAAACACCCAGAGGTACGCTCTTTCCCTCCTCTGATGAGAGCTGAGCTACATTCTCTGTGAAACCTTTTTTCCACGGAGTGCTGACATTTCCTATGTCTGCCTCAGACTCGCCAGGTGTCCCTCCTAGCGCCAACGCCCATCAGCTCTTTAGAGGGTTCAGCTTTGTGGCCATAACAGAGGAAGAGACGCAGCCGCTGCCTAATACTATGGTTCAGGTGTGTACACACGCTCTGCCGCTCGGTTCAGAGGCAGAATTAATCAGATCGTCTGAGTCAAACCTCAGCAGGCAGATGCTGGGATTACACCAGAGGGAGGCTGAATTATGTTAGAAGCTTTACCAGCTTTGGTAGAGAAAGCAGCAGAGGGAGAGCGCAGATTTTTACCCAGAAATCATTCATTTTGTAGGGTTAAACTCTCTAAAAGGCAAAGAGCAGTGGCGGCTGGTGGAGTTTTCTCCAGGGGGGGCTATAAATTCTAAATAGACGTTTACCGAAAACCAATCAAATGTATACTAATAATACTACTAATTCCAGGAGCCCCGAAGCCATTCATTTTGGCAATGCTGATTGGCCAAATATTTATTAATTTTCCCGTTCCCATTCAACATTATACAATTGGCTATTACGCTACACTTCAGCAGGGCTTTGAATGAGCGCCCAAGAAGCGAACTAAACAGTCTGTTGGTGGAAATGCACTGTAGAATGACAGTCAATTAGTAGAAGTGTTGTTTTAATAATACATATTACATGTAGCCACATTCTATTAGGTAAAAATAAAATGTATAATACTTTTAAAATCTGTGTATACTATGACTTTTTCCCAGCTAGTGAAGGCAGTTCCCGAGCGCCCCCTATGGGCAAGCCGCCACTGGCAAAGAGATTTGTTTTCTGTAGCATCCGTCCTACATTAGGCGGTCCATAGTGCTGTACAGGACATCAAAGGGAGGATGGAAAGAAAGGAACAAAGCATAAAAGGAAAAGATGTTTAATCACGGATAATGGAGGTATGATAAATATTTCCAACAGCTCTAAAGTTCAGTTCTTTGATTAAAGGATCCTGGAAACAGCCTGTCTGGGGTTTTAGAAACTAGATCCTATCTCTGCTTGTTTAGTTCTGGTTCTGGAAACACTGGGTTAGCAGGACTCTGAAAGCCTGATGGGTCTAACTGGTTCAGACTTAGAAAAGTATTCTGGCCTAAGTCCCATTTAGTGCTTTAAAGGGATACACGGCTAGTTAAAACATGTTGTAATTTTCCTATTAAGTTAAAAATAGCAGTTATTGAGATAATAAGAAATAATATTTCCTTTGTTATATTTTTTACTCATAAAAGTCGCCATTTGTTCACCTACAACAAACTGATGTTGTAGGTGAAACAAAGGAAGGCTAACAAGTTTTTATAGTTTTTATCGTATTGTTTTGTGCAAATGTAAACAATACGGAACTGCATCGCTGCGTCAAAGTTTTTATGAGCAATTATACATGAGATATTTGTAGAAAAAAACAAATGTCATCGGCTTGCAACCTGCCATTTACTATATTAGCTAGAGCTTACGCGCTAGCAGAAGCTAATGGGAAATCAAAATCAAATCGGAAGATAATGGACGACTCTTAAAAGTTTAAGTGAAGCATATTTCAGTTGTTGTTACTCATCCTTTTAACATTTCTAAGAAAATGTTTTTATCCTGATGCTAACTGTAAACGGCCTCAGTTAGTAACTGTAGAGCCACTTTCTCATTCAAAGTAGCGCATTACCCGTGTTTTTCAACCAATGATCGACCTGCTAACAATTGCCATTTGGCTCCCTCCTAATGGCAGAGAAAGCTGAGTCTAACCTTTCGCTGGCAAACTGCATGGCCTCTGTATCCCCACAGCTACGTGTCTGGTGACATAAAAATAAACATTTTACTAATAAATTCTGTTGCTACAACTTATCATGGATCCTTTGAAAGAGCTGTGGGAGAACTTTAACATCTACTCTGGTTTGGATGTGATTCAGTCGATGGTATTTTCCTGCTTCGATTGACAGTAAGAAGATGAACATAAACCCTATTTGCAATTTAACTGAAATATGCAGCATAAAGATGAGGAGCCCGCCTGTCTGTAGGGAATAATAACCTTTTTAAGTTGGTGAAAACATTCCTAAAACTTTTCACATATTACATTTTCCTTCCCACTATCGGCAGATGTATAAAGTGATGTATTCCTTATCTTTTTGTAATTTGCATGTTTGTTTGTTTTTTCGTAGCAGCTTCACAGAAGTACATCCCAATACTCAGACACCTACGACATTAAAGAGGACATCG
Source organism: Cyprinodon diabolis (assembly GCA_030533445.1). Classification (NCBI taxonomy): domain Eukaryota; kingdom Metazoa; phylum Chordata; class Actinopteri; order Cyprinodontiformes; family Cyprinodontidae; genus Cyprinodon; species Cyprinodon diabolis. The sequence goes on from CM060082.1 coordinate 7,635,793, forward strand.
GCGTGGGCTCCTACTCCATCTGCAAGCGCTGCATCAACAAAGTGACGGGCATGGAGTACGCTGTGAAGGTAACTCCAACACCAAACACCTGCTTTCCAACCCTAGGGGTCCAACCTGTGCTCCAAGCAAACGAGTTTGGGTCCAGAATCTGGATGAAAGGTCTCCAGAGTGGACTGGACAGAGAGAGGGTTCACCCTGGACAGGTCTGCCGTCCGAAACCTGAGGGAAATTTAAACAGATCAATCCAACTAACTGGTCTGATGGATGAAGTAGGAGTACCCAGTGAGAACCCATGCATGCATAGAGATAACCTATAAACAATATACAGAAAGATCTCTGCCTGGGATTTGAACCGACATTCTATCAAGGCAGCTGTGCAGTTTGTTTTATAGCGATGCTTCTTTGTTCCAGTTTATTGTAGAAATATTAAGTCAAACTAAGAAAGGTTTTTGTTACAGATCATCAACAAGGCCAAGAGAGACCCTACAGAGGAGGTGGAGATCCTACTGAGATATGGTCAGCATCCTAACATCATCACCCTGAAGGACGTGAGTCACTTTAATCCATTGTTTTTATTCACATTTAAAAAGGAATCAAACGCTGAGTTTTTACTGGTTCGATAGGATGTATGGCTGTGAATAGGTATAAAAGGTTCTGGTTCTTTGATTGGACCGATCTGGGACGTCTTATGTTGATATGGAGTTAAAGGCTCAGAGGAATAAACTGTGGAGCAAGAAAAAAATAGATGAGTGGATTTAAACAGAGGAGTGGTAAAAAAGTACGGATGGATAACTCTTTATACATATACATTATTTTTCCTTTTAAAGTATAAAAACCTTAATTGATCTTAGTGTAAATCCCCCTGAGTGTTAAACGTTTCATCCTGAGTTTGGTTTTAATTCAGTCTTCCCTTATCCTCCAGGTAAAAATCCTTAAATCCTGAACAGAAGATTTCCAGGATCACTTGCCTTGGGAATTAATCTAATCGGTTAGAACAGTTTGGGATTCCTAGTTAGCCTCCTAATGCTAAAGTTGAGTCTAATTTTCCAGAATGTCTGCAGGGTTTATCAGAGTGAGTCATGAAGGGTCACCTTCCCACCACAGGGGTCATGCTGCATATGAAGCAAGCGTGTGCGTCTTAGAAAAACAAAAACTTCCTGCTCCAATTTAGTTTTTTTACTGTCTTAGTTGTGACTCATTGCTGATTAGAGGTAAAAACCGCCTGCTGCCCACTCTTCCTTCTCTTCCGCTGATAACAGTTTAAATTTCCTTTTAGGTTTTAGATCGGTTTCTCCTGTTACCTTGATGACTAAAGTTGTTGTTTTTTTATTCAAAACATCTGGTGTTTTCAGGGAAACTGTTTTTTGAGCAAATTACAAACCTTGCTGTATGAATGAGTAAATGATTTCAGAGAAATGATTCATCGGTTGAAGACCTTCTGATGAGCGCGTGGGTTGTCTGATTCCTGTAGGTGTATGACGACGGCCGCTCGGTGTTCCTGGTGACGGAGCTGATGAAAGGAGGCGAGCTTCTGGACAAAATCCTCCGGCAGAAGTTTTTCTCCGAGCGAGAGGCCAGCGCCGTGCTCTACACCATCACCAAGACCGTGGAGTATCTGCATGTGAACGGGGTAAACTTCCCTGCTACTGGTGCAGATAACAGCAACAACAACAACATAACCCAGGAAGTTATTAATCTCTTCATGTTGTTAATGACCTGAAAACTACACCAAACAAAAACATCAAAGAAACATAAAAGATAAAACCAGCTTCAGTTTATTTCAGGGATGAAACATTTAATCGTGATCAATCGATTATTAATATAATTGTCATCTAATTTAAAAATCTAATTATTACTTACAGTATTGCTACACAGATTATATAACCTTTTATTTTCTTAAAGATTCAACAACGTACAGCAGTAGTTAAGACATAACTACAAATATAAACTATGAAGAATGTATTCTTTAAAAAAAAAAGAATACATGTCATTTTCAATCAAGCAATCAATCAATTAACTTTATTGTCAACTTCATCACAATACATGACATACATTGGGGTGGGGGGGCCGAGAGGGGGAACGGATTTACTGCGACCATGCGTGCCACAGAACTCTGCCTTTGGCGCATTCTTATGGCTTCTTATGACGTTCTTATGGCTTCCCCAGGCGTTTACCTATAGCGCTGCCTTTTGCGCGTTCTTATGGCTTCTTATGGCGTTCTTATGGCTTCCCCAGGCGGTTACCTATAGCGCTGCCTTTTGCGCATTCTTATGGTTTCTTATGGCGTTCTTATGGCTTCCCCAGGCGGGTACCTATAGCGCTGCCTTTTGTGGCTCTTATGGCTTCTTATGTCGTTCTTATGGCTTCCCCAGGCGGTTACCTATAGCGCTGCCTTTTGCGCGTTCTTATGGCTTCCCCAGGCGGTTACCTATAGCGCTGCCTTTTGCGCGTTCTTATGGCTTCTTATGGCGTTCTTATGGCTACCCCAGGCAGTTACCTATACCGCTGCCTTTTGCGCGTTCTTATGGCGTTCTTATGGCTTCCCCAGGCGGTTACCTATAGCGCTGCCTTTTGCGCGTTCTTATGGCGTTCTTATGGCTTCCCCAGGCAGTTACCTATAGCGCTGCCTTTTGCGCGTTCTTATGGCTTCCCCAGGCGGTTACCTATAGCGCTGCCTTTTGCGCGTTCTTATGTGCTTCTTATGGCGTTCTTATGGCTTCCCCAGGCAGTTACCTATAGCGCTGCCTTTTGCGCGTTCTTATGGCGTTCTTATGGCTTCCCCAGGCGGTTACCTATAGCGCTGCCTTTTGCGCGTTCTTATGGCTTCTTATGTCGTTCTTATGGCTTCCCCAGGCGGTTACCTATAGCGCTGCCTTTTGGGCGTTCTTATGGCGTTCTTATGGCTTCCCCAGGCGGTTACCTATTGCGCTGCGTTTTGCGCGTTCTTATGGCTTCTTATGCCGTTCTTATGGCTTCCCCAGGCGGTTACCTATAGCGCTGCCTTTTGCGCGTTCTTATGGCTTCTTATGACGTTCTTATGGCTTCCCCAGGCGGTTACCTATAGCGCTGCCTTTTGCGCGTTCTTATGGCTGCTTATGTCGTTCTTATGGCTTCCCCAGGCGGTTACCTATAGCGCTGCCTTTTGCGCGTTCTTATGGCTGCTTATGTCGTTCTTATGGCTTCCCCAGGCAGTTACCTATAGCGCTGCCTTTTGCGCGTTCTTATGGCGTTCTTATGGCTTCCCCAGGCGGTTACCTATAGCGCTGCCTTTTGCGCGTTCTTATGGCTTCTTATGTCGTTCTTATAGCTTCCCCAGGCGGTTACCTATAGCGCTGCCTTTTGGGCGTTCTTATGGCGTTCTTATGGCTTCCCCAGGCGGTTACCTATTGCGCTGCCTTTTGCGCGTTCTTATGGCTTCTTATGCCGTTCTTATGGCTTCCCCAGGCGGTTACCTATAGCGCTGCCTTTTGCGCGTTCTTATGGCTTCTTATGACGTTCTTATGGCTTCCCCAGGCGGTTACCTATAGCGCTGCCTTTTGCGCGTTCTTATGGCTGCTTATGTCGTTCTTATGGCTTCCCCAGGCGGTTACCTATAGTGCTGCCTTTTGCACGTTCTTATGGCGTTCTTATGGCTTCCCCAGGCGGTTACCTATAGCGCTGCCTTTTGCACGTTCTTATGGCTTCTTATGGTGTTCTTATGGCTTCCCCAGGCGGTTACCTATAGCGCTGCCTTTTGCACGTTCTTATGGCTTCTTATGGTGTTCTTATGGCTTCCCCAGGCGGTTACCTATAGCGCTGCCTTTTGCACGTTCTTCAGCTCTGCAGGAGTTCAGCCCAGTCTCCTCATTGGTTCAGCAGCTTTAATGAGGAAAATAATTATCAAAATATGTGAATTCGAGACCATTTGTTCGCTGTCGTGCCTGCTGCTATCAAGTTCTTGTGCTAAATAAAAATTAAGACCTTATTCTTTCATTTGCAACTTCGACTTCCCCCTCTGGCGGTTTGGAAAAATCCACAGAAACGCTGCACCTTCTCATAAACCGCATGGTTCAAAGCGCGGGAGAAAAGTAGCAGCTTGTAGTCCAGAAAATATGGTATTATTATTATTATACTTTTTTTTTTTCAAAATTTCCTTTGATTAAGAAAAAAATAGGCTGCTGCCAAGTAACACAAACCAGAGAAATAAATTCCTGATGTATGAAATTCAAAGTATAAAAAAACAAAAACGCAATGTAAATTGAGGAAGACAAAGAAATATCTGCTTAACAAATGGCAGCATATTAAGAATTGGTTACCGGATTAAATTATTGGTATTGGCCTTAAAAATCCCATTGCTTTATTCATTTGCTGTTGAATATTAATATAAAACTAATATCAATATGTTGCATTACTACACTGTAATTTAGGTAAAATATGTTTTTAAAACCAGCAATACAATTATAGATTGGAACGGATCAAATAAAATCGGTTCTAAATGTTTAGAATCTGAATTATATCAGTTCCTGTCGTTTGAATTGAATTGTAGTTTTAACAGGACAAAGTCATACAAAGTCATACAAAGCTTAAGAGGTGGCAGCACTCTTTAAAAAATTCTGTACATATTTATTGGTTCAACAAACAAAAGACATTAAATTCAATGTAAATATGTTGTACAAATGTTTATAGCTATTTTATCTGTTGTCTTTAATGAACGATCATAGCGTTTGATCATAAAGGCGCGCTGAGATTGTCACGTTGCAGAGCCTTTATCAGCAGACAAACTGGCTTTAAGCGGAGTTTCCTGTTTGTGCTGTTATGTTTTCTCACAGTGCTGATGCATCTACAGAACGAAGAGTGCAGAAGCTCTGTGATCCAGTGTCCGACGAGACCAACCCCATTTTTCTTCTTCTGCTCTGTCTGCAGGTGGTGCACAGGGACTTGAAGCCCAGCAACATCCTGTATGTCGACGAGAGCGGGAACGCCGAGTCCATCCGGATCTGCGACTTTGGTTTTGCCAAACAGCTGAGAGCAGAAAACGGCCTCCTCATGACGCCATGTTATACCGCCAACTTCGTTGCTCCAGAGGTTTTTTACCCTTACTTTGTTTATTCTTTATTTATTATTTTCCCATTTCTTCCAGCAGACAAACACTATTTTTTTTATTAGTAGGAAATAAAGCCATTTAGAAACAGCTGCTTTGCTGTTGAGTGAGAACAACTGGCGATGAAATACAACTTTTTAAAAACGTCTGAAATAATAGTTTTGCTTTCTTGTGGTAGGTTCTGAAGAAGCAGGGTTATGATGCAGCCTGCGACATCTGGAGTCTGGGAGTCTTACTCTACACAATGCTAACAGGGTAGGTTTAACACATCAGAACATATGTGTTTATTTTCTAACATAAAAGCAACCCTGTTATGTCAATGCATGGGTTTTCTGTACAGTTTCTGGCAATGATTTAACTTTATGTTTTAATATCTAAAACATGGAGTAAAACATCTTTCTTTTTTATGCAAATGAGTGAAGGCAAAAAATTCAATTCAATTCATTTTATTTATATAGCACCAATTCACAAAAGATGTCTTAAGGCACTTTATAGAGACAATTCAACCAGATTATACAGTCAAATTTTTAAGTTTTCTATCTGAGGAAAACCAGCCAATTGCATTGACTTATTGACTCGAAGGCAATCCCTCACTCCAAGCATGCACACGGTTACAGTTGAAAGGAAAAACTCCTTTGTAGCAGAAAGAAACCTGGATCCAGGAGAACCAGGCTGGGTGTGAGCGGCTATCTGCAGAGGCCGACTGGGGTTCAGGGAGACAGAAGCAGACAAAAACAAATGTGGAACAATCTTAAAAAACCTGCTAAGATCTTGTTTACTGTCCTTTTTATTAACTTGTTTCAACATAAAAACCCACTTTTTTACATTGTATGCAGGATCATTTCTCAAGCAGGACTGAAAAAAAAAACACATCTTTGGAAATTATGAAATGCATAGTGATCAACTTCAGCTTTACAGTATCTTAGCTACTTTTCCCCAAAGTTTAACATTAGACTTATTTCATCAAACCACTCAAACAGCAGTTCTGTAATTTATTTCCTGAAATATGTGTCTTTTGTTTGTTCATATTTTTATAAAGCGTTCCTGATCTCTGGTCTTTAGTTATAAAAATCCTTTCAAGTAGTTTTTTTCTTTGGCTCCGTTTTTACCAACTTTCAGTCTCATATTTGAACATTTTTAATGATTTTTTTTTTCTTTTGGTTACGTTCAACCAGATTCCCTTATCCTGTAAATCTTTTTGAAAAATGTATGAGCTTCTAAACTCAATGGATGAACCATTTTTTTTGACACACAGCAGAAACATAACTATCAAATGGGATCCTTAACAATATATTTTCAAACCGTTCCTTGTACCTTTCGAAAGATTACACAGTTGGACATAAAAACAAAAATTAAGAATTTTTACTTAAAAATCCGATTTCCCCGCAAACATTCGGCTGAAAACTGTCTTAATAAGCAGCTGAAGGAGGAAATGATCATGATCAATTTTTAAGCCTTAACAGTTAGCTTGGATTAGGCTTGTTTTCAACATATAAATTACAGTAATCTATATTTATTAAACTTCACATTGATGTAATCTTATTAAGAAAAACAAATTTTGACTGATGATGAAAGTCAAACTTTATTTATATAGCATTGGTATGTTTTTACAGCCTATAGAGTTAGCTCCTTACTTGGGTCCTAAGCTAATGCTAATCATGACTACACTGTGGTTGTTGGCTGCTCAAAAAACTCCTTTTGATAGTAGCCTTTAAAGAGGGTTAGAAAATGGCTTTGCTTAAGTTCATGTTAAAATGTTTTTTTATTTATAAAATTTGTGTGAATTTTTTATTCATTTGAAATTACAGACCCGCCTGTGGCAAAGGTTAGCTACATGAGCTAGCGGCTACATGCCACCAACTTAGCTGCTTTGTATTGTTGACAGCTTTATCAAACAACCAACCTAAATGAGCTTTGCTCGCTACTTTTTGTGTATATTTGATGAACATTGACATTTACCATACTTTGATGCACGAGGCTGTTAATTAACTGTAACTGTTAGCAGCGTTTATCAAAGCTATTAATTAAACTCTATAAATATATAGAAAATATATATATAGACAAATGTATATTTAGGGTCTTGAATATTCCAGATGTTGGATCTGGATATACTTATATTTTTTTCTTTTGTGCTTACACAGTTTTACTCCTTTTGCTAATGGTCCAGAGGACACACCAGAGGAGATCCTTGCTCGTATCGGCAGTGGGAAGTTCTCGCTCACTGGAGGATACTGGAACTCTGTTTCTGCTGAAGCAAAGGTCTGAACTCTAAGGAATAATGAATGATTAAAGTAATAAATAAAAAGCTGTGTTTAGTAAAAGGTGCTTTGTTTTGTCTGTTAGGATCTTGTGTCTAAGATGCTGCATGTAGATCCTCATCAGAGACTGACTGCAGCCCAGGTCCTCAGACATCCCTGGGTGATGCACAGAGACCAGCTACCTAAATACACCCTGAACAGACAGGACGCGCCGCACCTCGTAAAGGTAACGGCCATCCGTCTATCTGTCAGCCGAACCACAGATCCATCCATTTCCCTTTGTCTGTCTGGCAGTTGACCTCCATTTTTCCATCTGTTCATCTTGTGACTCATCCGTCCATCGACCCATAGATCAATACTTCCCTCCATCAGAACAGATGGAGCTTGTTGTCAGATTCCAGATAATTTTCTACATGAACATGATGAACCCTTTCCTTTAAGCTGACAGAAAACTGGTTTATAGGAAGCAACTGTAGCAGACTGAGAAAATCAATGTGTTGAATAAAGTCTCCCCTCCCCCATGCAGGGTGCAATGGCAGCCACCTACTCAGCCCTGAACAGGAACGTCCCGCCGGTTCTGGAGCCGGTGGGCTGCTCTACTCTGGCCCAGCGGAGGGGGATGAAGAAGATCGCCTCCACTGCTCTTTGACTTTCTCCTCTTCCACCTCCTTTCAACTCTGACCTCGATCTGATCGTCACCGGACCTCCCCCCGCGTCTCCAGTCCACTCCGGTCCGGTTCGGTTGGACAGACTACTGATAGACCTGAGAGCCGCTAACGCCAAATAGAAGCACACACCCCTCACCGCCCTGCCCCACATCTTAACGGGGTTTCCTCATCAGCTCCCTCCTGCTGTCTTCCCGTCTAGTCTCAGCTTTAACGTCACCAAGCGACAGCCGGGCCGAGCTGCAGCTGAAACCCGCCCACCCAGTTCCTGCTGCAAAGGTCTCCTGCAGCATTTCTGCTTAGGACAATCAGCGCTTCCTCGCCACACAGAGGCCGTGTCAGGAAAATGAAAGTATTTATTATCCTCAGATGGGGAAATCATAGGAACAAAGTAATGTAAGGTATGCATTTAAAGAGCTAGGATCATTATCTGTGTAGTTGTAGAATCTGCATTTAAACCTCAAGTAGCCTCTGAGACGACGAGACGGACACGGTTCCGGATCCAGCTCAGGACGTGGCTGCTTGTATTTAAAAGGGAAAGAAAAAAAGCTCATTAGAGCCAGAACATTTAATGAGGAAAACACCTTTTTTTTCACCACTTTTTATTCATTTAGCAGAAACGGAGCAAAGAGTTTCATTCACCAATCAAAGCCTTTTGTTTCTAACATTTATCCTAAAATCAACTCTGGGAAAAACTCAGTAAAAGTTTGAATCCATGGAACCCACTAAAGAGTGAACCAGAAGGTTTATCCTTTATAATTACACATTGCTGCCCCCTAGTGAACACAAATAGTATAACAAGCTTTTGTTTTTTCTTTTTATATTTTGTCTTTTTTTTTGTCCACTTTTGAAAAAGCTTGAACCCATATTTGCCACCTGATGTCATGAGCATGACCCTTTCCTGTCTAGGCTGGCCAGCAGAGGCTGGAATTATATTTATGCAAATTAGGGAGATATTCAGTCAGCGGTGCTCAGTTTTTCCATTAAACTTTTGAGAACAAAAAAGTTTCAGGTAATGATTTTGAAAAAAAAAAATCATTCTTAGTTTTCTTTTCATATCACATAAAAAACAGCAATACTGACTAAATGTTTGTTGGTTCATGCCATTTTTTTAAGAGCTAATTAAACAAAATTAGCTGATGAAGGCTAATGTTTATGAAGGACTCTCAGTGAATTTTGTTCCAGATTAACTTTTTTTTTTCTTCTCTCAGCATTGCAAAAATTTACCAAAAATCTTCACTCCACTGAGCTAACATATTTATAAATGGTATAGTTTCTGACATAAGGTTTGCCTGGGTGTGATTTTATCACACAACATAGAATTTGAGCAATTTTCCAGAAATTTGAATTTAAATTACTTCCTGTCATGTAAAATGAATTTGTCAAATTGTATATATGTTTGTCCTCTTCAGCCCATTGTTTCTCGCACTGCTGCAGGACTTTAAGTTTGCAGTGGAGCCGCCTCAGAGCAAATAGACAAATAAACTAAAATTCCCTCCCATTAGGTTTCACATGTAGGTCTGTATAATTCACTATACCTTCCAAATAATTAATTATGGACACATAAAACTTCATGTGTGAGACTCCCATAAGGTTTGTCCTTTTTGCAGTGAGCAGTTTTATGACTATTTGTTTGACTCAGATTCCTGCTTGCATTTCCATCTGGCTCTGTGATACTGTGGCCTTCCCCTCCCTCGTGCTCTTCAGAAAAGGTGGGAATCTCCATAGTGACACGTGTTTGCCGGTTTTTCTCTTATTTTTCAATTATGGCTGCCCACAGTTGACAGAATAGTTTCATTAAAACAAGTATTTTATCATTTCCTGACCGACTGAACGGATACAAACTGAGCACCGCTGATTTCCAACTGGCACCCTGTTTAAGTGGAAATAATTCAGGACTAGTTAGAGGAGTCTAACAACAGTTGGAAGAAGCCCCTCCCTCCAACAGTGAGAAGATAATTTGGTTATGTGTTTTGGGGCCTCCAACTTCCTTAAAGCTGGAGTTCAGCCTTTTTTCTGTACGAGCCGTCTGTGCAGCAGCAGCACTGTAAATAGAAACACGATGGGTAACTCAGGTTTCTACCAATCAAAACGATGCATTATGCGTGTCCTGGAGGAAGGAGGCGCACGTGAAAAGCACAGGAGCATGAGCAGAAGACACTTTTAATATCAGTGAGTTAAATTCAACCTATTTTAAGCTTCCATTGTGACTGTTTATCTTCTATAGTCTTAAAGAAAAGGACTTTTATGGGCTTTGTTCTAGAATGGAACTGTTGTTTATCTAATTTTACCTTCCTGTAATCTGTGTTCAGCTCCAGCATTTATAGCCTTGAAGATGATTGTGATCATCTGGCAGCAGACCCTTTAAAACTAAGCAGAAAAACAACTTTTAAACACATTCCAGCTGTTGGCATCATTCTGGAGGTCAAACCTTTTGCTGGCATGACGCATGCAACAGTAAACTAGTCAATGCAAATGGGAACTATTTCCATCTTTGCAGAAGAACCCACCAAAATACCCTGAACCGAACCTGAAATGTTCCTGTCCTTAAATCTTAATGCAGGTTTTTAGACTCTGCCACTGGGTTAATTCAAATCCAACCCTCAGCCCAGCCATCAGGGGGCGCTGCAGTTATTTAATCCAGCTGAAGCATTCTTTGACCAAATTGTTCAGTTTGAGCATTTATGAGCTTTCAGGTTTGCATCAGTTCGATTCTGGTTGAAAAAAAAAAAAAGAATATATATATATATATAAATATATATATATATAAAATACATGAAAGTCAGAAACTGTAAACCTGAGGACCCTGGAGGCCCCTTTTCACCACCAAAATAAAGAAACAAAGTCAGATAAAAAATATCAACATTAAATGACTCATTCTAAGGATATACCCATTTTAAAATTAAACATTGTCTTTTCCATTTCAATTTAGTAATAAATATTGCTATAAAATCTGACTTTTAGAAAATTATTTTTAAATTTGCCCTTTCCCATTTATTTAGGGACTTTTTCCATCATTGAACACAAATTCTATATCTTGTTTTTTCTATTTAACCTTTTTTTACTGGATGGATTTTTTTCACAATGACGACAAAAATATTTGGAAGGTTTTATGTTTTTTCCTCTGGGATTTGTTTTTGCTTCAGCTGGTGAAGAAGGGCTTCCACAGATGTCCAGGACAATTTTTTTTAAGCAAAAATAAGTCATTCAAAGCAGAACTCCTTCATCTGTAATCATGGAAATATTAAACACTTCCTGTGGTCGTCTGAATGTCATTTTAAAGGGATAAAATTCAGAGTTTCTTTATGTTTTATAAATAACTATTGAATAATGTTGAATTGTGTTCATTTTTCTGTCGGTGTACAGCTCTGGGATTAAGAAAGATAAATAAAAGGACTTTTTTCTGTAATTATAATCAGAGGAATAGCTTTGTTTCTTTTCTCTTCATCTTAACTCTTCCTCTTTTTGTCTGATTCTATCAGATGTATTCAGCCCTGCTGCTACGCCAGCTCTCTCTTTTTGTACCTGCAGAGTTGGACTTTCTATGAAAAAACAATAAAAAAAAATAATCAATTAAATGTATGTATTTACTGATCAAAATAAAACTCTTTGATTATTAAATAACCATTCTTCAGTTCAGTTAAGATAATGTCTAAGACAGTAAAGCCAGAGAAAGATTTCTTTTCAGGGTTTTAAATGTAGATATTAGCTTCTGCTCATCACCTGGGTAACACCATCGCTACTGAGAAACATGATGGTGGTAGTATAATGCTGTGGGGATGTTAGAGGTTAGACAAGACAGCAGACAATTACAGCTATTCATCAGGAAAACCTGCTCCAGAGGGTTCTGGGCCTCAGACGCTTAATCCACCGACACAACAATGACCCGGAGCAAACAGTCAAAATAAAACGGTTGTTTCTTCAGGATCAGTCTGAGAAGAAGCCAGCGCGCTGGACTTTAGCTTGAGCAGAAAAACATCAACCCTCTGCATGTTTCACAGTGTGAGAATCTTCAGTCAGATATTCTAAACTGGCAAAAGTACAGCTCCAGAGTGACTTCTGTTGTATTTTAAAGGTATACAAAGCAGCTAAAACTGCTAAATAATTATAACAATTCTAATAAGTAGGACTGGTCCTTTTGTAAACTTATTGATGCCAAAGTGGCCAAATATAAAAGTCTGCTGCCCCTCTACTGGAGTAAAGGAGGCAAATTCAAACAGGGCTGGTTTTACACACACCAAACATCCTCATGTAGCGAATATGAATATCACTCATCGGCCAGAGGCTCTTTGGTTACCATGGAAACATTAGTGGTCCGGGATCAGCCAGTGTCCCTATAGACCTGGTCTAGTCCCCAGTTATGGCCCCTGTACTGAAGACATGATACTGATCCATTTTATTTTTTTTAACCTTTTTTTCTTACTTTTGCTGTTTATTTTAATAATGTGTACATTTAAGGTGTTGCACTGGAGAAAGGATCACGGGTTTCCTCTGATATACATAAGCCATCTTTGGCTTTATGGTTCACTAAATATACCTAACAAAGAAATACAGGCTTTTTTGTTATTCTTTTTTAACTTTGTAAATGAGTAGATTATCCTCTTTTTTACTTCAATATTTCAGTCTTTGCTCTATTTTAAATTAGTTCCAGAACCTCTACTGTGGTGTAAATACTCTTGCTCTGTACTGGAACCCTTTTGTTCAACCCTTTCCTGAAAAGTCTGCCCTTCCAAACATGGCGGCGCCGCTCGCGTATCAGTAAAACCGTGCTGCGTCACAGTTTTCAATAAAGCACTGCCGTTTTTTTCAGCGAGCCACTCTGCGCATGCGTACAGACAGAGCCTCGGCGCTAACCAGATAGCTTCTCGCTGCGTACAGTTTGGTTTAACCTGATCCTCCCTGACGTTTGTAAACAGATATCAACCGTGAGTTGTGCCGAGTGGGGTTAAAGAAAACCTGGTGTGAAGGAATATGCCCAAAAATAAAGGTAAGCGGCCGAACATGGAGGGCTTTACTGAGGTTGATGAGCTCTGCGGTAGTTCAGCCCGCCGTGAGGAAAACGTGACCCGGGCCGGCTAACCGCGTTAGCAGCAGGTACAGGAGCCCGCTACTGATCCTCCACCCCGGCCTCTGCTTATTATACACTCTGAATGTCAATAATATTAAAGTTAGTTGATGTATGTTAAAGCTTTACATCATTTAAAAGGCGCTTAGCTAGCAGCTAGCTGGTACAGTTAGCTCCACCCTGGGTTGGCCTTCTGACATCTGCTCACTAACTACAACATTTAACACTTTAACTTAGCAAATTTGCTTAATTAGCCACTATTTATTAATCATAGAGCAGTTAATAAAAGCTCCAAGTTGTGTGGTTTTTAAACCGGTTTAAATGGCGAATTCCTTAAAATGTTTCATTCCTACAGGAAGGACTAATCTTTACTCATCTAGCCGTTTTTATTTTACTTTGTCCAATTTAGAATCGGAGTAATTATTAATGTAAGCCTTAATCAATAGTTCTTTAACCTATCTGAAGGTCTTTGATCTTTTAAAGTTGGAATTAGTTTAAACTTTATTTCCTTGTTCTTTATTTCAAACATTTAAATGTCAAATCAATTCATCTTAAAGACCTTTAAAAGCTCCCAGATCATATATGTTGGTAGTTTGCCTCTCAGATTCAGCTCTCAAAGCTATTTCCACTGTTAGGGAAGGAAATCCTTCAGTTCTTTCTTTGCAGATATTTGTCTTCCTAAGCTGACAGTCTGATCAGGTTCTAATGGGGTCTTAGAAAGCCTAGAAAACTGTTAAACTTGGTTTATTTTTATCTAAACTGGAGGAAAGCAGTTTATTTTAAGACATGAAAAGTAAAATTAAAGGGAAAGTGAGTTCATTTTAACTTTATTATATTTTTAAAGGGTTTCCCTGGGCCATTAGAAATAAAGTCATTAAATTATTATTTTCAAATTAAGGCCTTAATTGGCATTAAATTTATTAAATGTGATTATCATGGTATTTTAAAAAATACGATTCTAACATTTTTTGTCAGATATATTATATCGCAATATATTTGCGCAGAACTGCTTCCGCTTGAGACGGAGAAAAAGCTAGAGAATGGGAAAATGCAAAATTCAACAAAAGTGGCTGGAAAATGGGGAATTTAAGACGGCTGCAACCTGTCCAGGGTAAAGATGACGAAGGATTTCAGCATCAGGGTTTTAATATATATATATATATATATATATATATATATATGAAAATCATGGGTATTTGTTGATGGCATTAAAAAACATTAAATTGGAGTTAATCATTCCTGTATACACCCTGTTTAATGAGGAATGTTCCATCACACGGGTCATCCAATCCTGACTGCATTGGTCTAGATTTTTTAAATAGATCTGATGTTGTCTTCCACTCTAGTTTATGACTTAGCACTAATAAACATGACACATTTCACAGCTAGCAGTACTCAGCAGGTTTCCTGGCAGCAGCGGCCATCTCTCCCTCCATTAAAGTCTTTCGGGACCAGAGGAAGCCTCGAGCGCAGACTTAAAGGAATAGTACACCCAAAACATGATTAGCCTTCATTTTCTACTCACCCCCATGCTGAAAAACACTCTGGAGTACTTTTTTGATATCTCAAATGCATCTGGAGATCTGGGAGGCTTCTTGCTGTCTGCTGACATTCAAATAATGGAGGTCTATGGTGCCCGAGGCAGAAAGGTCCATAAAAGTCCACAAAAAACGTGTCAATATTCCTCCATACTGCTCGTCCAATGTATTCCAAGTGTCCTGAGTGGGTAGCGTCCATAATTTACTCGAAACAAAGTCATTTAGAATGTTTTTAGAGCATAAACAGTAGTGTATAGGATTTCCTAAAAGCGCGCGCCTGCGAGTTCATGAGTCTACGGAAACCGCGGCAGACCAAACCAGATGAAAGTGCGCATTCAGCTCGGCAAAGAACTCATGCTCTTCCTCAACACTGAAGTCCTCAGACATTTTTCTTTCATTGTTTCTTTCTTTGCTCAGGTAAACAGCACATTTCTTCTTCTATGCTTGCGTTATCAAGAGCAGATGCTGAATGCGCACTTTCATCTGGTTTGGTCTGCCGCAGTTTCCGTAGGCTCGTGAACTCGCAGGCGCGCGCTTTTAGGAAATCCTATACACTACTGTTTATGCTCTAAAAACATTCTAAATGACTTTGTTTCGAGTAAATTATGGACGCTACCCACTCAGGACACTTGGAATACATTGGACAAGCAGTATGGAGGAATATTGACACGTTTTTTGTGGACTTTTATGGACCTTTCTCCCTCGGGCACCATAGACCTCCATTATTTGAATGTCAGCAGACAGCAAGAAGCCTCCCAGATCTCCAGATGCATTTGAGATATCAAAAAAGTACTCCAGAGTGTTGTTCAGCATGGGGGTGAGTAGAAAATGAAGGCTAATCATGTTTTGGGTGTACTATTCCTTTAAACTGTCTCCTATGAGCTTTTAGAGTCTGAAGGAAGCGGTTGCTGTGGTTGTGAGCCAGTATCTCCAAGCAGACTTAGTTTTTTTTTTTGTTTTTTGTTTTTTTTGCTTCAGAGCGATGCCTCCTCTGCTTCATTGGATGTTTTTAAAAGTTCACAGACTAAACGCTGCTCGCTCTGCCTGCAGGTAAAGGAGGAAAGAATCGGCGACGTGGAAAGAACGAGAATGAGTCTGAGAAGAGGGAGCTGGTGTTCAAAGAGGACGGCCAGGGTGAGTTCAGCTGCAACGCTCGATCTGATCAATAACAAACTACAGGAACTAGAATTGTTGCTAAATCTTTTCCTGCAGGAATGAGTACTTACTTTGTAGTACAATAACTGGTGGGGTTCGTCTGTTAGACACCAACAGTAGTTCTTCTGGTGTGGAGGCAGAGGCTTCTCAGTAACTCTGGAACTAATAGTGATGATGGAAACGCCAACAGAAGCATTAATAAAACATCTGGCTAAAAACAGCTGTGCTACACCAAAGCTTAGATACAAGCACTCAATGTTCCTGAAATCCACTGGGTGGAGTCTGATACTTTAAGCTTTCCTCAAATGTTGTTAGCCAAGCGATGTCACATCAATACGTCATTAAAGGCTTCTAAAAGTACGGGTTGGGACTGTATTAAATAATGAGATTTGATTTAAAATAATTTAACTTTATGTAATTTCTTCTCTTTGCATATGAACTGATGTGAGGATTCAAGAAAATACAATTTTCTCCCAGTAATCCTGGGATATAATCCAGGAGTAAAGTGTTAACTCCAGAACTCAGGGTTTGTAAAGTTTCCAGGAAGGTTATAAAATCAAATCTCATGCTGGAAAGATGATTTCCTCTGAAAATGAACAGAAAAGACAAACATATCCAGCTGAAGACCTGATGGAGGGAAACTCAGACTGAAAACCAGTGGGTTCTAGTTCGACCCGCTGCCTCACAAGCACTGGTTCCCAGATTTCAATCCCAGTACTGATTTATTATTACTGTATGTCTGCATTAACACGTCAATATCAGCTGATGTTGATGAGGTTCAATCGCTCAATCTAGTTTGTGTCGTATCGGTTTGGTCATGTGACGGTGATGCAGCCGAGGATTATGGGATGTTTGCTTGAAGCAAATGAGAAATGTCCGTGCTTTGGTAATTTTATCTGTTCCTAAAGGGTAGGGGGAAAGGTTTATTTCACTTAATGTTCTGGATTTCACTTTTTTATTTTTTTTTATTAGTGTTCTAAAAAGAAGCAAAGATCAGCTGTAATCAAAGATATTTCCATCATTGATGAAGACAGATGAGAAGAAACGAGCCTAATATCCTGTCTTTAAGGACACTTCATCGGTTATCAGACCTCTAACAACCAGGTTCATGTCAGATTGGGTTTCTGAATTGAGAAAATAATCCAGGAACGCGACCAGAACCACGCCTGGTCTAATCTGTGCTTCAACTGAGGCTGTTTTATGAACACAGAGCTTTTTCCTCCACCTGCTGATGTTTATCTCTGTGTTTCTTCACATCCTAATGATTTTCCTTTCTCTGTCTGACCCATATCTTCCTGTAGAGGTTCAGGAATCACTCTAAAGTTCTGATTAACTACAGTCTTTAGTGTTTTGATCCTGTTACTGGCACAAGGAAGTGCAGAAAAATCTGAAAAGTGTGGCATGTATTTGTAACCTGGTCCTGTTTACCCTGATGCCATTAAATATGACCTGATTCAACCAGGAGCCTTAAAGTCGTAGGGAAATCCTATTTAAATGTCAAATCATTCCGGCTTAAACATGTATATAAATGTACTATTTATCAGACCATATTGTATCAAAATTTAGAAAATTTCTATTCTTAAACAAAAAAAATCTTCTAATCTGTTTTTTTTTTTCCGCTATCTTCTGCAGGCCAGTTAGTTATACGTCAGCTTGTACACCTAAATTCAGCCAATCATATATCAACGACAATCTGTAAATGTAAATGTTTTCGGTCATAGCATCTTCATATGTCGCAGCTAATATACGCAACGGTTGAAATCAGAATCCTTTCCTTTACCATTGAGTTTCGTCCCAGTGTTCACGGGGACGGACGTCTGTGTCTTCAGCAGGCGTAGAGCTAACAGAACTGGCAGCGTTGCGAGGCAAGGGCTCAAACATGTACGGCTGGAAGCCTTCTACACCAAACCAAGCTTCTGCTGCCCGGCGTCCTTTTTCACAACATCTTCACCCCCGCTTTCCTCCTCTAAATAAAAAATGTATTACGGAGGAGACTCATCCACGACCTCCGACAGCAAACTCTCCTCCTCTTGCATGTTTCCTCTGTCCATAGCGTTCCTTGACAGCGTCGTTTCTAAGTCACCAATTTAGTGCTACTTGGTCCCAATGGAATTTCCCATTGGGAACCTGCTAGCACTAAGTTGCTAACTGGTTAGCAAGATGCTTCTGAGACACCGGCCACAACCAAATAGCTGGTGAAACTTCTGTCACAACAATCTCTTGATAATCAACCAATCACATTCACTTTATTCAAGTCGTGCACCACTCGGGAGAATTGGGAAATGTAACGGTTGGAATGGCTGTTTCCCTACGACTTTAAGAAATCAGATCAGATAAGCGTTAAATTCTAAATAATTTAATCTCGGTATAAATACAGCTGTTTGGATATCAACCATCAGCATGTATAGCAAGGAACCCAGCAGAATGAAGATGGACAGAGGATGGAGGTCTGCTTAAATCAACGGCTGGGAAAGGAGAGCAGGGTTCAGAGAAGCAGAACTCTGGGAGAGCTGCAGAGATCTACAGCTCAGGTGGCTGGAAAAGGAGCCCAGAAGTCAAGCATGGCCCATCATCATCATCATAGCTGGGACATGATGGTGGTGACATTACAGGAACAGGGCTAATTTGAAAACCCCATGCCTTATTCCAGTTCCGTTATGTTCCGGTTATGACCTGTTTGTGATTTGATTTTATTGAAAGGGATAAAGAACCTTTCCCTCCTAGCTGCTGCTTCTGAAGGTCAGGGTGTCTGACCAAAGGATCCGTTTTCCCTCCTCTCGTTCAGAGTACGCTCAGGTGATTAAGATGTTGGGGAACGGCCGTCTGGAGGCCATGTGCTTCGACGGAACCAAGCGGCTGTGCCACATCAGAGGAAAGCTCCGGAAAAAGGTAGGAGGGACACGCAGGTAAAAAAAAAACAATGTCAGCGGTTTCCACGGCGCCCATTCAGGCGTGGTTTTTGTGAAGGTCACAGAGGTCGCTCTGACAGTGGCTTTACTTCATTCTCTCTCTCCTCCAGGTTTGGATAAACACATCAGACATCATCCTGGTGGGCCTCAGGGATTACCAGGTAGGTCCAAAAGTCTAGAAGAACCAGGACTGGTTTCAGTTTTCAGCTTCAGTGAGACTCAGAGCTGCATAATTATCAGAACCAACATCCGGCTGTTTAGTTTTTCTCCATTCATGCCTTTGTTCTAATCGGGGGGGTGGGGGGGGAGAATCTCTAAATGCTGCTCTAAAATCTCTAAAAGTATGCTTTATTTAAAAAGAAAACATTTATAAAACCAATTTCTGCAGATATTTTATATTGCGATATATGTGGAACCTGAAAAGAAGCTTGAAGCGGAGAAATCCAGGATCATTTATCCGACTTGCGGGCATCCGTGAACAGCTATCTATATCAGGGAGAGTTGGGATGTCTGAAGAAAAATTAAAAAAACTGATAAATTACTGTGAAAAGCCTTTTTTATTAAGAAGGTTTTTAAATGTGGATTTCTGAAAAGATATATTTTTTTTATCTAAATGTATAAAACACAGCTTGGGAATGGTCTGTGGCCCATGACTGCAGCTCATTATCCTGTTTTAGAAGGATTTTTAAACAGAATTTCTCTCTTATTAAATGAAAAATACCTTAGATGTTTTCATTCTGTCAGAGGAAGTCTGGTTCCTAATGTCCAAAGGATTTTAACGTTAAATCGTCCTTTTGGCTTTCATTAATCGTATTGTTTAGTCTGACAGGGTTCTGATTGTTTTTGCTGGAAATGGACTTTAAATAGTTTCTAGATCAACAAAAACAAAATCTTGACCCCAAAAGATTGAGAAATCGTTCAACCTTGTTTTATCAGTGCAAATCATTTTCTCCTCCATAATAATTTCCTTTCTTTAAAAAAATGTATGACTTATCAGGTAAAAAATAATTACTTGAAGGTTTGTTTTAAATCGTGAAGAGATCATCCAGATAAAATAGGTTTTACCTAGATGACCTTGGTGCTAAACTTTGGACAGCTCTGTTCTAAACGCTTCTATCCTCAGAGGATTTTACCGGTTAAGATCAGTGTTCCCACCATTGCATGTTGGGAAACAGATCGGCGGTGTTCCTAAAATCTCCATCTGTGTTCCAGGATAACAAAGCTGACGTGATCCTGAAGTACAACGCAGACGAAGCTCGCGCTTTGAAAGCTTACGGAGAGCTTCCAGAACACGGTGAGTGGCGCCTTTCTTCAGGGTCTGAGTTCTATGGGTTCTGGTTCTGCCGGAGCAGAAGCTCCTATCAAAACATTAAAACGCAGTTTTCATGTTTCGCGCAGCTAAAATCAACGAGACGGACACCTTCGGACCCGGAGACGACGACGAGATCCAGTTCGATGACATTGGTGACGATGATGAGGATATTGATGATGTAAGTTTTGTTTTATTTTCATCTCCGTCTTCAGAAAGTTTCAGTTTTAATGAAGAATTTTTAAAGAAATTTTCCCTCGACTTCAAAGCAAACAGCTGAAATGATGACTCCTGTTTTCCTTTGCAGATCTAAAGAGCTGCGGCTGAAGGGGGAAGGCAGGATTTTACTACAGATGCTCCGATTTGGGATGTTTTGAGCCGAATCCTCTGAATCTATCATTTTGTTTTTTTTATAATTAATATTAAAGATGCGCCTGTGGCAGTCCAAATCCAGTTTATTGATGTTCTATTTGGTTATTCCAGTCTGCGTACCATGGATAGTTGTACTTTTCTGCGAGTGGGCTGCATCTGTGTTTGGGTCCTGGTTCTGAGCGAGGAGGAGACCCTGCAGCAGGACAACCTTCATTGAGGACCTGACGCTCACAGCTTCACACTTCGGCTTAAACGTCTCCACCTTTCTTCTTTCTGGGTTTTGTAGACATGATCTCTCCAAACATGCCTACGTTTTAGAAAAATGTATTTATGATTGACTTCACACCATGTGGGATGTAGAAAGTGAACCGGCTCTCTTGGTTCCTCAGTTTACCTCTGAAGGGTTGTTTCCTGATGGATGAAGAACACTGGAAGTTCTAGGCTTTATATGAACTGCTTGCTTTGGACTGAACCATGGCCCGATGAAGCCGACCCCTCTTCAAACCAACTTTTTTGTCGTTTCCCTTTTTTTGTTTGTGTTTTTTTTTTTTCTGTTTTATAACCCGGCTCGCTCTGCAGTTTCCTCGCGGTTAAACTCGGCCTGACTGCACGTTCCCTCGGTAGACCAGCGGATGCTGACGTTCCCACTCCACACAGACGCAAGAACCTTGTATCAGAGCTACCTTTTACACATCTCTATAAGAATCAGATTATATCTAAACATATTGCAGATTATTTTTATTTCCCTGTGGAGCTCAGTAGGTTTCCATCTTCACTTTGGGATCCTCTGCTCTGTCCAACTAATGGATTATGGATGTTGTTGGTCTGACTCGACGGAGATGTGCTGTGATGTTTGATGGCTGGGTTTCCAATAAAGATCTTAACTCCTCATCTGGATGCCTTTTATTTATTATAAATTCAGCCTGGAGCTAAGATGGGTCTACTTTTTAATTCTCCATTTGTACAAACATTTTATTCTGCTCAATATTTCCTTTTTTTTTAAACCATCCTCAGTTTAAGCTGCAGCTTCGTTTTTACTTTGGTATAATCAAAAAATATTTCACAATGAGGTATCGTTTAAAGTAAATGCAATTACTTTGTTTATTTTACGTATTTTATATATATTGTTTTAATGTTCGTACAAATGGAAAATTAAAATGATATAACAATATTTAATATCGATGTTGAAGTGTAATTCTTTAGGGGGGGAATAATAGCATTTAAGATGTTTTATATATCACTTCAACAGTGATATTAAATGCTCATTTTGTCAAATGAATATAAAACTACAGACCAAGTTTCTATGAATGCAACAAAACTAAAATATTTTTGGAATAATTTGGAAAGATATAAAAAAAAATATATTCTTCCTGAATCAATTCTAGAGATGTTTTAACATTTAGGGTTTTGCAGAAACCTCCCAAAAACAGAATTCTGTTGTAATCTCATATTTAGGCAGGTAAAAATCTTTATTCACAGAGATCATTGTTGGGTTTTAGCATTTAAAAAAAATCTGAATTCATTTATATCTGGAATCTCTGAAACATATAAACGTTAGGACCGTTCTAAAATGTTAAAACTTCCCACTACTGCACATAAATCGTAAATCATAAACCAATCTTTTTGTATTTTGATGCCTTTTAGCTCCCATTATTTTATTGCAATTTTTTGGCTGTTCTCTTTGCTCAATTTCAAGGTATGTCTGTCGTACACTCTCTAGAATTACATTATTCTGAATTGCTAAGTTTTAGAAAAGTGTTTACATTTTCCTCTGTTTTGTTTTTAAGCGTTATCGCATGAACAAACGTATTAATGTGCCATTTTAGTTGTATTTGTTATTTAATGGAAATATTGCAATTTTATATTTAATGGAAATGATCATTTTTGAATAAGCAGAGATGGTTTTGCACACATTTGTAATGGAAATACAGCCAACAGCTACCTGCGTCTCCAGCCATCCCAGCAGAGGGAACGTCCCTGTAAAGCTGTTCACTGACAGCCACATAAATGCAGAGTGCGGAGGAACCACAGTACCAGTAATACTGGACCTCAGTGCAGCGTTTGACACTGATGGTCACTCCATTTTATTAGAGCTCCTGGAAAACTGGGTCGCCCTTTCTGCTCCAGCACTGGACTGGTTTAAATACTACTTAATGGATATATTTGTGTCAGGGATAGAACTGGTTCTGCCAGTTTCCAACTGGCTTAAATCAGTTTCCAACTGGCATAAATCAGTTTCCAACTGGCATAAATCAGTTTCCAACTGGCATAAGCCGGTTCCCAACTGGCATAAGCCGGTTCCCAACTGGCATAAGCCGGTTCCCA
Source organism: Cyprinodon diabolis (assembly GCA_030533445.1). Classification (NCBI taxonomy): domain Eukaryota; kingdom Metazoa; phylum Chordata; class Actinopteri; order Cyprinodontiformes; family Cyprinodontidae; genus Cyprinodon; species Cyprinodon diabolis. Next base: position 7,658,469 of record CM060082.1, read on the forward strand.
ACTGGCATAAGCCAGTTCCCAAATGGCATAAATCATTTTCCAATTGGCATAAACCAGTTTCCAATTGGTTTGAATCAGTTTCCAACTGGCATAAATCAGTTTCCAACTGGCATAAATCAGTTTCCAACTGGCATAAGCCGGTTCCCAACTGGCATAAGCCGGTTCGCAACTGGCATAAGCCGGTTCCCAACTGGCATAAGCCAGTTCCCAAATGGCATAAATCATTTTCCAATTGGCATAAACCAGTTTCCAATTGGTTTGAATCAGTTTCCAACTGGCATAAATCAGTTTCCAACTGGCATAAATCAGTTTCCAACTGGCATAAGCCGGTTCCCAACTGGCATAAGCCGGTTCCCAACTGGCATAAGCCGGTTCCCAACTGGCATAAGCCAGTTCCCAAATGGCATAAATCATTTTCCAATTGGCATAAACCAGTTTCCAACTGGCTTACATCAGTTTCCAAGTGGTATAAGCCTATTCCCAACTGGCATAAATCATTTTCCAACTGGCATAAACCAGTTTCCAATTGGTTTGAATCAGTTTCCAACTGGCATAAATCAGTTTCCAACTGGCATAAATCAGTTTCCAACTGGCATAAACCAGTTTCCAATTGGTTTGAATCAGTTTCCAACTGGCATAAATCAGTTTCCAACTGGCATGAATCAGTTTCCAACTGGCATAAATCAGTTTCCAACAGGTTTAAACCGGTTCCCAACAGGCATAAACCAGTTTCCGACTGACCTAAATCGGTTTCCGACTGACTTAAACCAGTTTCCAACTAGTTTAAGTCAGTTTCAAATTGGCTTTAATCATTTTCCAACTGCCATAAATCAGTTTCTAACAGGTTTAAACCAGTTTCCAGCTGGCATAGATCGGTTCCCAACAGGCATAAACCAGTTTCCAACTGACCTAAATCGGTTTCCGACTGACTTAAACCAGTTTCCAACTGGCTTAAATCCGTTTTCAACTGGCACTACACTACGGTACACAACATTATTTAACTACTAGAGCGCACAAACAGGACTAAATAGGAACTAATGGTTAGTTAAGCCGTAATTTCTAGGGAAAACTCATCCCAGCCTTATTTTAGGACTACTTTTCAGTTACCTTGAAAACGTCCATCCATTTTCCATCATGCTTATCCCAGCAGGGGTCACGAGGGGTGCGGGTGCCCATCTCCAGCTGTCAATGGGTGAGAGGCTGGGTACACCCTGGACAGGTCAGCAACTGGCATAAGCCAGTTTCCAACTGGCATAAATTAGTTTCCAACTGGTATATATCATTTTCCAACTGGCTTTAATCAGTTTCCAACTGGCATAAATCATTTTCCAATTGGCATAAATCAGTTTCCAATTGGCCTATCCAAGTACATATAGTTTTTAGAATTTTCTATATTTAGAATGTTTTCGTTTTACTTTTTTCAGTTTAAAAAGCACATACAATAATAAAAAAAATCCATATTTTAGAGGTTCAATTATTCAATTTAAGGGTGCCTCAGCTTCCCTTAAATGCGTCTAAAAACACCTGTCATATCCTCCCAGATTATTGGCTATCACAACACACTTTTGTTATTTTTAGACCACGTAATATGTGGTTAAAATTATAAAGTCATTGGTTTAGTGAGTTTAAGTGTGGTTTATACTCCACTGTATCTATTTACAGTGACACATTATTTGACTGAAATAAGAGTGATTTTAAAAAGGGACTTTAGCTAAACCAGTTTTAGATCTCCACTGTAGGCTCCAGTTTTTGGAAATCCTTTGTGAAATAAACCAGCACAACATTCAAAATTTCTAATTAGATGAGAGGATTCAATAGGAAAACCCAGAGTGATCAGTTTTCTCGGTTTTTATCCAAAAGGGAAAAATATTTATCTTGTACCGTACATCTAAACCTTAAATCTCAGACCCAAATCTGTGGAAGACATGACAAAGCATCAACTTCAATGTACAAGTTGTAGCCACACCTGCAGCTCACAGGAATGTAAATAAAAAAATAAATAAATGTAAATCCCTTTGCTGTCCCACAAAAGGGAAATTCCTTCTCTGCATTCTGGAACTCAGAGTGGATGCTGTGGGGATCGAACCGGGTACAAACATTGTTCTCAGAGCACAAGCGCACTGCTCCAACTTCTAGGATGTAGAAGAGCATCTTTTCAAAAAGGATGGGATTCAAACCCATGTGTGCAGAGCACCATGGATTAGCAATCCATCGCCTTAATCTCTCGGCCACCTTCTCTCTAAAGTAGAAAGTTATTGTACATTCCAGTCCAGCTCCCCTTCACATTTACATTCCTCGGTGCTCAGGTTGTGGCCACAAGTTGTGAAATTAAAGGGTCGTGTTTTATTAGCATATCTTCTAAAGATTTTGTCAGAAATCCAGAAAAACCTATAAGATATATATTACATTTAAGATTTCAATGTAAGACAAACATTTATATTTAGGATTTAAATGCAATTATTCAATAGAAATATACATTTTGGTTATTTTTTAATATTCTGTAGTTACTTATTCATTAGAATTCGGACAACACACATTTATTAACATGTCAGCTTTAGGGCATCAATGTAAATATGCCAGAATTAGCACAACAGCTAATTTGCATCCGCTGTCCTAAGGCAGGAACAGTAAACATTAAACAAGACACTAGGAGACACAGACAGAGGAGATGCCAATAACATAAAATCACAATAAAATGAGGTTAACAGGCCCAAATAAACAGATCAATTCACCTGTGAACACATGTCTGGTTAGATTTCAATCAATGTTTCAAGGACATTTAAAACTTATGTAGATTACACAGCCCCTAACATGAGCTGGCAGTTCAGGTTTAAGATACATATTTAGATTTTCTTTAAGAGATATTTTTAGGTCCTGATTTAAGATTAGATTTAAAACATATTTAAATGTAGACTTAGATTTAAGATATGTCTTGCTTTGAGATTTAGATGTCTGATATATTTTGAATTAGAAATTAAATTAGACAAAGGTTCTGTAATGGCCTGGCGACCTGTCCATTGACTGATGGAGATAGGAACCAGCACCCCTCGCGACCCCAACTGGGACAAGCGTGTCAGATAATTGATGGATAGATGGACTAAGATTTATCTTTATTTAGATTTAAGATTTTAGAATGATATTTAGATTCAATATTTAGAATCATGAAATACATTTAAGATATATCTACTTTTTTTTTTCATTTGTCAGGTTCATTTGGAGCGATGGGACACAAAAGATACAACACATGCTAGAGTTAAATGAGGTCATTATTCCATAGTGTGCCACCCATAATCATGACAATATACATTTCACATACAGTCTCAATGACATGAATCAAAGGGGCTTGAAAAGTAGTGGGATGAAGAGAAACGTATTTATTTCCTACCCCTATTCACAGATATTTTAGTGGTTGCTACGGTCAAACGTCAAGCCAAACGAAAAGCCCAGAAGCCAGTGTTTTTCCAAGAACCATGGCCGAGCACTCCCCAACCCCAAAATGAACAAGATAATTCTCTTTCCCAACAATCAGGGTCCATCAGTGACGAGACAGACAGTAAACAATACACCCCATGTACATCGGAGGGAAATGCCGACCAGTCTTCATCTGTCTGTAGTGATACAGTTTTTCTGTTTGAAATGAATCAGTTTGATCTGCACAGGAAAGGAGAAGAAACATTTGATGAGAACAAACAGTTGGCTGTCCTTGTAATGGCCGCAGTGTTAAGTTGTTTAAAGGAAAGAGGCCTGACGTCCATAGAGATAAGACTGATCGCATCCAATCTGTCGGGAAAGAAAGTAAAGAAACTAGCAGACCTGACTAAAGATGAAAAATTAGTAAAAAGGATAATTACAGACATCTGCAAACAACAGAGAGGAGTTTGGCTCGAATCAAGCAATATACAGTGCTATGACATCATGCACTGTTTTTCTAGTTGAGACTGTAGTGGTACAATATTTAAGAAGTTATCTTCATAAATCCCGAACCCATCCACCTGGTACCTTCTTTGCAGGATTTAGAGAATTTTTTAAGGCCTGTTCCGAAAAATGAAGTGTTCCTCTGCAAGCCGGTAGATGAAAACTACAGGACCTGTCTGTCTGTCTATCTATGCATCCATCCATCCATCTGGTTTTCTCCAGGTACTTTGGTTTTTCCTATAAAAAACAATCTAAATATTCAACCTCAATGGGACGGTAACTTTAAAAGCAACAAGAACCGTTTTTTATACCTGTTAATGGAAAGCTATGTGTTTGCACCTTGAAGCTTTCTCTCTCTGGTTCTTTTTCCTGAAAAAAGGTCACTCTGGACAAACTCTTTAAATAACACTTTATAATGTATCTGTAGTAAATAACCATGAGGTATGACAACAGATTCTGATAGAAATTATAATCTTACTCAGATCAAAAAAGTTACCTAGAGTTACAGAAGGCAGCTGCTTACCAACTGGGTTTGCATCTTGTGAAGTTACCATGATTCAGTTAGAGAAGCATTTTCTAGTCCACTCCAGTCTGCCACATCATCACATCATTACATCATTCATGTACTTATATAACTTTTTTCACACATGGACACTCACACACTGATGGTGGCAAGCTACATTGTAGCCACAGCTGCCCTGGGGCTCACTGAGAAGCGGGGCTGCCGTACACTGGCGCCACCGGGCCCTCTGACCACCATCAGTAGACAATGCAGGTGAAGTGTCTTGCCCAAGGACACAACGACACTGAAAGTCGGAGTCGGGGCTTGAACCGTCAACCCTTCGATTTCAGGGTAAACTCCTACATCCAACGCCACTGTCGCCATACATGTTGGCAGATGAGGAGACATCCATGGCCCCAGCCTTATCACAATATTATATTATAAAATATTATAACGCTGCATTGGATTTAGAAATATTTGACTAAAAATTACAAGCTAAATAATTAAGATAACCGCACAGATTTGAATTTTCAACCTACAGCCAAGCAGTTAGAGGTGAACCAGATGTTGTGGACTTATTGTTTAGACTTGATGAAATGAAATTTAACTTTAGATCAAATTAACAATGGAGAGCTCTGCCCTCAGAAAACTTTGACAGATTCCTTTAGTTTTTTGTTTAGAATTACATTTCTATAGATCTTCGGCAGCTGTTGGTAAAGTTTCAGGTTATAGATGTAAACCATAGCTAAAGGTGGCAGAGAACAACTTTTGTTTCCATCACAGATTTGAAGCAATATTGTGCAGCGTTTGTGTTTCAGGAGAACTGAATCAAATTCAGAATAATTACCTCCTGTTGGAGGATGTTGAAAAGCAGATTGAGGCATCGGGTTCATAAATGTAGAAACATTATAATCCTGATTAAGGAGGCAAAAAGGAAACAAGAATCCAAGTTTCACATCATCTCTTTTATTAAAAAGAAGTTTAAAAGATGCTGGAGCTGGCTCAATAATAATACAGCACAAAATGATCACTAAACATCCATCTCTGCAATAAAGCAGCAGACCTTCTCCAGCTGCTGTAAACCATCAAATTGGATCTATAACACAAGCAAACAACCACAGAAAAACACAACAGGAGAAGAGGAGGAGGAAATAAAAGGCTTTTGAAGAACAGAGTTGCAGGAAACAGAAGACGAGGAGATTTCTCAGTTTGGAGATGGTGCGCCAAACTCCTCATATCCTCTGGCGGACCCCGACTTTTGCCCTAATCGGGCAGGTTGAGACATAGTGTCCAGGTTTGCCACAGTACATACACAGGTTCTCTTTAACCCTCCTATACCTCTCTTCGGCTGAGAGCCTGGTGCCAACTTCTGAGGGTTCTGTGGGAGGAGAGAAGTAATGAGTCTTAGTAACAGGAACAGAAACAGGTAGATAACGGTTCTTAGATCTGGACTCAACTTCTGAGGGAACTGAAGAAGAAGAGACGTCATTAGTCTTATGCTGCGTTCACACCGGACGCAGCAGGGGCAGCAGAAGCAGCGAGTTTACATGCAAAGTCAATGGTTGACGCTCGTCAAGTCGCAGCAAAAGGCCCCGCGGTGCGTTTTGAGCAGCTGAAGCAGCGCGTCTGGAGCGTTTAAGCAGCTGACGAGCGTGATGCGCCGCAAACGCGCTGCTGCTCGAGATGGTAAAATTGAATTTTTGCTGCTCGACGCGCCGCGTCAACCAATCAGAGAAGCTGATCTGGGAGCTGGCTGGGAGAGAGACACAGCGCTAATGACACAGAGCGCTGTGATCACTCCTCTGAAACAGTTTATTAACGCATAATTAACTTAAAATGCATACATCTGCCGGCAGAATATGTTCGCTTTTATTATCCAACGCGCGTCAGACCCACTTTTGCACCGCGCAGCCAGAGCAGCAAAGCTGCTTCAGCCGCGCGTCAGAACTAACTGGTACAAGCAGCGAAAAGGAAGCAGCAGACGCGATTTTGCTGCTTTTGCTGCGTCCGGTCTGAACGTAGCATTAGCAGCAGGAGTGGAAACAGAAAAGACATGGCCTCTAGATCTGGACTTGGGTCTGGCTCGCAGTCTGTTATCTAAACGGATTGTTAACTTAATTGGTTCCTCCAAAGTCATAGGTTCATCGAGAGTGGCCAGCTCGTCCTTAATAGAATCATAAAGGGCGTGAAAATAAGCGCTTTTGAGCGCTGATTCGTTCCAACCGGAAGCAGCCGCTTTAAGCCGGAAGTCGATAGAGAATTCAGCCACAGCTCTATTACCTTGCTTGATTTCCATCAGTCCACGAGATACAAAGGACTTATCAGTGTCTTGATTGAAGACTTGTTTAAATTCCTGAATGAATTCCACAAAAGTACAACCAAAACTAGTTTCAGAAGAAAATCTGGCTTCCGCCCATTCTAAGGCTTTTCCGGACAATTGTGACAAAATAAAGGCGAGTTTCCTCTTGTCATTTGGAAAACTCGGTTAGCAAGCCTGAGCCAACCTGCCTGTCTGTGATCTCTGACTTTTGTGAACCAAACCTGATCCCGTTTTCTCCTCTCTGCTTCCCAGGTTGATCCTGCCTGAATACCTGAAACTCTGGAGAGTTTCTCTGCCGGTGATCTGTCTGCTCGTTCTCAGTTGAACTCTGGAGAGCTGTCTCTGTCAAGTATCTGCCTGCCCGCTCTCAGAAGATTACTGGAAGGAAACTCAATCTGAGATCTGCCTGCACTCTGTAAGCTCTGCCTCCGCCTCTGCCCTCAGCCTGCCGACAACCTCTGGACCCTCAAGGTCCCCCCCTCTGCAGCTCTGCTCCACTCCAGAACAGGTACTGACCTGAACACTCTCAACCTGCAAAATACCTGGACCTCCACTAATCTCTCTGTCCTCCTCAGCAGTGAACCCCCTCATGACCAGTCAAGCCCCCTCTTGGATCTGATCAAACTGTGTACATTTATTGTAAATAAATCTTTGACCTTTTCTTCCGGCTCCGAGTGTTCTGCATGTGGGTTAGATACATTAATCCGAAAATGACAAGTTACCAATTTGGTGATAAAACCTTGAAACAGTGTCTAATATTGATCAGGTTTTCCAACAATACTGGCGCCGACACATTTACTCCTTTAGGGAGTTAATTCAACATGACGGACAATTTATTGAGACCTGTTGGTTCATGTGTAGATAGAAAACTTTGAACCAATCTCACTGTTTGATCTGGTTGAACTGTCTTAAGCGCCTTGAGATAACATGTGCTGTGAATTGGCACTATTTAAAAAAATTAAAATCATTAGAATCTGCCAACCAACTGTCATGCACAATTTCACATAGCTAAATTCTAGGTTTTACTTTAAAATTCATTTATATTGTTTTAACTTTATTTCTTTCAGTAAATCTACTTTGCGTTTTTTGCATTTTGCATGGATATAGATAAATGATTGGTGTTTTTAAAAAGCAAATAGCAAAAAAAAAAAAAAAAAAGTACCATATTTTAGAAACAGACAATGCAGACAGTTCTGCAGCACAGACAGCCGATGGCGCACAAACATGTTTATGTCTGCTGATTAGGCCTGGTGCAAAAACTCTTTTCAGGCTAAAGGAGATAAAGTAAATGATGCCAGGACAAGTACTTGACTAATATTGTTCTTTTGAGGTTTATGTTTACATTTTAACAGTCCTACATGGCTAGGCCTCATTAAAGAAACACTATGTCAATGAGGCACAAGGAGGCATTAGACCTGTCCCTTCAAAGTTTATAGGTCTACAGTACATATGGATGTAACTATTTATATTATCAATCATAAATTTTATCTGTAATGACAAAAATGTATGTATTTTATATTTAACAAAATATTATATTTGCAGAGTTTTGTCTTAATGTAGGGTATTATTTCAGCAAAGACTATCTTGGTGAGTCTGTGTACTTTCATCACTGTTACTCTAAGTGACTAAGTGTCTTAGAATTCTATAATTTAAACAGCTAATGTGTATCTATGTTACACCACCATTTAAATAAATACAACAATAACATCCCAGATATTAGAGTAAAATGTAATTCTAAAGGGACTCTTACTACACTGCATGTGGGAATGCAAGCAAATTAAAGCATTTTGGACAGAGGTGAAAGATATAATTGAAAAAAAATGATTTTAAAGCAAATCTCAGTGGATCCTAAATTGTTCCTGTTAGCTTTATACCCTGGGGAACATAACTTTAATAGATCAGAATGTAGTTTTATGGATATAAGCTCCTTATTTGCTAAAAAAAAAAAAAAAAAAAAAAATGCATTGCTTTAACTTGGAAAAATATTAGGAGACCTAGCGCCACTCAGTGGTTAAAACAGAAGTCGTCTAATTTGCCACTAGAAAGAATAACATATATTAGGAGATCCAAACGGTATCTTTTCGAGAGGATTTGGGGACCTTTCATTCATTTTATTAAGGACTTAAACTTGACAGAATGTTTGTTTGAGTTATGATTTACCAGAACCTGTGGTGTACCAAATTGTATAGATATGTATATTCATATCTGACCAATTTATAATTTGCTTGCATACCCCCGTTTTTGAGAAGCTGTTTGTTTTTTTCCCTTTATTTCCATTTTTTTTTCTTGTTTTTTTCTCTCTGAGTTGAGTAAAATAATTACTGCATGTCATAACTACAAAGAGAACTGGTTCAGATAATGACATGTTTGTATTTTCAATAAAAAAATATATTGCTAAAAAAATAAATGGCCTAACGAATCCTACCTAGTCTGGAAAATTTGTTTACTGCTGTAAGTATGAATGTAAAGCAAAAGCAGCATATTTCTCCTATTTAATAGAGGAGAATAAGAATAAACTGTAGTTAAAAGCCTTCAGGTGATCCAAAATGCTGCGGCCAGAGTTCTGATGAAAATTAAAAAGAGAGATCATATCTCTCCTATCCTGGCTTCTCTTCATTGGCTTCCTGTTAAATCAAGAATAGAATTTAAATCTTTTACTTTTTTTGGCATTGCTGTTCACATTTCCAAATATACGCGACTTGTATGTGATCTCCTGTGCGCACTGCGTTCATTCAACCTAAGTGTCCCGCATGAGCAGTAGAAGATGCAATGATGTCACAATTAAGCGTGCTCTGTGTTTACAGAAGTAAACATGGATGGTAGTGCTGGAGCACATCTAGCGATCATTCCCAACCTTTTCAAGATAGTTAAACATAATTACTACTCTCAACATTATCGTCTGCCATGGTTGTTGTTTTCCTTGCCGCTTCTGTGTAGCAAGACCCAGAATAATGACCTTATTTGGGTATTAATGGTGTTCAAGTCAGATGAATGCGACCTAGCCACAGGTCGCATTTGAAAAGATCAGATACTTATCGGATTCAGAACCACAGAGCCAAGTGGCCTGGGTCGCATGGAAAAAATCGAATGTGTTGTTCAGACAACCATGAAAATATCACATACCAGTCACATATGGGCAAAAAAAAGAAAGATTAAGGTCGTTTCCGGCTGCTGTGCGAACATAGCATTTTAGTTATCAGGCTCCTCTCCTGTGGAACCAACTACCAGTTTTAGTCCGTGAGGCAGACACCCTGTCTACTTTAAGGCTAGGCTTAAAACTTTCCATCTTCATAAAGCTTATAGTTAGAGCGGCTCAGGTTATCCTGAGCTATCTCTGCTGAAGTACATAGGGACCCCTTTTATTATTCTGCTTCATTCTATCTCTATTCTATAACTCTGCAGAATCTGTTAGTTCAATGTTCTGCTCTCTCCACCTTTTCTTAGTAGCTTCATCTGGTCTGTTCGTGTTTGGCTGTGACAGCATCTCGTACAAAAATATCAGCTGTGCTGCTGCCATCAACACCTTTGTTTATAGATGTTGGAGCTTGGCCTGTTTTTCAGTGTAGTCCTGTTTCTCTGACTGGATGTGCTCCTTTCATTCTCTCACATGGCAGCTGGCTTGAAGCTCGTCCGCCTGGCTGTGTTTCCTGGACGGGGATTTCCCTGGATAGAAAACTCTAAACCAATCTGACTGTATGATCTGGTTGAACTGTCTCTGTAACGTGCTTTGACGTTTTGGGAATTGGCGCAAAGTTTTATTAATAATTGTAATTAGTTCCATATTTAACCAGAATATGATGTTAAAAATCTCTACATCAATCAGAAGTTGTAATAATTAACCTAAGGAGAACAGAAAGTTACCTGGAGGATTGCTGTGCTTCTTCTCTCTCTCGTTTCCAAACGGGGCTTTTCTCCTCTGTGGGCTCATATTGGGTCGATTATAAGCTCCTTTCCTGAATCCCTGCAGGAGAATCAAACCACATTTTAGTTTCCTATAAGGAAACCTTTCAGAGCAGTCCCAACATGAGATTCTCTGAGCCTCACCACACTGCCTTCTCGGTTTCTGTTCTGGTCTCCCGCCCTGCCAGAGTATCCCTCGTGGTCCACTGGGGGTGCCAGGCCTGGCTCGCTGAAACAGACAAGCTGAAAGTTCAGTCATGATCTGACGGCTCAGACGAGTTTCTTTGGTGTTTTTAATCCAGATCCACATTAGGTTCTTTTCTTCATAAAAGATGAACTGATAAGTTATTGTGAAGAGTTCAACCTTCGCTGGATTAAGGCTAAACGTTTAATTCTCTTTTATTTCTGTAGGTTTCCAGGAACCTCTGCACAGTAGAGCGGAAAGCAAACCTTACTTGGCTCTTCTAGAGCTATATGACGAAATTTTTATGAATCATTCCCCATTAGCAGTCCTGGTTCTTCCAAAGTGATCCTTCTCACCTGTCTGATGACTGAGAATCCTGGGATAAGCTGCTCCCGGCGATGGTAACTTTGACTGCTTCCAGCTTCTCCTGTCTCCTCCTCTCCAGGTCGTGCCTGAGGTCACCTGGGTCTCGTTGTGGATGATTGCTCACCCCCTGTCAGTGGGTAAACCATGTGATTAGAAACACCATCCCAGCAATAGCTGATTAACAACCTGACTGATTTTATCCCACCTGCATGGATCCCAGTTTGGAAAACAGAAACTCATCTCCATCATCAAATATAGAGTCCATGTTTAAACTGAAGCCTCTGTAAGACGTTCAAAAATGGATGGTCAAAATCGTGATGTGCCAAAACAACCAATAAGGGGCCTGAGTGAGATCATGTGAGCTAACCTGCTGGAACTGAACCTCTGGTTCAAAGTTAGCTCCTCCGAATCGTCCTGAGAGTATCCTCCTTTCTGAGGAGCAGAAAAGCGCTCGTTGAGGGTGAGTCCATCACCTCTGAAGTACTGTTCTGTAAAAAACAGATATGGTTGGTGCATCAAAACAGAGACAGGGTGACACTTTTTAACTACTACTGCTTCTATATTCTCACATCTGTTTCTGATGCATACAGGCAAGGACCTCCTGAGTTATATGGAGGAAATTTTCTGTCATTACTGTTGCAAAGTACATGTTTTATAAATGGAAATTTGAAAAAAATTATGTCCAGAAAATGAACATTGGAAAAATAGGTTTTGGGAGCAACTTTGCTGTTTCTCAGATTTCGTTTTTCAAATTTTATGCTTTCAATTTTTAAATTCTATTCCCCCCGTCCTGCTCTCCCTCCGCTGGCTGGCGTCGGGGCTCGCCGGTGCACTGGTGGAGCTCGGGGTTTGGGGGTGGATGCCTGGGTGGCTATTGGCTCATTCCTGGCGGCTTCTCCGCGGGCCCTGGCCGGCCGGGGCCTTGCTGGGGCTCCTGCCGGGGGGTCGGGCACCCCTTGGGCCTCGGATGCCTGGGGCCCATGGCCAGATTCACTTCTGGGTGGCTGGCTGTCGGCAAAGCCCGCAGACTCGTCCCCACGGCTTCTGGGGGGTCCGGCATTGCGGTGGCTGGGGGCTTCCTCAGGGCTGTCTCTCCTCCTCTCTTGGTGGGGGTCCGATTTCCTGGGCTGGCCCCTCCTTGGTGCCTTCGCTCTTGGGGTCCCTTTGGGCGTCTGGGGCTTTGGGTCTCCCGGCACTGGACTCAGTACTCTGAGGAGTGCGCCTCTTCGGCTCTCCAGAACCACTATTGAGCATTTTCTCTATAGATAAACTTTACATGCACAAGTGCACCCTCACAAACTGCTGTAATCATTGATATTGTTTCCTTTTATTCAAATATGATGTGAATGTTTCCTTGTATTATCATTAAAACATTTTCTCTGCTTCCTTTGAATATTTCCACCTTTTAGTTAGAATATTCATTCAGTTTAGGTCTGGATTGCCATGGGATTACATGGAATTTACATGGGTTCTCTCTGTATTTTTTTATACCAAACCCCTATGAATTAAAATCTACTTTGAAACCTGAGCATCAGTAACCAAGAGGTAAATTGAAGAAATAAAGCCAAAATTGCCAGAGTAGAAAGAAGAATGTCTTTGTTCTTTGCTTTGCAATAAAGATTTTATTGATCTGTGTGTAATGCATGATTCATAGTAGATCAGGAAGTGTTTGCTTTTGGATGGAAACCATATATGTCTAAAATCATTCCTTTATTGAACATTTTGTTATTGGCTGTCTGCTATAATAACCAATATGTTGTGTTGAACTAGCTCTGCTATTTTCAAAACTTATGTGAGACACTTTTTTATAAAGTAGGGCATTTGTTTTTAATGATAGAAATCAGTTTTCTGCCCAACGGCAATGATGAACTGCATGGCAGCATTCTATACCCAGCAACTGTAATATCTAGCTGGGCAAGGGCTGTCGGTCTGGTAAAGAATCTGTATATTGTAAAAGTTAACTGTTTTTATGAAATACAACATAAAACGGACTAAAACTATCACATATAGTAATGACAAAAATGCAACTAAAACTAATGACAGTTTTCGTCCTGAAGACTGAGACTAAGACGTAATCTAAGATAGCTGTCAAAAACAACACTGGGGGAGAGAGAACAAACTTCTTGTTACATCTGGTGTATATATACGGATTACTTTAGAAACAGAGTGTAAAACATGGTGGTGGGAGGGTGATGGTGTGGGACTGCTTGGACATGGATGGCCGGCTTTCCAATACAAGACCCTGAATGTCTGGCCATGTACGTGCACCCCCGATAGGCTACAAGTGAATTCTAAAATAATGGTTTGGGATTGGCGTAGTCAAACCCAAGAATGGGTTGACCTTTTAGAGGCTAACACACCCACCTTTTTGACCATGCTTAAAATTACACCACAGAGAGTGTCGACCAAAATTCCTCCACAGTGCTGTAAAAAAATTAATGTTCTATTATTATGGTAACTTTATTGCTTCTGCTGCCAGGTGGGGAAAAACCTGTGATTAATTTTAAGGAGTGAAAACCTTTCCCAAACAGCCAGGTTGGCTTAGAACGCTTTGTTACTTAATAAATACCAAATAGGTATACTGGAGTTTCACATTTTTTTTAAAAGACCAGCCCTCTTCAGTTAAAGTCATAGTGAGATATAATTTCAATGTCAAATTATTCTCCGCTCCGCTCACAGTGTGTATGTGATGTATTAACCTTTGACAAAGTGCACCAACGAGATGATTTCCTGGGCAAAAGTCCCTGTGTGTGTAGCCTTCTCCCGGTACATCCCCGAGTGCTCCAACAGGGGCATGAAGTCCTGCCGCGTGCGGCCCACGTTGACTAGGTCCATGGAGAGCAGTCTGTCTGTTGAGTAGCACAGGGGGCTGCAGAAGAAGAGTAAAGCCATCAGCGTGACAGAGACTCCAAGCGCGGGCTAGCTAATGCAACGCATGACTCCAAGGACATGCTGTTTGTACTTCACACCAACCAAATTATTTCCCCTTTTAGATCATGTTTTCCTTTAGATATCTTAATCATTCTTAACAAAACAATCTGAAATGTTACAGATTAGCAGAGTTAGATGTTCTCAGAATTACAACCAAGTAAAACAAAACTACAAAATTAAAAAAGAAATAAACATAATATCGGGCCAAAGGATTAGAGGTCTTGTCTATAAACACCAACTCTGATGGAAACGTTTTATTTTATATCCATAAACTATCTCTGACTGTAAACTGAACAGAAAAAAAAAGCTTACCTCTTACCTTACCAATGGACTCACCTTTTATGGCTTCCTCAAAGAACTTTAATGATGGAGGACTTTAATAGCTCAAACTAAGGGCTGTTAAAGCTCGACTTCTTCCCTTATAGAATCATGTACATATTTTCTAATTGAGCGTAAAGAGGCTATAAGACAGTTAAGTCCCTTGTTGAGCTCATGTTAGGGTGAAAGTTCACATTTCTATTAATACCTCAAAATCTTGGTGCATCTCATTTCAGCTGCTGGTCCACATTAACCATTTTTCAGCCATGATAGAAGAGTCCAGAGGAATGCAGCAAAAGAAGAATCTTTGTGAGATTTTCTGGATGGGTCAAACTTTATTGGACTGTTTCAGAATGATAGGATCTTTAGTCAGATATTGTCAAGTCCTTTCCCCATTTAAACAAAACATCAGCTTTCCTCCTCAGAGAGCTTTAGCTTCATCCATATCAGCAACGATATCCAACTTTGTTTTTTTCTTCAGGTCTAAAAACGGCTCTTTAATTCCACTGATTTATGCAGAAATTAGGATTTTTATCTCTGTCAGGGAGGTTATGATTTCATTGGTGTCTTCTCTTAAAACAAAGTTATTGAGGGATTTTGCTGAAATTTTTAGAGGTGTGTACTTTGACTGGCAACAAATAATTAACTTTTGTCTTGATCTGGATCACCATCTGGATCCAGGAATTGTTTTGAGATTCTGTGAATATAGGTATTAGTTTAAGGTGGAAGTCTCAGTATGTCGGGAAATGGGGTACTGGGTGGAGGACTGCCACTGACAGGGGAGTGGTGGCCCAGGGGGTTAAGGCACTGCGCTTGGAATCCAGAGGTTCCACAGCCTCCACGCTGCACAATGGCAGCCCACTGCTCCCCAAGGGGATGGGTTAAATGCAGAGTTTTTTTGCTCTGTACTTGTGACAGCGTAATGACAATGAAAGCTGAAAAAAAAAGATCTGCTTTCTCCGAGTGCTTTTCTAGCTGCCAATAATTTTGATTATTCACATCCAGATTTTCCAGGGCGTGTTCTGACAGAAATTCTTTTAACTCGTGGCTCTGATGAGATTAAACATCCACTGATTAATGACTTGTTAACTCCAAAATGCATCTTTAAAACTCAGGATCACAGGATGAGCTTCCTGCAATGACTTGTTTTTCTCCACAGATCATCAGGTTGCTGTGTCCCCACTGTAGACAGAAACTTCTAGGTCTTAATTTCCAGAGAAAAACAAAAGAAATTGGTTTTTAATCATCGTTCCATGGGATCGTATCATTTCCAGAAATACCTTTCAGTCAGACGTTGGCAGTGAAAACATTTAGGGCGGGTTTGACGGACAGAAATCTGTCCTGGCCCGTTTCAACCATTCTCCTACTCTAGGGACACCATCACAATAGATCTGTTTTGTACTCCAGTCAGCATGAAGCAAGTTTTAACAAATTCAGTCCAAACTAAACCAGGTTTTGCCTCGTTGTCCTTCTAAGACCAGAGGCTGAGACTGAGTAAAAAACTTTTTGACTTTGGTTCAACAGATTAATTCCGGCTTCAAATGGGGCCAGTTCTTGCTTCAGACGGCAAGGGCCGGTTCTTGCTTCAGACGGCTAGGGCCGGTTCTTGCTTCAGACGGCAAGGGCCGGTTCTTGCTTCAGACGGCTAGGGCCGGTTCTTGCTTCAGACGGCTAGGGCCGGTTCTTGCTTCAGACGGCTAGGGCCGGTTCTTGCTTCAGACGGCTAGGGCCGGCTCTTGCTTCAGACGGCTAGGGCCGGCTCTTGCTTCAGACGGCTAGGGCCGGCTCTTGCTTCAGACGGCTAGGGCCGGCTCTTGCTTCAGACGGCTAGGGCCGGCTCTTGCTTCAGACGGCTAGGGCCGGCTCTTGCTTCAGACGGCTAGGGCCGGCTCTTGCTTCAGACGGCTAGGGCCGGCTCTTGCTTCAGACGGCTAGGGCCGGTTCTTGCTTCAGACGGCTAGGGCCGGTTCTTGCTTCAGACGGCTAGGGCCGGCTCTTGCTTCAGACGGCAAGGGCCGGCTCTTGCTTCAGACGGCAAGGGCCGGCTCTTGCTTCAGACGGCTAGGGCCGGTTCTTGCTTCAGACGGCAAGGGCCGGCTCTTGCTTCAGACGGCAAGGGCCGGCTCTTGCTTCAGACGGCAAGGGCCGGCTCTTGCTTCAGACGGCAAGGGCCGGCTCTTGCTTCAGACGGCTAGGGCCGGTTCTTGCTTCAGACGGCAAGGGCCGGCTCTTGCTTCAGACGGCAAGGGCCGGTTTCAGTTCCATGGAAAAGCCCTGACTTGGTAATAACAAAGTCTGTATCTGGCTTTTTTTCCACAGATCAGTTCTCTCCTCAGTCCAAAGGAGCTGACTTCTGACACTGTTTATATGAACAGAATAAGGAAGAAGGTTCTACCATGTTCAGGTGTTTATTCTGGGCACGCTGGGGTAGTTCTGACCCAGCCTGTTAACATCTGGCGGGAACTCCTGTGATCGGAATCTGCAGTTGGCTGCTTGGTTCTGGTCTATTAGGATCTTCTGGATTTGAATTGCATCCAATTTAGCAAAAACCTTCTACATTTTCTTTCCCTTGATCCAACTAGACATTTCTTCTCATCGGTTCTGGAGACGATCAGACCTCTATGGTTTCTATCCAATGGGTTCCCCAATCTTCACAGGTACAGCAGCCGCATCATCGCTTCCTCACAGCTTCACTGGAAAACAATCTTCAGCTTGAGTTTAAAGGACATATTTAAGGCATCAAACCAGATGTTTTTTTTCACACAGACTACTCCAGAGCTCCTCATATCCATGGAAAAAAACAAATCTTCAGGTTCTTGAGATTCTTCATTGAACAACACCACAGCAGTTTCTCTCTTAAACTACATCGAGTACGAGTCCAGGTTCTGAGTCTAGGTCAGGACAGGCTTTGATGGTACGCTCTGAAACATTCTCCAGGGTTTCATCTTCTGAACTCCTTTGGAACAACTTCAGACCCATTTGGTCTGTGTTAGGTCTGCATCATGTTTGTTACCTGCTATTCCATCTGCCATCATCAGGGAGGGTGTTAAACTCATATCCTTGGCTAAACATTAGCCAGCCTAACAGCAAAGTCCATCAGAGCAGAATTAGTCATTTGGACGAGCTTCCTCTAGGGTGTTGGCTAAAAAGAGCACCTTATGTCTCACCAATGGAACACAGTTCATCTTCAGACAGCTTTAAGCAGAGAAAAGTAACATAAAACCCTGCAGAAATTCTTTGATTATGTGAGGAAAAGTTGGGAGACATATAAGATTCTTGTCCAAAGGAACAACCAGTCGGGTGATCAAACTTCATCTTCGCCTTCAAGTGTAATCTGCAATCTAGCTCTTGAGAAACCCTAACAGCCAAAGATTGTCTTAGAGTGTTTACGGTTTAAGGGGACAGACACAGTCCTCCTTGTTCTGAAATATCCTGAGCTTCTAGTCTTGATCTGCTTCTTCCCACAGTTTTCCAAAGACCTTCTTTATTGGACTTGTTCGGGTTACTGAGATGAAGTTAAAGAGTTCTACGGCAGCCCCTCACCAGTACGGAAATTTGATTGTGTCATCACTGTTGGCCGCTGATTATAGGATGGTAGGGACCCAGATTTTCCTCACTTTCTTTCTCATCATCATCATGGACACTCAGATCTGAATCAGATGCACAGAAACCAGAACAGGCAGCATCCTGACAGTCCCTATGATGGGGATCTCCATTCAATCAGAGCTACATTTAAACTTGTCCCCCTCGTAGCATTAGTAGTGTTGCTTTGAGGAAAAAGTAAATGTGAACTTTCACCCCTCACCCAGCACGCTCCTCTTACCTGTTGTTGCTAAGGGGTCGGCTCATGTCCACATTGATGGTGAGCGTTTCCTTTGTTATAACCGTCATGTTATCAGGTTGCTGATCCCTCCACGCTTGGTTCCTCTGAGGGGGCCTTTTGGGGTCCAGGTCGTCCCACGGCGAGTTCTGTTCCAGACTTCTGGACCTGCTTTGTCTCCATTGTTGGACTTTGTCTTCATCTATCCAGTTTGGGATCTTCTCATTATAATAGTCTCTGATTGGGTGGTGGTCTGGCCTCTGCCCACCCTGGGTACGGTCTTGGTATCGCAGTTGATTCCTGTTGGGTTCGGCTCTTCCTCTTGGACCTCGGTCGTCAAGCTCCCTTCCCCTCCCTCGATAGTTTTCAGGGCCTCCTTGCTGATCATATCTCATAGTGTTTGGACTTCTCCTTGGTTCCTGATAGTTGCCGTGTCTGGAATCGTTTTGAAAATGTTTCCCTCTGCTGTTCTCCCTAGGCCGGCTGGTGGATTTCCTGAAATGCTCCTGGGAAGAACCCGCTGAACTGGGACTTCTCTGACGATCAAAGTTGGGATCATTTCTGCGATCTTCAAAGTTTTCGAACTGCTGCTGATTCCTTCCACGTTCTACACTGTGATCGTGTTCGCCAACAAAAGGTCCTGAGCTTCCCCGAGTCCGGTCTCTAAACCCGCCTCTGGGTCTGTGCACAGAGTAACCGCGATCCACAAAGTCCTTCTCCTCCCTGTACCTGTGGTGGCATAAGAGGAGGTGACATGGTTCACAGGAGACACAAACATCTGCTTTTATGTTCACTCTTAGATCTAGATCGTCAGAATAAAAGGGGGATGAGTTTAAAGACTGTGAAACGTCTGATCATCTACAGGATCTTTGATGAAACATGCACTGTCTTCAACATTTCAGAGAAAAAAGGATAAAACTATTACATTCATTAGTGAAAACTACGAGAATCAAATCGACATGAATCTTCTTCAACTATGGAAAATAAGAAAAGGTGAGAATCCTTTTTAATCCCCATGTCCAGACTGTGTTCCCAAAGATTTACCCAGGATGATCGACGAAATCCATTTCTCGTCTTGGTCTTTTAAAAGCAGGATCCCAGCCCTCCCTTTGTCTACCTCTGTTAGGATACTCTGGGAACCTTGCTTCTTTTAGCATTTCTTCAGCTCGCTGGTCACCTGACCTCATACCAGGACTGAAGTCTCGGGGTCTTCCCTGATCCCTGTCCTGTTCCTCTCTCCTCCGACCCTCCCAGGCCTTCTTTGTATGGTGCTCTGCGTAAACCCTCTGAGTGTTTGACAATCCCCTAAGTCTTGGCAACAAAGACCCAGCATCAGAATCTCCTTTGTCTCTCTGGGAAAACCTCCGGTCTTCTAACGGTATTGCATCACGGGGTGGTGACTCTGCCCATCTGTGAAACTCTTCATGGTCTGAATGTCGCTGGTGTCTAAAGTGAAAGTCATCCTGGAAAGGAGATCTTCTTGGACCCTCTGGGTACCTTTCCTCCCAGTAGGGATCCCTAAAATCTTCAGGACCTTCTCTGGGATGGTGGCCCCTGTCCTGAGGATTCCCATCCAATTTGGCAACAACTGTCCGAGGATCAAAGTCAGCTTCCTCCCAGGGGAACCTCCTATAAAAGAGCAGAAAACAAACAATTATAATCAGCAAAATTAACAATATCAATTATTTAAAATCTAACAGTTTAGCATAAATTAAGTGAAAGTACCTGTAATGAGGCGATCTCGACCTTGATCTTGACATGTTCGCAACCTGTGGAAAGCATGTGATTTATATATATTTAATTAACAACAGATAAAACAAAAAGCTTGTTTAAATGTTATTCAGCAAAAAGAATCTTGGTTGAATTGGTTATGGAGGGCCAAAACTGACCTTATTAAAAATAAAAAACAAAAAATATATATAGTATATATTTCATTTTTCCTTTTTCCCTAAACGAAAAGTTTTATCAAGATATGTATATATTGCTTTTTCCTTTTTCTTATATAAGCCAATCGTTCTTTCTACATTTCCTCATCCCTTCTTTTTCCTTCGCCTTATGCATTTCTGCCTAATTTTTTCCCCCCACTTTGACCCAATGTACTACAACATCCAACTGGCATGAACGTGGGCTTTGTCAGTTTAACTATAGTTCTGGTGA
Source organism: Cyprinodon diabolis (assembly GCA_030533445.1). Lineage (NCBI taxonomy): Eukaryota > Metazoa > Chordata > Actinopteri > Cyprinodontiformes > Cyprinodontidae > Cyprinodon > Cyprinodon diabolis. The sequence continues at coordinate 7,678,882 of CM060082.1, forward strand.
GCTATAGTTGGTGAAGTCATTCAATGGTGAAGTCTTGCTCTGGAGTTTTTACGACAAGAAAAAGGGGTATGAGAAAGGGGGAGAGACATGCGACAAAGGACCACGTGTTGGATTCGAACCTGGGTCAACCGCCTCGAGGACTCAGGGATCATGCCAAAAATAATTGTTTTTATTTTTTTTTTACTGATTAAAGCTAAATTAGTTAAATCACAGCGAACCTATATGTTTCAGGTATACAGTGAACCCTCGCTATAACGCGGTTCACTTTTCACGGTCTCGCTGCTTCACGGATTTGCATCATGCATTGTTAAACTTTATTGTCAAACATAATCAATGGTGGCATGTCGGTTTATAAGGATCTTTTGGCCCAGAAGAAAAAAAGAGCGACAAGAACTACTGATAACTATGTTCTTCTCTCCAAAAAACACAACTGCACCGCAGGCTTTAGAAGAAAAGAACGCCACAGAGCAGAGTCAGGATGCAGCGGCTCCGTCAGAACAGCAGTGAAATACTGTACACGTCACTCACCATTTGTCCTACTGTACTTTGTATTTTTTTTTCATAATCATTTTTCATTTTCTCCCGTTTCAATCCGTCACGGCGGGGCGGTGCTGATCCCTGCAATATTAACTCTTCAGTTTGCATTGATGATTAAAATGATTATTTATTTATTTATAACTATATTATTTTACAGTACAGTACAGTAGTTATTTGTATATAAAAAAAAAAACGTTTATACCGTACTTTTATTTGTTAAACAAATGCTTGGGCCTGTAAAAATTTTTTGTTCCTTGATTTCAATGTTTTATGGAGTATTTCATTGTATAATAACTGTAAAAAAAAAATAAAAAGGTTTCTATTTCATGGATTTCACCTATCGCTGGTTCTTTTTGGAACGTAACCCCCGTGATAAACAAGGGTTCATTGTAGATAATTATCCATTGCTTATTCTATGCTCACCGGACTTCTCCTTTAAGGTGATGTAAAGGAATGGATTAAAAATCAATTAAATCGATCCCCAATTATTTGATTGTTAAATTAGCCGAGTTGTTTCAACAATCTATTGCTTCAGCCCTAGTTTCCTGTGTAAAGTGCATCTGTTAGCAACCCAACAAACCAGCAATTTCCTCAAAAATCAGCTCCCCAGAAATCATAGGAATTAGATCCATAAAATAATCGGTTTCTGCATAAAAAAAAAAAAAAAAGCATCGAACGACCTCCAGTGGAAATCCTTAAGTTAAAGCTACGGTGTGTAATTTTTAGCGACATCTGACGTTCAGACTGCAGCAACATGAACATCTCCCCCCACCGCTTCTCCCCCCCAACAGTACGGCGAGCGTTACGGGACAAAATGTCTTCCACGACGTCCGCATCACCTACCTTCTCAAGTGATGAGGTTTGTTTACATAGATAATTTTACAGATAGTATTTCATTAGTCTGTGTGTTCAGTACCGTCTCAGTTCATCTCTCTCAACTTGCCGTAGTTACTTTCGAGCGTAATGGGCGATCTCGCAATCGCTAGTTTGTTGGCTCTGCGCTGCCGTAGTGCAAAGATGTCTGCCTCCATGGCTGCGAGACCCGCTCCTATGTAATTATAAATAAGGAATTCTAAGGCAACGCAAATATTAAGGTTAAGAGGCTGAGCTCGTAGATGATGATAAATAACATAGTTATGTATAATATATTACATTTCTGACTGTATATCCCTGTAATTATTACACACTGTAGCTTTAAGGTTGGGGTGGCGTTTGAAAAGACCATCTCTGGAGTCCTGTTGTCACTTCTTTAGACCTGAAATCCCTTTAGTCTCTCAAGGCAATAATTCCTATATTCTGAGTAAATGTAACCTTTGTCACCCCCAGAACCAACCGTGTTGTAATCGGTGACCATAACATTTAAGGGATATTGCGTTAGGAAAAATACAAAACTGCTTCTTGACTCTGCTGTTGATTTTAGGTAGAAAAATCTAAACTACCAACCTATTCTAACACAGCTGAATCCTTCTTTAGTTAACACCACTTGTTTAATTCTCACTAACCAGTTATACTGAACTTACCTGTTTTTTTTGTTTTTTTTACTTTCACCCACATCAGCATATCTCTTTACTGCATCTAGACTTTTCCAGAAATATTTGTCCCTGTTGCAGGCTTGACTCGATTTAAACTGCAAATGACAGAGGCCCTTGTCTAACAACTTTAAGGTGGACTTAAGCCTCATGGAAAATACCAGGTATTCTCTCTTTCAGTGCATGTTTTCCATTAAGATCTAGTCTGACCAGTTTTAATCCAGAGCTCATTAAACCTGCACCTGTTTGTATCACATTCTTGAGGCCTTACATCTTTGTATTATAATCTGCATCTTTTCCAGTGTTTCCAGAGGAAAAATGTAAATGGAAAAATCAGAGCTTAAAATAAAACTCAAGATTTGTACTTTTTTTTTGTTGTATAATTTTCTTTTTTTTCCGAATTGATATTATAAAACTGGTATCGAAAAAAGTATCGTTCAGGAACCGGTATCGAAGTGAAGGTATCGGTATTGGTACCGGAACCGAAAATTTTGGAACAATACCCAGCCCTACTTAATTCCCATCGTTCCAAGCTTGAATGACTTCTTGCACAAAATCCACTGTGCCTCATGTATGTTCCCTGGTTTTAGCCATGGAGAAAACTCTTGGCTGGATAGCCATTTTCGTTACATTTACACTTGCTCATATTTTCCAGACAAAAAGTTAATGGCGCATCTCCCAAATGTCCCGGCCGCAACAACGCTTTTATTGGTTCCGCTATCGGGACGGAACCAATAATGGCGAGCCATTATTTTTTTTAAATAAAAAAAAAGTCAGTTTTAATGTTTTATTTAGATTACAAAAATAAATCATATTAAAAATAGTCTTATTTATGATGTTTTAAAAATTAAGACCTACAAAAGACTGATTTAAGACATTTTATACCAATTAAGGCCTTAGTTTTATTTTGAAGAATTCAATGCCTTTTAAGACTTTTTAAGGACCCGCGGGAACCCTGTATAAAATGATGCAGGCAGAATGTTTTCCATTTTTAAGGAAAATCGAATTTGTCTCCATTTCTAATTCAAGTCGTAGGGAATTATGTGTAAAGTCGCGTGGTTCTCGACTTTACACGAGTGAATAAAGTGAATGTGATTGGTCGTTTATCAAGAGGGCGGGATTGTTGTGGTCGAAGGTTCGCAAGAAAGTTTGATTATGGCCGGTTTGTCAGTATCTTGCGAACTAGTTGGTAACTCAAAGCCAGTAGGTTCCCAATGGGAAATTCCATTGGGACCAAGCAGCACTAACTTGGTGACTTAGAAACGACACTGTCAAGGAACTCTATGGACAGAGGAAACATGCAAGAGGAGGAGAGTTTGGTGTCGGAGGTCGTGGATGAGTCTCCTCCTTCATACATTTTTTATTTAGAGGAGGAAAGCGGGATGAAGTTGTTGTGGAAGAGGACGCCAGGGCGGCAGAAGCTTGGTTTGGTGTAGAAGGCTTCCAGCCGTACATGTTTGAGCCCTTGCCTCCCAACGCTGCCAGTTCTGTTAGCTCTACGCCTGCTGAAGACACAGACGTTCATCCCCGTGAACACTGGGATATTAGCAGCGACATGTGAATCAAGATGCTATGACCAAAAAAATTTGATTGACAGATGATCATTGATATATGATTGGCTGAATTAAGTTCTACAAGCTGACGTATAACTAACTGGCCTGCATAAAATAACGAAAAAAAATCCCAAAGATTTTAAAACAGGACTTCCCTACCACTTTAACATCTGCATAAATAACTAGTAAAACCTAATCAAGTAAAAAAATATATATCTACATTTAATTTAACATAAATGTTTATGATTTAGGAGTCACTACAATATAAAAGTTAGAGCGTAACTTGAGGAACATAAAACACTTCCGATATATGATTGAAAATATGTTTTCACCATAACCAGCCATGTGTACACGTATAGGAATATCAACTTAGGTGGTTTAAAAAGGTTTAAACTACATTTTTTTGTAAAACAATTTATGATTTCGTTTCATCGGTAGGTTACTTAACAACAAACATAAATGTACTAACTGTAATTACAAGCACACGATCCTTTCCTCGAGGGAAAAGGGTAAACAGTTTCGTTTTATCTTTTGCAATGTTAACGAATCAAATATTGGTTATAGCTGATGTGAGATCATGCAACAGTGAAATACATCATGCAATCACCTAGTAGTTTGACATTTTACCAGAAAATCATTTAAAACTACACCAGAGCGGCCTTGTTTGCTTTAAACATTTAGCTTGGTAGCAGCTAAACCATTGCCTTACCTTGGAGCAGGGCCCACGTCAAGCTACGACGGCTAACACTGCGTACACAACAAAGGATAAAACACGGTTATAGCAGCCTATAAACTAAGAATATGCCCCTTCGTTTAATATGTATTAATACAATCCTTAAATGTGTTAAATATTCTGTTTATCATAACAATATGGCTACATGTACAGGTCCACCATCTAATCGCAGCAGAGAGCTTGTTCTTCTTCTTCTTCTGTTGTTTATTGGCGGTTTGGCAGGCCAACGTAAAAGGTGCATTTCCGCCACCTACTGATCTGGAGTGTGGAGTGCACAATTTTGGAAGACTGCGCTATACCCCCCAAAAAAAAAAAAAGAAAAAAGAATCCTATAACTAAATCCTATTAATTGTTCCTGATATCTGAATAATACTTCATTAACTCTTGTTTGTCTTATCTCGTTTCCTAACAATACTTTTATTGAATTCCCATTAATCCCTATTTTTCTCAACTCTTGTATGAACTTCATTCTCTCCCTTACATACGCAGTACACTCAAAAATAATATGTTGTACTGTTTCTGGATCTCCACATTTGTCACAATTTCCTGTTTCATGTTTCCCTATTTTAAAAAGACTGTAGTTTAATGCTGTGTGACCTATTCTTAGCCTTGAAATAATTATATCGTTTTTCCTATTTCCATATCTTTTCCTCTCCTTTCCAATAAACTTTTGAATCTGATATAAATGTCTTCCTTTTGACTCATTATTCCATATCGTTTGCCATTTCTTTCGAGTTTCAATTGTTATCAATGTTTTAATTTCTGATTTACTTAAAAATACATTCATTTCTATTTGCTGATGATTTAGTGCTTTCTTTGCTAGCTTGTCCGCTTTCTCATTTCCATCTACACCCACATGTGCTGGCACCCAGAGAAAGTATACTAGTATTCTTAACTTCCTTATTCTAAATAGACTTTGCAATACTTCAAATATTAAATCTTGCCTAGTTTCAGATTTTCCACTGAGAAGACTATTTAGCGTAGCCATTGAGTCGGTACATATTACAGTTCTTAGTGGTTGAACTTCTTCGATCCACTGTTGTGCTAATATGATAGCTAATACTTCAGTTGTAAATACTGACACATGATATTCTTTTTGCAATTTTTATTTTTAATGTCGGAATGTATACTGCTGTTCTTCCAGATTCTGGCTCCTTAGACCCATCTGTCTTAAATGTTGTTGTACTAAGATATCAGTTGGTGTATTTTCCCCCGTTTATTCATTATTTTTTGTATTTGTAAATCGATCATTGGTGTAGAAAACATCCAAGGGGGAATTGCCGGTATTGGAACAGTTGGGGTTTTTACATAATCTTTCAATTTCAAACTGCTTGCCTCTTTCTTTACTACCCATCCAAAGCTTTTTATTTCGTTATATTCATATTCCCAACAATCTTTCAGAAGAAGTCTGACTGGATGATTTTCTTCATGTCCTTTTACACTAGCGCAATATCTCATTCTCAGTTGAGTCCTTCGTTGTTCAAGTGGCATTTCTCCCAATTCAACTAGTAGTGATACTACTGGAGATGATCTAAATGCTCCACAACAAATACGTAAAGCCTGATTTTGTATAACTTCTATCTTATTAAGTAAGGTTTTATTCGCAGAACTATAAATAATACTACCATAATCTATGTTTGACCTAATCACTGCATAATAGATTCTCTTCAAAGACTGACAGCTTGCTCCCCAATCAGCTCCTGACAAGCATCTTAACACATTTATTCCTTTTTTGCATTTTTCTGTTAATTTCTGAATATGAACTCCAAAACTTATTTTATAGTCCATCCACACACCTAAATATCTCACTACTTTCACTTGTTCCAGCAGGTAACCGTACATTTTGATATTTAAACTAGGATTTTGTTTTTTATTTGAAAAGCATATTACTTGCGATTTCGCGACTGAGAACCTAAAACCCCAACTATCTGCCCATCTCTCCACCTCATTTACTGTATTTTGTATTTTATTTTCTACAAATGAAATATTACGTCCTCTTTTCCATAAAACTCCATCGTCTGCATACAATGACCTTCCTATTCCATTATCAATTTTGTGAAAAACGTCATTAATCATTAGATTAAATAGAATAGAGCTACTCACACTTCCCTGGGTAGTTCCATTGTCACTTTTTAAAATCTTAGAATATTCTGACCCCACTCTTACTTGAATTGTTCTTCCAAACAAAAAACTCGAAATCCAGTTATACATCCTTCCCTCAATTCCCAACCTTTCCAATTTTATTAACAACCCTTCTTTCCACAACATGTCATAAGCCTTTTCTACATCAAAGAAGACTCCCACTAAACTTTCTTTATTAATTTGGGCTTTTCTAATTTAATTTTCCAAACTCAGTATTGAATCCATCGTATTTCGCCCCTTTCTAAAACCACTTTGATATTCTGACATAATATTTCTACTTTCAATGTCATATATAAACCTGTTCATAACCATCCGTTCCATAAGTTTGCATAAATTTGATGTCAGTGCAATAAGTCTAAAATTAATTGGCTGAGAATGATCTTTTCCTGGTTTGGCTATTGGTACTATGACCCCATGCTTCCAATCCATTGGTATATCCCCTGACTCCCATATTTTATTGAAAGGTTTTAAAATCATTCCCAATGATAATTCTGATAAATGTTTTATCATCTCATAACAAATATCATCTTTACCTGGAGAAGTATGTTTAACCCCTATCAGTGCTCTTTTTAATTCATATAAACTAAATTTTAGATCTAACCTGCTTCCTGTTGTAATCTTCTTTCTATATATGTGATCATTCTCCTTTACTTTCTGTTCCCTATATTTCCTCATACTTTCTGATATATTATCATTACTATGTACCTTTGTAAATGTATCTACTAACATATCTGCTTTATCACTATCTTTAATCCCAACTTTTCCATTACTAACTAAAACTGGAAAATTATTAATTCTCCTAATCCCTCCCATCTTCCTAATCATATTCCAAATATCATTTATTTCAATATTTTCACCAATTTGAATACAGAATTCTCTCCAGAATATTCTTTTTGCTGTTCTTACTTCTTTCCTAACCTTTGCCTGAGCTCTCTTATAATTAATGTAATCATTATATATTAATGATTTTCTGGCTTTCTTCATTGCTTTATTTCTTTCCTTAACAGCCTTACTACAGTCTTCATTCCACCACGGTACTGCTTTTCTACCGCTTATATTTTTCTTTTCACCTATTACCTCCCCTGCTGTATTTCTTAATATTTCACTAATTTTCCTATTTAACTCTTCAATGTCTTCAATATCTGTCATTTTACAGATATTATTATTACATAATTCTTTATAAATCTCCCAATTGGCTGTTTTAAATTTCCATCTTGGAATTCTCTCCACCAATGATTGAACTATATCCACACCAATTTGACACCTTATTGGATAGTGATCACTTCCCAAGGTGCTTTGTTTACTTACATTCCATTCACATTTTCTAGCTAGATTTTCAGACACTAATGTAATATCTAAAACTGATGTTCGCCCATTATTTACACCAATTCTTGTAACACTTCCATTATTAATACATACCAATCGTCCCCAATCTAGTAAGTCTTCCACTATCAGCCCATTACTATCTGTTTTAACACTTCCCCATAATGAATTGCATTGTGCATTAAAATCACCACACCATACTACCTTTTGATTTGTATTACCTCTTATATTTTCTAATATTTTTCTACTTAATTTTTACAATCCATGTGAAAAATTAATTATTTTAATTAGGGATGCACGATATAATCGGCCCTCTATCGGTATCGGCCTTAAAACTGAATATCGGACATCGGCCACCCCACCGATATTTAACCCGATATTTGATCAGCTTCTGAGTTTCTAAAGTCTAAAAAAAAAAATACTACTTCTTCTTCTTCCTCAAAAACTTCTTTTTTACACACTTAAAAACTTCTAAAGACGAGGGAAAAAATATTGATACATTAAAATATCACAATATCTTCATATGCTGATATATTGCCATTTAAAAACACTATATCAATCTCTTTCACTAATGAAATATTGCTATATGTCATCGTTATGCTACAAAATCCCCCGAAAATTCACTAAATTTTGCCATATTTTTATATGTTGATATATTGACGCGGTATCGATCTATTTTACTAACAAAATCTCACAAGAATTTGCAAAATATCACGAGAGCTTGTAACAGAACGATGAAATTTCACGAACTTCTGAAAGTAAAATAGATCAATACCGCGTTTTTAAAAATCTATTTGATATCAGAATATGAAAATATATTTGAGTTTATTATTTTTCAAAGTGTCAGAAATGGATAACAAAACTGCTATTTTCAATGACTACTTATTTTTGTCCAGCTTTAACACCAGTATTGATATCGGTTATCGGCTACATGAGTTTTAAAATATCGACATATCGGATATCGGCCAAAATCCCAATATCGTGCATCCCTAATTTTAATACTTTGTTTCTTTTCCCAAACTTCTATTACCAACACTTCTTGATCCACACTCATTTCTACATTCCTGTATCCTACACCTTGTTTTATAAAGGTAGCTACCCCACCAATAATAAATAATTTGAACCATCAACTGAATTGTTGAATGAATATAAGTACGATTAAAACATAGAATTGGGAGTGCAAGTGTTACTTTACCATTAAAAAGGCATATAGCTCACTTAAATTACATATTCATCATAACTTTAAAAGTATACAATTATAATTATTTAACATTTATTTCTGGCTACTGAAAAGATGCAAACTGTGGAGGACCATAGTTATTTTTTGAATAACAGGTTAGCTTTGCAACTTATCGCAATGTTAATAAGGACTTTAAACTTTAACGTTAAACTTTTTCATCCTTGAATGTGAAATCTCTAAGGTTGTTGTATCTTCAAGGATAGTTTGTTTGGATTCCTAATGTCTATAGCCTGACATACACCTGAGTGATATATGTACCTCAGATTGAATACTAAACAGTTCTTCGAGATCTTTAATTGATGACCTCCAGTTCAGCTGCAAAGGTCACATTATCTCTTGCTGAAATGACAGGGCCAGCATTATCTGAAGGTGTCTGTTTTTTATTTTCATTTTCCAAGACAGCTTGTAACCATTTAGGAGCTGTTTCTCCCTCTCCAGGGGCAGATATAGCGGCTTGCAAAGTGTAATATTGTGATAAGGCTGGAGCCATGGATGTCTCCTCATCTGCTAACATGTATGATGTAATGATGTGGCAGAATGGACTTGTGTAAAATGCTTCTCTAACTGAATCATGGTAACTTCACGAGATGCAAACCCAGTTGGTAAGCAGCTGCCTTCTGTAACTCTAAGCAACTTTTTTGATCTGAGTAAGATTATAATTTCCATCAGAATCTGTTGTCATACCTCTTGGTTATTTACTACAGATACATTATAAAGTGTTATTTAAAGAGTTTGTCCAGAGTGACCTCTTTTCAGGAAAAAGAACCAGAGAGAGAAAGCTTCAAGGTGCAAACACATAGCTTTCCATTAACAGGTATAAAAAACGGTTCTTGTTGCTTTTAAAGTTACCGTCCCATTGAGGTTGAATATTTACATTAATGTTTTTTATAGGAAAAACCAAAGTACCTGGAGAAAACCAGATAGATAGATAGATAGATAGATAGATAGATAGACAGATAGATAGATAGATAGATAGATAGATAGATAGATAGATAGATAGATAGATAGATAGATAGATAGATAGATAGATAGATAGATAGATAGATAGATAGATAGATAGATAGATAGATAGATAGATAGATAGATAGATAGATAGATAGATAGATAGATAGATAGATAGATAGATAGATAGATAGATAGATAGATAGATAGATAGATAGATAAACACTCTGGTCAAGGTTGAAGTATCAACTTCAACTACTTAAAGCAGGGGTCTTCAACCTTTTTCAGGCCAAGGACCCCCATACTGATGGCGAGATGGAGCGAGACCCCCTTATTATACATATTCTATGAAATAGTGTTCTATCAAACTGGTTCTATAGTCACTCTATTACAGATGGAGCAATATAACTAAAGTAATCCCTCCCTGGGATTATTAAAGTATTTCTGATTCCTGGTTGATGGGACAGGTGTTGTGAATGAAACAGTGTCCAGCTTGAAAGAGCTCCTGTGTGTCGCTGAATGTGAGCATTGATGACTGAAAGACATCTTCTGCCTCCATTTATCTGTTTACTACAGTCTGTTGAATTCATGTTAATGTGGATTTAAAGACATTTCAATTAGTGGAAAAAAGTGTAGGGGGAATATAAAAAAAAAAACTAATCAACCAAAGCTTTCGCGACCCCCTCGCAGTACCTCCGAGGACCCCCTGGGGGTCACGGACCCCCTGTTGAAGATCTCTGACTTAAAGTATAAAGTAACCTTTAAAAAAAATAGCCAGATGCCACTATATGAATTGAAAGGTGAATTTTTCGATTATTTGACTATTCGACTATCTGTTGGTCTCCATCTCCCGATACGCTCTCGCCGTTGTCCGACCTTTCAGACATTTCAACTTCTTTTTCTGAATCCCACATTGTAGCATGGCATAGACGATTCACGTTAGCAGTTTGAAGAACACCTGCTTGCTTCTGATGATTTTCTTTAGCTAACCAATGAGTGTTTGCGTTCTATGACTCATCCAGTTACACTAGTTTTCACTAGATGTGGATGGCGCCAATGATCTGCATTGGATGGAGCACATGACGGGAAATAAATATTTATAAACATTAAACCGAAGCCAAGAGTAACGAGTAACGTTTGTTTTAAAAATGTTAGGAATGGAAAGTACAGATACTTGTGTGAAAATGTAATGAGTAGAAGTCAGAAGTAGGGAGAAAAATAAGTTATGAAGTAAAGTATAGATACATCAAAAGTGAACTTAAGCACAGTAACGAAGTATTTGTACTTGACACCTCTGGTGGGCACATGTCCACTGGTGTGGACATGTGCCCACCAGAAGGTTACGCCTGTGCCTACATATCTCTCTAAGGTGAATCCCACAATACGCAACTCTAAATGTTCATCTATTGACCTGTTTATTTTTCTTTATTGGCACTGCTATTATTCGATATTTTTAAAAGTTATCTATTGTTCTTTATAAAATCTATCTACCATCATATTTTCTTCCCTCTTCTCCTGTTTTCCATCCTAAAAAGACCCCAATCACTCTTAAAGGTTTTACCCCCTTTGTCACAAAGATCTAAATAAATTATGAGCATAAAAGAAAATAAAATTCCTTTTAATGGGCTAAAAAGATATCAACCTTTTAATGCAATGATAGACTACACAATATTGCATCCATTCATTGCAGTCTTTTAAGCTTGAGATAACAAAGACTGCAATGAATGTGATTGGATATCGTTTGCATTATCAGTTGGAAGCTGCGTTTTTCACAAAACATTCTTCAAAGAAGTAGGTAAAATAATTAGCTTGTATCTTAGTATTCCATTTTACTTTCTCAAAAAGCTAAACAAAACAGGAAGTTTTTCTTGGAGAGAAAGGTAAGTAAGGAAAGTAGACTTATTATATCTTAGTTATCTACGATGGAATATTAGGGCCACACATGAAGAGAAAAAATATTTTTGCCATGACGAGATTAAACTCGACATTAAACTCAACATTTCGAGAATAAAGTTGAAATGTCTTGTTGAGTTTAATCTCGACGTGTCGACTTTAAACTCGCAATTTCGAGAATAAAGTTGATATATCGTAGCGACTTTAATCTCGACATTCCAAAGTTTGGAGAAAAGAGCAACCGCGCTCCACAGGTGCAGTCTGCGTTTTAAGAGTGAAGGTAGTCTTTGACTTGCTGCAACTGTATAACTGTATAATCATCACAATTTGACCAAATCATCTACACAAGCATGTCTGATTCTGGATTATGTGCATGTATCCTATGCAGCGGTTGGCTCTCTTGAACTAATTTCAACTTTATTGTCGACACGTCGAGATTAAACTCAACATGACATTTCAACTTTATTCTCGAAATGGCGAGTTTAAAGTCGACAGGGCGAGTTTAAAGTCGACACGTCGAGATTAAACTCAACATGACATTTCAACTTTATTCTCGAAATGTTGAGTTTAAAGTTGACATGTCGAGTTTAATCTCGTCATGGCAAAAATGTTTTTTCTCTTCATGTGTGGCCCTAATACTCCATCGTAGTTATCAGATATATAGTTCTCCTTCGCTTTTGTGAATTTTTCCTAGAGATCACTGACTGAAAAAGAAAAAAAACTAATCCTAGAGAATCAACCATGAATATAACAGAGGACTGAAATCTCTCTTTAACTCACCTAAAAATGTCTGTTTTGTAGTATTACTATAACTCTGTATATAATAAGGCTCACTGAGACATGGTTTAATGAAATTTATTGTTCTTTTTCTGCAAGTATCCATGCACCACATCTACAATGATATATTCCACCAAGCTGCAGTGTCAGAGTTTAATTATTAGGATAAATGCTAACTCCTTTATGTTTATACATGGGGGTTCCTGGAAACCCTCCGGGTTAATCAGAAACCAGAGATTGATGTGCAAATCTTGAGAAAGAGGAGCCAATGTGTGAGAGAAGTGTTAAAAAATGCGCAAGTAAAGGCTTTGTTCTCTCAACAAAGAAATGTACATTTCTCCCTCAGAGGTTTAAGCAGGCCCTCAACTTCAAGGGAAAGTCTGAGCAGCTTGTAAATTATCTGAACAGTTAAATAAAATAGCTAATTTTTTATCATTATCATAACAGAGAGCTTCAAGTGTTTAATAATGTGGTGCTTAGTTTTTTGTGGCTCCTCCTGATGAAAATAGATCTTTGAGCAGTGATTGTGGCGGTTGATGCACAGAGGTTTTAAGGCCTCAGAGGTGATGAGCTGTGAGGTCCAGGAGTTGGAGGTGCTGATGTGAAACATAACTACTGTAGGTGCACGCTATAAACTGCAGCTTGTGTGGTTACAGTCAGTGCCAGACAATTACATCTTCATCCTGCAGATAAAAATACAACACATTTAGCATTTCCTCCCGCTCTTTTTTTGTTTCCTCCCCCGCCGTGAAATCACTGCAGGTCTACGAATGTCGATCGATTGGAACGAGAAGCAGCAGCGAAACCAAAGCTACAGCTACAGCGGGTTTATATGATTGTTTACCTGACAGGGAGAAACTCTTCATGAGGGAGCGTCTGGATAAACACGCAGGAACCGTCAGAAACACACTGTTGAACTACACAGCTATCTAGTCCTGCTTAAAGATGCTACACAGGATTTACAGAGCGGCGTCCATCGGAGCGGCGTCCTCTTCCCGTTATCGTCCTGGCGTCTGGTCTATTTACAAGGTTTTAAGAAGCTGATGTTTGCGGCAATGCAGGTGTGGCCAACCGGGCTTCATCAGGACCTCTGCAGCAGGCGATGGACCCATTTAAACGTTTACAAGTAGAACACCTGAACTTTTAAGTTTCATGTCATAAATACGTCGTTGGGTCTAGGTTCAATTTAACAGACAGCAGAAGAATTTCTTATTTTCTTTGTTCCTGTAAAGTTATCTTACTAGAAACATAAGCTTCACATTATTGACATAACTGAGTCAGAATGTTTTTTCTGAGTCAGACTTCTGCTGGTCATGGGAGTGGTTTGGTAACACGGATGAAAATCAGATGCTAAGCTTTGTCTTGTGGAAATGATGCCTGTTGTTGCAGAGGGAGGTGATAGTGTTCCTGTTTTAGCTCATGAAAACGGGCTGAAAGAGACACGAAAGACCAAATCATGGATTAGTATACTGATTCCAGGGCGTTTTCCTGTATTTCTCTCTAAGAGCTTCTTTCTATACCTTTTAGATGTCTAGCTTGCTCGGGCCGACGCTGTGGATGAGCTGCGAGGACTCTGAGGCGGCGCTGTACGCCTGGATCAGCAGGTTCTTGTTGAGGTCTCCCACCCCGCTGCCGGCCTGCAGCTTGGGGTAGGGTGGCGTCTCAGCGCCCTGACGCTGTCCCCGTCCCGGACCGTCCAGGTCCATCAGGTGGTCGGGGGGATAGCCGTCAGGTCCCTCAGCGACTGGGGAAAACTCCTGAGCACTCGCCTGCTCCTCCCTGGAAACCGGGCTGATGGAGACAGATGGAGAACTTACAGGAACAATGAGGACAGAGACACAACATTCGATTCATTAAACCCACTGCTTCAGATTTCTATGAGACATAATACATCCGTTTAAAAACAAATGAAACATAAATGTATCCTTAAGCATTGGGAAAACTGGTGTTCTCTGTGGGATCTGCTGGTTCTGTTACTGTGCTCAGAGCCTTGATGGATTCTTCACAGGCCACAGAGCTGTTTGGTCACATTGAAACCGCAAACGTCTGCTTTTTCTCTCTGAGGATAATCTAACAGAACAAATACTCGTTTTCAATGTGAAGACAACAAATCTGAACAGTCACATGGAGTCAGTCTGGACTGGTTAGAGAGAAATAATGTCTGGCTCTTTAATTATAGCAGCCTCTAACTGGGTTCTTTCCAGGAACACTGTGATTTACATCCATCTGCTTTTCTATCGACATTAATCCCCTTCCCTTTCCCCACTGGTTCAATTCAATCCAAAACCCCCCCCCAAAAAACTCCTTTTATTTTATCTGTTGTAACTTATATTATTCAAGTTTGGCCCAAAACTTTTGTTCGATGATGATGGATGCGGGTAGAAAGGTTCCCCATATAATGATGCCGCCACCTCCATGTTTCACTGTGGGGATTCAGCGAAGCAGCATAGTGTAGCAGAAAAAAATCAGTTGTTGTGGAGAATTGTGTGGGTATGGCGAGTGGGAAAGAACAGGAGTTGGAAGACGCGCCAGCAGCACTTTATAGGTCTGCTGTGTGGGACCACTTTGCATTTAGAGTGACCTACGATGACGGCGGAAAGAAAGTTGTTGATAAAAGTGCAACAGTGTGCAAGCATTGTGCAACATGTTTTGTTTATGCTAACAGCAACATGACCAATATTTCAGGCTAACCCCGAAATCCCACATACTCCATCAGCGCCCCGCCCCGCTGCGCTCCAGACTGGCTGCTCAAAGCAAAGCCTACAGCCTCCACTGCGGCTCCCGTCCGCTCCCCTCTGAATCCCTTGGAGATCGTAGAGGGCATGCGCGAGATGATTAAATTCAAAGCAGCAAAACATGTGGAAATGATGCAGGGTTTCCGCGGATCATTAAAAATAATTACAATTCATTAATTTTTGGTGTTTTTTATTAATTTCATTAATTTTTATGGGATTTCGGGGTACACTGGAAAAAGGATCTAAAGATAAGTAGAAATGTCTTAAATTAAGTGTAATTACGCTTAATTTGAGTAGGTAAATGAGATAGTTTGCCAATGGAATGAGTATTTTTGCTCTTAAAATAAGAAAATTAGATAAAATGCACCTGAAATAAGACAATGCAATTGTGTTTTCTTATTGTAAGTGTAAATTGTCTTGTTCCTTGGCAAAATCTCTCTTTTACCTACTGAATCCAAGAACAAATACACTTATTTTAAGAAAAAAAAAAAACTTATCTAAATTTGGATTTTTTTCCAGTGTAACAATCAACATATACCGAACCGAACCGAAAACCATGACCACGAAACCGTGAACCGAACCGAACCGTGGATTTTGTGCACCGTTCCACCCCTAATATGTGCACCTCCTGCTTAGTCAATGTCGCTGGTTTGTCATAATTTCTTTGGCCGTTGTTGTGTTTCTGGTTTTCATTGTTTTGCGGATTTATTTTTTGGGATTATTGCTTCTGTTTAACTTTTTTGAATAATAAATCTTCAGTCTGCATTTGGGTCCTGTCAAACCTCCATTCCACTGTGACAGCAGCTCTGTGGTTGGTCATCTCTCTCCATGTTCAGAAGATCGTCTGAATGGAGCTCAGTTAGATCTTCAAAACATTCAATAATGTCTTAGGACCAACAGTTTCTCCCTGATGTGGATTTAATTTGCACCAAAGTGGAGAACGATAAACACAAATGCAGGCCAGATTTTTCAGAAGAAAAACAAAACAAAAAAAAACATTTGTTTTTTTACCACTTCACAATTATCCACAACTGTTAATCCATCATATCAGAAATTAATAATATACGTAAATTTTGCGTATATTTTAAGGAAGAAAAGTGAAGCAACTTTTTCAATCTTAATCATCAGCGGGATCAAATTTACATTGTTAATCTAATTTTAAGCTTTTAAGGTAACTCACACTCAAACAAAACCAATAAAAACACCAGGATGAAAAAAGTAGGAGCCTTTGTTGCCTGTTTTTTTAAGTTGATCTAAAACGGTGAATCTATCTAACTCTATGTTTTGATCTCTGCTGGAGGATCCCTCTGCAGTGGCTGGAATTATGTCCATTCATTTCTGATTTATTCTACTGTTAACCCCAGGATAACAAGATACAGCATCATCAAAAAACATGATCATATCTGCATCTGAACCTTCCTGGTTTGCTTTATGTTCCAGAAACCATGCAGGTAACCTCAACTTCTTTCCCTGTGGACCTCCAGAGGAAGCTCACAAAGACACATTTAAAGAACCACGCCAGAAATTCACTTGAAAGGTGATAGCCATTCACTGACATGGAGAGAAATATCCTCCCCGAGCATTTTTACCTGACGTCCATGGACTGGACTCCATCAGAAAGCTCGTCCACGAAGCTCTTATTCTCCAGGGGCCCCAGCATGATGATGGGGGCTTCAGCCGGGGTTGGAGCATCCTCCTCTGAGGCACCAACGGCCTCGCATTTAACCCCAGAGGCTGTAAAACACAACAAACCCACAGCCTAAATAAAC
The DNA here is from genome assembly GCA_030533445.1 of Cyprinodon diabolis. Classification (NCBI taxonomy): domain Eukaryota; kingdom Metazoa; phylum Chordata; class Actinopteri; order Cyprinodontiformes; family Cyprinodontidae; genus Cyprinodon; species Cyprinodon diabolis. The sequence goes on from CM060082.1 coordinate 7,696,055, forward strand.
ACATGCGTTCATAATCACATTTAAAGAACAGACAGCAGGAAACAGAGGGCCCTGTTCTGTAGCTTGGGTATTAAATCTAACAGTAGTGTTTTTACTTCTATCTACCAATAGGCGGTGCTGTTTCTCTATGTATAACCATCTGCTGAGTCACACTGCGACTACAGCTCACACAGGGAGAATTTAATAGTAAAAACTCTGAACATCACGGTCAAACAAGAAAGCGAATCAAAACTAAGGGTCGTGATAAAGAGTAGAGAAAGTAAAAAAAAAGAAGCATGAAGTAGATCAGGAGATAGGAAAACTAAGGGGTTTATTTTAGTGCTTTTCACCATCTCCTTCACGATTTCAGTTACTTTGTACCAAACAAACCTCACATTCTCTCCTCCAAGAGGATTTCTAACCAGTTTTACTGCCAAGTGTGTTAATCAAATAATTTAAGGTGATAATCAGATATCAGGAATTGTATTTACTTTGGTAGATATTTTCTACCAGCAGTAGGCCACTCATACAATCACAAACATTCAAAATGGCGCTTTCTACGCCAGCCGAATGGCTGCTCACTTCCCTACAACTGACAGCAAAAATCGCCTCCAACGTCCAGCCACTGGAGTGCCCCCCTCCTGCATGTTATTTTACTCTGACTCCACCCTTTCACTGAATTACAGCGTCTGACCAGGAAACTACGCTTTTCTTTTGATCTAAATGTCCACAGATCATGACAGACAGAATATTTTAGAACAAAGATTGATGTTTAAAAAGGACCATCCAAGGACCCATCAATGAAAGTGGGGAAATTTTGAATGGCTACTACCGTAGCTGATATTGCTCACAGATGAAAATCTGTCACTTCTTAAAGGGTTTAATGGCCTAAAACATGTAACTACCACTAAAAATGAAGCAACATGCATCAGTTTAATCGACAGGTGGGTGAAATGGTGTGTTGGGAGGAACTATAAGGCCATGTGAGGTAGGGATGGGAATCGAAAACAGGTTCCTGTTCAGAACCGGTTCCGTGTGTTCCAATTCAATGCATCAGTTCTCTTATCGATTCCAGGCAGCACCAGAGCCTAGCACTCGGCAGCACGACTCGCGTCACCTTTTTTACGCAAGTTATGCACACGGCATTCAGTAAGCAAGTGCGACGTGACCAGGCGTAAGTCTGGAAAAGGAAAATAAAAAAATTGGCGTTCCATGCGGTAAACGGATCGGCGGTTTGGCTTCATTTTAATGAGAAAGATTGCAACAAGGCACTTTGCAATCATTGCAAAGTGGCTATTACATCCGCGGGAGGAAATATATCCAACCCACAGAAACACCTGCACACACAACATGGTGACATTTTAAAGCTGCAGTCTGTTACATTGAGAAGAGAGCAGACTTTGACTGAAAATTTGAAGAAAAACAGGTTTCATGCCACTCCCCCACCCTCTCTGCTTCACTCATGCCCCACCTCCAAGCTCCACCCCTCTAACAGCATCTGCTGCGCGGCTACCGCATGCGACCAGAAGCGTCCAAGCAGCGTACGCGGCATGGAGTGTGAACCGGTAAGAGCGATAACGCTCACCTCCAAGCAGCTAGATATAAGATGCTGGTTATACCGAAGTTTGCCGTGTAAGCAGTTGTCGGCAGGGGCAGTAAGGGCAGTTTCTCTTTTGCTGGTGGCTGTCGCTCCGCCATGACTTCCACGTGCGTCCTCCTGACTGCGGCAGGCGGCAGGTTCAGCGGTGGGGGGGGGGCTGTGTGTGAGCTGTGACTGACACTCCATCAGACGCTCCTCTGGCTGTGATTGCTTGTTTTGACTTGTCCCGAATTATTCTTTCCAGATTGAAATACAGGCAGTATGCGGGACCAATTGAAGAAGTTTATTTCACAGGTTACATATCACATGTACTGCTGTCTGGGCATAGGGACAGTTTTAGCCAATATGACAAAATGTGATTTTTAAAAACTTACAGACTTCAGCTTTAACCAATGCCATGTTGTTGTTGCTTCCAGACAGAAGCTAAAGTTACGACCAGCAATGGAAGGCAACTCTGGTGGTAAGTAGAAATGGCATAGGATCTAGTAAATCATATGCCATTTGTGGAAATAAACCAATTTCCTACCACCAGCCCTTCAGTGCTAGCATGTTTCATTTGGACTACTGATAGCTGGAATTCTTACATGATTCTAGCTATTGCAACGGATGTAACAAAACATGCAACGGAGTTGCTGTGCAGTTCAGGGAGCGAGAGAAAGATGACCACGCGTAAGTCTAGGAAAGCAAAACAAAAAAAATGGCCTCCCATCGGGTAAACCGATCGAAAGTTTGGATGTAAAGTAGCAACATCCGCGGAAGGAAATACATCCAACATGTAGAAACACCTGCGCACACAACATGGCATACACTTTAGCAAAGGCCGTGTTTCTGATGCTTCCGAACAGAAGCTAAAATTACGACCAGCATGGAAGGCAACTCTAGTTGTAAGTAGCTAGTTTTATATCACTGGCTGTGCTTAATGTGGTTCCTAGTAAATCATATGCCATTTCTGGAAACAAACCCATTACCCCCTACCTCTCTGTGGGGTTATTAAACATGCTACGAAGTTACTCCACAGTTCAGGGGGCGAGAGAAAGGTGACTTATTTGTGTTGGTGTTTATTTAAATCAGGGGAAGATTACTTTATTTCCCAAAATTGTTCAGTAATGCTTTTTCATTAAATGGATCCCTTCTCCATTAGATTTAGATGACTGTGACGAGAATTGATAAGAGAATCAATAAGGGAATTGGAATCGTGAAAATCTTATCCATTCCCAACCCTAGTGTGAGGGTAGAAAACAAAGGAATGAACTGCTGATAGGTCGAACTAACCCACAGCTGATTGAACATTTACCCGAGGCAGCAGATGGATGCTCCACTTCGCTCTTCCTTGTTCTCTTCATAATCTCCTCAATTCTCTGAAAAACAGGTCCAACAGAACAGAATGGGTTAGAACAAGGGAAAGAAAAAAAAAAGTTTCTTCTTAAGGACTAAGGTGGTGCCATGTTTCTTCTGACTGAAGGTGATCTGTGACCAGCAGCAACTACAGAAATGTTTTATAGGGGTGGCCAGATGGGGCCCCTAAAAATCTTGGAGTGGCACACTGAAACTAAAAGCAATCATTTCAAGGTTTTAATCTATTGTGGTAAACCCGTTTGTAGAAATCATCAAGACTTAAGTAACCTCTTGTATGTATGTAATGTATGTAAATATCTGGGCTGAGGTGATAGGCGAAAACAGAGCAGAGGTTGGAGGAGATGTTTGGTACCTTCTTTCTCTGCTGCCTCTCCTGCTCCTCCTGGATGTGCAGCAGCTCCCTCTCCTGTCTCTTCCTCTCAGCCTCCCTTTGAGCTCGCAGGAAGGCCTCCTCCCTCTGAAAAACACCCAGCCATTTAGTTTTAAGTTCCCATATATAGAGCGCTTTAATTTCCCTCTGGGATTATTATAGTATGTCTGATTCTGATTCTTTAATAATTTAGAACTAACTATCAGAATCAGCTTGAATGTGAGCACATAAACAGTGAATCTGACTTTGACCGTGCAGACATTTAATCTAAATCAGAGGACTTCAACAGGGGGTCCGCCACCCCTAAGGGGTCCACGGAGGTACTGCATCAGGGTCGTGAAACTTTTGGTTGATTAGACTTTTTTTATATTCACCCCTTTAATTTTCCACTAATTGAAATGTCTTTAAATCCACATTAACATGAATTGAACACACTGTAGTAAACAGATAAATGGAGGCAGAAGATGTCTTTCAGTCATCAATGCTCACATTCAGCGACACACAGGAGCTCTTTCAAGCTAGACACCGTTTCATTCACAACGCCTGTCCCATCAACCAGGAATCAGAAATACTTTAATAATCCCAGGGAGAAATTACTTTCGTTACATTACTCCTTATATAATAGAGTGACTATAGGACCAGTTTGATATAACACAATTTCATACAATATATATAATTAGGGGGTCTCCGCTCCATCTCGCAATCAGTTTGGGGTTCCTTGGCCTGGAGAACGTTGAAGACCCCTGGTCTAAATAGATCAACTGTTGATTAAATAAAGGAGGATAAAACATAGATGTACAGCCAGTTTATCAAGTTTATCACCATTTCCGTCAAAATAAAAAGCAGGTTTTTTATTTTGCAATTAAGTTAATGTGTTAATGGTTCATGGCGGCCGGTAGCGCACTGTAGCTCTGAGGTAAAGCTTAAAGTCTGAACAGTTTGTGTCAAAAAAATGTCCAGTAACATAAAACCCAGATTATACATTTTAAATAAAAAAAATGATTATGGGGTGAGTTACACTTTAAATATGGGGTCAATAATAATAATAATAATAATAATAATAATAATAATAATAATTGAAGTTTAATAAGCTCACATTGGAGAAATTTACCTCTACATTTAACCCATCCCCTTGGGAGCAGTGGGGTGCCATTGTGGGGCACCAGGGGAGCAATTAGGGGTCAAGGGTCTCGTTCAGAGACCCAAAGTGGCAGTCTGTGGGAGTGGGTTTCACACTCACAACCTCAGGATTCCAAGTTCTATGCCCTAACCGGGGGTGGTAAGTGGTTAGGTCTTGGAGCTTGGAATCCTGACGGTTCCTCAGTCCTGCTGGACAGTTATATCAGGGATACAGATCAAATGGGGCTTACCTCTCTGTCCAGCTGGTCCTGCATGTTCTTCCATCTCTGCTCCTTCTGTCGTCTCTCCTCTTCTTCCCTGGTCCTTCTCTCCTCCTCCTTCCTCACTCTCTCCTCCTCTGCCTGGAGCGCTTCTCTCTCCTGACGTTCCCTCTCCTCCTGCTGCCTTTTCTGCTCCTCCTCAGCCTTCAGTCTGGAGAAAAGAAGCTGGCTTTATGGCAGAAGCACAATAAAAATGCACAGTCCTGGCCAAATATCCATTTAAGTTTTCCTACATTAGGATCATTCTAGGTTAAACACACAGGGAATCCTTGTGTCACATGGAGTTTATGGTATGTTTGTCTTTTGTTTACAGATACTCCTGTTATCTTTAAAACTGTAGTCACCCAATATCTTTAGCCTCCATTTACCACCATTTAGCCTCCATCACTAAACTCAAAATGCCATGCTTCACAGTCAAAACAATTCAGTGACTCTTTAGACATAAATAAAGAATTAAACCCATCGAGGGATGTCAGGGACAAGAAAATGTTGTACCATTTAATTTAAAAGTGGCAATCTAGAGCACTCTAAATTCTATTTCCCACTGAAAAATAATCCACTAACGAGGGTTTTCAAATGGGGGTCGACCCGCTTACAATTGGAATTTGGCTCCCTTCCCTACGGCAAAAAAAACTGGGTCTAACCCCCCGCTGGAAAGCGCCATGGCCTCTGTCCATGCCACATCATCACGCTAGGTTAGTGCTTATCATGTCACCAGTAGTAAGTGTTCTTTTGTTTGTTCTAATCCCTTTCACCAGTGCTGCTCCATGTTTATCGAATGTACAGAGTTGCTTCGGCTTGAGATCAGACGCGACTGGCGCTGTGTGTTGACGTCCCTGTGTTGTGCTCAGTGGTATCATGGAAATCAGTGGACAGTATGATGGGAAAGTATTTATAAATTATAAAGGATGAAATTCGAGTCATATTTATTCCTCCTTCCCTTAAAAATGCACAGCCATCTTTTAACTAATTTTCCTATTTCCAGAATTTTCCTCTTTTTTTGTATTTTAGCCAAATACTGGCTAACTCTTTGTTTAGAGACAGAGATCTCATAATTTTGCAGTTATTTTAACTGTGGATGTACAACATAAAAACTTTCATGATTATACCAGTTCTGCTCTCGTGAAACCCACTGAAATTTTTGAGTCACCTCACGGACTAAAAACAAAATCAGACAATCGATGCCAAGAAAATTCAGAACTTCATTAAAATAAAGACATAGAGGAAAAAATTGTGAAAATACAAGGAAACATATATTATTTGACTACAAAGAAATAAATGATTTATGAAAGAGATAACGCTCATAGTTAGAGATGCTCAGGTTATCCTGAGCTATCTCTATAGTTATGCTGCTATAGGCTTAGACTGCTGGAGGACATAGGGACTACTTTCATCATTCTCGCACTCTGCAGAATTTGTTAGTTCAACCTCCAACGTTATGCTCACTGTGCTTTTTCTCATCATAGTAGCTTCATCTAGACTGTTCCCTTTTGGCTGAGTTGGGTGTGTTTTTCAGTGCTCAGTCCTGTTTCTTTCCTAGAAATAACAATCGGTCCAGCTTTTATTGTGACTAAGAACTAACTGTATCTGCTCTCTTTCATCCCTTTGACATGAAAGAGACATAGCCACCCGTGGAGCTATTTTACAGTTAACTTTTCTAACATGGAAAGTGTTTATGAATTTCTGCTTCTATGTTTGTTTTGTATGTCTGTTTTTCTCTCCTTGAACTCCAGTTGGCCTCAGCAGAAGGTCACTCACACTGGTTTTGTTGTAGGTTTCTTCCTGTTAAATGGGAGTTTCTTTCTCTCTACTTTCTGTTTTATGTGTAAGGGACTCCTGGCAACAACAAAATGCAAGTGAACTTCATTCAATCCTACAACAGCAACTTTTAACCAGACTGATCTGATTAATTTGTGTCTGCAAAGTGCCTTGAGATGGCATGTGTTGTGACTTGTGCTATAGAAATAAACTGAATTCAGTTGAATTGTTTGCTTATATCAAAGATTTTAGATGCAGGACGATATATTCCGATATTAGTTTTTTTGGCTGATATCAGACGAAAATCTTTTAGATTGGGACAATCCTACATTTTAACAATTTCCCTTTTTTTGTTCTTTAATCCAGCATCATTAATGTTTTTTTCCAGGTTAACTAAGAGCCCCGGTAAAATAAAAAATTTGTCTAAAATAAAAACTAGTCGCTTAGTTATAAAAGCTCTATAGCTTCCACTAATGACAGAGCGATATATTGACCAGCTGATATTTTCGGCTGATATTAGAATGTATTTTCTTTTAATTGGCATTGACCAATAGATGCATGCATTCACCGATTTAAACAGGCAGTTTATCACTATTTCCATACAAATAAAAAGCAGGTTGTTATTTTAGCCATACTTTGAGATCATGTGTAGTGCACCCATTGTCCCTCCATTTGCTATCCATTCTTAACGTTTTGTTTGACTCATTATTAACTGAGACCTCTGTAACATTTGTCATCATTGTGTCGTTTTTATCATGTGAATGGAGAAAGAAAAATAAATCTAGGTTTCAATAATCAACCCGGAAGAAATCAATTAGGCTAATTATCATCCAACTTAAAAACAAGCATCTCTAGTTTCTACTTCAAAGCTATATTAATGAATCTGATTTAGAAAATTAGAGAGCTGTCTCACACAGTGAAAGCCATCACAGCTTTGAGATAATTCACGGTTTTATGACATTACTGTTGTCTCACCTCTCCTCCTCCTGCCGCTGCCTCTCCTCCTGCTCCTTCTGTATTCGGGCCAGACGGCGCCTCTCTGCCAGCAGCCGGGACGCCTCCTCAGCATCCGTGGTCCCTCCAACGCTCCGGCCTGTGGGAGTGCTTGGTGACTCTGAGAGGGTGTTTGGAAGAGAGGCAAAGATGGCTGAGTAAGAAGATGGTGAAGCAGAAATTAACACTTGGGAAAAATATTCTGCTAAATTAGGAAAACTGCAGGGAGGTGCAGGTTTGCTGAATGATTCTATACATAAAACCAAGGAGAATAATAATTTCTTTTTTTTTTATTTCTTCATTACTTTTCATGTTTTCCTGGGAATCCTGGGATGTTTAGGCTGTATTTTTGGTAGGCTGGAGTAATGATGCTTTAAAGAAGAAGATAGAATAATTGGATCAAATAAAAAACATTTATTAAACACCAGTTATTGCAGCGCTGCTAAAGATGTGTAGAAGGTAACAGTTAATAAATTAATCTGGTGTATCAGGAGCCTCATTAGCATTATTATGCATGCTTTGTGAAATGTTTCTGTATAAATGTGTACATGATTAGAGAAACTTTGGGCAAACAGAGTTTCAGTTTCTTAGTTACTATAACATTTTTTTAGTTGGACAGCTTTCTGTTTTCTTCATTGGTAGGTCAGGTGTAGGGTTGGTAAATAGGGTGATGCTATATCTGCTGGGTTCTGTGGCAGTGTTTGTTTTAGCCTACGTTTGTTGATCTGTTTCTTGTTTAGAGAAGGTGAGGGAGTGTTTTTTTAATTCTCTCTACCTGCGTTCAGCTCTCTGCTGCTGGATTTTGTGATCCTCTTGTTGTCTGACGCTTCAGATTTGGCAGATTTTCTTTCCAGGGGGCTGTGACCTTTGCTGTCATTGTTGCCCCTGTCGTCGCCGCTGCCGGGGGTGGTGGCTCTCTGTCGGAGCGGGGAGGGGGGGTATTGTCCGGGAGAGCAGGGTGACTGGGCGCGACTCCTGGTGGACCTCACCCTGTAAAGAAACCGTGGTGTCAACTGGACCCAAAGCACACCAGAGGCGTTGCTGTGCATCTACGTACCGCTTAGAAGCAGCGTGGCCCTTGCTGTTGGCCTTGAAGGAAGAACTTCGGACCGGGGTGTTGGGTGTCTCCCCCTGTGAGCCACATATACTACAATTAACAGTTAATATTAAATGATATCAAACATCCACAGAACAAACATCAAGTTGGTCTATTGTTTAAAATCTGAGTAAAACAACTACAGGTTTGTCACTGTAACATAACAATATATAACACGGAATAATCTACAAATGCATGTCTTAATAAAGGCTGAACATTGAAAGACCAAAACATTGATGCTGTTCTGACTCCCCTCCCTGACTTTATAATCAATAAAGTTTCATTTTTACTTAGTACAAATGCATTAATACATTTGATTTAAAACATCTACATGCTCCGTTTAGCTCAGATTATAGCAAACATCCAGCTCAGTTACCATAACTATGCAGTAGACACACAGCTTCATATCACAATGTCACCAGCTGATATGAACCCATCACAGGGTTGGCTAGATTATAAAAGAATAAAAACAAAACTGAGGTAATAATCTTCAGCTCAGAGGAGGAGAGTTAGCTCGCAGCTTCAACTACTACAGCTAGAAACCACTGATTATGGCTGAAATCTTGGTTTAATGATGGACTCAGACCTGAACCTTCAGAGGCACATACAGGCAGGTACTAAGTCAGCCTTTTATCACCTGAAGAACATTTCCAGGGTTAAACGACGATGTTGATGTTGAAAAACTCATCCATACATTTATCTTTAGTAGAATTTGTGTGAATTTATGTGAAAAGGTGTACTTCTACTGCACAAAATTGCCCATACTGGGACAAATAAAATTTACTGAACTGAACTGAAAACTCTGCTGCCCGTGTTCTCACTAGAACTATGAAAGTAGAGCACATAGACTTTATAATCCTTCTGTTAGTCTAGAAATCACTGAATAGATCAGCACCTCAATAATAACAGATCTATTATCAGTGTATCAACCTCCCAGACCAGTTCTAGTTCTTCTAGTTCTAGTCTACTCTGTTCACCCAAAACTAGAACCAAACGTGGAGAAGCAGCATTTAGTTCCTATGCCCCACTGATCTGGAATAAACTCCCAAAAGACTGGACAAGAGCTGAAGGACCGAGATCTTTGAAGTCAAAGTTAAAAACCCATTTGTTTAGAGCTGCCTTTGACTGTTAAAGTTAAACTGTTAACTGAAGTATTATTAGTTAAAGGTTGTTGTCCAATTGTTTTATTTGTTTCACATGTTTTTTTTTTAAATCTTTATTATTATAACAATAATATCTTTATTTACTTTAATTCTGCTTTTACTTTTCTTCTATTTTATTATCTAATTCATGCATAGCACTTTGAATTGTCCGTGTACTAAATTGTGCTTTACAGATAAGCTTGCCTTGCCTAAATAATCCTGACTAAAACAGAACAATGGTACCCAGCTCACTTTTTAATCTTTACTAGCGTTCTCTCCTGTTGTGTTTGTAGCTTAAAGGAAGCTGCAACATATATGACTCAGAGAATTAGACAACTTTATTTGTTTTTTACAGCTTTCATGACATTTACTTTTCTTAAAATGCAGGAGTGGCCAAATGTAAACAGTGTGGGAGAAAAAAAACATGGTACAAAAAAACGCATTGATATGAAAGATCAGAGCATTAAAATATATATGGTACAAATACGCAGTGTTTTGGTTTGGTGCTGTCAGTGTGATGCAGAGTCTGTGACATGATTTAGAATATATAAATGTAAATATATCACCATTTAAACTTGGTTAGTTTAAAAAAAAATGACGATTGATGTTTGAGTTTATCAAATTTTAGGCAGCAGTTATCATTTGAAGCATACTCTTGTTTCTGTAGCAGATGATTTAGGAAGTCTGTTACTGTCTTGCCCAAATAGCAGGTCAGGATAATCTGTGATCCAACAATGTTTCTCTTCTCCACCACAACAAAAGCACTTGAACACAATACGGTGGTAATTTTCCCTTTACAAGTAGAAAGGATCTTCTTTATAACATGAAGGCAACACTATAGTCTCCAGATAAAATGTCCCTCTGTTCAGATATTATTATACAGGAAGCTAAAAGCTCGTTTATAAACCATTTCAGTTATAATAAGCCACCCAGAGCATTGCTTCTGATGGTGAATAATCTGAAACACTATGATCCTTCTGTCTTTTTGGTGCTTCTTCATGTCTGTTTCCTTAATTTGGATGCTCTTCAATGTTTTCTATTGATGCTCTTTCATTATTGTGTTCTAGTTTGTCTGCTTCTTTCATTCCCAAACCTTATTCTAGTTCCTTTGCCTAAAAGTTTTTATCTATTTCATACCAGTTAATTTGCCCTTGGGTCCATCCCTCAAACATTATATGATATGGAAAGTTGTATTAAATAGTGGCGGATGTGGTTTAAAGCTTATTGTAACAGTTTTATGTGTCAGATGATGAACCCATTAGAAGAAAAACAAAGAAACTGTAATGCATTTGTGTGCAGAGTGAGCTGACCGTGGGTGTTTTTGCTTTGGAGGTCTCCTCAGGGAATCCAGCAATGCTTCTGCGGTTGGAGGGACTCCTGAAGGATCTGTTGTTGGGGGAAGCTGTTCGACGGGACAGAGAAGACACTAACAGGTCACAGACCAACACAGATACAAACAGAGAGAGAAAATAAATAACAGCGAGTACAATAAAAAGAGATGATTTTTAAGAAAAACAGTATCCCAGCGAGCACAATGTCCACCTTATGGTCCTTTGCCTGATGATACATGTTTGGTTGCAGATAGAACTGAATATAGAAACACATCTGCACATTCTTATTTTTGTTTAAAAGCAAAATAAATCAATAAATAATCCAAATTAAATAAATAAATATAGTGTAAGATAAACATTTGTGTCATTTTCTTTTTAAATTGTTCTAAAACTGAATAAATATATAATAAAAAAGCTGGAAGATTAAAATCTCAGCCAACGTTCATGTTTTCTTTTTTTCCATCCTACTTGAGGTGTTTAAGGTATAGAGGACGATCTTTTATTTCCGGGTGGATCATCTAAATAAGTGGTGCTTCTAACTGTCAATCATTTAGGTGATATGTTTAAGTATCTTTTTCTTTGCATCTGCACTTTCAGGCGTATATTGGTGGTGAGCTATGGTTTCAGTCACTGAAGCTCACCTTTCTCATTGCAGTTCTTTGAAAATGGCCGAGGTTCATAAGAGAAAAAGTGTCTATGAAGTGTATGAAAAGAAAAGTTCTATTACATAGTGGAGTGTATGAAAAGAAAAGAAAGGCCTTTGCTCCGTTTAATCAGCTATCTGAGAAATCTAACCAGCAAAAACTAATCTTTTTAGGTATTTACAGGTTCCAAATTTCACTCACTCTAAATTCAATCTGTCCAAAAATGTAATAGATAACATCCTTGTTTTTAACCCTGCAAGAAAGGGCTACATTACTAAAATAATAGAATTATTACCCTTAGCCCCAGACCTCTTGAAACTCTCAAAACTCGGTGGGAGAATGATATACAGACGTCTCGGTCAGAAGAAACTTGGGAGCTAGCGGTAAAAAGAATTCACTCCTCTTCAATATGCCCGAAACAGTGTTATTCAATAAAAAAGTGGTTCATCGTCCTCATTACTCTAAAGAGAATTTGGCTAAGATTTATCCTGAACTAGACTCAGCCTGTGATAAATGTAAACAGGAAGCTGCCACCCTCTATTATAGGTTCTGGGCCTGCCCAAAACTCACCCGTTTCTGGAACTCTATATTTGATGCTCTAGCCACTATCCTCCAATACCCACTAGAACCTATTCCCCTGACTGCAAGCTTTGGCATCGTTCCAGCTGGTGACCATCTACACCCCACTCAGGCAAATGTGTTGACCTACACTACCTTACTAGCAAGGAGGTGAATGCTATTCAAATGGAAGGAGCCCTCTCCTCCTACTTATGCTCATTGCATTAAAGAGGTTATGTAATCACCAAAACTAGAAAATTAGATACACTGTGAGAGGATCTATATCCAAATTCTATTCAACTTGGGAACCATTTCTAAACTTCGTGGAGAAATTAGATGCCTAATTAATTATTTGCAGCTTTATATATCAAAACTGTCCTAGTTGGTTCCAAACTGAAATGCTTCAAGTCATTGTGTTGGTTGGATTATCTTTCAGGGAACAGTTTGTTCTTCTCTCTCCTTGGCTATATTTGATCTGATGGTCTCACCTCTCTCTGGGGAGTTGAGTGCTGCTGAAGAGCTGGAAAGCTGCTTGTTGTTTAGCTGATCCATCGTCGGAGGAGACAAGAAGTCGACTACTATTAGAAAACACAAGAAGAAGAAAAGCCCCTGGTAGTTATTTCCACAGAAACGTCCAACCTCTGATTCCTGCTGCGGACGTGACACTAAAACGTACACCTGAGAACAAACACCTGAACCGCAAACACAAAACTGCCGGCTCACACAGAAGGCAATCCTGCAGATCGATGAGCCGCGCGGGCCGCTGCATGAATTAACCTTGGTGATGTAAGGCAGGAGCCAAGCAGCAGAAACTGCTTCATCATGAAATGGAGGATGATGATAAAAATGCAGCCTCTGCGTTCCCATGAAACAGACGGTAACGTTTCCTACAGCACCTGAAGGCACCGTGGAACAAGCAGAGGGAACGACAGACGGGCTGCAGAGAAAAAAACAACCTAATAAACAAGGAAGTGGCATTAGATAGAAGAAATTTTGGGATAATCAGCATTTATTTATTTCTACTATAATAAAACTACCCTGTTATTTTTTAAGGAAATTGACCAGAAGAGAAAAGAGATTATTTTATCTTAAATATTATTCCTTCTAAACTCTACTTACTGATTTGTGATGTTTCATGAATAATTAAGGATTCTCAATTGAAGATATTAACCAACAGATCTTAGAGCTGAACTCCCAGAGCTCCTGCAACATCTATTTAGTTTTAAGATCCGTTTATTTCTTTAAATTCAGAATTAATGAAATCAGAGGGATACATCAAAAACAAATTGCTCTAGTAATTTCATTCACTTACGTCTAATCTGTCAATTCTCTCACGAAAAAAACCTGCCTTAAAATGCTATGAATATAAAATAGGATGAATACACAAACACACAGAGTATTTAACATATATATATATATATATATATATATATTTATATATAAACGCAGCTCTTTACATATTGTGTTTACTGGGATTAAGAGTTAAACATTTATACTATAGTAAGACAGGATCATTTACCTTCTGCTGTCATTTCACCTCGTGTTTTTCTCGTTTTCTGTAATTCTATATTTCTCAGACTGAAAATTCAATTATTCTGAGTTAAGTTTATTTATTAATTTTATTTATTTTCTAATCTACCCTTTTTTAAGTAGGTATTTTGTACTTTTGGTTTTGCAGTCCTGAGTTTTTGGACCTTTATCTCCTCCAATAAGTTGTTTAGATCCTTAATTGTTCATCAATGTAGAAACAATATTGTAATAATGATAGTGGCCCCCAAAGTGGGTAAGGGCATTTAAACAAACACAAAAAGGAGATACATTTTTAAGAAAAGTTTAAATTAATTTGCACATATTTTCTGGAAAAGCAAAATGGGGAAATAAATAGAAAGTGATTATTTTTAACAGCCTCTGGACTATGAAAAGGGTCAGTAATGATTAAAACTATTTGCTGGATGTTGTCTGGGCTGGGTCTGCTGGTGGATAGCTACAGGCTGATTGTTGGGTATTATGATGGTGTGTATCAGTGTGTGTGTGTGTGATGGGGGGTGGAGCATACTGGTTATGGACTGGGTTTCCTGCTGAGAACTGTCTGTATGCATGGATGCATGGTTAAACCAGGCCCTTGGCTGCAAGCACAGGAAGCAGAGCAGCTCTTGCTGTGATGAGGATGGGCAGTGCTGGCTGAACATGAGTGAGCCTGGGTCACAATCTAATTTCATTTTACTTATTCAATAAACCTACAAAAGTTCCAGCTGATCAAAATCTATTCAGAAGATTTCCGAAGCTTTTTTTGTAGATTTGATCTGCTCTTTAATAAATGTAAAAAGACTGTAGAACAGTTTTGGCTTATTGTCAGAAATATATACAAAATGTGGGCTGGATAAAAAGCGACTTCTGGATAGATGAACTACAGTAAATTATATTTTTATAGATTGCTTATTTCTCCTACCTTTTGTCATTTTTTTTCCTTTCAAGATTTTTTTTCTAGATGTAAAAATGTAGTCCAACGTTTCAAACCGACCTTGTGTCAGGTCGCCTTGAACCAGGAGACACTTTCATTGATCTGCTATCAGTCTACTCTAACATTAGGACATATCTTCCAGCCGAGGGTCATTTAATCAGGGATAATGTCCTGTTAAATGGCATAAAAGCGGACCATTCCAGAGCTAAATAATTGGAAATAAAACCTAATAATTAAGTAAGTATGAAGAAAATTACAAGTGTAATTATATATTGAAAAAAGGGAAAAAGCCCTTTTTGTCTACTGACACAAAAGAAGATTAGCAGAAAATAGTAATTTCAGTCCTGAGGATGACTGGGTAAGGCAACTATTATGGATTGATTTGTATTGTTAAAGTTTAGCCTCTTCGCTACACAATACATGGAAAAATTCCTAATTATGATTTTATATATTTAAAAGGTAAAAAAGTAAATTTTTTTTATTTTATTGTATTCTTTGCATATATATTGTTTTTTGTTACTTGTATGCGGTTTATTTCTTTTCTTTACTTTTTCCAGGTTTCATCAAACCCTCATTGTCAGAAGTGTAACTATTATGTGAAGCAGGGCTGTGCAACAATTTCAGAACCATATTGTGCATCATTAGTGGATAAAAATGTAATAGAAAAAGTGAACATAATGCAGATGTAAGCATTTCTAACATAAAATGCTAAAGCATGCTTATCAGTTGAAATGTCTTCTATTTTGTTTTTTGATTTAGGCAGCATTGCGAAGCTTTAGAACCAGACTCCTTTAACAACGAACACACAGTTCAGGATTCTTTCACAGCCAGTTTGACGACACAAACACGACGACAGGCATGCAGACACCAGATTGGCTGCAGACCACAGACAGCAGCGGAGGAGGTGGGGATGGGCGTGGCACACAGAGTCATGAGGTCTGTACCGTTGCGGGATTGGCTGGCGCTGGGAGCGGCAGGAAGCTCATTGGGCTGAGCGGAGCCAATGGCATGGCGGGGCGGGATCTTAGGGTTACCTGGGCAGCAGGTGAAGCAGAGCGGAAAAAGCAAAGCGTTACACATTCACACAGACGCGCGCAGACAGCTGTTTCTGAAACACAGAGGTGTTAGAAACATCCATCCAGCCATATGTGGTGATCTTATCAGGAAAGAAACTTGGTTCTGCGTGTGGTCAGCGCAAGGCTTCGAGCAGGAAGCAGCACAGATAGATTATCATCTATTCAGACAATACATAAACAAAGCACCTAAAAACCAAAGCATCACATCTCACAAACAGCTGGTATATTGCCTACAGTAGAAACCTCTGGAAATCTAATCTTCTTCATCTGAATCAGTTTTTGCATTAAAATGTAACTTCCTATCCTGTCACTTCTGCTACCAGATTGGTGGATTTTCTTAAATGTTCTTTTCTAATGTTAAAATTCAGCTCATATAATCATAAAATAATAAAATCAGTTATTTATATATGGAAAGTATTCCAATAAATGTCTGCAGTGTAGAAAAGTGGAAAAAGGCCAATGGTTTCCCACCACAATCCAGGGCAACCAGGGTTCAATAACAGCCAATAAGATCCTGGATTTCTGCTTAAAGGAAGCTAAATTTGATTTGTCTTGTTTTTCCAGAGTAATGAGCAAATCAATCGCAATTGCTGCAGAACGTTTTCACTGCGACACGCAGATGAACCTCAGAGGAAAATATAAAGACGGTAGCCAAACCCGTCTCCTGCCTGGTTCCACTTTACCTGCTGTTTTAATATCCCATATGATCAAACTGATGAGCTGAAATCTCTGCTCTCTTAACCACTAGTAGGTCATCGTGTTGTTTGTAATGCATCCAAATCCGTATCGACCGTCGCTTTTAGACCCTGCAGAAGAGGATGCTCAAAGATTACCACAACGCCAAACTGCAGGATAATCCGTCCGACCTCATGAACAGAAGAAACAATTTTCTGATGTACAAGCAGAGACGGGTCACCGTTCATGTTAGGATTTATTTGTACGGACAAACATTTATGGAAAATAAACTGTACATGCAAGTTCATCATCTCTGTGCTTTGAATTTTAACTCTTTCTTCAACCATTTATTTGATCATATTACTGATACCGGAAGCATTCGATTAGAATGTAATAGATGCACCAATCAGGCTTTGAGCTGCTAAATCTTATAATTTTTTAAATGACTACAAAACAAAAGAAATCACTCCTCAGAGGTAGAAAATGAATGAACACTTGAATTATTTCCATTTATGCATTACAACGGTGCTCTTGATGGGTTTATGATAAGGAAGTAGTTTGATTTTGAAGTTTTTTTAAGGAAAATTTGGACATTTTTTTAGATTCTAAAACATTCCACCTGTTGATCAATAATCTGAGCCCATAAGGAATTATTGGCTGTTTACAATCCGGGTGATAAAATTGTAAAACTTAAGCCTTTTGGATGCTTTTACATTTTAAATCTGCTTCTTTTCAGGCAAACTGACACTGATCTGAAGGGTTCCACCACTTCCTTTTTGACTCATCTGATGAAAATCATTGGATCTCTTGAATCTTTAGGTTTTAAAATGCAGCTCGACTCCTCGGAGAAATGTGTATAGCACCTTTTGTAGGCAGCAGCTTTGAATCTGAGTCTCGTCTCCATCCTTTAGCGGATGGTGTAAGATGAGACTGCTGTTTCTGCTGCAGTGGGCCTTTCTGCCTGACAGGCAGCCGGACCGGAGCCAGGGGAGCTCCTGGGCGGACCCTGCGCCCAGATCGGTGCCAGGACGGCTCAGCTGATGGGTTTGGTGAATAATTGATGGGTATATGAAGGTATCGCAGTATGAAATCTAGCTGGTGAGGCTAGGCTGCAATAACAACAGCAAACATCTCAGAAAAGACAAGAAAGGACGGACAAAAGCAGTTAAATCTAAAGATGGATGCTAGCCCACCCGAGAAATCACAGCCTGATGTCGCACCTTGTCTGAGTTTATGTTAGCGGCCTTGTGCTCGAGGTGAGACGCGTTACTCTGCTGAAAATCAGCCCAGAGAGATAAAAGAGGACAAACACACCTGTAGCATGTTAACAGGGACATGTAAAATCTGTCCATCTCCATACCTGCTGTGATGCTGAGGCTTCCTGCTCTGAGATGATGTCAGTCAGCCTCTCCGAACCCCTCTGAGGTTTGCAGACAAAGTGCTGAGCTGCTCCTGCATTGCAGCTCCACACCCTTTTCTTTCCACTGGCGATCTACATCACTTCTCCTCCTCATATCATCACTTCCTATCCTCGTCTCACCTCCCATGTCCCCACCCTTTCGTCCCACCATCCCCCTCTTCTATCTCCACCTGACCTCCATCCCTCCCAGCCCCCATCCCTTCCTTATTCCTCAATGACATCATCCTGATCCATAACAAAGCTCTCAGCTCACGCTGAACTCACCTTCCACTCCGTCAGGCGGTCCTCCCCATGTCCACCGTTTGGGCCTGTTGTCGAGGTGGTCCCGGGCCTCCCCTGCTCCTCCTCCTCCTCCTCTTCTATCGGCGCCCCCGGCTCTCCGGCGCACCAGGGCCTCCAGCCTCTCCTGCTCATTGCGTTCAGAGATGGGGAAGAACAGACATTCTCTTACTGAGCCATCGCTACGGCGACGTACGCCCGGCGATGCACTCGGAGACAGATGCGCCATGGCAACGGCAGGCAACAGCAGCTTCTCCTGCTGCGTCCCCCCCCTTCACGCTGGTCTACTGCTGCTCCTTTACTCCTCTGTCTGCCCGCTGCCTCTATCAGCCTCGCTGTCACAGTCCCCTCACCCTCTCTCTCTCTCCATCACACCATCCGTACCTCGGTCTCCCACTCCCTCTCTAATGACAGAGCACATTAGCAGACAGGAGGGGCCAGATGCAGCTTGTCACCACCTCCCCCCAACACACACTCACATGCATGAAAACACACAGACAGACGAGGTGGAGGGGGGGGGGCAGCATATTGATATCATTTAATTGGTTTTATCTCCTTTATCCATTCAGGTTTCACAGGATAAAACAACAAAGCTGTTCAAACAATATTTTTAATCCTATCTTCAGATTAAATATTTTTTCAATCAAACAAATACTAACAAAGTTTGTTATTCAACTCACAAAAAAAAACATAACAGACTGCAATAAATCAGTAATATCTCTAGATAAGAACAATAATTATTCAATTCACCCCTTTATACAATTTAAATAATTAATTATCAATATAGTGATTGAATATTGAATGATATGACAGTAGTAATTTTTAATTACAATAATAATGTATTTAAGTTTCATAAAGTGGTGAATTTCATAACAATATCTCCTTATGTACAAAATTTACTGATTTATTGCAGTCTATTATGTTCTTTTTTTGTGTGTTGAATAACAAACTTTATTTTAACAGTAATAATATTGATACCAATGATGTAGATTTTATTTTTTTTTTTTTACTCCATAATAAACAGATAATGCAGATTAGAAAAATCAGCATCCTTCAATGATCGGGTAAAAATAATCCCTTCATTTCATTATTCTTCCCATAAGTATTTAAAATCAATAAGAGAAAATATGATGTTATTCTATTTTTAAATAATTGTTGATAGAAGCTGCAAAATTTATTTCGTTTGTTGTGATGTTTGCGAGAATATCAAAGAAAAAAAAATATTGCATTTTTAAATGACAATAGATTTAAAAACATTAGTAGGTACAATTTAAAGGTATATTGGAGGATTTCCGCAAATTTAAAAAAAAGACCTGCCCTCCCCACTTAAAAGAAAATGCACGTGCACACCCCTGTACCCACTCTAGAGAGCATACGCCTATTAAGCTCATTTCGCCTCGTGCACGCTCGGTTTTAAAGTTACTGCTTGCATCGCTCATACAAGCTTACTTTCCAAAAGAAGATTTGCAATTTTTCCATCATGTCAGACTCACCACCGGTGAGTGAAAATGGGAACGAGCACGTAGGACGGCCTTAGTAAACATATCACCAGAATGATTGACAGTAAGGAGGACCACTTATTTTGATGATCCACCCGGAAAAAGAATATCTTCCACAATGCCTTTAATTCACAACATTGGTATTTAATATTAATGACTATAAAAAACAAATATTAATCTATAGAGCAGATTAAAAGGAACTTTAAAATTGCATAAAATGTGGTATAATAAATTAATGGATGCAAAATACAGGATTCCCAGCAGAAGGGACAGGAAAAAAATGAATAAAGACTTGAATCAAATTAAAACACAGGAAATATTTAGTTCTTATAATCTTCCTCTGTCTCCCGACTTATTTTTATTTCCAATCATTCCCTGTGAGATTATAATTTGCAGATCTGCAGTGGATTCACCTTCCTTTAACAGCCTGTTTATAAAGGATGGAAATGCCCCTCCTCAGCACTGGCGGGGGGTGCTGAAGGAGCATGCAGAGTCACGCACTTTCTGCAGGAGGAGGGAGGGGGCTGTTTAAACGGAGAATGGATTAGAAGTCTACAGGAAGTGATACAGATGCAGATCAAAGATGGAGTGAGCGCTAGGGATGGATCAGCGGACTGCTGCAGGATCGACTGCTGCATCCTGATGCAGGATTAGGAAAAACTATCCGAGCTCTCAGTTACCTTTACTGATGGGACACATCAGAAGGAATCAATATCAAACAAACTTATTCATTAATTTAAGGATCCAAAACAGCCAGATACTTTTATATTTCATCTTAAAATGAAATAAAGATTAAACAGATGATTCAGCAGCAGAGCTGGGTGATAATCCAGGATTTTACAAGGCAGATGTGTTTCAGTTTACCATAACTAACAAGTCTCCATCTGAAGAAGCACAACTGAATCTGACTTAATAACTGACTGGGAACCAGTTTGTTTTCATACAGTATTTGACACTTAATAAGGACACCAGTTTGAATGAATGTGCAGCAGGTGAGTCTGCAGGAGGATCTTAAAGAAAAAGACGGGTTCCAGTGTTCAGATCCAACACTGTTGATTCAGAGCTAAAATTATCAGTTTTTTTCCTCCCACATATTAATTTTTCTTTTGCTTATTAGATCGGCTTCAATGTTTTTGCTCATCAAACAAATAAAATTTTTAGACACAGATACTTGAAGTCTTAGGGAAATCATATTTAAATGTCAAATCATTGTGGCTTAAACATGTATATAAATGTACTCCTAAAAAGATCATATTGTCCCGAAAGTTTGAAAATTTCTATTTTAAATCTGTGTTTTTTTCCCCTTTATCTTACGCATGCCAGTTAGTTATACGTCAGCTTTTACACCTAAATTCAGCCAATCATATATCAACGGTCATCTGTCAATCAATTTTTTTTGGTCATAGCATCTTGGTTCATATGTCTCAGATAATATACGCAACGGTTGAAATAAGAAATAAGAAGAATTTGCTTTACCATTGAGTTGCGTCCCAGTGTTCATGGGGATGGACGTCTGTGTTTTCTGCATGCGTAGAGCTAACAGAACTGGCAGCGTTGCGAGGCAAGGGCTCAAACATGTACAGCTGGAAGCCTTCTACACCAAACCAAGCTTCTGCCGCCCTGGCGTCCTTTTTCACAACATATTCATCCCGCTTTCCTCCTCTAAATAAAAAATGGATGACGGAGGAGACTCATCCACGACCTCTGACACTAAACTCTCCTCCTCTTGCATGTTTCCTCTGTCCATAGCGTTCCTTGACAGTGTCATTTCTAAGTCACCAATTTAGTGCTACTTGGTCCCAATGGAATTTCCCATTGGGAACCTACTAGCACTAAGTTGCTAACTGGTTAGCAAGATGCTTCCCCCAAACCGGCCACAACCAAACTCGCTTGCGATTCCGCCCCCTTGATAATCAACCAATCACATTCACTTTATTCACTAGTGAAAGTTGTGCACCACTAGGGAGAATTCGGAAATTTTACGGTTGGAACAGCCGTTTCCGTACAACTTTAAAGAAAGTTTTATTCCCTTTTTATTATAAGGGTGAAATTTAACCAGAGAAAGCCTAAATGCATGTTGAAAAATGTCACAACTTAATTCCTCAATAAAAATGTGATTAACCACGAAAGCTGTTTTTGCTGTCATTTAGAACAAAGAGGCAGTGGTACTACCAGATCTGTGGAATCAAGAACCTGTTTGACAACGTGAAGAAGGCTACAACAGCTCGGAAAGCACAAGTTCTACCATAATCTAAAAAAAAAATGAATACCAAATGAGAAACAATCTCTGTGGCATCGAGCCTGGTGAAGTTTTGAATAATAATTTATTTTCTTTGAGAGACCATAGAGCAATAACAGAGAAAACATAGAAACGTTGGAGATCCTGAATGACGAGCCTACTAAAATAAGTCACCAAGACGGTCACAGAGGAACCCAGAGACAGAATCTACAGCTTAGAGTGTCTGATTCTACAACAAACAAAAAAAGGCTTCTATAGCAGAGTTAAGAGGCCAGAAACTGTGCTGACCCAAAAGGACAAAAAGACCTGCTCACATTTATCAAAACCATTTCGATGATCCCTAAAATTTTTGGAGGAAACATAAGTTGGTCTAAAACAAAAACTGTTTGTCTTGTTACATCTGGTATAAAAAGCCCACAACGTTTGAATGAAAGACCATCATAGCTACAGCATAGGAAAGCATGGTGGTGGTGGAGTGATGGTCTGTGGCTACTTTATGATTTGCTGCAATTGATGGAGTCATTAGTTATTACCACATAACTCTGAAGAAAGGGTCGAGTCATCAGTTTTTGACCTTTAACTAAAGCAAGCGGCAATAAGCCTCTTCTGATAAGGACCAGTCTGTAAATCAGAGTTACGGTCAGAGTTGCTCCAAACAATGATGAAGGCTCATTAGCAGGTCTCAGAAAAGCATGATGGCAGCTATTTAAGCCAATTACCTCTACTAAACTTCAGTTGCCTTGGATAAATTTATTTCCCATTTAATGAAATCATAATTTAAAAACTACATTTTGTCATTAGTTACTATAGTTTGACATTAAAATGGTCTGAACAAATTTAAGTCAGATAATTTATCAAAACAGAAGAAATCTTTAATATAAAT
The DNA here is from genome assembly GCA_030533445.1 of Cyprinodon diabolis. Taxonomy (NCBI): domain Eukaryota; kingdom Metazoa; phylum Chordata; class Actinopteri; order Cyprinodontiformes; family Cyprinodontidae; genus Cyprinodon; species Cyprinodon diabolis. The sequence goes on from CM060082.1 coordinate 7,718,814, forward strand.
TACACATGACACAGTTTTAAAAACTCTGTATTAGAACATTTTTGCATAGTGCATAGTCATGTTATATGCCATTCCTTAAATTTATAAGCCAGTAGTTAAGTTTGATTGAATATAAGAGTTTGCTGAGAGATTATCACATCCTGCTTGTGTATTCTTTGTTATTTGGTGCTTTGATCTTAAGTTTGTCTATAAATAAAGCCCTTTGTGTAAATGTACAATAAAAACAGAGGTACGATACTGCACTAGTGCATAGGTACTGTAGTACAATGGAAGTAGCCTACAGCAGCTAAGTTATTAGTACCTTCCAATGAATTCTGGAAAGAATGAACAAAAGTCTAAGATTTAAAAGAAAGTAGATATAGCATGAACACTTGGTGTATATAACCTTATTTTATCCTGATCAGGTCTTTTTATGTATCCACATATAATGTGACTATTCACCTTCAAATGATGTTTAATTTTTAGTGAACCAATGAATAAAAAGAAAACTTTTATTAATTAGAATAATAAATCATTTTTTCTTTGTTTTACCTTTATAAATGCACAGATTTTGTGTAAATCAATTAAATCGTTTGAGGATCAACTACAATAGCAACAAAAACCCTGAAACATTCATTTAAACCTTCATTAGGTGACCCAGCACACACACTCATACCCAGTAGTTGAATTGTAAGAAAAAAAGAAGGGGGATGGTGGATTTTTATATAAGTATACATAGCCTAATTAATATAGTCAATTAACCTAAAGATATATGCATGTTATGGTTGTTACATACCAGGTACGCCGATCATTTACCTTGACCAAGGCACTTTACAGTAGAACTGCAGTCAGTCCCTGGACTGGCATGGCTATTACTGCCTCTACATAGTTAGAGACTAATTTCCCACTGGGATCAGCTTCATGGTCATGGTGGGACGCTTCTTTGATTTTACTTTGGAAACTTCGACAGCCCTGTATAGGGTTGGCCCCCTGCTGTACTGTTTGTTGTTTTTGTTCAGCTCACCAGGTCCAACTTTCTGTTCATACTTTGTTTTGTTTTATTCTTTTTTCTCTTTTCTATTTTTGGACACAGAAGTTGAGGATATTTAATTCTGTTTCTTTTTTTTCTCTCTACAGAACATCCTAACAGCTGTCTTTAGAAAGAGGGTTTTTGAAATAGAGTAAACTACAGAATCGTCCTAAACTCACGCCCATTGATGAAAAAACAGATTCAAATATGAAGGAAAAGCAAAATTGTAAACCTATTCTTAATAATACTACATTTCTTATACATGGAAGCCTCAAAAGTTATAGTTTTGATAGACAGATATATTGGAGTTAATAGGATTTTACTTTGATGGAGACGTTTCAGTCGATGTGCTACAGTCAGTGTGCGATGAATAACTTCTCTGTTCAGTGGATGCCAATTCCCCATTTTGCAATCAACACCATTCTAGGTCATCAAACTTACAATCCAGGACCAGCGCTAACTACAGCAGACAGAGGCCAGACCCTCCGATGGTTGGATGGAAATATTCTGACACACATTAGATTCGTCTCTTTGTTTTGCTGCTTTTTGAAGCTCTGATGCCATTGATTGTCTGCTCCAGGAAATGGCAGGTGATGTCATTTCCCAAAGGACCTGACCAATCATTACGTATATCACTAAACAATGCTTATGGGATGGAGTAGGGTGGGGGGTGAGGGGGACAAATGGCCAACAAAAATTTCCGTCTACAGAAAGATACCTGTTAAATAATCCTTTTTGATCAGTAACTGTTGGGCCTGATATGTCGCGTTTCGCTCTTCTTACTCGGTGTCGTGGGTTCTTCCTAACAGCCTCTGTGTTAGACCTTGATACGGTCAACTTGACTCCAAAATCATGAGAAAAAAAATCATGGAGGGCATGTCGACATCTTCAGTTTATCATATTTATTTCAAACCTCCCAAAAATAAGAGCAGAGTAGCAGGGGAAAATGCAAAAAAAAAAAAAAAATAGTATGGAAACAAATGTAGTACTTACATCATTTCAGACAAAAAATACCTTTTGTGCTGCACAGCAATGTTACCTTCTCTGTAACCAGGCCAGACTGACTCAGTAATGTCAGCAGCTCTCCTTATAAATCCTAAGCCCCGCCCTACAATTAGATCAGCAAACAATTAAGTATTGGTTTTAATAATAATAAGGGAAAAAAAAATTACTAAATAAAAACATTTATTCCTAGAGAAAAAAAATAATAATTTTCTGTTTCCATTCCGAAGTTACTTTCTTAAAAAAAAAAATACAAATAAATTTGCCAGCGGAAATCACTGACTTCCTTTATGAGGAAAAAACAAACAGGAAAGAAAAACCCTGAAAATACCCCGCCCACTTTCTCTCAAACAACGCTCCACGGGTAAGTGCAAACGTGTGTATGTGTTTAAGTGTAAATGTATGAGTTCCGATTAATGAGCATCACCAAGTGTGCCCCCTTGGTCGTGCCACATCACACAAGAGGCTAATGTAAGTGAGTAAAGCGATCGATCTGTAACTATCATACGCGGGAAGGGACTCGCAGTTGAATGGGTGTGTGCGCACGTGCATTTCTCTGTGTATGTATGTGTGCGTGCATGCGTATCAGCAGGAGTGTCTAACCTTGTCTAACTTTTTGGCATCATCAGACGGGTTCAGCTGCTCAAAGACGAGCATCTTGACCATCTTTGTGTTATTTCTGCCAGCTTTCACACAGATCGACTGTCGGTTCAATCAATCTACCCAGGAAGTTAGATTGTGGTCAAAGAAAAGAACGCCACATGTTGGAGGGATGGAAAATACTTTGATGCCTGCAGCGCTGCACAGTTTCAGGCTTCATCAAACTGTCCCAGGGTCAGACCCATTTACTGCATATCTCTGTCCTAGTTACTGTCAATTCAAGGGAACCAGAGTCACAAAACAGCACAAACCTTCCCTGATGTGCTGTAATCTCATAGCTCCAGTCATGCTGTCTGATCACATCAACTAGACTTCAGAAAAATTCATGTAAACATTAATTACAAAGTAAAAAATTAGTTATTTTCAAAATGATGTTCTGTCTTTTTTATCCTGATTTTAATGGGACAGACAAACACACAGACAAGTTGATGGATGACTAGATAGATGGATGGATGCCCAGCTTATATTTATAACATGATATCAAACCAGAAAAGAGAAAAAATAAATCTTGACGTCAGATTTCTGATCATTCCTGACTGCATTCACCTCTCAGTGTGTAACCAGGAAACAAAGTGGCCTGTCTACCAGCTGTTTTGGTTGAATGATGTAAACCTTTTAACTAAATCCTCCTCCTCATCATCATGAACATCATCATCATCAGCATCCAGTGGAGTCTGACCTTCTCTGCATCCTGCTGCTGCCGTCTCTTCTCCTCAGCTGCGGCTCGGCGCTGCTGCTCCTTCCTCCTCTGCTGCTCCATCTTCCTCCCTCTCTCCTCGGCACAGCGCTCCAGCTGCTGCTGCGCGCGCCGCTCTTTATCCTGCAGCACCATGGACAGCTCTGGTGGACACGCAATATAAAAACATTCCTTATGATCCCTGACCACATGGTCAAAATCTTTTAGCTTTTTTACTTTGTAGGAAAAACTGATCAAAATATCCACCATAACTTAAAGCTAAAAGGGTTTCTATCAGTTAAATATTTTTTCTAAGCTTTTAACAAATACTATTAAATAAAATTTCCTAAGGTTCTTTTTTTGTGCATTGATTCTCAGTGTTTTTGTGTGGGAGTTTATGGAAATGACATCTGTTCCCTAAGAGCTCCACCTGCTGGAGAACTGAACACTGGAAATAATAAAAATCTAGATTAGTCTTTTTTTTCTTGAAAAAGGTGCATTTGTTCTTGGATTGTGGAGGTAAAAGAGATATTTTGCCAATGGAACATGATAATTTACATTTAAAATAAGGACACTTAATTGCAATTTCTTATTTCAAGTGCATACTATCTTATTTTAAGAGTAAAAATACTCATTCCATTAGCAGATCATCTTATTTACCTACTCATATTAATGGTAAATACATTTAATTTAATTTTTGCTCATTTCTAGATTGTTTTTGCAGTGAACACACCTTGTTTTTTCTCTCCGTCCTCTTGTCGTTCTTTAGATAAATTCAGCCGAGAGCCTAAAGACGTGTAAAAAAGATTCATATTTATTAATTTCACCTTCTCCAAGTATTCAAAATCTTAATTTTAAATACTTGGAGAATTATCAAAATCTCCTGATGAAATAACTCCAATGAGATGCATTACTTGAAGCAAGCTCTGAGTCAAATGTAGGAAAGAATACATGGAAGAGATGTTAACCTGTAGGACTGGAAGGTGACAGAGCAGGAGATCCATGCCTCCTGCTGTGCAGAGACGCAGGAGGAGGAACCAAAGCTGTGATTTAGAGAGGAAGACGCGTTACAGCGGCCAGGAGGCAGAAACAGCTAAAAACAGGAAGCCATAACATAACATCCACCAGGCAAACAGAGATGCTGTCAGTCAGTTCTGGTTGAGGTCAAGTGTCAGGCTGAGCTGTCTCTTCGGCGACCCTTGGAGCGTAACCTCCAGCTCCTCCCTGTAATCTTTTCCAACTCCTGACGTGGAATCAAACGGGAGCATCCATCGACAGATGGAGGCACGCTCATCAACCACTAAAGAAAGGCTCTCAGCACAGTCATCAGATATGCAAATATATGCAAATCTCAGTTAAATCCCAAACCTGGTTCAGATTTAAATAACTGCAGGACAAAATTACATAACAGCATAAAATTGAATAATTATTCTCATGTAGTGTGATTTGATTTCATAACAATAAACTGACCAATAACTCTGAAAGCCTGCTTTATATAAAATACCTCCCAGTTATAGATTAAGCCTATAATTCAAATATCCCCTTTGCTTTACACCTCTGAACCTGTTGGCAGATCCCTGAGGCTGTTTTTTTTATTGCATTAGCAGCAGACCCTTTCATTTCTGTAGCTTCAAAAGGTCACATTAAGACTTCAGCCACTTTAGCCTTCTAAAGAAAGCTCCTTTCCAAATCATTGTATGCTCCCAACAGGTCTAGAGATATAAATATACAAGCTACTCTGTATGCAGAGATGGGAAGTATACTATATAAGTACAAATACTTCGTTACTGTACTCAAGTAGATTTTTCTAATATTTTTACTTTACTTTACTACTTATTTTTATGGCGACTTTTTACTTCTACTCCTTACATTTTTACACAAATATCTGTACTTTCTACTCCTTACATTTTAAAAAATTGGCTCGTTACTTTAGTTTGGAATCATTTCAATGGAGTTACCGTTATTATTTTTCACGTCATCAATACCAAATTCAATCTAATTGGATGGGAACCTACGTTGCATTTGACGCACCACTACAAGATGAATCGACAGATTCGGCGGTATTCATTCGCGGCAAATCATTGCAGCTTGGTGGCGGTGGCGTTAGCATAGTAGTATGGACGACGAGATGATTGAAAATGAACACAACGGAGATCTAGTCCTATTGGCAGACATCCATTTAAAATGTAGGCAAAGGCATGAAAAAAGTGGTTTCTACTTTTACTTTTATACTTCAAGTAAATTTACAAGCCTGTACTTTGTTACTTTTACTTGAGTAAAGAAGTTTAATCAGTACTTCCACTTTTACCAGAGTATTTTTAACACAAGTATCTGTACTTTTACTCAAGTACGGAAAGTGAGTACTTTTGCCATCTCTGTCTGTATGGTACGCCATGAAAGAGCAGGAAAAGCATCACCTTCTGCAAGTTTAACTACAGTTGATGGTCTGCTGGATCAAACCACAGCGGTCAGCCTTTACTAAACACATTACCATTTGACCTTAGCTCCATGGTTCACCATTAGAGTTTTCACTTTACTAACATTTCAGATATATTCAATATCTGATACAATTGGGATAAAATAACAAATATTTTATCAGAATGAAAAAGTCCCACTTTGCAATCTCTATAAATAAATCTAAATAATCTATAAATTTAAAACTAATAAGAAAAAATACGAAAAACAAATGCAAATATAGGATTGTATCCGGAGAGCGAGTTTGAGAAATGAAAGTCATGGTTTTGGTTCTGTTAAGTTTTCTTTTGAGTGTTCCGTTTCACCATGGTCCATGTTTTTCTTTGTTTTCTAGTTTTATTGGTTTTATTTCAAATTTTTTGTGTTTTCTGAGTATATTTCAGTTCTTAGCTATTTCTTGATTGCCCTCTTGTGTTAGTCTCCTTTTCTCTAGCTCCTTTCTAGAACCCTCTGTTCAAACCTGTTCCTAATCAGCTCATTAGTCCTGTCTTTGTTCAGTCACCCATATATACTCTCCCTGTGCCATTCCTTAGTGCTAGTTACTAATATTTTCCTGGCTCCTTGTGTATGTTGACCCTGTTGTCTCTGTGTACTTATTATGCTGGATTTTTGGATTACTGCCTCAGTTACCTGCAAGTACTACATTAAAGCTACAAAACTCACCTCTGCCTCCTTGCATTTGGATCCTCAAAACCTCAACCAAACCCTGACACTGATACTTTTTTGAGTGTCAATATTTTGGACAAACCTAATCCCCACTGCACAAAACAAAGGAGATGATTGGAATTAGAAGAAAAGCAAGAAAGGTTCAAACACAAACTATTATCAGCTAGTTGAGGAGATGAAGGAGTCTAAACACCTTGATGATTACCTGGACAACAGAACAGACTAGAAAAAAACAAAACAATCAGGGTAAAAGATCCGAACAACTGTTTAATAAATCTGGTTCTGCTCTGGGAATTATCTAGAACCTCTGGAGGGTAAATATGCAAATGAAGAGACCTTCAGAAAATAAAGAACATTACAGTCAGGCCTGAACACCTTCAACTGGCTGTTTGGTATACAGCAACAAGGTGCCTTCAGTCAGAGGCATCTGCAGACATGCTGGAATACTAACGACTACAGGAAACCATCTAAATATCCCCAACCAGTCTATTAAAGTCGTAGGGTAGCGGCTGCTCCAACGGTTGCATTTCTGAATTCTCCTGAGTGGTGCCCGACTTTACACGAGTGAATAAAATGAATGTGATTGGTTGTAAACCGGGGTGGGGGGTTGTTGTGGCAGAAGGTTTGCAAGCAAGTTTGGTTGTGGCCAGTGTCTCAGAAGCATCTTCCTAAGCAGTTAGCAACTTAGTGCTAGTAGGTTCCCAATGGGAAATTCCATTGGGACCAAGTAGCACTAAATTGGTGACTTAGAAACGACACTGTCAAGGAACGCTATGGACAGAGGAAACATGCAAGAGGAGGAGAGTTTAGTGTCAGAGGTCGTGGATGAGTCTCCTACATCATACACAGACGTCCATCCGCATGAACACTGGGATGTAACTCAATGGTAAAGTAAATGATTCTTATTAACTAACTGGCCTGCAGAAGATGACGGAAAAAAACAACAACACAGATTTTAAAAGAAGATTTTTTTTTTTAGAATAGAAATGTTCTACCTTTTGGGTACATTTATATACATGTTTAAGCCAGAATGATTTGACATTTAAATATGATTTCCCTACGACTTTAAAGAAACCAGTGTATTGCTTTCCTTTTGAGATCAATAAAGTGTTTTGAAAATGAACTGAATTTCCTTGCATGACAAAATGTCCACTTGCTGTTTAATACACACCACCCCCATCAGTGTTAATGGATCCTGATCATGACAGTGGTCATAATGTTATGCCTAGCTGGAGTATTAACAGTTCATCAGACAGCACAGACAAAACACACTTAAGAACAATTTCTCCACTGTGAGATCAATAAAGTCAATCAATTAATTAATTCAATCATTAAACACGTAATTCATAGGCTCCATGGGTATCTTTCTTTTTGTCAAATTCTGAGTATTTAAAACAATAAACATGACTGGAAATAATTGAGACTCATTAAAATAATAATTGCATGACACGCTGCTGGTTTTAGCCAGTACTGTAATAAGTTCTGTTTCAATGTTTTTTTTTAGATAAAAGCAAATATGGACAATAACCTTGAGTAAGAGGTAATAGGGTAATAGAAAACGTTATGCCTCACCTGTCATGTCAACGCGACTCTGAACCACCTGGGTCATCGGTTATTCAAGCAAACAGAAGCAGGAAATGCGTTAAATAGCTCCGGTTCGGTTCGACCGACACGGTGACTCAGAATAAAAACGGATATGCTGGGAGTGGAGCGCGAGGCAGGGAGGGAGGGGGTGCTGTCAAATATTACCTCTACAGCTTAATATATAAACCTATAAATAACATCAATGTTAGTCCCTTTTTTTTCAAATGTCAGTTTATCACGGTTTAGTTAACCATTATTAAAAAACAACAACATCAGATTCAATTTTAAACATTATTATGAGCCATTTTTTCCTAGAAAAAGATCGTCTACTTTGGACCAAAAACTAAAATATCCTGTTTTTATAGCCTATAAACAGATTCTAACCTGTGACCGCATCACAATCTGGCTAATGTACATATTAATGCGCCTTTCATGCGTCTCCTAGCAACCAGGCAGATGGGCTGGAGCTCAAACTGCGCGGAGGAAGGATAAACCAGTGTCTCCCAAGCAGTGGCGGTTCTAGGCCAAATGTTTTACGGGGCCAGGAGGGGGGCCAGCGTGTTTTCATGGGGGAACAGAAAAGCATGAACTAAAAACAGTAGAAGGGATTCAAATATATTAATAGAGCTGCATTAAGTGAAATTTCCATTCAATTAGGTTCAATTAAAATGCTATGTCTTATTAGTTCAATATGTATTCATAATTTAGGAAATTTTCATATTTTAGACTTAATTTAAGTGAATTTTTCTGTTTTCTATAGCCTGATAAACCAGACTAAATGTGAGATTAAATGTGTAATTTAGTCTGGCCCAGATGAATGAGACATCGGAAGATCGTTGATGAGAACAACCCGTTGTTTTTCAAACCATGTCTGTGCCTATTGGCCAACGCTCTGACCAATGAGCGCAACTGACTGTGACGTAGGAAGCGTGACAGAAAGTTGGTGGGAGAGTGTAAACAAACAGCCTGTTGGTAAAACGGCGAATACGTCCTTCTTAATAATGAATGAGCGTACAGCCTCTTCTTGCTCACATTTTAACAAAACCCCCCAAGTCTAATCCTTCCAGAACTGATTCCAAAGCTAAGTCAAATGAGAACTGTTCAATAGTTGTTGCCATCTTCCTTGTTGTGCTTTCTCTGTCGTGCAGCTTTGTCATCACGCCCTCCAAACCTAAAATCCTAAAATCCCAAATCTTATCTCAATACCCCTGAAGCTATCACCTTATAGTTTTTAGATAATTTGTAAAACAGAATTTGTAAAGAAAAAAAAATGAAATAGATCCAAAGAACCTATCAGTAACATGTCTGTTCCAGTGCATATCATCATTAGAATTTCTTTGAGTATTATGTCTTCAGTACAGGGGCCATAGCAGGGGCCAAAACATCATCTACAGGGGCACTGGCCCCCGTTGGCCCCTGTCTAGAACCGCCCATGTTCCCAAGTTTAAATATCACAGCTGATTCATTATGTTTATAAAGCAGCTTAGCTTTTTATTTTCTATTTAAAATAAAAGCGCCCTCATTCCCTTTTTTCTGTTGGTTAATCCTCATGCGGCTATTAGAATATTGGCTCGTGTCATCTTGCACGTGCAAGACACAGCAGCCCCAGCGGCGTTATTACATCATACTTGTTACAAACGGAGGCTGACAGCTGTAATATGGGTCAGTGCAGTTTTCCCTGCTCACACTCATGTTTAATGAGTCAAAGCTGATGTCAGTGCTAAAAATAACCACCAGCGGCTCTAAATAAAAACAATAGAAAAACATACACTGGTGATCACATATGACAATACGTCTTATTTGGCCATGTAACACATCTATAAAGAAATGTTCACATGATATAAAATAGAGCTATGAATTCAGTTACACATACTAATATTTTTGGTACCCCTTAGCATATATATATATATATATATATATATATATATATAAAAAACGTTACTAATAAATAAAAATTCTATATAAGAACAAATGAACGGTCAGGCATTGCCTTTAAAGAATGATGCAATGGATAGTGAGTTATTGAAAATGAATTGTGTAATTAATTTCTTAATGTAAATTATTGGTGAACTTTCTAAATGTTGCAGATTGTTTATGGATGTTTTCTGTTTTGATTGGTATTGTTTTTGGTAATGTTTAATTTTTTATTTTTATGTTGTTTTTTTTGTACCTCATGGGCTGCCGTAGAAATGAGGGCAGGCCCTATAGATGCTGGTGGGATCATTGCACTAATGAATGACTTGAACTGTCAAGCTGTTTGTCATCAAGCAATAAATCAACACTTAGTGTTCCCCAGTGAAAGCAGTGAGGTATACTTTGTTATTTGTATAGTAAATTTATGTTTTGAACTCTAGATGATATATCTGATATTTACTTCCTGGTAAAATAAAGGTAAAATAAATAAAAATAAATATGTGGTAAACAGTTTAGTTTTCACGGTGACTAAAATAACTGTGATGAGGATCTTCATCAAAGAAAATAAAGGGCTTAATTCAGCCGTTGAGACTGGCTGAGTAATTCAAGTGTTGGGGAGCTGCTACAGTGAAAACTCGAGGCTTTGAATTTGAAAAGATGACAACTGGCCGAGTGAGAAATTGACTGTTCAAACAAAGCGGATATTACTAGGAAATTATGTCACTTGGTTGATATTCATGAAATTAAATGAGTGTGAAGCCTATGTTTGGTTAAATTATATGCTTACTTATGCGATATGTAATTTAAAAACAAAAGTAATATTAGAATTTTTTTTGTAAGTAAATGTTTAGTTTGAATGTGGGTTTAATTTACTGTAAGGTTTTAAAGTTAAGATGTCACTGCCATGTGAAAAAGGACTTTCTGCTGAAGATGTGTGCACTGAAGAAAAGCCAAAAAGACAAGAGTTGGTTTCAGGTGCTCGCACAAGAAGGTTAACTGAAAAGGGAGAGCAGTACAGAGAAGCAGAGTTTGCAAAACGGTAAAGGCCTTTCTTAAATCTTATGCCTCTTGGAAACAAATTGCCAGAGAAGCCAGGAAGAAATGAAAGGGTTTCCGCTCTCAGAAGAATCTGGATGAAATAAATCAGTAAGTTCAAAACAGTCTTGAGAAGTTGAAACAGAATTATGAGTTTCTTCAACGTAATTCTTTAAATACTCCAGATATTGTACAGAAACTAGATGCCTGTACTATACTAACAAATGAGATTTATGATCTGTTTAGAAGCGGGTATTATTGACGAGAAATGTAATCATGAGGTTGAAAAGGAAAGAGTGCGAGAAATCTTAAATGGAGATTAACATCAGTCTGTTCTTGGAGAAAGCTGTAATGAACGTTCTTCACGTATAAGTGGTGCATCAGTTACCAGCTCCAAAGTTTCTCAAGGGCGTGTAATGGCAGAAGCAGATCTAGCAGCAAAAAGAGAGACTGAAGCTCAACATGCGAAAGTCAGTAAGCTTGATGCTCCGTACCGTAGTTTTGCGCCCCGGATATTTTTTTTTTTTTCTGGCGCTCCATCTTGCTGTTAAGTGTGCACTACGAGTGGTAGTCGAAGATAAAAAAAAAACAAAAAACATGCCTGTGTGCGCCTCTTAGGGGCGCGTGCACAAGCCACCTGTGTGGGAAGGGAGAGCGACAGGAGGGGAGGTGAAGGGGGCGCATAATCAGAGGGGCGCATAATCAGTGCTGTCTCTCTGTTATTGATCATTTTATGCTGTTAAATATAGAAAATGACAACTAGAATTTTTTTTTTTCTAGAGGGGATTTTTGACGCCCCCTTGAGTGCAGCGCCCCTATGCGTCGCATGCACTGCATACCCAGTTTTTGCGCCACTGTGTACCACACTCAACATGGACCTTAGGAACCATAGGAAAGAGTTGTCTCAGGAGATTAGAAATAAATATACAGGCAAACAAAGGTAAAGGGTGTACCATCTCCTACAGCTGTAGTCACATCCTCCATGGAACTGGGGAAGTTGGCAAAATGAAAATGAGAAGTTTAGGGAGGAATTTGTTCAGTAATTTGAGCAGCAATCTCCTCTTTTGCCAGTTCCTTCTCTCTTGCAGCTGTAGCGCTGTTTTTCTGGCTTTTAAAAACATTCTCCAATTTCTCTTTTGATTTCTGCATTAAAATCTCTAGTTCTAGTGGTGTGAAATTTGCACTTCCTGTTTCATGCTGTCATGGGGAATCTGGGCTCTACTGATAATGGCTTTTCATATTTGTTTAACTCTGAGTGGACCTACTCAAAGTTGATTAAATAACTCAAATCAGCTTTAATGGAACTAGAAACTCAGAGTTTCAAGCCTTAGGCTACATCAATTCAGAATTGAGGATTTGAGTCTAAGTTTGTTAAACCTGCTTCATGAAATGGGCCCCTGCTGGACTATGAGCCAGAAGCAAAATAACAACAATGCATCTTCTTCATCTTTAAAGTATTCACAAATACTTCCTGATGGACAGAACCTCATTTTTAAACATATAATTAGTTATAATTGGGGAAGATATTCAAGTAACTAAAATATGTTCTTTGATTTCTTAGCGTTCTGAAACAAAATGTTCATCTGATACTTAAAGGGTATTGCTTTGATGGAAATCAATGACTAAGCATTTTTTGATAATCAATTACATGATATTGAAGCAGGAACATCCCTTCTGATTTTATCGAGGACGTCACTAATATTGAAAAACTGTACCTCTCCTGGAAAATGATCAAAAGTACTGAAAAAAAAATTAGTTTTTATTTTTGAGAGAGCAGTTTTGAGTCCCCCTCCTCCTTTGACCTCAAACAGTGCTAAACCTGTTACTTAAAGCTACAGTGTGTAATAATTACAGGGATATACAGTCAGAAATGTAATATATTATACATTACTATGTTATTTATCATCATCTACGAGCTCAGCCTCTTAACCTTAATATTTGCGTTGCCTTAGAATTCGTTATTTATAATTACATAGTGTCATGATCGGTTCTGAATTTAACCCACATGCAGAACACTACAAAGGAGACTGATGAAAAGTTTAACAGAGTTTATTTAAAGTTGTACAAAAACAAGATAGCGTTCAGGAAACAGGTCCGGGCTAGATACTCAGGCGTCTGCAGAGATGACAGTTTGGTTAACCAGGTGGATTTAAAGAGTTGTTGAGATTTCAGATTTTCTCAGAAAATACCTTGGTTTGGTCCTGGCTTTCTTCTCTGAGGGAGGGAACCGGTTGGGTCCAGAGACTGTTGGTTTAGCAGAGTGCTCAGCAGCTGCAGCGTCTAACTTCTGTTTGTCTGACCTTGGCTTGAATGATTAGCTCTCTTCCAGAGAGCAGCAGGTGGATTCCAAAGTGAGATCTTCAGGTTTGGCTCTCTAGGGCAGGCAGGCAGGTTCAGGTTAAGCTCTCCCAGAGCTTCACACGAGAGACAGGTTTTCCTAGGAGCGAGAAGACAAGGCTGGTTAGAGTTAGGTTTCACTAGGAGACAAAGTTCAAAGATAAAGAGGCTCAGGTTCGCTAACCAAACTTAGCTAACACTGCGGCGTCGAAGGAAGGTCTGGCAGCTGCTTAAATAGTGGAGGTCCTCTAATGGGCCTACGAGCTCCAGGTGTGCTGGAAGGCTCCAGCCCAGAGGACCCACGGCGCACTCTGCTGGAGAAAGGTGGAATTTCTCCAGATCCCAACACATAGGAGCAGGTCTCGCAGCCATGGAGGCAGACATCTTTGCGCTACGACAGGGCAGAGCCAACAAACTAGCGATGGCGAGATCGCCCATTACGCTCGAAAGTAACTACGGCAAGTTGAGAGAGATGAACTGAGACGGTACTGAACACACAGACTAATGAAATACTATCTGTAAAATTATCTATGTAAACAAACCTCATCACTTGAGAAGGTAGGTGATGCGGACGTCGTGGAAGACATTTTGTCCCGTAACGCTCGCCGTACTGTTGGGGGGGAGAAGCGGTGGGGGGGAGATGTTCATGTTGCTGCGGTCTGCAGTCTGGACGTTAGATGTCGCTAAAAATTACACACTGTAGCTTTAAACATTGTAGAGTCTCACAGGCCTTAACTCGTTCCTGATATATTTTATTAAATAATTAAATGACTTGAAGCCACATGAGAAACTTTTATTCTACCATCCTATATAAATTACTTGTTTGATCACCCACACTCCTTAATTCCAATTACTTATCATTTTAGACTTCATATTAAATGCTTTAGGTAACCGATGTGTTCTGTCTGTTAAGAAAGCTAAACCAGTAAGTGGTTAATTATCTTAAATTAAAAAAACATCCATCCTGTTCAGGTTTAAACAACAAATGTCATTAAGGTAAAGTTCTTCCTCATCATTTAGTCATTCTTAACTTTTCACCTGAACACAATCACAGATTTGGTTCAACTCTTTAGGTCTGTCAGGCTGCTTACAGGCTGAACATGTGCTCCACTGAACTTATGAGATGCTGTCAATAAGTTATCCAACATGCAGTCCCTGCTGAGGACGTCGGCGAACCTCCTGCGTACTCTTGTTTGTTTTCCATATTGTGTCTCCACATGCTGAGGAGGCGGGGCTCAGTCACCCTCTCAAGAAGGTTGACTGAAGACCCTTGAAACCATTACTCACAAATTAACCCAAAATTGGATGAAATTCATTGTTACTATTATTTTGTCCTTATCTCTGATTGTGTTGCATTCATTGTTTGATGGGTTATAATTACATACCTTCGGGGAGAGTGATTTCATGCTTGCAAGTGAGGACTGGAGGGAACCGGAGATAAACGAGCCAGGTTTCAATCCCCAGAAGGGATCTGTGTTTTTTTTTTTTTTTTTTACAAATTTGTGTTCAATAATTTTCATTTGCCCAACTCCTGCATGTGTTGATGTGTGTGTGTGAGATAGTTACATAACAGGCTGATTGCACTTATTGGCTGCAGAGTCAACTTACATAGGAAGCTCTGGACGGTTCAGCACATTTCAGCAACTAATGCATTCACAGCTAATCTGCATTTAATGAATAACATTGTGCATACACAGTGCCAGAAAGGTTTTTCTTTTTTATTGCCAGTACATAACCTACAGGTAAACATACGACAACATCAGAAAAACAAAACCATAAACAAAGAATAAAGATAGACTAACATACAAGCAGCTGGACTTCTCTATCTTTCCATTATCTGTTCATTTTCTATCCATGTATAGAGTAACAAGAGTCCATCTCCTTATAAACAAAGGCAGTTTCAGCTGTAGAATAGCAGTCATATTTTTAATCATTTAGACAAGTCTAATTTTCTGCATCCATTCATATATTGTAGGAGGGTCAGGCTGCATCCAGTAGATGGTTATCATTTTCCTAGCAGTCATCAAAAGGATCTGTAGAATATAGCATTGGTCTTTGTTTAAATTTTGTTCTGCCATGTTGTCCAATAAGAACAAGGCATGGTCCAAAGGTAAATTAATACCAATATTTTTTTCCAAATTGTTTTTGATGTTTCTCCAGAAAGTCTGTATTTTGGAGCAATCCCAGAATATATGGGTATGGTCCCCTACCATCCCACAATCTCTCCAACACTAGTTATTACGTTTGTTTTTAAAAACGGCGGCCCTTAAAGGGTTCCTAAAAAACCTCATCTTTACTTTCCAATCATATTCCTTCCACAGTTGGCTCCCCATCCCCTATGACATTCAGGGCATATATCCTCCTACTTATCATCCTCTATAGTGACATTGAGCTCAATTTCCCATTCTCCTTTAATAGGTAGAGTGTTATAAGATGTGTCCGCCGTTAGCCTTTTTATAGATGAGAGACACAACAGGACTTGTTGTAGTATATGTATGAAATGCATTTCAATATTGGTGGGGCATTGCTTGATAATGTTCCAGTCAGTGTGTTTTGTGATGTAGTGTCTGATTTGCAGATATCTGTAGAAATCACTTTGGGGTAAACCAAATTGATCCTGAAATTGTGAAAATTATTTAAATACATTTCTTTCAAATAGCTGATTCACTATTTTTAACCCACTTTCAGACCACCTTCTATAGACTCTGTTAACTATAGATGGGAGAAACTATATTTCCCAATATGGGTATAGCCCCTGATGAAGCCACCCCTCCCCTTAGTTGCTTTTAGACTATATTCCACACTGGAAGTGTGTGTTAAATATATATGTTGCTTATTTTGACTAAGAAATGGCAGAGTATTTAATGGTATTCCTGGTAAAGAATTTCTTTCAGTAGACACCTATCCAATCTCTCTATCACTTGCTACCAAAGCTACCATTGCTGTGAGTTGGGCTGCCCAGTAGTACATTTTGAAGTTGGGTAAACTTACTTGCCATTAACATTTTCAATCTTATTCTTGGTCTTCTATTTCTCCAGATAAATCTTAATAAATGTTTTTTAAGCAACTTAAATGTGGACTGTATAATGGATAAGGATTGAAAGAGGAAAAGTAGCCTTAGTAGAAGGTTCATTCTCACCCTCTCTACCCTACAAAACAGTGAAAGCGGTAAGATATCCCATCTGCTTATGTCTACTTTGATTTCTTTTATCAGTTTTTTACAGTTTTCTGTAGATAGTTGCTCGGACCTTGGAGTGAGCATAACGCCCAGGTAGCAAAATCCCCGTTTGGGTCTTCTAAAATAGACCCTATCATCTAGATGGGCCGGCCATTTGCCTGCTATCATCATGGCCTCAGATTTGTCTGTATTGACTTTGTAGCCTGAGACAGCACATATTCGCTAAGGCTATTCAATAGTGCTGGGATAGAGGTGCTAGGGTTCTCTACAAATAATAATGAAAAGTTTTCTATCATATCAAAAACTTTCAAGTTTAACCGTTGCTCGGGTCAAAGACCCTCTACTCTCTGCTCCTCATTATGATTGGTGATTCTTGGAGTAATTCATGTCATGTGTTTTCTAGGATCAATGGCCAGTTTAATTGACATGGCAGCAAATAGAGCAGGTCAGAATGCTGTGTTTTGACCCAACTTTGGATAAGATAAACAATGAACCACCAAACGTGATCAAGATGAAAAACGGGTATCCCTTCGGTAACCGCTATCTTTCAACAGTTAACTACTGTTTGATAACACTTTCAAATTTATAAATGGACTTAGAACAAGCATTTCTTTTATTTTATGTTTACTGTCTTTATGCAAAGATAAATTAAAGGATATAGTGGAGGATTTTCGAGAATTTCTTAAAAGACCCGCCCTCTCCACTTTAAAAAATGCACATGCAGAACCCTGTATCCCGAGAGGGTACGCCTAATTTAACGCGTGTGAGAGCACGCATAAACTCATTTCTCCTCGTGCGCACTCTGTTTAAAAGTTGCTGTTTGCATCGATCATACAAGCTCACTTTCTAAAAGAAGATTTGCAATTTTTCCACTATGTTAGACTTACCACCGGTAAGTGAAAATGGATGACCTTATGTAAACCAATCACCAGAATGATTGACAGTTAGGAGGACCACTTATTTAGATGATCCAACCGGAAAAAGAACATCCTCCACTAAAGCTTTAATTTATACCAAGCTAAAGAAAATAAGCTAGGATCAGCTTAAACACCACATGCTGAACCAAGCTAGACTAAGCCATGCATGGCTAAGTAAAGAAGGAAACTTGAGCCAAGTTAATGTTGGCTAAGGTAGGTGATTCAAATCCTCTTTGGTCACCCTTTGGTTTAAAATAATGTTTTAAATTATTAACATTCAGTCACTTTAATATCAATGGTTTAAACAGTCTCAGTTTCTTGTAAGCCTATGGATTGTAAAGAAAATATCTCATAGGAATGATGGTTTTTGGTGATCAAACTTCCTGTAAATGTTACCTGGAGATGTGGTGAAAATAAACAAAACATTTCAACAAAGTTAAACTTTATTTCAACAACCAATTATATCATTTACACCAAAGACAAAGTGAAAATATTTCAGATTGAGATTAAATCACTGATTTTATTTCACAGTGTGAGAGTAATGCACAATAAAACAATTTTCAGATATAGATGATACAGATATGACCCGGAATTTGCTGCTCTGTTTATCCATAATCACACATTTATCTTTAAAATTATCTTTTCTTCTGATCAGATCTAATTAGTGTGATGAACGCACACGGCAGTGGGAACAAACATCACTGCAGCTGTAATGTTGGACCAGCAGCTCTCAGCCTGCAGCTGCAACCTTCCATTGATGGATCCCTTGATTTATATCAACTCTTAACTTGAAAGAGAGCTGCAGGCTAAAAATAGTCATTGCTGCTGAAAAAAGGCACAGAAAAAAGAAAGTTTTCTTACTTCTTACCTGAAATTGATCTGAATGTTACTTTCAGATAATAAAAACTGCCATGACTTAAAATATAATCATTAAAATACAGATATTATAGGCTAAGAGTGTAGACTATGAGTTCTTGATTCTACTTAGATTATATTTTACTACAAAATGAATAGAAGTGCACCATGTTCCATGTTTTATTTTTAATAATCTGCATTATCTTTAACTTTCTTTTCTATAAACCTGACTGATGCAGAAGATAATCTTCCAGTTGCCTTTCTGCAGTTAAAACCTGCATTGAAGAGCGTTGAATAATGATTCATCTGATCAAACAGATCAAGTCAACACTAATGAGGCTGGGTCAAGCTGATAACTGTACCATTTAGATTTCCATCCATCCATTACGCTTATCCCAAACGGGGTCGCAAGGGGATCTGGTGTCTATCTCCAGCTGTCTACAGGCGAGATGCAGGGTACACCCTGGACAGGTCACCAGTCCATCACAGGGCAACACAGAGACAAACAACCATTCACACACTCACACCTAAGGAGAATTTAGAGAAACCAATTAACATAACAGTCATGTGAGAGGAAGCTGGAGTACCTGGAGAGAACCCACGCATGCTCAGGGAGAACGTGCAATCTCCATCCTGAAAGACCCCGGGCCGAGAATTGAACCCAGAACCTTCTTGCTGCAAGGCAGCATTGCTACCCACTGCTTCACTAAGCAGCCCTAATCTGCAATTCCTGTAAATATAATCACTGAAAATCTTCTTTAAATAAAATTCAAAATGTTTGCCATAGATGTTTTTATCATTGTGACAAGCTGCTGGTATTTAGCAGTTTTAATACTTTTCTTGATATAAAACAGCTTCCATCTTAGAGTTTAGACGTCTTTTTACATCTAAATGATTCATAGGAGGTGATAAAAAGCAACCGGTGAACAATGAAGGAATCCATCAAGACCAGTTTAAAGGATGATAACTAGACTGTCTTCTTAAACAAATTAGGCCTTTTTGTTAAATCACTTGCATAAATATAATAACTATTACATTTTCTTAAACATTCATGTCTCTAATAGATTCCTGTTGGTCCCCTTAATCAAATGAGTCACCCCTTGATGAGAACAGGGCTGGAATATGAAGCAGATGAAAGGTTTTGATATTTGTTGCTCTAAAGAGTTAAATTCATACTCTCTGTGTGAGCTGAAACTCTAATCCGTCCCCTTTGTGTTCCCTACATGGGCTTTTAGTTCCTGGTTCTGATCACCAGGAATCCACAGCAGCAGCAGGTCACCAGTCAGTGATGAGTCCACCGGTTCTCCTGGAGGTCGACGGCGGCTGGAGATCCTGTAACCCAAATGGAGCTGGGACTCGGATGTGGCCCAGAGAAGAAGAGGTCCGCCGGGTCTCACTGTCAGAGGCGTGACTCACAGGGCAGAGGTCTGAACGTCACCTCCATGTTCTCCTCCATGATGATGTCAAAGCGGCACATCGCTGGCCTGTTGGAGAAGCGGTTCTAATGGTTAAAACAGCATCTTCTATACCCACCGATCGGAACAGATTCTCATTTACTTATATTGTTAAAATGTTTACTGCTCTAAGTGGGTCACTCTGACAGCTAAAGGCATGTTTTAGAGTCTCTATACTCCATTTAACAATCCATTACTATATTGGTTGACGATTATTTGAATAATTAATTAATCATGATTAATTTGGTTAATTGTTTCAGCCCTAGTTTTACCCTTCATCTTTTCTTGTAGGTTGGTATATCAAATACAGTGGTTTCTAACTTGCTAAGATCCATTTGTGTTACTCTTTTGCATGAAAATCAATCTATATCTTACTGCTTGATTTCATATTAAATACAAAAATGAAGTATAAAGCCTTACAGAATCATTGTTCCTAAAATCTAATCTTCTCATAATGGACTTCTTTGAAAGGGGCTTTAAATGTCTAAAGAGAGAGACTGAGGGTTTAAAACATGAGGTGACTCAGATGACCTGTCAGGACGCTCCAGCGGCGTGAAGCGAATCCTCAGCAGCCTGATCTTGTAACGAGGGCCGATGATGTTCCCGGTGTTGATCCGCATGGAGATCTTCTGGATGGGCTGCAGGTCCTCATCGAACTGGGCCAGCAGTCGAGTGGAGGTGTACTGTTCGAACCGCAGCAGCTTACTGCCAGACAGGGTAACAGATTCAAACACCTTTTTCCTCCATTGTTGGGAATCTGATCACACAACTAACAAAGTCAGGGTCTGTTAAAAGCTTAAAAACTTATCTTGCTTTGCTTAAGTCTTGTCATGTGGATCAACCCTTTCATTTGAAGTCATTTTATGTCTCAATGTCTTTAAACATTTGAAAACAAAATAAGTAAAAATGTCTTAAAATAAGTATTTACCCTTAATTTGAATAGGTAAATGAGATAGTTTGCCAATGGAATGAGTATTTCTTTCTCTTAAAATAAGATAATTAGATAATATGCAATTGAAATAAGACAATGCAATTGTATTCTCTTATTTTAAGTTAAATTTGTCTTGTTCCATTAGCAAAATGTCTGTTTTACCTACTCAATCCAAGAACAAATGCACTTATTTTAAGAAAAAATAACTTATCTGGATCTCATTTTTTTCCAGTGAACATCTGAGTTACTAATAAGAGGTTAAGGCAAAAAAAACTAAATCTGTCAAAGTCTAAAGAAAAGCATTAAACTAATGTAAGACATCCTGATTGACTGTAGATATGGAGCACTTTAAGGAAGGTCTGCTTGGAAGAGAACTATAGCTAACATGAAGCTGGATCAGGACTTCTGCAGAGCTATGAACTTTAGACCTACAGCGGTAGCCTTTTAAAATTTTCCCCACTTTCCTTTTTTAAACATCAATCTTTGTACTAAAATATTCTTTCTGTTCATGATTTGTGGACATTAAGATCTAAAGAGAAGCACCATCTCTTAGTCAGATGCTGTAATTCAGGGAAAGGGTGGAGTAAAAAATATGCACGCCCAGGAGAAGGAGGGGGTCACTCCAATGGCAGGAAGTTTGCTGCCATTCGGCTGGAGTTTGACTGGGAAGGGCCATTTTGAATGGCTGCTACTGTAAACCTGCTTCCTGTACGTCTAACATTGTAACTGAAATGAATCAGACTCACTGGTCTATCCGGGCCTCTGTGAAGTTCCTGCCACTGTGCAGACGGATGTAGACGACCCCCCATCTCAGGTACTGGTTCCAAGTCACCATGTCCACTCTGTAGCTCAGCTCTGCCACACACAGGACACAGAGAGTATTAGCAGTCAACCATAGAAAACCAGCCTGCTCTACAGTGGGGCTTTTGCTCTTTTCATTGCAGTAGGAGTTAAATGTGTCAGGACTCACTCTGGTAGGGCAGGGAGGCGGTGGTGCTGAAGAAGACTTTGGTCTGTCCTAGCTGCACTAGAGCATCTCTCCACTGGCTGACATTGTAGCCTGCAGGTAAAAATCAGGGTTAGTTTTAGAGAAGATCTGGACATATTTAACCGTTTTATAAAAGCTGAATTCTTGGCCAAGAATGTATGCATCTACAGTGGGGCAAAAAAGTATTTAGTCAGCCACCAATAGTGCAAGTTCTCCCACTTAAAAAGATGAGAGAGGCCGGTAATTTTCATCATAGATATACCTCAACTATGAGAGACAAAATGAGAAAAAAAATCCAGAAAATCACATTGTCTGATTTTTAAAGAATTTATTTGCAAAATATGGTGGAAAATAAGTATTTGGTCAATAACAAACAAGCAAGATTTCTGGCTCTCACAGACCTGTAACTTCTTCTGTAAGAGGCTCCTCTGTCCTCCACTCGTTACCTTCATTAATGGCACCTGTTTGAACCCGTTATCAGTATAAAAGACACCTGTCCACAACCTCAAACAGTCACACTCTAAACTCCACCATGGCCAAAACTAGAGAGCTGTCAAAGGACACCCGAAACAAAATTATAGACCTGCACCAGGCTGGGAAGTCTGAATCTGCAATAGGTAAACAGCTTGGTGTGAAGAAATCAACTGTGGGATCAATTATTAGAAAATGGAAAACATACAAGACCACTGATAATCTTCCTCGATCTGGGGCTCCACGCAAGATCTCACCCCGTGGGGTCAAAATAATCACAAGAACGGTGAGTAAAAATCCCAGAACCACACGGGGGGACCTAGTGAATGACCTGCAGAGAGCTGGGACCAAAGTAACAAAGGCTACCATCAGTAACACACTACGCCGCCAGGGACTCAAATCCTGAAGTGCCAGACGTGTCCCCCTGCTTTAGCCAGTACATGTTAAGGCCCGTCTCAAGTTTGCTAGAGAGCATTTGGATGATCCAGACGATGACTGGGAGAATATCATATGGTCAGATGAAACCAAAATAGAACTTTTTGGTAAAAACTACTCGTCGTGTTTGGAGGAGAGAGAATGCTGAGTTGCATCCAAAGAACACCATACCTACAGTGAAGCATGGGGGTTGGAAACATCATGCTTTGGGGCTGTTTTTCTGCTAAGGGACCAGGACGACTGATCCGTGTGAAGGAAAGAATGAATGGGGCCATGTATCGTCAAATTTTGAGTGAAAACCTCCTTCCATCAGCAAGGGCATTGAAGATGAAACGTGGCTGGGTCTTTCAGCATGACAATGATCCCAAACACACCGCCCGGGTAACGAAGGAGTGGCTTCATAAGAAACATTTGAAGGTCCTGGAGTGGCCTAGCCAGTCTCCAGATCTCAACCCCATAGAAAATCTTTGGAGGGAGTTGAAAGTCCGTGTTGCCCAGCGACAGCCCCAGAACATCACTGCTCTAGAGGAGATCTGCATGGAGGAATGGGCCAAAATACCAGCAACAGTGTGTGAAAACCTGGTGAAGACTTACAGAAAATGTTTGATCTCTGTCATTGCCAACAAAGGGTATATAACAAAGTATTGAGATGAACTTTTGTTATTGACCAAATACTTATTTTCCACCATATTTTGCAAATAAATTCTTTAAAAATCAGACAATGTGATTTTCTGGATTTTTTTTTCTCATTTTGTCTCTCATAGTTGAGGTATATCTATGATGAAAATTACCGGCCTCTCTCATCTTTTTAAGTGGGAGAACTTGCACTATTGGTGGCTGACTAAATACTTTTTTGCCCCACTGTATTTAACTTTTTTCCCAAAAGCCTCCCAGTGGACCTTTGTATGTCATGGGCTGCAAATGCTTCTGTGTCGCGTTTGGTCTAGGACAGAAATCACAGATTAGCGGACCGCAGTCCGGATCCAGACCCAACCTGATTTAAAATATTTATAAATTACTGCATGCTATAAGATGACAGTGTCTAACTTCACTTGCACCGCTTCTCATGTTAATATAGTAAAGCCTTCCAGAGCGTCCGGCACCAGGCTGCAGGTGATAAAAATGATCCAATGAGCTGCTGTCAGTCTGGGTTGCTGCTGCTGCTACTTTTAGACACAGCAGGCAAACCTGCGGCAAGCTGGGGGATGGGAAAGAAGGAGAAGATGATGAGAAAAAGAGAGCAGAGAAAGTGTGGACTGAAGAACTGAAGAACTGCGGTGAACTGGTGAAAGAAAAGTGAAGTGGTGCTCATAGATGACCCTGAACATTTAGAGGATGTTTGGTCAACCTGCTGCTGTGAAGCAGGATTCTCCACCATGACCAGAATCAAAAATAAATATGGATGCAGGATCAAAATGAGCTCCTTGATATGTGCTTTAGAATGGCTTAGTCTCCATTCAAACCAGGTTTAAAGCCTTGCAGGGCAGCATAAAGCCCACTGCCCTCATTAAGACAGAAAAAAGAAAGAACCCAAAACAGTCAGATCAGATGTTTTATAAAATATGTGAATCAGAAAATTGTCTATATTTTGAACTGAAAGATGGCTGTTCTCTACTTCAAAAAACACATTACATTTTAAAAAGGAAAAATTGAATAGATTTCATCCTCTACATCCATGCATAAAAAAGCTCATTTTATTTCAGTGTTAAATTCTGTTTAAAGTAACAGATCATTAAAAATATCTCCGGACCTTTACTGGTTGTTGATTTTCTTTATTCGGACCCTGCTGATTTTTAATTGGTTGCCCCTGGTCTAGGATAACATCTCATTCCTTACCTGTATTCCAATTTTTCTACTTCTGTGTTCGTTTTGTTGTTACTTTGTTTTGAAGCCTGAAAACCACATGAGAATAGACTCTAACCTAGAACTATGGAGTATGGAGAGCCGCGCTATTCAAAATCAAATAAATCTGGAAGTAAATAAATAAATGAGGATATAAATCAAAAACAAATGCAAGATAAAAATGCTTAAAATATGTATTTAGTTTGGGTCAATTCTTTATTTCATAGAAATAAATGCAGAGGTAGATTTCTCCCATTTGAGATCAATAAAGTTCAACTATCATTATTAGGCTGATATTTTGTATGTTCCCTTTTATTTGATCACACTTCATTTCTCAGCCATCATCAGTCAGTTGGGGCTTTATGTTGGTTTAGACGTACCGAGCACAGGACAGGAGGCAGGTTTGAAGGCCTCACACTGCAGGCACTGTCCGTCCAGGAAGCGGCTGTATGAGGAGCAGGGGTACCCGGTGAGGTGGCAGGTTCGGTTCAGGGAACACAGGTATAGAAACACAGAGCGCTGGTGGTCGCACACAAAGTAAGATTTACCTGCAGGAGAAGGAGAAGGAACTGAGCTGTGCTGAAAAAAACTTGGTAACTGTGTAAGGATGGATGTTGGAGCTGGGAGGTGTTTACCTGAGAAGATGGTTTTGGGGCATCCTGGTTGGTCGGTTCCACCGTTGGCGTAGAAATCTATGTGACCATGAGCTCCTCGGAGTCCGAAAGCTGTTAAAGGAAAAACTGCTATCATTCTGACTGTTTATATTCACATGATCGCCTCACTTAAGGATGTACCTACCACTTAATATGCATTTTATTAAAAAATTAGCAACAACAGATTAATGTTGGTCAGAAACTGGATGAAAAGCATATTTGTGTTGTTCCAAAAAAGTTAAAAAAACAATCCACTGGACTTGGGTTCCAAGTTTGAAGACGTTTCGCCTCCCATCCAGGAAGCTTTTTCAATTCAAAATGTCCGAAATTGCGTTGACTTTGAGGATTTATACAGTAGCCCAACAAAACCTTGTTTTTGTTTAGAAAACATGAAAATTGAAACAGTGTTTTCTATGTTTTCTGAACAAAAACAAGTATATTTCTATTTTCTGTCATAGGATCTAAGCACAGAAAAAACTCTCCTTCAATAAGAAGAGCAAACTGTCAGATTCTGGACTCACAGTTCATGTCGGTGTGCAGAACGTCTACAAACATGGCGTCAGAGGGGTCCAGCCTCCCCTCTGGTGTGGCGCTGGTGAACATCGGCCCAGCTGGGTCCAGACCTGTAACACAAAATCATCTGATCAGCTGAAACGTACAGTAGCTCTCCTGCATAGCAGACATTTACTTAGAATAGGAACTTATGGAGAGAAATTTTTTCCAATATTATAAAAAACAAAGAACATGTCTCGAGAAAGGACATTTTGAAGTTTTAAAAATTTGAACCCAAGAAAAAATCATCTATAAAAAGATTTTAAGACCAATTTCTATTGTAATGCATAAATACATGCACAATAGGGTTTCACCAATTGCATCCGATTTTATAGAGTTTATCCTCTACATCCATGCAGAGCAAACTGATTTCTACTGGTTTTCTGCAGAGACGGAAAGCAAAGCTGTTCCATCCACAAGAGAAAGTGGGTGAAATCTGTAAAACTGGATTAGTATAAGATGCAATTGTAAATCTATCTCTCTTTTTTTATATCTGAAAAAAGGAGAAAATTAATCAGACAAAAGGAATTTGGGGGGGAAAAAACTACATTTAGAAAAAAAAACATCTGAAAAACAGCAAAAATAAAATATTGGTTGAACGTTTGCCCACTTAATAAAGGTTAATATTTTTTAAAATACGTTTATATTTGAGAAGTTTTATCAAGTTTATTTTCTACATGCATTATTTGAAACATATTCATTGCTTTCAGTAGTACCTAACCAAATCTATCTTCATAAGAACTCTATTTTGGGGTTTTAAAGCAGCTGTCATCCTTGATATCAATATACCCCCCCACCCCCAAAGTTCTAATTTAAGGTAAAAACAACAGTATTAAGTCCAGAAGTTTGCAGCAAAATACTGCAGAATTATTAATTGGGTAGAAAAATATTTCATCTATTCAAAATCTTTCAAAATGAAAATCTTAAATACTGATAACAATCCCAAATACTGTATATTTATGTTCAGCCTCTCTGAATGAATACATTCTCAGCATCAGACTTCTGGTTGGTGTCTCTACCAACTTATATTCTCCTCTGCTAAACATTTTTTAGTCACATTGTATGGATGCAAATTTGCATCAGTTCTTAAGTCATGTCAAACATTTCTAATTGAGTAAAGACTTTAACTAGGCCACTTTAAGAATATTTTGATGTAATCAAGTGGTCTTAGATGAAATGCTTGAGGAGTGGTGGTTCCTTCAGCATGTATCAAATAGCTAGTCTTTGTCACCAGCATGCAGCCAGGCTCTACAGAGCTATAATCAACTCATAATGGAGTCAGTCGTAGCTTTGACTGTTTGTTTGGAGGCATTATTGAGGGTCAGGAGAAAATAAACATTTATATTTTACATTTAATTCATACGATTAGAAATCAGATTTGAAAAGTGCTTTTTATTACATGTGTTTTGTTTTATATGTTTGTTATGACATACGTTAA
This sequence comes from Cyprinodon diabolis, assembly GCA_030533445.1. NCBI lineage: Eukaryota > Metazoa > Chordata > Actinopteri > Cyprinodontiformes > Cyprinodontidae > Cyprinodon > Cyprinodon diabolis. Next base: position 7,745,886 of record CM060082.1, read on the forward strand.
ATAGAATTCTTATAGAGTAATTGTACTATTTATTAAATTATTAAATACTGCCATTTGAAAATGTGTTTTCAAATTCCTAATTCTAAATTGAAATTTAAAACCATGAGTCTTAATTCTGATTATAAATACCTCTCCTTATCAATAGTATTTTAATTGTTTTCTACCTGTGATGCGACCAATTGTCCCCTTCAGGTTCGCTCCAACGAATCCAGCCAGGTGAGCTCCCAGGCTGACTCCGATGAGATGGATGGAGCTCAGGGAGGCTCCTTCCTCCTGCAACATTAGTTTTAAATGTTAGAGCTAACAGAATAGATTTTCTACCTGCTGTTAATACATCTGTGGGTCTCCTTATTTACTCCTGGCATTGAAGTTTGATCTCCTTGTTAGCATCTTAACAGCTGAAAACATTCAGTTCCAGCATCTCCAATGAAATATTTGAACTTTATCAGCCTTAGAGGACACTTTGAACAGTTCTATTGAATAATTGATTGACTTTATTGATCTCACAGTGGAGGAATTTTCTCGTTGCATCAGCTCAAATAGTGAAAGGAGATGAAAAAGGTGCTAAAAGAAGAAAAAGGTGCATGGGTTATATACAGTATACACAGTATACTTGTTTTTGTTAATGTCTCACCTGCAGAGGTGAGTAGTAGCGAGTAACATTAATTCAGCTACATTTACTTGAGTAACAATGTGAAAATAATGTACTTTTAGGAGTAATTTTACTGTTTCATACTTCTAACTTTTACATGAGTAATTCTCTTGTAAAGCATCACTACTCCTTCTTGTGTAAAATATACTCTGTCCTCTGTTAATAATTTGAACTATTCTAAAATCAGGTAAACAGTAGATAGTAACAGAGGAAGTTCATTATTCTGTCCTAACTAATATTGTATACCGGCGGTTTTCAAAGTGTGAGGCGCCAGAGCACTTTAGGGGAGGCGCGGTGCGAGGGAAAAAATAAACCGGAAAAGAAGCCATCTGCTTGCTGTCTACTGTTGTGAGAGAAAGAATGGACACATTTTTAGTAAAGAAAAAGGCAGGGGAGACAAGCTCTGGTGTAAGTAGAAAAAAGAGAAAGTATGACCAAACATTAAACTACAATCCTCAGATGTAACGTTTGTTTGAGAAAACAGTTGAAAAGTGACTTTGGGGTTGTTCTTATCATTAGTGGCAGTTGTTTGTGTGTGGGTTGGGGGGGGCTCACCCTTTCATGCTTTTGTATTGTATTGTAAGGATTGTTTTCTAAGTTTTATGCTGACAAAAATTGGTAAAAGTATTTCTTCTGTATTTCTGTATTTCTTCTTGTCCTTTTATATTCATGATATCTATTTGTATTTTTAGGGTTTTGGTTCTGTTTAAGTTTTATCTCTGATTTTTTATTGGTTTTATTTCCTTCTTGTTTTATTCTTGTGAATTATGATTGTATTTGAGTTCTTAGGTACTTCTTGTTTGCCCTCTGTTGCCATCTTTTTACAGTCTCCTTCTCCTAGCTCCCCTCTAGACTCCTCTGTCCACACCTGCTACCAATCTGCTGATTAGCCTGGTGTTTCTTTCTGTTTCCCGTATATTCTCCTCTTGTTCAGTTACTGTTGCTGGTTCATTGTCATTTTATCCCCCTTCATGTAAGTTTTTTCTAGATTTAAGTATATTTTGGACTTTGTGGATTTTGTTAGTTTGGATTCTGCTTCAATTATCACCTTTGTTATTAAACTTGCAAGAAACCACCTCTGTTCAGTCCCTGCATTTGGGTCCTCTTCAAACCTCCACCCAACCTGACAGTATTATTTAGGCATTTGAGTCTTTAAAATGCCAGAACTTGCACATAAAGTCTGTTCGCCTGCATAATTCTGTACTGACTCTCCAAGGAGGTGGTCACATTTTTCTGCTGCTCCTGCACCTCCCTGCTCTGTCCCTGCTTTGTTGTGTCTTGTCTTTTCTGAGCTCTCTCTTTATATCACCTGAACTAAAACAATGGATCTGGTCAGCTGATCTCTCAATGCAATTGATCAAATGTATTCAACTGAAAGACAGGGAAAAGGGGACCCGTCCTGTCCAGCTGGGACTTACTTTGTGGGATTCACCATGAACTCCTGGAAGGCTTGGAGGATGGTTTATTTCACAATGCTGTCAGTGGAGGATACCGAAGATGTATGGATTTTTGGTTTTATGATACTCTGATTTCTCCTGTTTAGATTTGGAGGATACCTGATGTATCTACATTACAGAGGATGTCGGCGGCAACTTGGGCATTGATCAGGCTGCCGGCAGCGGTTGACGCCCTAACAAAGGCTGTGAACGACCAAGATCGGGAGAAGAGCTGTATGCTGGGTGCGATTGAACGCAGGCTGGCTGCAGTGGTTGAACTCAAAGATGATATGGGATAACATCTTGGATGTGCACGCTTGCTTCAAGGCGGAAAAGCCCAACAAATTTGGAATATTAGACTCTCCATGTAGACCAACAAGAAAAGACTCAAGGCTGATGGAAAAATCCTGTGCAACATGCCCTCAAAACAAGTGTTATTCTGGATTCAGCCTCCCCTCTTATAAAAGTCTCCCCTGGATGTTATGGCGAAAGGGCACAGAAGAACTGCTCCCCCCCTTCCCTACCCCCAGACATCTGTGGATGCGCCCAGAACTGTTGATAAACTTCCATCTCATCAAGGACAATGGCCTGTGGACAGCGTTCATGGACATATTGAAAGCCCTCATCATACACACACAACTGTCTCAAATGTCAGATTGACTTCTTGTAACTCCACCTCTGATGTGACCCTCTGCTGAAATGTCTCGTTTTACATGTGCTTTTCTTATGATGAGGTTTTTTGATATCTCAAACTGTATCGTGTCAAGGATAAAGTATAAAATATGCTTTTTTTCCCTCTCTTCACCAATGTGGCTCCTATCTTTCCACAGAGATAAAGGAAGCACTATGGGTAACCGTCTCACGGTGGAAACCTGGGAAGCCATAAGAACGAGCCAAAGGCAGCTTTCTACGGCACACATGGCCTCAGTAAAACCATTCCCCCTCTCAGCCCCCCCCCCCACCCCACCCCAATGTATGGATGTATTTTCATGAACGGTTTTTACTGAAACTGAAATCTTGATTGCAATGTAAATTGTAGTTGACAATAAAGTTGATTGATTGACTGATTGATAATTTATTAACATTAAATCTGATGTTGTTATCCAACAACAATTTTTTTTTACCTGAATATACCAATACTGCTGTTTTTATTGCTTTTATTGTAATGTCTATACTTTATATTTATCTTATGTTCTTTTACATGTTCAATGTTAAATATTAAATGTTAGCATTAAATGTCATATGTTCTTTGTACTGTATTTATTATTGACCACTTATTGTTATCAGTCTATCACTGTTACCTGTCAGCTCCCGCACTTTATGTCAGTCTGTAAATGTCAGTCTTGTATATTTCTTGTATATTTCTAGAGAGAAAACGTAATTTTATTTCCCTTGTATGTCTTGTACATATGAAGAAAGTGACAATAAAAGCTGACATGACTTGGCTTGACTTGAATGACTACTTTTACTATAACTTGAGTAACAAAATGTAGTAGAGCTGGTCTTACTTGAATACAGTTTTTGGGTACTCTACCCACCTCTGCTCACCTGCATAGTCTTGATGAAGCCCGTCAGGTTCAGAGCGGCCTCTCTGGTGTAAGTCACAGCAGTGAAGTAGTTGAGGTTGGCTGCTCCTCTGTTCCAGTCCACCACAATGATGTTCATGTCCTCTTGCTCGGCCAGCAGGTGCACTATGTGGTTGATCCAGATAGGGGGCGCTCCGGTGGGCCTGTAGCCATGGATGACGAAGGCGGTGGGACGGCGGAGGTCCAGCAGCGGCTGGGAGGACAGGCGGTGGTGGTTGAGCTCTCTGCCACAGTCCAGGTTAGAGCGGGTGTAGAGCAGCAGGCGGACGTAAAGACTGGTTCCCATGAAGCAGTGGGAAAGGTCCAGGTCGGTGAAGTTGTCGCAGGACTCCTCTGTCCCGCTCTCTGTCTGACCTGAACACACATCAGAGAAGACATTTGACTCCTGTTTGGCTGTGGCACCATCCTGGAGAGAAATATCAGCTGTGCTGCTGCCATTTACACCTTTATTTATAGATGTTCGAGATTGGCCTGTTTTACAGTGTAGACTTGTTTCTCTGACTGTGACTAACTGGATGTGCTCTCTTCATCCTCTGACAAAGGAGCTGGCTCAGAGATAGTATGCCTGGCTGTGTGTCTCCTTGATGGGTCCACCTGTGGAGCTGGTTGACAGTCACCATTTCAGCTTCTGTCTCCTTGAACCCCAGTCGGCCTCAGCGGATGGCCGCTCACACTGAGCCTGGTTCTGCTGGAGGTTTCTTCCTGTTAAAACTGAGTTTTTCCTCTTCACTGTCGCTACAAGCATGCTTAGTGTGAGGGATTTCCTTCGAGTCAATGAGTCGATGCAATCAACAGTTTTTCCTTATATAAAAAACCCTTAATCAATTTGACTGGATGATCTGGTTGGATTGAAAAGTGCCTTGAGGTGACATCTGTTGTGAATTACCGCTATATAAATAAGCTGAATTGAATTGACTCCAGATGGGACCATATTATTTAGAGTAAAAGGAGGTATTACACTAACACATTACATCATGTTCAATATTCGAAATATTTTTCTTTTGGGCTCATATTTCATAGTAATCATCCTAATCTTATTTCACCCTTGTCTGAAAAAACATTTACAGAAATAAATACCAAACATCACCTACTGTGATCTGCAGCTTTTCCAGCCCTGCACAGATGGAGATTACCTCACCACAGCATGCCAAATCCTTAAACTATCCACGAAAGGTGGAGCTGAAACCTGCCTTTTTAATCTTTCAGCTAAAACCTTTTAGCCCTCAAGGGGGCGCTCTCAGACTGTATTAAAAGCAGAAAACCTTCACTAAAAGAGGTTTAGATGTTCATTAAACAGGGACAAAGTTTTTAAAGACTTCTTTATTATTTTATAATAAATGAAAAAGGAACACAAGTGATGCTGGGGCACAAAAAAATATATTAACGAACAGAATGATTTACCAAGAACAGTTTAGAAATTAAGGCTGTAAAACCAGTTTGTTTCTGGATCACGTGTAAACAGCTATTATAAGTCTGAATGTTTGACTACTAGTCTATTTTCTGCTTCTGGTAACGAAGTGAAAAAAATCAGAGCTTGTGGCATGGTTGCCTCTTATGGAGTGAAATGTGTTCCATTATTGTTGAAAACAAATTCATCTTACTCTACGGGTCAGTAGCCTCCATTTTTAGTAACGATTTATTAAAACTTGCAATGGAATCTGATAAATACTGAAGCCTTCGTTTGGATAAGGAATTACATCTGGCTTAATTGGATTTAATTGAGTCCTGGCATTATCCATTTAGTGAGCAGGGAAGCCAGGGAGTCCCTGATGATCTCAGGATTACTGATCCGATAAACAGAGGCTGTCTTCATGCAACACCAGAGAGCTCCAATGTGTGGCCATTATTACAAAGACAAAAAAAATGTAATTACTTAAATATATAGAGAATAAAGGACATATAAAATCCAGTGAGCATTTGTTCATTATAGTTTATGTGCTCATTATAATGTTTCAGGTTTTACAGAAGATCAACAGGAAACTGAGTTTTGAATAAAAAAAAAAAAAGAACAACAAAAAAATCAGGATACAAATAACAATTCTTTGAAATTTTCTGTCTGTTTGTGATTTGGGTAAAAACCAAAAGAAAATTATGATTTTAGTTGATAGTTTTGTTTCCTTTAGGACCTCAGCTTTATTCCTTTAGGCCTAATTGATGGATCACTAGTTTAGTTTTATCATTAGCGATTTGTTCAGTGCTATCCTGAAGAATTCAGCTTTCATGAAGCCATTGCTTTGATTTTAAGTTTCTCCATAAAAAGCAGAAGAAAACTAAAAGTTTAGCTTAAAGATGGGAAAGAGATTGTTCTGGCCACCAAGGTAAAATATAGGATGCAAATGAAGAAACAAATGTATTCATTTTAGATTCATTTAAAAGAAATACTAAATGAAATAATTTTGCTTTCCTTTTCCTAAAAGAATTTAATCCCTGAATTTTTCTGGCATATTTGTCCTAATCTGAGTTAGTCAGGTCTGTGTGTGTCTGATTATCACCTGTCTGTTATTCCTGCTATGCTTCCTGCTTCACTATGTCAGCCAGGCCCCAACATCTTCCACTGGCAGACAAGGAAAAGTGTGTTTAAAGGCCGATGGTACCATCTGTTTCCATATAGAGGCCCCAAACTCAAACAAACAACAATATACAAACATTAAAAAGGTAATGAAGCCGGAGGTTTGAAGGTATCCCATGGAATCCAAACTCATATCCAACATTGCTGTTAACCATAGATAGCTGTAGTGCAGCGATAAAACAATTTATTCCGCAATTCTTCATAATTCTCTCTAAACCCTCATCTGTTTGGTGTTTTTTATTTGTAGAAATACATTTCTATTATAAACTTTTGCTGTTTGGAAGAGGAAAAAAATAATTTTTTCAGTTTGAAATCTATTTATTGCTAACATTTTGTGCATAATGAATGAATCCTAAGAAGGGAAATGGAGTGGAGCTAAAAGTAGGACGTCAGACGTGTCCTTGATTCCCTTCTGTCCCAACCGTCAGTCCACTTATCAATCTACCCATGAATTAGTCAAATCTGGAGAAATAAACATTGTTTTACGCTTTTAAAACTTTGTAATTTTAAAATTTGTGACACATTCTCAATACTGTTTGAATATTTAAAAAGAGAGAAAAGTATGGCGTGAACTTTGTACCATTATTGTTGCAACTACTGAACATGTTTTGTAAACGGAATAAAAAAAAAAAAGAATATAATCCAGAAATGAAACTTTAGAAAATGTCACCAAAAAGTTTTGAGAATAACTTCTTAGATTATATATTTTGTTTATATTATTCTGTCTTTTGTATTTAAATTTTTTTTAATTGTTCACTTTTTTTTTTGTTAAAATTTTATTTTTCAAATTTGTCTTTCTAAATCCGAGTATTAAGCATTGCATTCCTTTCAAATAGTTTTTCAGAGATCCCATTCTCATCAGTTCTGGGGGCGGGCTTTCCTATAGGGGGAGGAACAAACACAGATTTCGATTTCTATCATATTAATTTTACTTAAGAGCAAGCGTTTATATTGGGCTTGAAATGTAAAGAATGTGTTTTACAAACTGTGATTGGAAAATAGTTCAAACTGCATTTCAGAAAACTCAATCTGTAAAAGAGAGATTAAAACAAATCTAATTTGGTAATTTAAAATCTGTAAGAACATATAAATAAATGAAAGGCCCACCTTTTAAGCTCAAACTGCTCAAAAACAGCAAATAAAGGAAAGATTTCAGATTTTTCAAGCTTTTATTTCAAGATTGCACATTTTTTTATTTCCATTTCCAAAAGATGGTCTTTTTGCGCAACAATAATGGAACAAAATTAACAACACAGAAAGGGTTTAACTGGTTTTCCAACAAGAAACTAGAGGCCTAAAAGGTTAAATTCTAAGTCCAAATGTGAAGTTGGAATTAAAGAAGAAACATTTAAGGTTGAATTGCAAAGTTAAGGTTTTCACATTTAATCCAACCTAAGATTCAAAATGGCTGCTCCTTATCAATAACCATGTGTAAAATGCAGTCAGAAAGGAATTTTCTCCACTTCTATATCTTCTTTTATCGCATTAAATCACTGAAATGCAGAGAAACATTTGTTTTTGGTTCCTGTTGTTAGTTACTCTTTCATCTGAACTCTTCGCTCCAGAAGTTTGTTGGCCTTTAGGTTTAACATGATTAAATTGATCCTTACGTCACTCATCAAATCCAAGCAAACTGAACACCTCCTGACATCCTTAGTTAACCTCAGTTTTAGCTTCCTGGTTCTAAACCGGAATAATTTTCCTTAATTAGATCAAACTATCGGACGTTTAATTGAGACTGCGTTGGACTTTTATCTTCCACTTTAGTGTCTGCATTAACTCACTTCAAATTCAAACAATTCAAATTATTGTTGCAGCTGGTTTATCTTTGTGGGTTTGTGTGAAGATCTATTCTACCGTATTACACCTAGAAGAGACGCAACGACTCTGCTGGATTGTTTAGCCTTAGATGATGGGGACATTTGGTTCTACCTGCTCTACATGTAGAACACAGAAGTGCAACACTGGCCTCAATAGGATCAAGCAGCTATAAAAAAACACCTCATCCCGTCGCCACCTGCCCCTTCATGCAAACAGCCGCTGATTACAGCTACCTGTTGAACAGTCAGGCTGGGGTCAAAGGTGGGACATGGGTCCAATCCACAGCAGACAGAGAGCAGACTGAGTCTGACCTGCAGCCTCCAGACACCAACACAATCATCTGATTCCCACCAAACAGATGGAGAGGCCCAAAATAAACGGTTGTTCCCACTAAGCCTTCTCGACATGCTCTACTTATCTCTATTTATAAGTTCAACAGTTAGTTTTCTCCCTGAATCGAGGTAAGATCAGCCTAAAAGCTGCAGGGTTGTGCAGAGGAGGAACTGTGTTTGCAGTGTTGGGGTTTATGGAGTTTCTCACCTTTGCAGAACATAAGGAGTCCCAGCAGAGCCAGAAGTCCGTGGAGCAACATGGTTCCTGTAGTTTACAGAGAGGCAGCTGTCCAGAGAAGGAGAGGATCTGACAGGAGGAGCATCTGAATGCAGACTGAGGGAGGGACTGGATGGAGCAGGGAGGTTAGATGGGAGTGTTAAGGGAGGGGAGGGAAGGAAAAAGGGATGTGTTTCTAGAACAATGGACAAGGTCCAGTTTTAACCCCTTGAAGCCTGCATGGATATACATCAACTCTCAACTCAACTCAAACTTTATTTATAAAGCACATTTAAAACAACCGGGGTTGACCAAAGTGCTGTACAGGAATCAAAGTTAAGGAACATAAGATAAAAACTGGAGGTTAAAATACTTAAACACATTACAAAAAGAAAAATTGAATGGAGATAAAATATAGTAGGAGAAATGTTTCAATTAAAATACATGTTAAAATAAAATAAAATTCAACAGTAAAATTTTGCCAAATGTCCACTTAGACTTGATGAAAAGCCAGGGAAAAGAAGTGTGCTTTTATATAGGATTTAAAAACCTCAAAGGAGCCGGCTGATCGAATATGCCAAGGCAAGTTATTCCAAAGTCTCGGTGACGCTGCCATAAAGGCACCATCACCTTTGGTTTTAAGTCTGGTTTTAGGCATGACTAGTAGCAACTGATTAGAGGATCTTGACTTAACTTCTCTGGATTTGGAGAAGTTAAGTCAAATACTGGGGGGAACATGTACATATGCATGTTTTTCCCTTAAATTAGATGACAAATTAAAATGGTTAATGTTACTAAATAAATAGAAATGAAGGTAAAGCATATTTTTTAACAGCAGTTATAACTACATAATAGCTTACACTGTGACTAGCACTGGGGTGATGCAAAAAACGCTAAGGTGGCTGTTTGCCTACACTGCAAAAATGTACCGTAAATCCTCTAATATAGGCCGGGGCCTTTATTTCACTCGGGTACATCTTGGTCCAGGCCATTATTGGAAGGAGGCCAGAATTAGAGGCAGGCCTGTATTTCTATTACACCAAAACAAACTACCAGTGGAATGAATAAAAAACAGATTTTGTGTCTCTTTGAACCTATAAAATACTAGGTTCATTTATTGAAAAAGTACAGTTACCATAACGGTATACAGAACATTATTCAGACATCCAGCAGCTGAAAATGTTCTGCACAGAATGGAATCTTGGCCAAAATGACTTGCGAAACAAAGTTTTTTTATTTATTTATGGAAACTGTTCTGCCATCACAGCGAAATTTTATTTGAGGCAGACTAAGTGGAATTAGGCTAGCAGTATCGTATATTTCAAGGGAAATTCAGAACAACGAAGGCCAACGAAATTCTGTCATTTTAACGCTGCCTGGTTACAACCAGACCTACTGGTGATCACATGTGTCTTTCAGATAGGAACGATTGCGTAAGGGCACTACGATCTCTATGTAAGGATGGGACTTCCCATGCTAGTGGCTTGGATTTGTTAGCAAACAGTGCCCCCCTGTGGTACTTGTATGTTACTATCACAAGTTGTTAAGGACATCGTTGCTTCTAATTATAGCCCCGGCCTGTATAAGAGTCCGGCCATTATTTACCTCCCCCGACAGCGAGACCGGCCATTGTTAGAGACCCGGCCGCTAATGGAATACAGGCCAATATTAGAGGATTTACGGTAAATACACTTATTATAAAAATGTTTTAAAGTAAGTGTGTTTACCCTTAATATGAGCAGGAAAATAAGATGATCTGCCAATGGAATGAGCATTTAACCTTAAAATGAGATAATTAGATATCAAGCACTAAAAATAAGAGACTGCAGTTGATTTTTTTTTTCTTATTGTACATTGTTTTGTTCTGATGGCAAACTGTCTCACTTACCTCCTCAATAAAAAAAAAACAGTTTAGGAAAAAAATGCTTCGATTTACATTTTATGCAGTGTAATACAAATGGTTTGTTGCTTATTACCAATAACAGGCATCAAATGATTATCTATCTATCTATCTATCTATCTATCTATCTATCTATCTATCTATCTATCTATCTATCTATCTATCTATCTATCTATCTATCTATCTATCTATCTATCTATCTATCTATCTATCTATCTATCTATCTATCTATCTATCTATCTATCTATCTATCTATCTATCTATCTATCTATCTATCTATCTATCTATCTATCTATCTATCTATCTATCTATCTATCTATCTATCTATCTATCTATCTATCTATCTATCTATCTATCTATCTATCTATCTATCTATCTATCTATCTATCTATCTATCTATCTATCTATCTATCTATCTATCTATCTATCTATCTATCTATCTATCTATCTATCTATCTATCTATCTATCTATCTATCTATCTATCTATCTATCTATCTATCTATAATATATGTTTGGTCATAATAATGCCACTAAAGATGTTTTAATGGTTTAGGGTATAATGGCTTTTTTGCTGTTGTTTTTGTGTTTCACAAACTTTATATAAAATGTAAATAAAAAAAAAGAATTATTTGTCATCTTTTAAACTAAAGCTCTCATTTTAAGTATCATTGATGTAATTCTAATATAACGTACAATATAAACAATAATAAAAATCTATATAAACCATAAAGAAATCTAAAGATTCATTTATTAAATACTGAGACCAGGGACACAAATTAGTCCAGTTTAAAGCTTTTACTGCGTATTCTGGTGCGTATTCCCAGTCAGGTTATAGCAGCCACTACAGTTGACTGTCGCTTAGTTTTTCTGAAAACTTTTTTTACATCGATACAAGATTTTGTAGCATTTTCACGTTACTTTTTTTCATAACATGATTTCCATGGTTGAAAATAAAGTAAAATGTAAAAAAAAAATCCCAAACCATTAAGGGATTTAAACCCAAATGAGAGAACTTTAAAATGTGTCCTTAAATGTACAGCAACAAATCTCCGTCTTACTGTACAAAGGACCATTCATTTCATTTTTTTTTTACTTGAGCAGAAGCACCAGACTGTCTTATTAATTGTGTTAATTAATGTTTTTAAAGTTCTATTTTGTTTTCCTTTAAATCTATGGTCCAGTCCAGCACTTTGGTCATATTTGGTGCTTTAAAAATGAAGACAGATAAAAAAGATTCAGAAAAGGTAACACATAATTACACATTAAATCTCTATATAAAGTATGATTGTCTATTGTTTTTTTATCCCTGCATGGAGGATGATGGTTTATTCTTAATAAAACATCAGCTGCCAGACTAGAGATGTTTATAAAAGCTGCTGCGAAAAAATTCCCTGGTTTTCATACAACCTAAATAAGCGGTTTCTTAATAACAGAGCAGAAAATGGGACCTTTTTAAACAAGAGCTAAATTAGTTAAAGTCAGAGATTAAAAGAAAAATCAGAGGTCATGCAATAAAAAAAATGCTTGTTGTTCAACTTCTTCTAAGTTTCTTCAAGCGTAACATTAATCACCACTTAGTGGAGTCAGAGCAGGATTTGGGTTAACGTGTGCTGCGAAGGTTAAAGCCACACCAGTGATGGTTAATGATAGCTGCACACTGCACCCAGCCCATGCCACCCTGTATTTGGATCGTATCAGATCCAACATAAACACATGTAATTTAGCCTCTACAGAGAGCTGAGGGTTACAGTAATGTTAGAGTCACTGTTACAACCTTACAATCAGCAGCGGATAAATAAAAGTGGAGCCTGAGTTTAGCAAAGAGCAACGGAAAGCAGCAGCGGGGACTGAAGTTGTTGGAGGGAACAGAGTTAAAAGTCAGCTTCTTTTGATGGTTGCTTATTACTTATTATATATATGTCCAAAAAGACACAGTGGAGAAATAATTTCATTTATTTTCTAAGCAGATCACTATTTTAATTGATTTCCTCATCCATTCACTACCTGGAGGAATTACTGAGGAACTCTGAGCTTTCAAGCAACAGAAACAGCATTTTTCTGATTTTATGATGCAATATTCCTGATTCAATTAAATTCAGTTTATTTCTATAGCACCAATTCACAACACATATCATCTCAAGGCACTTTACAGTTCACCAGATCATACAGTCAAATTGATTCAAAGTTTTCTATCTAAGGAAAAGCATAGACTAATTTATTCAAAGGCAATTTCTCACACTAAGCATGCTTGTAGCGACAGTGGAGAGGAAAAACTCCCATTTAACAGGATGAGATCTCCGAGGCCGACTGGCGTTCAAGGAGACAGAATCAAAAAAGGCAACTGTCAACCACAGACTCCACAGACGGCCCCATCCAGGAAACACACAGCCAGGCAGACGAGCTCTGAGCCAGCTCCTTAGTCAGACGATGAAAAGAGCACACCCCGTTAGTCACAGTCAGAGAAAAAGTGCTACACTGAAAAACTATGACTATTAACACACTGTAAAACAAAGATGTTGATGGCAGCAGCACAGCTGATATTTCTCTCCAGGATGGAGTCACAGCCTAACAGGAACAGATGAGGCAAAGCTACTATGAAAAAAAGCAGAGAGAGCAGAATGTTAGAGATTGAACTGATTCTGCAGAGTGGGAAAATAGAGAGAGAATGAAGCAGAATGATGAAACAGGGGTCCCTATGTCCTCCAGCAGTCTAAGCCTATAGCAGCATAACTATAGAGATAGCTCAGGATAACCTGAGCCACTCTAACTATAAGCTTTATCAAAAAGGAAAGTTTTAAGCCTAGCCTTAAAAGTAGACAGGGTGTCTGCCTCACGGACTAAAACTGGTAGTTGGTTCCACATTAGAGGAGCCTGATAACTAAAAGATCTGCCTCCCATTCTACTTTTAGAAATTCTAGGAACCACTAGTAGACCTGCAGATTGAGAGCAAAGTGCTCTGTTAGGAACATAAGGAACAATCAGATCTATGATATAAGATGGAGCTTGGCCATTTAAGGCTTTAGATGTGAGAAGGAGCCTTTATATTTCAATAGCGTTCAGTTTGTCTGAGGGTTCTTTTGTTGTCAAGTGATAAATCAATCATTTGTTTTTAGATGGATATTAATGCATCCATTCCTCCTCCCCATGGTACTCATGTTAAGACAAAATGCCCAAAGGGGTACACAAGTCAAAAAAGGTTGGGAAACACTGATCTAGATCATGTCACAGCACAGTATCTGTTATCTATAATAATAGGAATAAATAATGAACCACATCTTAACTACCTATTATTACTATGGTGAGTGAAAGGCTGTTAAAAGCAGTGTATTTGCCTTAATTTGAGCAGGTAAAAGTATGTACAGAATTTTCAGCTTAAAATAGAATAATTAGATATTATGTGCTTGAAATGAGATAGTTGCGTAGTTGATTTTTCTAGTTTAAACATGAATAATCTTTAATTGAAAATTGTGTGACGTAACTGCTCAAATCAGAGGAAAATTAAGTAATTTTAAGAAAAAATGACTCACTTATATTTCATTTTTTGCTGTGCATATTTGTCTTAATAAAGGAACCCAATCCATTGATTAAATATCATTGTAAAGTGTTTATTGTTGATTCAGAGAAGTTTTTCCATCCTGACTTCAGCACCTCTAAGTACAGATGAAAGGTCACCGTTTAGCCACAATGTTCAGACCACCTAAAGAGCTTACCTTTACAAGCTCCGCCTCCTCACCTGCCATCTCACTTGGCAAATTACATGGGTCAAAGTGGATTTCCCTGATTAGATCATGAGATCAGAAAAGTTTCCTCTTCTCAAACAGCAACATGAAGCTCTGAGCTCCTTAGCAAGGTGATGGATCCAAATCTGCAATGATCGGAACCAAGGATTAGTCTCCAGTTTTCTGGGTACACTCCAGAGGAAGAAGGTCCAGAGTGGCGTTTTACTGGCCCCCTATACCTCATATATCCACCGTTACCTGAGAGCCCAAAGAAAGATAAGTATTGTATTTTCATTGTTTGTTTAAAATTGAAAAATGAATGAACGAATGATGCAGGAGTTCTTTCTATGCCACAGATGATCAAACATATTTTTTCATTGTCAAAAAGGAAAGAGAATAATTTAAGTATTGTCTTGTATTTTGATTAAGAAAAACAAATCAATTACTTAAAACATAAATGAAAAAGGCCTATTTTCTTCATTTTCTGTGACTAGATGTCCCTTTAAAAGAGTGCCATTACTGCTTTAGGCCAGCAGAAAATGTCTGTAGAGGCTTAGTTATGATTTAGACATAGTAAAATAAAGCCTGTCAGAATCAGAATGACTTTATTAATCCCTTGCAGGAAATTCTTTTCTTGCAGTGCACCTGTTTAGAGAACATGTCATCCACTGACATCTCAGCACATATTATACAAAAAAACTGGAGAAACAGGAGGATGTTTAGCAAGACAAATATGAGATTTTGCAATGATTAATCTGTATTTCTAAATAATTTTAGGAATACGAAGGACTCCAAAGTGCTTCACATTGCAACCAGTCCTGGGGCACACTGACCGCAGCCTGACTGCCATTCAGTCCTTAACATAGAGAAGGGTCTCACTCAAAGACACAAAACCTGAAATGATTATAGCAAGGGATCAAACTAGCAACCCACTGCTTTCAGTAGCAACAATACCTTATTGAGAGTGCGACCAAAAAATAAATAAATAAATAAAACATGACTTTTTGTTTCTGTTTTAAAGAAATTTTTAAGTAATTTCATTTGTTAATCAAAATAAAAACCAAATTCAAATAATTTTTATGACACAATTTTTATTTTTTTGACACACAAAAAAGAAAATACTTAATTCTTTGTATTTAGACCTCAAGGTTTTATTTCAAATCACAAATCAAAAAGCTATTTGCTTTTTGTTATTCCTTTCTAAAAGTAAAATCAACTGACCAAAAGATAAACATACCCTGAGGTCCACGTGGTCGGGAGCACAGCACCGCCTGCAGGTCGTGGGAGGAAAATAGCTTTGACATGTTTGCATGGGGTAGCAGACATAGAAAAAGCAACTGTAAAAGGCGCCCCATGCAGAAAGCACACAGCCAGGCAGACGAGCTCTAAGCCAGCTCCCATGTCAGAGGATGAAGAGAGCACATCCACCCAGTCACAGTCACAAGACTAAAAACAGGCCAATCTATAAACTAAGGTGTTGATGGCAGCAGCACAGCTGATATTTCTCTCCAGGATGGAGTCACAGCCAAACAGGAACAGACCAGATGAAGCTATAGAGATAAAGCAGAGAGAGCAGAACGTTAGAGAACAGATTCTGCAGAGTGTGTGTGAGTGTGTGGGGGATAGATAGAAAGAAGCAGAATGATGAAAGAGGGGTCCGTATGTCCTCCAGTCTAAGGTTAAAGCAGCATAACTATAGAGATAGCTCATGTAATGTAACATAATGAACGATGTGCTGCATATCCTGACATCTATGTTCAGTGCAAATGCTAAAAATATGTTAGGTATAGCCGTGATGATATGTAAACTGCATTTGTACATGGTTATTATTACAATCCAACTGTGATGTAAAAATGAGTGCTTCATTGTCTCCCATACCCATTTCTTCTCATGCACAAACTAATCTGCTTTAAGACAAGCAGATCTACAACTACCAACACGGGTTATTTTAAACACCTTGGTGCAAGCTCAAGGATCCTCGGACGGCCAATTGAGTTTTTCCTTGACGAAGCTGAGGATGTGGTTAAAGTGTGTGAGGTGCTGCACAACTACCTCAACCACACAGACGAGGTGGAAAGCCAAGAAGCATGCTACATACCCCCCCAGGTATCATGGGAAAGAGCTGGGTCTGGTGAGTGGCGAGCTGATGTCACTGGGGATTCCAACATGTAGCCTATTGACTCATCAATGATGTCCAAAGCAGGCGCCACCAGAGCATCTATGGCAGTGAGGAGAGACCTAATGTTTTTCTTCCAGACAGAGCGTAGACCTGTGCCATGGCAGAATGAGGTGCTGACTCAAGGTAAACTTGGAACGCTTGAAGAGTGATGGCCCTGAGTAATGACTTTTCCTTACTCTTCCACACACTGTTTTTTTATTAGCTTTTATGTCTTTATATGATGTTTTTAACAACCCATTTAAGAAATTTCTGTAATTTGACATACTGTATGATTTTCAGAATAATAAAAAAGATACGCTGTGTCCATAAAACTTTGGTTTTATTTCTAAACAGAGACACACCAAGGTGGGACATTAAGGGGAAAAAAAAGATAATATTGACAATGCAAACAGAAAATTTGAAAATGTAAATATTCAAAAATATACAACAGAGCAGGTAATGTAAACAAACTTTGTAAACATGTAGTTAACCAAAGAAAAAAATGTGTATCTATGCAAAAACCATGGCTCTGTACATCCAGACTATGGTAGATATTGTTAATATTCAATGCAATGTAACAATTGACATACTATTGGACAATTAATTATTATTATAGAACAAGGTGGAAATTAAGCGTGCGTGTTTGTATTGGTGACAGAATTGCCTTTGGGCAATAAAAAAAAAAAAAAAAGATTTATGAAGTGTATAACATGTAGTGTATAACAGTCAGCTCGGTGTCTGTGCTGCTGCCCGCAGCTGATCCATCTGGTCATACATGTAGTTGATGGTATTCCTGATAACAATGTCCCTACTGTCTGTCATGTTGGGTTAAAGGTGTCTAACCCACATGCAGAAACCACTCTTAAGTCAGGGAAAAAGTTAAATGATTTATTGACAATGTTACAGGTTATGGAGTACAGGTTCTGGGTTCTTTTGACGGGTCACGGCAGGGAAGCCACTGAGGAGGACAGAGCAGTTAGAATGGATCCAGGAAATTTGCAGTTTACTGATGAAGGGGATAAATACCTGCTCAGAGAGGATTCTGATCAGCAGGGGGGGAACCTTGTGAATCCAGAGGCTAGTCGGCTGGCAGAGGGCTGAGGGCAGAGGCAGAGACTGAGACTGAGTGCAGGCAGGCAGATTCCAGGCAGAGATATCAATCTCCAGGATTTCAGGTTTCCAGACAAGTCAGCATCGTTACTGGCAAACACTCTGGCAGGGAAGTGTCAGCATCCTCCTTCTTAAATAGGTCTTCTTGATGAGGAGACTGGAAACAGGTGTGTAGAGGTGAGCTCATGCCCTCAGGAGGAAGATCTCAGGCACCCTCTGGTGGAGAAAGTTAACAAGCCCCCAGATCCCAACACTGTCCACTGGTACCTTCCTCACTCTGCCATGAAATTCCCAAAGGACAAGCAGTCATCCTGCTGCAGCCTGTGCAGAAGCCTCAGGCTATTTTCCGCCAGTTTCTCCAGGTGTGCCAAAATGTCCTGGTCATCATCAGAGCTCGTATCTGAGCTCAGATCACAGGTGGGATCAGTGTCCTTTGTTGTCTGTGTCTGTAAACAAAAAGCAAATCAACTATGGTCATTGTACCGATCGTGCTCCAGTATACATGTGTAGAATAGCACCAATACACAAGTACCATTTAGTATATAGTATATACTGTCTTTTACCACAGGCGTAACTTTCTGAAGGACTGGTAGGGACAGTCCCCACAAATAATTTCCACTTTATTTCCCCTTTCCAATCCTTTTCTTTATCCAGAAGTAACAGAGGTTGGGTGCAGCTATCTGTGCTCTGGGCATTTGAGTCAGTGTTTTTTCTCTCTCTCCTGTGTCCCGCCTCTCGGTGTAACATCATCGTATCTGTCGATTTGAGACATCTGATTTGTGGTGGCATTTCACTGATGTACAAAGTAGCTACGTGGTTGGAGGAGAGACACACAGCAGCACTCAGTGAATATTAATCAGCAGCTACTTTGTTGTTTAAGTAAAAGTTAGGAGAAAGGTTGGCTAAAAAAAAATGACATATCGTGCCACTGTTCTTTAGACATAAGGAGCCATTTCAGCTAAAAAACGGCAACAGTTTGTAAGTTAGTTTTATAATGCAAGAAGCTTGAGAAAACATAGTTTCTTATTGTACAGACAGACAGAATGAGACTGCAGACCTTCTACATATCTTAAAATTTAGTTTCTGGCATCATTATATTATTAGAGAGGTTCGTAAATCTTTTTAAACAGAGCACAGAGATATATATATATATTTAAAATGAAGCATATCCATTTTTTTCTGGATGGAAGGAATTGAAATTGTACTTCTGAATCAGAATTGGCTGTTATTCTTTTTTTTTTTAACATATATATACATTAATGTTTTTGGGCCCTATATATGCAATGCACTAAAAGGCATCTATCTAACTATGTATACATATATATATAAATATCAATGTATTTTGGTTCTCTTGTGTAGGAAAGCATTCAATAAATATATGTTTGAGCTCATTTTTGGAAAATACAAAAACCTAATCAAAGTGTTTGGGTGGAGTGACTGTAGGTCCATCAGCCTCCAGAGCATCAACACCAACTTTCATCACAAAGTTACACCCTTGTCTTTTACACTTACTTTGGCACCTTCACAATACAAAAGTAGTGACCTGCCCTTTGTTTTAGTGTGCAGGAACAGACGCTGCTTAGCATGTGTACCTGTGATGGATTGAAATGTGATCATTATCAGTCACATGCAGTTACCGTTTCTGATTTAATCTCTCTCTCTCTCTCTCTCTCTCTCTATATATATATATATATATATATATATATATATATATATATATATGTTTTCTCACCCCTCGTGGGGTGGTATGTGTCATCCTCAAGCTCGGGTCCTCTACCAGAGGCCTGGGAGTTTGAGGGTTCTGCGCAGTATCTTAGCTGTTCCTAGGACTGCGCTCTTCTGGACAGAGACCTCTGATGTTTTACCTGGAATCTGCTGTAGCCACTCTCCCAGTTTGGGGGTCACAGCCCCCAGTGCTCCAATTACCACTGGCACCACTGCTGCTCTTACTTTCCACATCTTTTCTAGCTCCTCTTTCAGCCCTTGGTATTTCTCAAGCTTCTCGTGTTCTTTCTTCTTGATGTTGCTGTCGCTTGGGATTGCCACATCTATCACTACTGCCTTCTTCTGCTGTTTGTCGATCAACAGGATGTCTGGTTGGTTAGCCATCACCTGTTTGTCAGTCTGGATCTTGAAGTCCCATAGGATCTTAGCTCGGTCATTCTCAACTACCTTACGAGGTGTCTTCCATTTTGACCTTGGGACTTCCAGCCCATACTCATGGCAGATGTTCCTGTACACTATGACAGCTACCTGGTTGTGGCGTTCCATGTATGCACTTCCTGCCTGCATTTTACACCCTGCTGTTATGTGCTGTATTGTTTCAGAGGCATCTTTGCACAGTCTGCATCGGGGGTCCTGCCTGGTGTGGTAGACCCTGGCCTCTATTGATCTTGTACTGAGTGCCTGTTCTTGTGCTGCCATGATTAGTGCCTCTGTTCTGTCCTTCAGTCCAGCCTTTTCCAGCCACTGGTAGGATTTTTTGATATCAGCCACTTCTTCTATTTGTCTGTGGTATACGCCGTGCAGCGGCTTGTCCCTCCATGATGGTTCTCCTTCCTCTTTCTTGTCCTCACTTTCAGTTTCTCCTGCCTGAGGTATTCGCCAAGCCATTTGTCTTTGGGGACCATCTTTCTGATGTACTCCTGGGTCTTAGTTGTTTCATCCTGGACAGATGTCTTGACACTCACTAGCCCTCGGCCTCCCTCGCTACGCTTGGTATACAGTCTCAGGGTGCTGGATTTGGGGTGGAACCCTCCATGCATTGTGAGGAGCTTTCTTGTCTATATATATATATATATATATATATATATATATATATATATATATATATATATATATATATATATATATATATATATATATATATATATATATACAAAACATATACAAATATATATATTTGTATGTTATGTTATATATGACTTATAGAGTACATACTGACTATGCAATGTGATGTGCCTATTTTCAACCATAAATTACAGGAATCTACTGATACTATGAAACACCAAGTGTGTGTCAAAGTGATGCCTTTATCTTTGTTTTGAAAGTCTTAATTCCCCCTGAAAATGAGAACATCATCGTTGTTCGATGCTGAAGTGCACAGATTGTTTACATTGCAACCAGTCTAACTAGGGAGTACCAATATGGCGGCATGTAGCTTCACTCCACCACTACCACCACCAATGGCCTATCAGCAATGCAGTGAATAAATAGAGATCAGTTGCGTTCTTACTCACTATTGGATTACTGCAGCCCACCAGCAGAGGGCTCTCTGATGCCTGTTTTTGCACTTATTGTTCAGCTCCTGCATGTTATTATTCAGAGAAGCTCTAACATTAGATCTAATACTGTCTATTTAGATGTATTAAAGGTGCAAACATGGAAGTTTTAAACTTGTGACTGATACTATTTAGGCCCATTGCTGTATTCCTCTAAATAGTCTATTTTTGAACAATTATATAGATAAAAAAGTTCCCCTTGTACATTTTTGTTATACAGATTCATAACCTGGATGTATTATTTTCCCATAACTGTATTGTTTTTTTCTATAGTTGCATTTTGTCTGTATAAACTCCTTAAATAAATGCTTCAATTGGTAAAAAAAAGTAACTGAATTATGTTTACCCAGCTTCATTTATTAACAATGGTTTAACAATTCAGAAACTACATAAATCAAGCTGGGTAACCTTGAATAAATCAGTTGTTACCAATCAAATACAGTCTGTATTTGTTTGTAATTATTACGTTTTTTCAATGTCTGGCTTCTTATTCCAGGTCTATTCTATTCTGCCTTAATTGTACATCATTACTTTTATCTTAAGTACCCGTATTGCTTTTGCCTTGAGTTCCCATTAAAAAAAGGAACTCGTTCAAAATAAACTGAAATGCATTTAATTGAATTAAACTAATTGAAGCATATTGAGAAAGGTTTTAGCTGAATTGATCAGGAGGGATTTAAATCATGAGAAAATGATCCAAACTAAACTGAACTGAAGAAAATTGAACTTAACTGTAAATAACAAAGGGATTTTAATAGAACCAAATTAAAGTGAACTGAATTCAACTGGACAGAAATAAAGTTAAATCCACATTCTTACTTGATTTAATACCAAACTTGACTCAAACTGAGCCGAAGAAAATAAACTTGATTTCATTGGCTAAATTGGAGTTAAGAAAGAAAAACTTTTGCATTTCTAGTATCAACAAGTGCTGTACAAGGGAAAAAAACATCAATAAAAAAACATATTCATATTAAAAAAAGAGATTAAACTGAACTTTATCCAAAGAAACCTGAATAAAGTGAATCTAATCATATTAAACTGAGCAGAACTAAAGTGAAAAAAAAAAACTGCATTTTATTGCACTGAAGTGTGTGGTCAGAAAATGTAGGTATCTTTCTTCTATTATATATTAATTTATCCTATTTACTCACTATAAAAGTTTTCACTCAGTCTGTGTCACATTCAAGGTCACACCATTCTCTGTAGGATGGTGTTTGTAGACCAGACATAGCTTCAGCTTCTTCCCATAACAAACCAGATTCTTTTTCAAGGTTTATTCATAACATGTTACTGTTTAACCAAAGTGTGTGTAATTAGTTTTGACTCTGATTACTTTCCATTATTGTAAGTAAGGGGGAACGAACACTGCCTGGCCAGAACAGGGCTGAATACAGAGCAGTAAGGGCTGTATGATGTGCTGTTCACTCTTTGCAAAGATATGAAAGTAAAGAGCTGACTGAGTGAAATCCATCAATATCCGTTCATTTAACTGGGATTAATGGTTGAATGCTTTTTTCCCACTATAGTGCACAGAAACTAATCTCTCACTAGATGACTAAATGTGACACGGTGGACTTATTGATGATGATGATGCTGACAGGACTTTTCCTCACTATGTCATCAGTAAAGAGACATAGAGGGGCTGATTGTTACTGCATCTGATCACATGGCTAAAAGGATTTTAACTTTTTTTTTATTTGTATTTTTTTTACATCCTCCCATAATGAATTATTTCGACCTATAGATGTGCCTCTCTGGTTTGTGAAGTACATCTTTCAGTTTCTATGTCCCTTGTCATATCTACACGTGTAAACTTCCTGCAGACATTCTCAGAATAACAGCTTGGTTTCCTGACGTGTCAGCGTGCATTCTTCCAAGCATATCAATGCAGCAATTGCTGACCTCCTTCTGCACTCATTTATTCATTTTCTCTGTGGTCCGGAGCTTTCATCGCGCCTCCTGAAGGGGTGTCTAGAACTGAGGTGTGGTTTTTTTTTTTTTACTTGTTAGTTGAAAGCAGAAGTATCGCAGACAAAGAGGTTGAAGACTGTTTGCTGGCCCGCAGCCTTTGTTCACCATGGCAGCGGCTCTGCCGGCATGTTACCACGGCGCCATGTCCAAGAGGGAGTGTGAGGAGCTGCTGGGGAGAAAGAACAAGGATGGAGCCTACCTGATCCGAGAGAGCGAGAGCATCCAGGGTGCCTTGTGTCTGTGTGTCTAGTGAGTACCAATCTAAACCAGAAGTTTCTATTAAATTACCCAACAAACTAGTGAAAATGACTGAACTGATATAACAGTGCAGTATAGTCAAAGTGAACAACAACTGGATGCAGAAAGCTGAGCTGCAGTGTGTTGGTTCTGATGTTTTGGTACCAGTATGGTGGTGGATCAAACAGCGAGTGCGTCTGAAACACACCATCTCGGCTCCCCTCACTGTCCTCTGCAGGGCCTCGGTGTTACCTAGCTGTGAAAACATCAGCTAATGTGTTAGAAATGCAGAGGTTAGACCAAAGAAAACTTTCAGCCTGAAGATCGCTTCTTAATGTCTTGATTTTTATATTGATATTGAACCTAAGCTTGAAACTAAAACAAATTGGTGCATTCTAGTAACTCGGCGTCCCCCTGGCTACCTTAATCAGTTAAAATTATAAATATTTTACTAAGTTTTGAATAACTGGCCCCTTCTATAGCACTTCCCTTTGTGTGGTTTTAGACCATCAAACAAATATATTTTTTTAACAATTTCCTGACTTAATGCAAAAAGTAGCTTTAAAATAAAGAATTCATTTGTTGAGTGGAAACAAACCTTTCCAAACCTGCCTCTCCCATTGGGAAACAGTAATGACCCCCTAAACCAGGGCTCTGTAGCCTGCAGAGAAGCGGCACTTTGGGCCTTCTGGAGCAGCTTTTATTTACTTTGGATAAAAACCGAAAACATCAGTTGAGGAGTGTTAAACATAGGCATAAATACACAGCAGCAGACGGTTTAAACTGTCATCTGATTTACACTGATAAGTACCAGTACCACTTTCCTGGTCATTAGTTTGGTACTCTGCTTTTAAAAAAAAATATTTGCTCCCAAACATGTTGAGATCTTATAGAGGAAAATACATCTACCCTCTTTTTGCAGATGTCTCGCTTTTCTGTTGTTTAACCCCTAGAACCCGACGGACCCACCGGTGGGTCCAGCTGCTACGGGACCTCGTAATTTTAACAAACCCCCAGTATTGATGTAAAAAACACATTTGGCACAGTTTGGTGACATTTTTGGATAAATGTGCCAAAATGGCCCCTCCGCCTAAGAAATTTCTCACTAATACCATTCTAAAATAAATATGATTCATCTGATTGAGTCCAAATTTGGTATATTTTTACACAACATTTAGATTGTCTGTACTACTTTTTTGTGCTATAAATAATATTTTGGTAGTGTTTTGCAATGTTTATTTCAAAGAAAATTTTGGTGAGGTTAAAAAAATGCAAAATATTTTGTATTTTGTCCCTAATATTTCAGGCAGGGTCAAAGCTACAATGGTGCTGACACCAGAAAACCATTCTATGACATCTTACCTTTACAGAGGTACCAAAAGTTTCTTCTTAAATCTAAGAGCTGTGAGGCTATAAGTGATTTACTTTTGTGTGTTTTTGTCATGCAGAAATGTATTTATACCCCCTGAGGGTGTAAGAGGTTAAAACCTAAAATGAATAGATTGTGGCTCTTTGTGACACATTTCCTGTGCTAGATTTTTTGGAAAAACTCTGAAGGTTGCAGCCCCCCGTCGAGCAGTTGATATCAAATACTGCCGCTGAGTTGTTTACATCAGTGTGGAGGGATTTAGGGTTAGTATTTGCTGATTTCAGTCACACTAAACCATTTTACATTATGGCTGTCTTGTCAATAGACTTTAAAACCTTCAGCCTTTTAGCTGATCAGAGGGGCACTCGTATATGTGCTTTAGGTTAATGTCGGGCTGCATAATGCATGAGCTTGAGGTTGCAAAGTCATAGCAACTCATCCTTATCTTACCACAGCAAAAAGACCCAACACCATCAAACTAGTCCACCAACCTGTTAGATTATCAAAATAAACATCTGGGTGTTGCATTTGTTAAAATTTATTTCTCCATGCTGTGTCTCTGACAAACACCCTTCAACCTGAGAATGCAGCAACAAAACAAGCATATTAGCACCATTAAAACTTGCATTTCATTAAATAAAATAAAAAGTTTATTGTTTTGCATGTGTTAAATTCACATTTAACAACATGGCGACTCATCCAGTGAAGCAGCAACACTTCAGCCAGCTTGACTGCGGTTGGTAGTCAGAGCCCAGATTGTACATACGATAGCCTCACTATCTGTAGCTACTATTTAGCTCAGAGCCATCAGTGTGTGAATCTGTGTTGAAATGAGGTTTGAGCACTACGAGGAAAAGTAGGAGCAGTTTCACTGTAATTGTTCTAATGTATTTGCCCTCATCAAGCTCCTATAACCTATATGCATAGCACAGTATACTGTAAATTATTCGGCAAATTATTTATCTCTTACCTAAAAAAATTACTCAAATGTAAAGATGTACTCTAATTTATCTTATTTTAGGTGTTAAAGGTTCATAGTTAAGTTATGTTCCTATATCAATAAAAATGCAAAATCCAGTAAAGTAAGGCTTTACACTGGAAAAACTATCTAGAAACAAGTAAAAATGTATTAAATTAAGTGTATTTACCCTTAATCTGAGCAGGCAAATGAGATAGTATGTCAATGGGATCAGTATTTTCTCATCCCATTGGCATAGTGGCCATTAATGCAGCTACTAAATAAGTTCCACCGTCTCCATTGCATCAACCAATGTTGAACAAAGCTATCTATGCAGGTGCAGTGAAATTGGTTGATAAGACATTGAAAAGACGACATGACTTCTATCCGAACAACGTATACATTTGGTTTAAGTGGAAAGCCCCAATTTAAAGATTCAACGTCTATTGTTGTGATAAAGTTGTAAAAAATCAGACCGTCCAGATTTAGCCTGAAAACCAACATTTAAATGATGTCTTGTGTTTGGGGGGCATGATGTTGTTATGGTAAATTTTCTCAGAAAGGCTATGGCTTAATCGGAATACCTCAAACTATTGTTCCTAGCTCCTACTCCTTCAACTTCATCCAGTGAAGGAAAGGAGCTACAGACTGTTCTGATGAATCCAAACAAGCCACGGCCTCACAGACGTCATAATAAGACAGACATCAGAATCAGAATCAGGTTTATTGCCATTGTTAGTGAAGGAGTTCACAAACTAGGAATTTTTTATGGTACAATCGTGCAACATGAAACATATAATATAAAATAGGTAAATAAAATTATAAAAATATCCAAAAACACTGTGGGTATAAGGCATGCAAAAAATAGACTAATATATACTCTTAGGATAAAAATATGGATAAAAAATATAAAAAGTAAAAAAGCATCTTACAAGGTAGTGCAAATAGAGCAGTGTGCAAATAGAGCAGTGTGCAAATAGAGCAGTGTAAATGGCATGGGCAGGTTATAGAATGAATGGCACTCAAATTAGGTCTACAGGCTGACAGCATAGAACAGTAAAAAAAGAGAGTTACACAAATGTAGTAAACTGTTGTATTTTTGTCACACTGTGAGGTGGTTGTGCCTATAAAATCTGTCACCCAAATTACGGTGGCCAAATGTTAAGCTCCTAGTAACAGCGAGCGAGGTCAGCTGGTCTCTATGCAAAATGCATTACTAAGCATTCTGCACCCTGGTCCTAGTGCCTTCCTCAGCACTATGGCACTTATATTTAGTGGCTTAAATGATTTGCTGTTTTTAGATTTACCCTATATTTACTGGATAATTGAACAAAATCAAGCTTAAAAGAAAAAACAAAAACAAATATTACACAGGCAGGATGCTGCAATCTGTCATAAAACACTGTATGCAACCAGACTGAGTTACTGATTTATGTATTTAAAAAATGTCAAATAACGCGATTATGTTTTAATGCATCACTCTAAGTGCCAAATTTTATAGTCAACTAATTTTTTCAAGAATAAATTTTGTGTCATGGATGGATAATTTTAACTGATCGGATCTATTTTCTTAAAAGAAAACATATTAAAACAATATTTTAAGTGGAAGTATCCAAATACTTTGTTTTAATGTTTTTTTTTTTTTTTAAATCTCATTCTTTGAAACACTAGTGTTTGCAAACACTTATATTTTATGAAACTTTACATAATTATTAAATTCTACGATCACGCTGCAAAAAGTTATATCTGGTCAAAAAGCATTTTTGGTTAGTGCGCACAGTTTTTGGCCAATAAAGCTGATTCTGTCGGCATGAGACGGCTGGTTCATAGAAGTCTGTGGAAATATAAGACGAGCCTTGGTGTTTCAGTTGCCCTGTTTCTCTTTCTTTTTTATGATTCTTATCTGATGCTTCTGAGGTCTGCAGAGCTTTAGCTGTTTTTCTGCACTTTAAATAAAAATATCTGGTCATTTTCTGCCAGGACCTTTTCTGTTTTTTATGGATTTTTCTGTTTAAAAAAAAAAAATATCTGTTTCTTTACAGAATTTTGTTTTCTCTCAATGTTTCTCTAATGTAAAGTACTCTAAAATGTTGCGCATTGTCATCAGTGAAGTTGACAGAACTCTCTTACCCAAACGGCTCTGAAAGATCTGTAAAATCAAATTATGGAAAAAGTCATTCAAATAAAAACAGTACTTTATACTGTGAATTAATGGACATTTCTTACAGTGTGGGTTCTACTAAGGTCCTGGAGTAATCAAAGAGAAATACATGTTTTAATAGGAGCACCAGGAATATTTTAAATGTATACTGAGTGAGCGTATAGTCTGAGAACTGCTCTTTGTAATCTGGCTACCTTGGTTGATTCTAAAAATAGTTTGATGATCTGAAACTTTTTAGCAGAAATAGATCTGATGTAGGAGAGAAGTAGCCTACTTTAAACAGCAGGATCTTTGTTTTCTAGATGTCATGCATAGCTAAATAGCAACAAAATCTAAGTCAGTGGTCTCTGAGTCTGTTTCTGTTGTGGTCCTTTGAGTTTTCAGTTATCGAAGTAATTCAGTTTCATTCGCCTACGACACAGCCAATCAGCTTTAAACCACACCTCCACGAAACTTTGGATGCCAATCGGCATCCAAAGTTCATCTTAAAAGGCCTCTGATCTGCACCCGTCTGCTGCTCCTGTGGGCAGGCGGAGGATGCGCCGTGTGACTTCATTCAAATAACACCGTTTCAACCCACCTCCACCCCCTCCTCCACCTTTGTAGCTAAAACTTCATCAGAGTGTTATTCCTCCTAAGACTGACCAACTTCATCTATCTCCACTCCACCACCAGTTTCAGGCCTGGGGGGGAAATATCCCTGTTCTTTGCTCCTGTTCATGCATATCTATCAAAATTAAGTGCTATGTTTCCTGCCGAGGTCTGAGTGCCAAAGACAGTCTAATTGTAGCACAAAATTTCTCCTAATTTTCTTTCCTCTTTGTGTGAGTTCTTCAAATTGAAATAACATTGTGCACGTTTCAAAACACTTGTCATTTACATCAACCTGCACAAATACGCAGTGGAGAGAGGAAGAAACTGTAAACATCAGGCGCTGACACGACGTTAAGGATTTTTTGGTGCATAATGTGACATTTAAGAAGCTAAAATGCAGTTTATCCCGATTCACATGGCAGCACATAACCGGCGTCATCAGAAATCTCCACTTTGGGCGGAGGCTTTAGAAATAATTGTAATTCTGTGCTAAAAGCACGGTTTAGGTGTAAACGAGAGGCCAAACTGCATGGAAATATCTGCGCTTTCCCTTCGTGTAAACGGGGTCTTAAGCAGTCTTGAGTTACTCTCTGTTCCCCACCTGTGCTTCTCTCCTTTAGCTCCCTTCTAGTTCCTTCCATCTACACCTGCTCGTATCAGCTGATTACCTCATTATTTGTTCTGATTTCCATATATAGTACTCTCCCTGTGCAGTTCTTCAGTGCTGGTTCCTTGTGTTGCTTGGTTCCTTGTGTTTTTTTCCCCCTGGTTTGTGGCTTCTAGTATTTTGGTCTTGGATTTTGTTTCTGTTGCGCTTTTATTTTATTAAACATGCAAGAGCTAATCTCTGCCTTCCAAATCTCTGCATTTCGGTCTTTTACCAACCTCCATCCTCGCATTGACAGTTTTGTGTGGGAAGGTTTTGCTGCTTCCATACTGCATCTCACATTCTGATGCTGAAGAGATGAAAAACTTTTTTAGACTGCTGTGCCAGAGCAGAGAAAGTCCTTGATAAGGCCATCATGGATTTAATTTCTGGCCTGGTGACCTTTGCATGTCTTTTCCCGGTTTTACTGCCTGCCTAATCAAAACAATGTCAAAAATAATAGCTACTAGAACCTAAAATGTGACCTTCATAGAAAGCTGCTTTAATAGTCACTGTTAAAATGTCAATATGTGTATAAGAGAATGATAACTGTCAAAATTTAATGTATTGTTAAAGATGCAAGATTTAAAACCATTAAAAATGACAAATCTTTGCTGCTTTTAGCCTTTAAAGTTTCCATCAAAACTTGACTGAATTTGTTAAACTAATAAAGGATACAGGATAGAGATAGAAGCTGATTATCTGCAGCCAAAGGTATAGCTGTAAGGACACAAATTCTCCGTCGCCGGGTTATGGGCGAGCCTCGGCATATGATAGTGAGCCTCTAGACCACACACAACGGCTAAATGTGTTCTTTTTTAACTTCATTTAGGTGTCTTTACTCTTTAGAAGGTATTAAAAATATACCTGGAAGTTCACCAAGTTCATCTTATGGACACCAGATTTAACTAAAGCTTCGACTTCCTACCTTTGAAGCATTGCTGAGGCCGTATTATAAATCCAATCTTAGATTGTTTATACTCTATTTGTCCATAAGGGTTCACAGATAAAAAAGTAATCCAGCATATTAACAATAAAAACATTACATGATAAGAAAATCTCCACATAAAGTCTCCTTTTTACCATCAGAAAAGTTCGATTATTATAGCAAATGCTGACCGTCTTGCTAATTATCCTAGTTTCCACAAACTTGGCCGGTCAATGCTGGGTATGTTTTTACTTCACCTTTCAGCCAACGAAACAAAATTGTTTACGCCCCCGATTCGCTTTTTCAATTCACAATGTCAGAAATGGTAATGAGTTCCAGGCTTCATAGAGTGGACCAAGAACAAAGCCTTGTTTTGGCTTAGAAAACATGCAAATTGAATCAGACGAACGCGTCCGCCCCTTTGGACTGGGCAACATTGAGTGGTGTATGCTGTTCAATACAGTGAGGAATGCTCTGATCTTTATATTGGAGAAACCAAACAATCTCTCCACAAACCCATGGTCCAACACAGAAGAGCGGCCTCCTCAGGACAAGACTCGGCAGTACATCTACACCTTATGGACAAAGGACATTCTTTTGAGTACCAAAGTGTTCACATTCTGGACAAAGAGGATAGGTGGTTTGAGAGGGGTGTGAAGGAAGCCATCTATGTAAAGAAAGAAAAACCAACCTTAAACAAAGGGA
This sequence comes from Cyprinodon diabolis, assembly GCA_030533445.1. NCBI lineage: Eukaryota > Metazoa > Chordata > Actinopteri > Cyprinodontiformes > Cyprinodontidae > Cyprinodon > Cyprinodon diabolis. Next base: position 7,776,240 of record CM060082.1, read on the forward strand.
GTGGACTCAGATTTCAGCTTTCAAAATCCTACAAATCAGCGATTGAGTTGATTCCTTCCAGCCATCATCGCAACCCCCACCATCTTATAGGGGAACAGAACATCTCGCCTGTACAGCCAGGCCAACAATTCCCTTTAACGACTCCCCTTTTAGAGACATAGACAGGTATCAGATATTGTAGCCTAGCAAAGAAGTCAAACGACCCCTATTCCAAAGGGGCAGACCCGCTCATCTGGTTCAATTTGCATGTTTTCTAAGCCAAAACAAGCCATTGTTTTTGGTTTACTCTATATAGCCTCAAGCTAAATGCTATTTCTGACATTTTGAATTGAAAAAGCTTCCTGGATGCAAAGCGAAAGGTCTTCAAACTTGGAAACAAAGTCAAGTGGATTGTTTTTTTTTTACTTTTTTGCAACGCTGTACAAGTCCATATGCAATGTTTTGCTCTAAACAATGAAATTACCTTTAAAACAAGGCTAAACATGGCTATTTTGAATAGTACAGCCCAGATATATAGACGGGCGTAAATGGCACAGAGGCAAAACCGATCCTGGATCATTGCACACTGTTAGATAATTACATGATGTTTTTGTGGCCATCAAAATGTTTCAGTGATATTTTTGGGGTGACATTGTAAAAGCAGTAAGCACAATTTGGAATAATTTGACACATTTGCAGAGGTTTGGAGAGGCTGATGACTCCAGAAGTTAAAATTCCCGCCGCTCAGAAACTCTTATACCTAGAGTTCTGAAATTTTCTGCAGTTGTGCTTGACAAGATGCAGAATAGATGTAAAACAATGACACATGCCTATTTTTAAGCATGTCTTAGTTACTGCTATTCAAAAAAGATATATTATTTTCGAGAAGAAAAGAAACAAATACAAGTCATGTTTTAACTGCTGCAGTTCGGCTGTGTTTTAGTCATAGTATTTTATTTTATATTTTCAAACAAGAAGTTGTTAGCTTTCAAATGATGTATCACACATGTAATTTGGGCTTACAGTTAGTAATTTGCTTTTCTATTTGGGTATGCAAAAAGGCCAGGATTAATAGAATTTAGGTGGGTGTTAGCTTTAAGCTTCCATCATATTAAGACAGGATCCCAATTTTTACCTGTTAGATGAGGAATCTGCAACCCTAGCTTTGTACAGGAGATAAGACTTATAATGTTTACAGCTTTTAAAATAGTATTTAGCCTGTATGCATGGCCATAGTCTTAAATATAAACTAGTTACTTTCCACCACTGTTGCTTTGTGATCAAAAGGGTTGCAATCAATCAATTAGAGGAAGAACTTTACAATGTGCATTAGTGAATTCGAGAGAAGGAGGATTATCAATCAATTTGATGAAAGAATGTCAGAAAAGGATAGATTGAGGAAGAGAAGTGAATTATTTTATAGGATCAAACAACAGGAGAGATGAGAACTGTAGTAGTGAGCCAAAAGGAGGAATTATTAATAACAAGACTAAGATTTAGAAATAAGGACTTTATTGCATACCTTTTAAAACACCAAAGCATAGTACAGGGAATTTTGACCGGCGTGGGGAAAATGAAACAACAAGAAATTTTATGAACATACGTAAAAAATGGTACATGGTCTGTACTGTTATAGCGCCTTTTTTATATCACTGTTTTAAGGAAAATCAACAGTCGTTTATAAACATGTTTACATGGTGACATATTTACCATTTGTTATTTTTTTTTAGATTGAAGAATCTGGTTTTATTTTCGGCTGCTCGTAAGAGGCAGAGGCTTGATTTGGTCTGTGTAGAACAGCCTGTGCTGCATGAAGGAAAAGGAACCAAACAGAACCAAGATCAGACATGGAATGCAGTACTCTGCATCTTTCTCATGCTTGGGTTCATTTTTTAAATATTTTTAAACTTGTGCACTAGTTATGAAACATTTAGAGTCTGTATGTCTTGATGCAATCTGTTGCAGGAAACAGAAGGGGTATTTTTAATCTAACAACGTCAAGTTGAAAAAATGTAAGGATTTTTGCAAATAAATAATCTATCAGTATTTGTTTGTTTTTTCTCTTAACTATCTAAAGTACTAAACTACTAAAGAGTGGTTAACTGAATAATGGCTCTAGAGTGCAATTTGATTGCACATGCAACCTAGTTCTTTTTATTGGGCAGAATTAAAGAAACTTCAAGTCACAAAAGTGCAATCAACAGGTCAAAGGAAAATTTTCGAAAAAGTCTCTGTGACTCAATTAAGGGGTGACACATTGCCTGTTTACCGCTTAGCCCAGAAAAAAAAAAAGCCAGACTGGGCTTAAGGGTGTCAGCGATGCTCAAATTAAACAGTTTTATTTTGAGTGGTTGCTGTGGCTATTTAGAGTGATGCGACCATTGGGACAGCAGCAGAGATGTTGTGAGCAGAAATGAAAGATGAGCTTTACAGAAATCTTATTTTAAGGATACGTGTTTTTACAGTTTATTAAATGTTCCGCTTTTGTGATATTTAGTCATAACAAATTCACTCCACAGTCATAAACATGAAGGAGTGTTTATGAATGTTCATGACTGTTGTCATTTATCCTTTGGTAAAAGAAAAGTTGACATTATTTAGAATTTCATATTATTCCATCATAAATGTCATAACATGTTTAACCATAACTGTCATAGTCTTGGCGCTTATGACTGGCTTAAGGATTAACTCTGTTCACCTGTCTAATTGGCCCGGTTGTTCATTACCCTTCATCTTGTTCCTGTTGCTATTTATGCTTCCTGTTTGCCTGCCATCTGTGCCAGATTATTATTAGACCTGTTATGACATATTTATGATTAGTTATAATTTATTGGTTAATGCCAAGTTGGCATTTTAAAGACATTTTAAACTAGAAAAGCATTGTGAGAGTGCAGACCTCGGCCAAGCAGCAAGTTTCGCCCCATATTATGAATTGCACCTTTAGCTAGAACTCGCAGATGAGCTTGATCATTACCAAATTTTAAGGAATTCCTTCTTTGGCATGAGGTGCACCTAAAGCCGGGCATATACTGTACAATTTTTTTTGCCCTGTTTGGTCCGATTTTCCAGTCTATGATCTATATTACTTCAAATTTCAAAATGAATATATAAAGCTAAAAATAAGCAGGTACAGAATTTTAAAAATCTATTCATTGAGAGAGGGGAGGAATATTTAGAGAGATAATCTAAATGTTGAAATCAAAGCTGCTCAAAGAAACATGAAACTAATGTGCATTTAAATAAATGGTGTGAAATTTTACCTAACTTATTTGCTCACCTAATGGACTTTTTAAGTAGTTTGGACCAATAAATTAAGAATCGAGAAGCTTATCGGTGTTAAAGAATATAAGAAGCTAAAATGTTTCACTTTTTATAACACATTTTTAGACATAAGCACTAGAGGTGTCAAGTAGAAATAATGCGTTACTTACTTAAGTTGAAAACTTGGCTATCTAGACTTTACTGAAGTAATTATATTTTAGACAACTTTTAACTTTTACTGCTTACATTTTTTAGCAATTATCTCTACTTTCTATTCCTTACATTTTAAAAATGGACTCGTTAGTTTTGTTTCATTTAAGCTTATTTTCGTTATGAACTGTTTGTATTTAAAAAGGATTAATTGCAACAAAAAATAATTTGTTTGATCCAGACCATTCATTTCTTTTTGGTTGGACTTGGTGCTGCAGCAACTAGTTGTACACTACATAACAATATAAGTAGTTTTTCAAGATGATGCAAGTTAGATTTGACACACTTGCCATTACAGTAGGTAAAAAACAAAGGAAATTAAGTATAAGGAAGTTGTTATCCAGAATTGTAGAAAAATGTTAATTTAATAGGCTAGTCCAGTAAAGCATTCACTGCATTACTTTTACCTTTATACTTTAAGTAGTTTTAAAAATAAAAAATGTTGCCGGAAGGCTCTGGGCTCAGACTGAACTCAGAACCAGGTTAGTGACTTACATGCTCATTGTTATGGTCCGTTTGAGTGTTCAAAGTCACTAACCTGAGCTTGTTTTGGTAATCTCTGCTGTCTGCTTGAATTCTGGGTCCAAGGTCCTAAGTGCCTGACAGTAGTTACCCTATCTATGGGCTTCTACAGACCGTTCTGGGCAAGTTATTACCCCCCATGACATCATAAGGGGAATACTTTTCAAACATAGAATTTTGAGCATACATTAGCTAAGATGTGGAGAAAGGAAGTGTTAGAGGGGGAAGGTCTTTCTTTATTTGTGAAGCTCATACAAAGGCTTCAGGACACATCTGACTGTTACAAATTTTTCATAATTTGAATTTTGTATAATATGGGACATTTAATTTTAGTGGCTGACGTCCCCATCCAACCAGAGGGCTCCAAGACAAACCAAACTGGACTACTTTTTCAGTACTTCCAGGACTTTTTCCGAAATTGATAGTCTCAAAAGGTTTGATTGGAGACCAATTTAGCAGCAGTATATAATGTTATGTTCACCTATACTTCCTTTGTGAAGCAGTATTATCGAGATTTTGACAGGGAAAAGCTATGGTGTTGCCAGGGCTAACAGCAGATCGAAACAGAAGGATCTGGGATCTTCATGAACTACTAAATATTATGAAATAACCATTCCACCCACTGAATAAGGTAAACATGCTCACTATTATATTCAATGCAAGCACAGGAATGACATTATGTTAATCAATAACTAGATTGTGGAATAAGTGCAGCACAAACATCTGCTGGGATGCTGACATCATTGGCTGAAATGAAAAATGTTTATATCTTAAGAACCAAAGTAACACAGACAACGTTTTATTGCTAAAAATGTGGCCAACTTTGGTTCAATTAAGAGCTAAATGGGGGACAATAACCTTTGGATGAGCTAAAAAATAATATTTCATATCTATGAAACAAAGGTAGCAGAAATGATAACTGACGATTACCATTCAGTCTATTTCCCGAGTTTTTTCACGTGGGTTGGTTGTAGGCTTCAAACAGTTCAACTCATAACAACTGGGGGTCAACAAATCATGCATGAGGGATGTATAGTTTAAAATAAACTTCTTTGGAGTTATATACTGTAAGCTCATGGTTAATTAAAATAGGAGGCCCCAATGGAGCATAATTTTCGCTCATGGTTCACATTTGTTGTAATCCTGGTGCCAATAGTCATTCACTTACCCTAGAAACTAAAGCAGAATAATTGTAAAACCAAAACCTGTAATTCCTTTTGATGTTCTCCATCTGAAAGCAGCGAGACCAGTTGAGTTCTGTGCTTTAAAAACTGTCTAAAGTGGTTGACTTTCAGAGAAGCCGTTGGTTTCTTTGTTTCTTATTTAAAGAAACCACAACTCTTCTTCACAGCTTTTCATGCTGTGACTTGAGCTTCGGCTAAGGTTTTCTTATGGTCGTATTTCACATGCTTGTTCCAAAATATGTATGCAAATTTGTTTTTATCTAATAAAGCAGATATGCAGAAACCATCTAAATGACCCACAGAATAGAGGGATGATTGGTAGTATGTAAATATGGGGCCAGATCTCATCTTTAGCAGTCATTGTTGACGAAAGCAGTGCAATGTTTCCTCTAAATGAATTCCTCAGTATCATTAAATTTCTGCTTTTCTCTTTTCAGCAAACAGAGGGTGGTTTATACCTACAGAATCCTTCAGGCACACAATGGATACTACACCCTCCTGGTAAACACTTATTATTTACATTTCTTTTCATCTCAGGGACAGTTTGTAAAAAAAATAGTTTTATTTAGTAAAAATCAAGCATTGCCTTCATAAATACATACAGTGTACTTAAATATCTAATAACATCAAAGACGAAAGCATTCACAGATCTTAGAATTAGTGATTTATAAATTCATAGATACCATGTTGGTATTTTGATTAGAGCAGCTAAAAGAAGACAAACTTATCAGCCTTGTGGGTTTTACCTGAATGTGAAAAAATGTGCCGTACATCATTCTAACTCCTACTTTTCATTGCAATTGGTCGACCATCTGTACTCTTTATTCAATGAGAGACAAGAGAAACAAATAAAAGAAGAAGTATTCATCAGGAGAAAACGACACCGGTGCAGCTTTTACAAAGCAGGAAGAATAATTCAGTATAAAAACAGAGCTTATTTTGGTACTATGTTAGAAACAGGGAAGTGTAGTCCAGGAACTTGTCTGTCCCCTAGTAGAGACAGCTAGTTTGTAGTTAGCCTCCTCTGAAGAGTGGGCTTTTTCAGTCCTGTTTTCAGAGAAATGTCTCACATGTCATTGTTTATTTTAACAGATTTGACAAATGTGACTGAGATTGCTGTGTCACCTACAATAAGAAAGAGTAGAATGTCGCCCTGCAGCTTCCATAGTATGGTGCATATCGATACCATACTAAAAGCCACCACCATCTGATGCTCTTTGTTATTATTTTACTAAATAATCAATTTCCATTCTGGTTGAGACAAACCCTTGAGGTATTTAGAGTACAGAAATAAACATATATTTAAAGCAACAAATAATTACAGATAAGAGCTTAATGGTTCAGTGACCACAAACACTTTCAACCTTATTTGTCACATTTGTTTTTTTTTCCTTTAATTAATAACCCTGTTGGACTCCTAGATTAGAAAAGGTGTTTGCAACCAAATCTACTGAGCCATTCAGTTTCCCTCTCTCCAACTATAAAAGATCCAAAATATGATATGTTAATATGTTAAAGAAAGAGAACTTAAATTTTCTTATTAACATCCACAATAAGAAATGCATTGTATTTTTTAAGGGTAAACTTTTAAGGTCAGTTTTAAATATTTAGCTATAATATTTGAAAAAAATACATAAGGTGCAAGAAAAAATGCAACTACAATAGTAGGATTGATTTTGCTTAAAGTATTTATTGTTTTCCTCTGGTTCCTTTAGAAAATTATATTAAAGAAATAAAGGTTGTCTAAAAATGGTTTTCATTACTCTAGTTTCTAACTCAATTAGAAGCCAAGGCAAAGCAAGGTATTCTTATTTTTACAGCACATTTCAGCAGGAGGATGATTCAACGTTCAGTACATAAAAAAAAAAAGCACATAATAGAGAAAACACACAAAAAGGTAGCCTACGTTACGGAAGCAAGAAGGTTATTTAAATAATAGATGAACATGAATAATTACAGGAAAAAATTTATTGAATAATTAAAATTCAGTTTTCAATTTAATTCAGTTTATTTATATTTACATGTCATCTCAAGGCACTTTGCAGAGACAATTCAACCAGATAATACAGTCAGATTGGTTCAAAGTTTTCTATCTAATGAAAACAAGCTGATTGCAATACCTCACACCAAGCATGTATGTAGTGAAAGTGAAAAGGAAAACCTCCTTTTAACAGGAAGAATCCTCCAGCAGAACCAGGCTCAGTGTGAGCGGCCATCTGCCGAAGCCGACTGGGGTTCAATGTTAATGTGTGGGGGCAATCATTCAGAAATAGACCACATTTTGGGGACCAAGAGGTACTTATGGGGACTAACGTCTGGGTCCCATGAGGAAAAGATCATGTCTTGGTGTCGGGGTTAAGTTTAGAACTAGAGGGATCGTGTGACTTAACGTTGGCATCTGCATGTGATTGGGGGGGGGGGGGGTTGTTTCCTGTCAGACTACAACCTGCCACTGTGGAACAACCCCCTGAAAGTTGGCATTTATTTCAACCAGTTTTCAAACAATATTGGAGGCGGTTATACTAAGTTTAGACTCTGTAGGTCATATTTACCATTAAACTGAAATTAATTTGCTTAGTTTTAACACCTTATTGGCCTAATTCAGTAATCTTATGAGGAAGATATAAACTGAACTCCAGATTCCTCCATCTAGACTTTCATCCTCAGTCTCAGATCATCCTGGTAAATCCTCCAGCGGCTCATCATCTTCATCACCATATTATTCCAGCTCCTCTACAGTTTGTTAACCTGGAAGTGCGACTATGGAGTATATTTGTTCCATTATTGTTGCAAACAGAGAACTCATTTTGTAAATTTAAATAAAGAAAAAATATCCAATCCAGAAATGAAACTTTGAATCACATTTTAATCCAAAAGTTACTCTTTCTTCCTTGCACAATCCAAAAACTTGTCTGTTAGGTTAATTGGCTTCTCTAAATTGTCCTTAGGTGTGATTGTGTGTGTGCATGGTTGTGTGCCTTTTATCTTGCCCTGTGACAGACTGTCACCTGTCCAGGTGTACCCTGCCTCTCGCCCATAGAGTGCTGAAGATAGGCACCGGCCCCACCACGACCCTTACAAGGATTAAGCTTGAGAAAATGGGTGATGGAATAGATATTTTTAAAGTTTTTCATTTTTCTTTAAATTTCTGTTTTTCAGTTTAAGCTTTAAAAATTGTACTTTTCTAATTGCATTCACATTCACTTTAATTTTAAGTCCAATTCAAACATTGATTCTTGATGTACACACTGATCATGATGCTGTTGTCCCTAACATCAGCGGAGATAAAGAGAAATTTGACCCCAGTTTCAAAGGTAACCCCGACCTAGAAAGGAAGAAAATATCTATAAAAATGCAATTGGAAAAGAACACAATTCGTAAAACCCAATATGAAAAATACAGAAATTTAATAAGAAGCTTGAACAGATAATGTGTAAAAATACTTTTTTTTTCAATAAAGTTTTGATAAATGAAAAAAATGTAAAAACAAAATATGACATAACATCAAAGTTACTCTCAAAATCTTTTTGTGATTAAAAATGTTTTTAAAGTTTCATTTTTGGATTGAATTTGTTTATATTTCATATATATATAGATAAAACATATGTGCAGTTTAAAGATATTAAACCTGTATTGAGGCAAAAACAATGAATTGGAATAACCGGGATTAATCAGTTATTGCAATAATCATCAACTAATTTAGTAATAGATTAATCATTAACTGGAGTGTACAGACTATAAAACATGAGTTTAGTTGACATAGCGACCCACTTAGAGCAGTTAAGATATTAAATTGTAAAAAAAGAAAAAAAATTTTTTTTTTTAAATTTAAGATAAAAAAAAAAACACATTTTCATCCGTCAGTAAACTCTATCCAGAACTCCTCTAGTTGGAAAGTTTAATTTCACATGGTTTAATTTCGTAAAAAAAATCTTTAAGGAAACTTTGGCTATCTGATTATTAATCAATTCATTGAAAAATATAATCAACAGATTAATCAATTTGCAAAATAATCCTTAGTCGCAGCCCTAGTCTCTATATATTTCTGTACAGGTCAATATTTCATCTTTTTGCATGGGTTTATTGTCTGCAGGAACTATAGTGTTATGTTGTACCAGTTTTCTATATATATTTTTTTCTAAATCTACGAACAGTATTTACAATTTGTAATAAATAAATGCATAAATGAAAATGTTATGCAGTAACCTTATATTTAATGCCCATCAGGGGGTGAAGTGTAGGGGGGATATGTTCTGTAAATACACGCCCAACTGGCTGTGTTAGGAACATTAATAAAAGTGTGAATCAAGCTTAAATCATGGTCAAAAAGTTAATCCTGCACATGTATGTATAAATTCACAATTCAAAATATAAGAATTTATTGACAAAATTCATTTTACAGTAGCTACTTCTAAATCAGAATCAGAATCAGAAATACTTTAATAATCCCAGAGGGAAATTACTTTTGTTACACGCTCCAGTTACAGTTTTATATAATATATACACACACCCAACTATACAATATAATAAAGATAAAAAAATAAGAATAAAAAGCTATAAAAGAGATAAAAAATTGAACATATTTCAATTAAAATCCTAAACCTAGCTACTACTGTATGTACACAAAGATTACTGTTTAAAACTATAACAAATAAAAGGATGCAATGATATCACATCTCTCACGCTTATCCCAAGTGGGGTTGCAAGGGGTGCTGGTGCCTATCTCCAGCTGTCTACGGGCAAGAGGCGGAGTACACCCTGGACAGGTTGCAAGTCCATTGCAGGGCAACACAGAGACAAACAAGACAAACAACCGACACCTAAGGACAACTTAGAGAAACCAGTTATCCTACCAGTACTGTTTTTGGACTGTGGGAGGAAGCCAGAGTACCCGGAGAGAACCCATGCATGTTAAGGAAGAACATGTAAACCCCATGCAGAAAGACCCTTGGCCGGGAGTCAAACCCAGAACCTTTTACTTCAAGGCAGCAGTGCTATAAAATAAAAAATCAAATAAATTGAGACAGAAAATTTAAAGTAAAAAAAATACATTTAAAAAATCTGAAAGTGTAAAATTTTTTTTAAACATTTTATTAAATCTCTCTCTTTGATACCATTTCAGACTGCAGGAGGTTTGCAAGAAACTTATTTTAAGACCTTGGGTGATTTAATCCGGAATTACAAGAGAAAAAACCAGGGTTTGGCCATCCACCTGTCCCGCGCAGTGAAAAAGAAAACTCCCTTTTTGATCCAGCCACCACACATACAGGACACACAGCCTGAAGAAACAGCACAAGTGTCGAATGCAGTATCAGCTAGAGTATCACCTGGAGTATCGGCTAGAGCATCACCTGGAGTATCGGCTAGAGCATCACCTGGAGTATCGGCTAGAGCATCACCTGGAGTATCGGCTAGAGCATCACCTGGAGTATCGGCTAGAGTATCACCTGGAGTATCGCCTAGATACACATTACGAGCAGCTGTTCCTTTACCTGAAGAGGACAATGACTATGAGAGTATGTCAAAGATTTTTTCTTGTTTACTTACAGCTTCTCTTCATTGGCTGTTGTGTTTAATTTTACTTCCCCTTGTTTGTTTCTATAGATACTGCCTCCTCAGATTATGTGGAAGTCCTTCCTGAGTAACTCTCACACATGTCATCAAACCAATTGGAAGGAAAATTAAGGACAACGAGAACATGGACTGAACCATAGTGAGATGAGGATTAATCTATCTCATACAGATCCTTTGATTTGTGGACTTAGATTTCTGACTTTTTTTATGTGCTAGCCTCTAAGAATTTTGGTTGCATTGGCACACTTCAGATGGACCTTTTGGAGGTTTTCTCTGTTAAATGAATATCAATTCCAAGGACAACCCCTTTTTATGAGTTATTGACTCTCATCTGAATGTTAAGGAGGAACCTCTGTCAATGTTTCTGCAGCTAAGAATTTGGGCTTCAGTCTTACTCATTGCTCAAAGATCCCCATTGATAACCACAGACGTCTTTACCTTTTGGAGGATAACCTAAAAGTAGCAATAGTAGTGGTCAAAAAAGAATTCTTCCAAAAACACAAAATGTTTGAAGGGAAAAACGTACTGCATTACTTTACAATTGCTGCATTCTAGAAGAAAACCTAGATACTAATTGTTCTCTTATCGAAACTGCCTTTGATAACAAAGGTATTTTTTAAATATTTATGCTTTTTGATATTCCATTTGTTTGTTTTTTTTTGTTTATGTGGTGCACATCCTAAATAAACGTATCTAAAATTAATTCATGGATTATACGTTTCAAAATGTGTTAAAAATTGTATGCAGGAGTTTCAATTTGTCGGTGGAAATCTCCCCAGCGACTTAAAATTAAAGCTAAGTTTTTGTAAAAATTCAAAGTCCTCAAAAGGCAGAAAAATTGCAAACTATGATCCAAAAATCAGGCAGAAGCAGCTGAAGTCCAGGTCCAATGCAATTTATTGCAACATACAAAGAATCACACACGAGTTGACCGCCGGCGTGCAACTGAACAAATAATGAAAATGGCCCTCTTTTATACATTTCATGGGGCCTGTTAGCTCCTCCTACAGGCCCCCTCCTTTTTTCACTATTCTAGGTACTTTTTCTTCGGGTAAAACCAATTATTTTTATCTTACCGGTGGTAAATCCCTTTGACAGCATATTTTTTATATATTTAATCAACAGTCTTTGTTACAGGTCATTGTGACATTTCTTTGCAAATCATGATGACATTTATTGCCATTAAATCAAAAACACATTAATTCTTTAACTGTTAATCTTTCAAACCATGCTTTTATCCAAAGTAACTTATGAGTATAATAATTCTTTGAGAGCAGTCCTACAGGTCATGATGACATTTGGTGCACTTAAATCAGAAACTTATGACAGTTCAATCACAAACATGTTGAAACTTATCCTTTCCCTACTTCAAGCCATGTCAGTCTGGCCTAGTGTTCCCCTTTGTGTCCCAGTCAAAGCATCACCCTTTCTGGGACCAGTACTGCACAGTGTGCCTTGAAAATAACAACTCTATTTATCACAAGTTGTATGGCCAAATTTTGCTGAGCTGGTCAACCTTGACATGTCAAATATTTCATTTTTTATGAGGGTGCTTTCTTATCACTAAGGGCCTTAACCCTGCGTTTTCAAGCAGATGAGTGTGCTTTCTTCCTCTTAGAGCCAGGTGCAACAGTTAAGTGTGCTTTCTTCCTCTTAGAGCCAGGTGCAACAGTTACACACACTCATTGCTCTGTTTTTCTCCTCTTGGCCTACATAAATGTATTCATAAACACAACTCTCTTTAATCATTTAAAAACATAGACTCATTGTTTTATTCTAATCATTGATGACAAATAATACACTACATTTCCCCCCTTTGATCCTAAAAAGGATCAACACAAAGTTGCTATGCAGGTGATGATCCATAAAATACCATTATAGTGAAGTCTTAAAAAGTAACTGATGGTTATATATATATATATATATATTGTGCACCCCAAACCAAAAGTGAGACCAAACACATACCCTATAGTGCTAGTGACTGGTATATAAAAAATTGTAAGTGTGAGTACCTGGTAAAATGGCAAAATGCAAAAAGTAGAATGTAAAAATCAAGAACATCTCAAACTAAGAGGGATCCCCCTCTTGGCTCACTTGAGAGGATCTGCTCCTCGTTGCTTACTTTTTTTTATAGAATGAGTTTTCTAATTCTGTTTTTTCAGCAGAGGAAAATTCCAATGCCCAAGCAGCATCTTGTGTTGCGAAGTCATCGCATCCCCCTCTGCATAGGTGTCAAGACACACATATGTCAAGACACCCATAAATAACCAAGAAAAGCCACATCATGCCTGGACTAAGGCAGGCGCGCACGTCATCTAATGGTCAATGACCGTCATTACAACCAACATAGGAGTAACCAAGTGGCACTCTCCTGCACAGTACTTGTACTGTCACATGTATTATACACAATGATTATGTCAATTATTTTTAACATAGGTATTTATAATCAGCAATTATCAGCATTGTCCTTATATCCAGTATGGCGTTGAGGTTGATATCAATGATAAGGATGGCCCCCATAATTCTGTTCATAATTCTGCCCTCCGTTTGGGCCCCCCTGGATATATGGAACCATGTTCTGCAGATCAGTAGTCAGCTGCATCACCTGCTGTTGTAGGTTGATAATGGTCTGATGAGCCTTCTGAAGTTCCTGTCTCAGTCCCAGATTGTCCCTGGTCAACTGCCGTTTCCCAGCCTGTGCTTTGCGTTTGTATATGGTGCGACGCATCCGTTCAAAGGACCGTCGTGGCTCGGGGTGCGTCAGACCCTTCATGAATTGGGCATAAACTGTTTTGGTCATAGAGGTGATTTCAGGCTTGAGATCACTGTTGGTGTTGTATGACTCCAGCGGATGAGCCAAGAACTTTACAACGTGATGAGCTTCGGCAAGATCAAGCTGTATGTCATCTGCTAGGACCCCGTAGATGGCCATTACGCCTGGAATGGATGGTGGCGGAAAATTATGATGGCAAGGTGACGGTGGTCGGCGATCCTCGGGATTCTCAGGACTGGCAGGGGTGCTGGTTGGGCCGAGATCAATACTGAGGTTCCCCGGTGACATCAAGATGGACAGTGGCTTCCCAGTAGGCGATCGCGGTTGATCATCAGGCTGCCTTCTGGGTGTCCTCATCGGTTTGCTCCACTCTGTAGGTGCAACACTCGGCCCCTCTGCAGGATCTTCCGGCTGCCTAGGGGGAACATAGGAGCCTGCGGCTATCTCTACGTGTGTGCCTACTGACGCCTGTGTGTAACATCTCTCTTTATTCTTTTCTTGCCATTCCTCGGGGTAATAGCTTTCCTCATAAGATTTTTCCTCATGAGTTCTCTCCATTGTCAGTTAATCTGCATTCAGAGACATAATGGGGCATTTTTAGGTATCATCTTGAGGCATATTTTCTTCTAAATGAATCTGCATGCAAAGTACTATATCTACGTAAATAAGTATGTGAGTCATTGTTGTGCAATTTAGTATACATTTTGATTAGTAAAGAAAGGCACGTACCTGGTGGGGGTGGGAGGAGATCATGGCTATGTTCTACATTACTTGGTCCAATTGTATCTCTACGACTGGGAACTGTCCAGTTATGCTTACAACAAGTCTTGAGACCAATCCCCCCACAAGGGGTATGATGCAACAAATGACTACTAATATGATCAATATCACTGCTCCTAAAATCATCCCTGCTGCTTTAAGATACTTTCCCCATCCAAGCTTATTAAACCAGTCCCAGAATCCCTTCAGTTGAGTGTTCCAATTGGACTGCAGTACATGTTCTTCCCTCATTCGTTTCATTTCCTGTAGGACTCCTGTGAGGCTACCGTTAACATCTGTGTGCATGGGAATTAAAGTACAACAATCTTCTCCTATATAATCACATATTCCTTGGTCCCCAGCCATGCGAGACTCTAACACGAACCTATGTTGTAGAACCATTAGTGACGTTGCATGCAATTGATCCTTTACCAGATCCATACCTTTTATCGTAAAATTTATAAATCTTTGTTGATTATACCATAAGAGATTTACCCATCTACTATTGCGAGCTATATACTGCGCATTAACAATGGTTCCATAGATTGGTACTGAACCAGCCCCCCTCCCGCTTTTTATCCAATCACTCCCTATAGCAGCCTGTTCTTCAGGTACCCCATATGGGACCTGATCCCAGGAGATATATACTTCATCTGAGGTCTTCCACTCTTGTTTAACAGGAGCACTTCTCTTAATGCGATTGGTTATTTCGTTAGATGTTACATTACTGTCTATTGGGTTATTTACTATTAACTTTAGTTGTCCTGTCAGCATTACTGGTGCACAGATACCTTCCCACTGAGGGGGCAATGTGGCCAACATTTGTGTTTCATTGTGACACATCCAAAAAATGTCACCTAAAGGGACGGATCCCTTTGCCAGGCTCAGTATTCGGTATTGAGATACACTTGAAGGTTGGAACTCATAAATAACATGTCCCCCATCTGGTACTACCTGTTCACAGCGTATGGTAGCATTGGGGCTTGTTTTACAAAACTTAATGTGGTAGGTGAGGTTCCCATTTGCTGTTGGTGGGTACCATGTTCTATTACTACATGTCACCAATCCATCCGTTGTCCACATTTGTCTAGAGGTTCTATTGGTCACCTCTTCTAATTCTTTCCCTCGGGCTATACAAAATGGAAAAATCAGTTCAGCTGGTTTTCGTACTACGGGTGGAAGGGAGAAAGTGCTCATTACATCATTTATTGAGGAGTTCAGCGCTCTGGGGCATATTGTGTGGTCTTCTGACAAGGATGAAAGACCTCCGGCCATCTGCATGGCACAATGAGCAAAGCACTCCGTTATGTCTAGACAGTCACCTATTTTACTTCCTGGAATAATCTGAAGGGCTGGTAATTTTTTAACATTATAACAGGCTATACAATCATCTTTCGGGCGCTTTTTGGCTTTGAACATTGTCTGGACAGAGTACTGAATCCATTGTTGGAACATATTGGTTTCCCAGTGTGCAGTCTTTAATTTGTCTAGATCTCTTTTCTGTCTTCTGTTTATCAGTTGCATCACTTTATGTGCTCTTTTTACTGTCATTACTTGTCCTGTTAGTGTGTTTTGGCATATGTTTGTTCTGCATCTTACCTCAATGATCACCATCCCATCCCCACGGCAGTCCATGCTTCGTGGAATTCCAAGCCAATGTTTCCCCATTGACTTCCCTAAAATTTCTTCAGACATTACATAATCATATCCTTTGATTTGCACATGCATTAGTGATAAATCTTTTCCATCATTATTACTGATTACCCCTTGGTTAGTAGCTAGTGTTACCATTGCTAGTGCACATGTTTGTGTGTGACGCATTAAGTGTGTGTGTGCCGTGTTAGTAGTAACCTTAATCAGATCCCCCCTTGTTAACCCACAAAGGGTTAACACTACAAGAAGATTAGTCAGATTAGTCAGAGTCGGGAGAAGGCGCATCCGAGAGATGCCCAGACGGCGATGGGGTGGGCGGGACCGAGTCGATCGACGGCCCACTCGTCGTGGAGGAGGAAGGGGAGAGGGAGGGGAAGAAAGGGGAAGGTACAGGTGAGGAATGTGAAGGGGACAGGACGCCACCAGCATCTGGTGGGTCAGAAGAAAGAAGTTGGTCCAGTGCCTGAACGAAGGATGGATCTGGGTCAGAACCAGAAGAAGTCTCAGTGGCAGCAAGATCATCATCATTGCCACCAGAATCAGAAGGCGGATGGGAAGCATAAGAATGAACACTGTCATCCTCAGAGTCCCCTGGCAGTGGTGATTGGCGGGCTGCCAAACGTGCCGAACGTCTTTGGACGCCGGACGTGGAGGGGAGTGGGTGCGCATCAGTGCCCGACACCGGTGCAACATCTACAGTCTGTGAGCTAGTGGAGGGGTGCTGCGGAGGGAGACTTGTTGCTGCCCTGTCAGCATGCGCAGAGCCCGTCGGTCCTGGAGCAAGGCCAGGTGGGTCTGGAGGCCGATGCCTGGTGCAGTGGTTTTTATGAAACCAGAAGGGCTTACCTTCAACTTTCAAGGCAGTGGGAGTGGTAAGCACAACTTTAAAAGGGCCTTCCCTACGAGGCTCGTTCCACTGACGTCTAAAGACGCGTATGAACACACTGTCACCAACTTGAACGTCCCTGACGTCCACTGGAATGTGTGTCTCGTCTCGGCCGTGAGCTGCTTTCACCTGTTGAAATATAAGCCTGTGAATGCGTGTTAAGGACCTGAGATAGTCCCCCATTTCACGTTCAAGCTGTGCCAAGGAGACCTCCTGCAGCAGGGGTCCACGAACCTGTGGGAGAGGCATTGGTCGACCTGTAAGCATTTCATGGGGAGTAAGATGGGTTATTCGGTTAGTTTGAGAGCGCATTGCCATCAATGCAACAGGCAAGGCATCCACCCAAGTCAAACGGCTGTTGCTGTCAGCTATGATCTTAGCTATCTTTGATTTCAGCACTCCGTTAGCTCGTTCCACGGATCCCTGTGACTGGGGATGATACACACAACCAAACTTCTGTGTTATGCACAACAGTTTAAACATTTGCTGGATCACCTGTGAAACAAAATGAGGTCCATTATCAGATGATATTGTATCAGGCATGCCAAATCTGGGAAAAACTTCTTTACACAAAAATCTTGCTGCAGCTTTGTGGTCATTCTTAGCAGTGGGGCATGCCTCCACCCATCTGCTAAACCTACAGACAACCACCAACATATATCTCTTTCCCTGAACCCGAGTTATCATGTCAACGTAATCCATCATCAGATGGCGGAAGGGACCGTCTGGCATGGGAATATGTGCTAAGGGCTGTGTGAACATCTTACGCACATTATATTTAGGACAATGCGGACATAAGGCCAGTTCTCTGTCTACCATTGGTGTCATATAAGGTGACCACCAGACTGCCTGTAACTTTTGAATAACTTGGGCTCGTGAACAATGATCAGGTCCATGCATTATTTTAATTGCCGTTGGTAATAAAGACAAAGGTAATACAAAATGTCCTCGAGAACTACGCCACAACCCAGCGTGAGGGTGTGTTAGCCGAGCCGCCCCCCTTTGCACCCAGAGACGTTTTTCTGCTTCTGAGACGTTGTTTTGGGCTTCTATTAATGAGGCTAGATTAGTAATGGGTTCACACTCAGTTACATGAATCATTGGTCCCTGCACTGCTGATCCTGTGGCTTCTTTAGCTGCCTCATCTGCTAAGTTATTTCCTATGGCTATAGGTGTTTTTGCTGTTTGGTGGGCTGCACATTTTACAATAGCCAATGCAGATGGAAGTTGCATAGCTTTTATTAATTCCACAACAGCTTGCCCATGTGTTACTGGGGTGCCATCTGTTCTAACAAACCCTCGTTGTTTCCAGATGCTAGCATTTATATGACATACCCCATAGCCATATGCACTGTCAGTATAGATTGTCACTCTTTTACCAGTAGCCAATTTACATGCTGCTGTTAATGCTTTTATCTCTGCCAATTGGGCAGAGCAAGGTTGATCTAGGCTCATTGATTGTACTTTGGTAAAGGTCCCATCAGGGTTAAGTTGGACTATTCCATATCCCGCTCTATTACCTGTCTCACCTCTGACACATGATCCGTCTACGAACAGTGTCAAATCAGATGGGATTGGATGATTGTATAAGTCCTCTCTTACCTTCATGAAGGTGTCCGTCTCCTGGAGACAATCATGGGGCTCACCTTCTGTGGGCAATACCATTCTTGTGGCTGGATTAATGGTGGTACAGCGTTGTATTGTTAAATCAGGTCCTGAAAGCAGAACTTCATAACCTGTTCGACGAGCTTGTGTTATCACAAAACGTGGACTGGTGAGCAGTGCATGTAATTGATGTGATGTGTACAAAATGATGGGGTGGCCCATAGTAATAACTGAGGCCTTTTTGTATGCGAAGGCTGCTGCTGCCAAGCCCTGGTAGCAGGGAGGCAAACCCTCTTCGACACCATCTAATTTTGTGCTGTAATAAGAAATTGGCTGTTTACCTGTTGGGGTGTCTTGCATCAATACTGCACATGCATACCCTTGTCGCTCAGCCACATAGAGATGGAATGGTTTGCCATAATCTGGATTGGCCAGAGCAGGAGCAGTTTGGAGATCCTGTTTCAGCAGCTGGAACGCACCCTCTGCCTCATCTGTCCATTGCAATTGAGCCGACTGGTGTCCTTGACCTGCGGCTTTAATCAGTGCTCTCAGTGGAGCCGTTTTGATGGCATAATCACACACCCACGGTCTGCTGTAACCTGCCATGCCAAGGAAAGACAACATGTGACCAACAGTCCGAGGTTTGGGCATTTGAGTTATGGCTTCCAGTTGGGACGGTGCAATACACCTCTTGTCCCCACTGAGTTGCCTGCCGAGATATTCCACTGTTTGCTGGCAGAATTGCAATTTTTGTTTACTTACTTTGTGTCCTCCTTCTGCCAAAGCAGTCAACACTGTAATGGAGTCTCTTTCACACTGCTCTTTGGAAGCAGAACAAATCAAAATGTCATCAACATACATCAACATTGTAGATGGTATGTCAAGGTGATTTAAGTCATTTGCCAGTACTCGATTGAAAATTGATGGTGAGTGTACAAAACCCTGTGGTAATCGTGAATAAGTGTATTGTTGGCCTTTATAGGTGAATGCAAACAAATACTGAGAATCTGGATGGACCGGTACACTGAAAAATGCTGAGCACAGATCTATCACAGTAAACCATTTGGTACCTGGGGGTATATTACTCAGTAATGTGTGCGGGTCTGGTACCACTGGTATCTCTTCTGCTACAATGGCATTAATTAATCTTAGATCATGGACTAGTCTATAGTCATTACTGTTGGGTTTTCTGATGGGAAAAATTGGTGTGTTACAGGGACTTGCTGTTGGTTTAAGAACTCCTGCTGTTTCTAATCCTGTAATAATAGGCTGTATTCCTTCTACTGCTTCTCTTTTAAGTGGGTATTGTCTTTGGAAGGGCAATTTAGCATTTGGTTTGATGGTGAATTTGATGGGGTCTGCTGATTTCACTAATCCTACATCTGTTTTACTTTTAGACCATACTTGCTCTGGGACCTGTTCTAATAGGGATTCATGTTCTGCTGCCACTGCCATTTGTCTTTTCCCAGGAACTTTAATGTGTTCTGCTATGGCTTCATCAGCTTGTGAGAATGAGATCTTAAAGAACAGTCCATCTTTGGATAATTTAATGCAGTCCCATGCTGTGTTGACCCATTCAGTGACTTGCTTTGCTTTTTGAACCATGGGTCCTAAGTCATGTGACTCATACTCGTCTGCAATCAGTAACGTGACATGTGGGGCTGAGTTGGTAACTTGGAACCATTCTGCTACATCTTTATCAGGAAATGTGACAACAGCTGCAGCTCCTTGTGGTCCAACCACTATGTCAGCATATTGGATGACAGTTGTTTTGTTGTTAATTTCTTCATCCCAGCTTTTCTCGTAGTCTTCATGTGTTTTCTCTTTGTCATAAAACATGGTACAATGGAGAGGGAGAAAGGGTTCTTTGGAGTTCTCGTAGTGATTCATTATCAGGGGTCTCCATGTTTCCCACTCTAGTTGGAGGAAGGAAGTTGGTGATGTGAGTTTCAGCCAAAATACTTGGTCTTCTGGTTCATGACTTGTTGTCTGTGGGGTCTTTTGTAGACGCAGTGGCATCATGTAGGCTTCATTGTCGTCTATTGCTTCAAAAGAAATTCCATTCGGGGTACATTTGATTTTAGCATTGAGCTGGCACAGCACATCTCTACCCAGCAGATTTATGGGCGTATCTTCTGAGTAAAGCAGTGGTGCACACACAGTCTTTTCACCTATGATCATGGGAACTGGCTCAGTCATGGGTATTATTTGGGTTTTCCCAGAGAAACCTACTGTACGAATCTTTGATGCTGAGAGAGGCAGGCCAATTCCACTTTTTCCTATACAGGAGTATGCCGCTCCTGTATCAATCATGAAGCGATGATGGCTGTCATATATAGTGACATCAATGGTGGGTTCTGTTTGTGGTTGTTGGGTTAATACAGGTAGAATGGCCTCTCCATCAGGTTTCTCTGGGCACCCCTATAGCCAGTATGTGTCTTGTCCCGTTCCATAGGTGACTGGTCCAGCAGTAGGGGGCTGAGGTCCCATCCATGGGTTAGTGGGGCAATCTCTTTGCATGTGTCCAACTTGTCCACATCCCCAGCATTGCAGTCTCCCACGCTGTTGTCCCATGTCTGGACCTGCTTGAGGCATCTGCTGGTATTGGCCTTGAGGGGGCCTTCTTGGGGCTCCTTGTGGTCCCCTCCATCTTCCCCTCATGGGTGGCCCCCCTCGTCCCCTTCCAAACGTTGCTTGTTGGGGACCTCCTCCTTGGTTTAGATGCACATGAATAGGAGGAACTGGTTGAGGTTGGGTCTGCTGTGGCTGGGCTCCTCCCACAGGTGGTGCTGCTGAATATTGCATTTGCTGTGTGGGCGGAGGGATGACAGGAGACACTACTGGTGCTTGTACCACTGCCTCCCCTGTTGGTGTACTCTCAGGTGAGGGTGTGGCTGCCACAGTCAGTGCTGCTTGGTGTTTGGGTCTCTCTTTTTCCTTTTTAGCCTTGGACAATTCTCCGATCTGCAGCTGGGTTAACTTGGTGGCCAGCATCTTGCTCTGGTCCTCAAAGGCCCGTTTTTCGGCCCGATGCATGTTTACATAGTGGATAACATGCTCAGAGAACAGAGGCCACTCCATCTTCATGAGTCCCACAACTCCATCCAGTTTGGCTTGTACTTCTTTGGGCATGGCCTCTCTGATGTAGGTTCTGAACAAGGGGCCAGATGTTTTCAGTTCACTCCCATCACTTCCAGTCTCTGTTTTCCATTTCTGTTGGAACCTGTGCAGAAACTGGGCGGGGCTTTCATCATCCCTTAGGCATTCTTGTCTCAGCTTAGTTGGGTCACTGCAGGTGGGGAATTTATTCCTCAAGGCTGCCCACACTTCAGGTCTTATGTTGTTGAATGGTATCTTGTCATACTGGTGTGAGGTCATGACCCTTGGAAGCTTGGCTTCGTCAAACACCTCTCTGGCTGCTGAGTGTCCTGCTGTCTTAATCAGCAGTGCCTTGATGTCTCCAGCTGCCAGATTGATGCCTCCAGTGATTTCTTCCAGCTTTTCTATCCACCTGTCAGCACCATCTGCCAACGGGGTCAGCCTTCCAGCAAGTGTGATCATGTCCATAAATGACCATGGCACATATCTGTCTTCTTGAGGTCCTTTAGACAGCAGGGGAGCCATATAGGCCTTTTTTTGATCTGACTCTGTCTTCTGCTGTCGTGCTTGGTACCTGGTCATCATTGAGTGAGGGCCGCTTTTTTCTATTTGCAGGTCCACTTCACATTCAGCTGTGAGTGGCTCCCGTCCTTTGGTCGCTGGTCTGTCTTTCTCCTTTAACCCCTTATGGCATGGGTCTGTTGACAGTGGCATGTCTGAGCCTTCTTCTTCCATTCCATCATGCAACCAGTCGGTCTCCTCACTCTCTATGAAGACTTCCTCCTCGCTTCTTCTCTCCTCTCCCTCTTTTATTTTAGCTTCTTCAATCAAGGCCTTAGTCCATGGATTTGCCTGATCTGGGGCGTCATTTCGGGCCTGTAGTATGAGCTGCTCTGTTTCCATCCTTTTCTGTTTTTCTAATACTTCCTCAAATTTCTTCAATTTTTCTTTTAAATGCTTTAGTCGTTTCATTTGTACTTCTTTTTCCAATTTTTCCTCCTTCGCTATG
The DNA here is from genome assembly GCA_030533445.1 of Cyprinodon diabolis. Classification (NCBI taxonomy): domain Eukaryota; kingdom Metazoa; phylum Chordata; class Actinopteri; order Cyprinodontiformes; family Cyprinodontidae; genus Cyprinodon; species Cyprinodon diabolis. The sequence goes on from CM060082.1 coordinate 7,798,754, forward strand.
AGTTTTACATATTCTTTCGTCAGCTCCACCACCTCCTGGTTTATTTGTTCCATTAGTTCTGGCGATTCATCCAAGACTAGCTTGGTCACGGGCTCTGAGTGTTTTGCTGATTTTTTCAACGATGACTTGGTCCTGGGTTCTGAGTGGCTTATGGGGCCTCTTTGATATGGTGAATGCCTGCGACGTGCTGGGGGTAGGGAACGACTATGGGGAGCTTTTCTCCTTACTTCTGGGGTTCTCTCCCAATCGTCTTCTCCATCACGGTATTTACACTCTGTCTGTGGTGTGTTGCTTATTTCTTCTTCTGTTATTTCTATTTCTTCCTCTTCCTCTTCTAATACTAATTTAAGTTGTCCAGTTATCTTTCCCTTGCTCCCTGATTCTACTACTACTGGGTACTGGCCTGCTATGCTAGGGCGATAGGGTGGTGGCTTATGATCAGTGTAGTCAGGGGCTGTTGGGCTCTTTTGATGTTCAACTTTAAAATATCTCAGGATATCTCTCTGTTCAGCATGTTTCTGTTTCTTATGCAAATGCACTCGGTCACGCCTTTTTTCTTTATTTCTTAATTGTTCTTCAACCTCGTCACAGCATGAAGGATCAAAGCTGCCCTCTTTAGGCCAACGATTTTTTCCAGATGTCATCTTATGCCATTCTGTCATGCATTTTTGAATTTTGCGCTTATTGGAGGGGTGTGTCATTATTACCAGTTTGGCAGGCGTTAACCCCTCGGTCTGTTTGCTCGCATTAGCTCCCATGGCAATCAGCAGTCACTTAACCTTTAGGGTCTGTGCTTATTTGCTTATCTTTTATAGTCTTTGATTAATTTTTATGTAACTGGTTCTGCTCTTTCCAATACAGATCGTGTTCTCTTAATTTTTAGATTCCCACAATTTGTGTTAGGATCTTCAAAAGAACAGATTTAACAATATTATTTTGCACTTTCACTAATTATTAATACCTTATAATTTATTTTATATAAATACAATAACTTGTAATGATATATGTTTATAATATTTTTATCTTATACTGTTTGCAACCTTAGTCAATCTTATTTTGGGACTTTGTTATTTTATTTTATTCTCTTAATTCTGTGTTTTCCAATTACCAATTCTGTTTTCCAATCCTTATTTAATTTTCAGGTTATTCTTTTTCAATTATACTTAGTAATTAATTATTTTCTATCAACTTATTATTATACTTCAAGTTTTATCAATATTATAACCTTTACTATTATTATCTTTGTTTACCCCTTATTCCCCCTTAGTTACTTAACTCTTTCACTCTCCACATTAACTAAGACACACAAAACACATCAGCCAAGACACACAAAGCAAATGATTATATATATATATATATATATATATCTACAGTGCACTTTTACTCTTCCTCACTGTCCCCTACAGTGGCATACGCGTTTCCCAGCTTTTCCGGACCCACTCAGATAACTGAAAATAGGTAACGTTCCCGGTAGAGCGGTACTATTTCTCCGATTATCGCTTAATCGGTAATACTCTGGCTATCCCTTAGCCTGGCTATCGCTTAGCCTCTTAATATCTTAACACAATACTTAATGCAACACAAATTCTGGCTATCGCTTAGCCTTTCTCAATATCTTAACACAATACTTAATGCAACACAATTCTGGCTATCGCTTAGCCCTTCAATACCCAATTCAATATAAGCTGGTTCATGGAGCACGCTGACTATCTTAGTCAACAATACCCTCACGTAACACGCGTACTTTTATGTCCCGGATGTATGGCTCCCACAAGCTACGTCAAACGCTTTGACCACTCTGTCCCTTTACCAATCATCCGTTCAGGACATCACGTGTTAAGCTTAACTTATTCACAAAATAATTCAAACACAAAACAGATCAAATGCAGAATAATACAAGCATTAATAACACTTAAGCTATGCATTCACATATACTCATACATACCTGGACCCTTCCTTAGCTTAATCTGCCTTTATATATTCTTATATAAATTCTTATCAAATTTGGAAATTACTTTATTAAATTTGGAAAACTAGGTTCTTTTAGAAAAGCTTTGTGACGCCTGACACCCACAAGCAGTTGCCGGAGGCTGGTTCCCCACTAATTTAGAATATTATAACAAATTAGCTCACCTGTAACTGGTGAATTTCTGGGCCCGTTTGGGGGTTCCACGCCTTCCAGCTGGTGCCTGCAGATCGTCCGACGTCCCCTTTATGCTTTTCTCCTGGCTGGCTCGCCAATTAATGTCGGTGGAAATCTCCCCAGCGACTTAAAATTAAAGCTAAGTTTTTGTAAAAATTCAAAGTCCTCAAAAGGCAGAAAAATTGCAAACTATGATCCAAAAATCAGGCAGAAGCAGCTGAAGTCCAGGTCCAATGCAATTTATTGCAACATACAAAGAATCACACACGAGTTGACCGCAGGCGTGCAACTGAACAAATAATGAAAATGGCCCTCTTTTATACATTTCATGGGGCCTGTTAGCTCCTCCTACAGGCCCCCTCCTTTTTTCACTATTCTAGGTACTTTTTCTTCGGGTAAAACCAATTATTTTTATCTTACCGGTGGTAAATCCCTTTGACAGCATATTTTTTATATATTTAATCAACAGTCTTTGTTACAGGTCATTGTGACATTTCTTTGCAAATCATGATGACATTTATTGCCATTAAATCAAAAACACATTAATTCTTTAACTGTTAATCTTTCAAACCATGCTTTTATCCAAAGTAACTTATGAGTATAATAATTCTTTGAGAGCAGTCCTACAGGTCATGATGACATTTGGTGCACTTAAATCAGAAACTTATGACAGTTCAATCACAAACATGTTGAAACTTATCCTTTCCCTACTTCAAGCCATGTCAGTCTGGCCTAGTGTTCCCCTTTGTGTCCCAGTCAAAGCATCACCCTTTCTGGGACCAGTACTGCACAGTGTGCCTTGAAAATAACAACTCTATTTATCACAAGTTGTATGGCCAAATTTTGCTGAGCTGGTCAACCTTGACATGTCAAATATTTCATTTTTTATGAGGGTGCTTTCTTATCACTAAGGGCCTTAACCCTGCGTTTTCAAGCAGATGAGTGTGCTTTCTTCCTCTTAGAGCCAGGTGCAACAGTTAAGTGTGCTTTCTTCCTCTTAGAGCCAGGTGCAACAGTTACACACACTCATTGCTCTGTTTTTCTCCTCTTGGCCTACATAAATGTATTCATAAACACAACTCTCTTTAATCATTTAAAAACATAGACTCATTGTTTTATTCTAATCATTGATGACAAATAATACACTACAAATTCCTTATTTTAAGTCCATCAAGTAATTCTGACAGCTGGGAGATGACATAAAGAAGATTCTTAGCTGCAAGCATGTCTTGAAAACCATCATCATAAAAAGTGGAAGCAAAATGGAAGAAACATTTTTAAAATGAGATGTGATCTATTAAAAAAAGGAATCTATCTTTAAGGACTTTTAAATTACCTTTTATCGATGCTAATCAAATGTTAGTTTTTTTGTTTAACAGAAACCTGGCTCCAGCAAGAAGAAAATTATCTTAGTATAAAAGAATTCACTCATTATTTAAATTTCCATTTTCAGTATTGCTGCATGGGGAGGAGTAGCAACCACCTTTCAACCTATTTTACTATCTAAACTGTTCAAAGCCAACTAACAATTGCAATTATTTGAACATCTAGGCCAGATTTCGCTATTTAAATTTTAAGGAACCAAAACCCCTTCTGTTCTTTTTTTTAGTATTTTCAGGCCTTTATTCTCAGTTTTTATCTTAGACGCAACCTGTAGTGCTATCTGGGACTACATTTCACAAAGCAGGTCTTATGCTAATTAAATGCAATTAGACTTAGCAACCTGCAATCACAGAAGAAGGCTCTAGACTTTGCAAAGCATTACTACATTTGCAGATTTATTGATGTCTGTCATTAGAAGCATAAAAAAACACAGTATACTAGATACTGGTGTCTCCATATTATTAAAGCCCCATTAATTGGCAAAGGAAAAAAGATAAGAAAAATCATGTGCTGTAGAGAGGTCTGTGTGGATGTATTATGGAAACAATTGCAATGATGTTCAAAATGGATAAAATGCCTCATTACTGTTCAGACAGGTGATGCTTTGAAATCTACCGAATACTATGGAACTATATAACCACATATGGAAGCAGCTAATCTTGGATATGGGAAATTGGAATTCTCTTCAATGAAAAACCGACTGTTGTGAAAAAGTTGGTTTTAGCACAAATATGGGCAAAAATCCAAGATTTTGGTCCTATTTGTCTGCTGTGTTAACCTAGCCCTAGATTCAGTTAGCTTCGTTAAAAATGTGTGCAGACCCACACATTCTTATTTTCATACTTTCGAACTTGTGCCAACATGTAGCATTGATTGTGAAGAAAAGACTGTATTTTCTTCAAACAACTTTCTCTTACCGTATCTGTTTTTGACGGTGCTTGAGTGTTATTTAGATAAATCATCCTCCACAAGATAAGGTTTATCTTGACAAGATCATAATCAGACAATGCAGTAACAAGTTATGAAGAATGTTTTCCCCTTTTTTTTTTCCCGTCACTGAAAACCAGAGCAGAGAGCACTTATTAACATCATTCCCACAAATTGCTTTTCTAGTTGCAAAATAGATAGTCCTGGGTGCTCTATGTCTCTAAAAAAACTCCACTCAGTTAGTTAAAAACAGTCTATTATTGTATAAAATTATACTTTGCAAAAAAGAGAAGTGATTTATCTTTATTTAAAGAGGAAATAAGAGTAATCCCAGAGTCTAGTCAATACTGTTGCAAAACTCACACAGTCATAGCTCTTTTAAGACCATCCATTCTACAAACTCTAAAGGCTGATTATTTCTCAGCAACCAGGTCATCTGTGCATCGCAGTGAACGCAAATGTTCCCCTGCTCCTTCCGCAAACACTCTACCGCACCTCTCCAAAATTGTAGTTGACTGCAGATAGTGCAGATAGACTTATTCATTTCTTCATGTCAAAAAATGTCAGTTGCTTCTTTCTCCCCATCTACGTTTCCAGGCTGAAATGTATGGAATTCTTAATAAATAAGATTGATTCTATTAGAAATATAATCATTAGCATATTTCCAAATATGATTAATCCATCCTTCCAAAGTGAGTCAGCCATTGTTGTAACCACAGAACACGAGCCCGTCGTCCATTCACAGCGAGGGGAGTTAATTCTGCAAAGTGAATGACTAAATGCAATTTGCTACTTTACAGCAACATTTAAGGTGGTATTTCTTAATTTAATTCTGTGCTGTCATTCGACAAAGTTTTCCAAAAGCAGTTGATGGTCTTCTTGGTATGTGATGACTTTTTGTAAAGGAATGCCAAGTGAGTGATTAGTGATCACAACATCAGAATCCTTCAGATATGTGTGTTTCTAGCAAAAGCAAATAACATCTCATGCACATTGTATCATCTAAAAAAAAAAAAAGGTTTTGTTTTTATGCAGCACCGTGACCAGAAGAGGTTTAAACTATTTCTAGAAGATCAGTCTTGTTTTAATGGCAACATATGAAAAGGAAAAATTAATGCATCTATGTCCATGCAGTAGTTATAAATGTGGAAGTAAACAGCTAGAATGTATAACCACAGCAAAGGATGACAGCACCCACTCATTACCCACAGGAAAGAAAGCTCCGTCAGAGGAACCTAAAGACTTTCCACCCAATTGTTAACCTAAGTTCTACGTTGGGTCCAAAAACAAGACATGCATGTTTTAAATCAAGTCTTACACTGATCAAATAAGTTAGACATAACATATTTGGCCAACCTGCTGTTTAAGAAGAGAACACAACTTCAAGTTCTTCAAATGTCAGTGCAGATGGTATATTTCAGAAAATACTACAGAGCTATGTTTAAATCCCCTATTTTGCTATGACTTTTTCTTTTTTCTAAATGCAATTTTAAGTAAATTTTCTCAGTTAAATGAAATTGTATGTAACTGCATCTTTTGTTGAAATTTAATAAAAAATGTAAAAAAAATCCATCCATCCATCCATCCATCCATCCATCCATCCATCCATCCATCCTTCCTTCCTTCCTTCCTTCCTTCCTTCCTTCCTTCCTTCCTTCCTTCCTTCCTTCCTTCCTTCCTGTCGCAGAGGCAGCAGTCCCCAAGGCAACACTAGACCAGCTCAAAGACATAGATGCCACCTCAGCTGGCTCCTTCCGAAGTAAAAAAAAAAAAAAAACATGTTCTCTGTAATATATTCTCAAAGCTACTTTAGTTCTCCTTGTCAGTTTCGATTGAAGCCCCTTTACCTATAAATGTTCTTACTTTTTATGTCTTGAATGTAAAGAGGTGTCAAAAACTTTAGTTGCTTTTTGGGTCATGTCAATATGCACAGGCGTAACTTTCTGAAGGACTGGTGGGGACATGTCCCCACCAATAATTTCAATAGACTTTGGCTCTCAGCTATAGAAGAGGATTGGGGCCACTGAAAAAAAACAGTTAACTGATTTTTAAATTTGAGTTTGCAAAACTAAAAGTACAAACACTACATTGCACTCAGTTTGCAATTTTGTAACACACATTTTGCAAAACTGTAGGCACAGTACACTGCACAACACTCGATTACCAAATTTCCAACACACTCCTAGCAAAATTATACACATGTATGGCTATCATTAACACTATTTTTCCAACTGTCTGGCACACTTTCACATGTGAAAACTGTTTTAGAGAATTAGTTCACTTTGCAATCAGCCTAAGCACTATAAATAAGCCACAGGTAAGCTGTCTGTGTGAAGTACAATGGATGGAGCAGTAAGAGTGAGAAGAGTGAGAATCAGAGGAGGCCGAGGGAGAGGACGTGGAGTTAGAGAAAGTTAGATGAAGAGGACAAGGAGGAGCAAGAAGAGGACGAGGAGGGGAAAGAAGAAGGGCAAGAAGAGTAAGAAATAGAATAATTTATGACATCAGAGCTACAATAGTGGAACATGTCATCAACCATAGGATGAGCCTGAGGGAAGCTGGCCAACGGGTTCGGCCTAATTTGAGCTGCTACACTGTGGAAAGCATCGTTAGGGCATTTCGAAATGAGAATCCGTAAGTACTTTGTAGCACCGCCATATTATATTGAGAAACACAACAGTACCATACATGCAAAAATACAGAAATTGTAACTTTACAGAATTGCTAGACGTCCAGATGTTGGTGGCAGAGGAAGAATGTTCACTCCAGAGCAAGAGACCCATATAGTGAACATGGTGATTGTCAATGATGCAATAAGACTGGACGAAATACAGCAGCGCATAATTGATAATGACACCATCTTTCAAAATATACAGTGTAAGCATTTCTTCACTAAGTCGTGTACTTGCTCGCCACAGAATAAGAATGAATCAAATTCATTGAAAGTTCCTTTCGAGAGAAACACAGAACATGTAAAGCAACTGCGATATGACTATGTGCAGGTAAGCTATAGTGTCGTTGGTTCTGAATTTGGAAGTGCATACTGTAGTGCTGTGCATGGGCCTGATGTGATGCATTTGTTTTGTCTTGTTCAGAGAGTGATGGAACTAGAAGCAGATGCCATGGGACATGAGCTACTTTTTGTAGATGAAGCCGGGTTTAACCTCAGTAAAACCAGGAGACGTGGCAGGAACATTATTGGACACCGTGCCATCATCAATGTCCCAGGACAACGTGGTGGTAACATAACCATGTGTGCAGCTATAAGCCAAAATGGTGTTGTTCACCATCATGCAACCATAGGCCCATACAACACTGCACACATTATTGCATTCCTGAACACCTTACATGACATGCTCACTGTTCATAGACCAGAGCATACCCGATATTTCATCATGTGTTTTGTATTCATACCATCAGTGTGTAGTTGGCACATTGTGTGCTTAGTAGATGATGGCTTGTGTTTACTGCTTGATACGAAAACACCATTTTTACGAAGGTGTGAAGAGTTAATCTAGCTATGTTCGCTTTTGCAAGAGAACTACAATGTTTTGATAATTGGGTGAAAGGTTTTCTTATTTGTGTGTAGAGTTTTGCAAAAATAGCCAATAGTTACAAAAAAAGTGCTTACAGTTTTTTACAGTCGCTAGGACCCATTTTTCAATACTTAAGTCACTTTTTCAAAACTCTTCACACAGTTCTCCAAACCAACTTTCAGCTTGGCACAGCAGTTCATTTCACATTCAAAATGCACTAAAACTACCAAATCACTTCATACATATCTCAAATCAACACATTCTTCCATAACACTAGCAAAGGTTGACAGCCAACAAACACACTTTGTCACCCACAAAGCAATGACCTAAAAAACACTAACAACATGTAGCATTATACAATCTCGGTTAATAATTCACTGCAATAGAGGTTACTGGAATGAATCAGACATGATGCAGAATGCTTCAATATATTTTATGTCTTTTATTTGTTTTTAGGAGTAATTCCAAAATACAAGAATTTGTATTCACATCATCCACTGATACAGATACAATAGTAATGCTAATCTACTGGGTCTTTTCCATTTGGCCACAGGTTCTCATCCACATCACATCTTATGTCATCTAGGGCAATACACCTAGGAAAGAATCTTCTGGCATGCCTGATCCATCCCTGACAATCTTCTGCTGATATGTCCAGGCATCCAGCATTCATTGCGTCCAGGAGGGACATTTGATTATGTGGATGGTGGTCATAAACCTTCCACCTCCATGAGGAAAAGAATTCCTCTATGGGGTTGAGGAATGGAGAGTAAGGTGGGAGGAAAAGTGACACCATTCTGGGATGGGCTGCAAACCACTCGGTGACTGCACGAGAGTGGTGAAATGCCACATTGTCCCATACAATTATAAATGTTGGTGGATTTCTTCTCTCTGCATCCCTTTCCTCACCTAGCACAACCCTTCCATAGAGATCATGCAGGAACGCAAGGAGACGTTCAGTGTTGTATGGCCCAATTAGTGGTTTGTGTAACAGCAGTCCATCAGTGGATATTGCTGCGCACATTGTGATGTTGGCACCCCTTTGGCCCGGGACATCCACTGTGGCTCTCTTCCCAATCACATTCCTTCCTCGTCGCCGTGTTTTGGCCAGGTTGAAACCTGCCTCATCCACAAAGATGAAAATGTGGGGCGTTTGCCTGCCTTCAATCTCCATGACTCTCTATAATAAATCCACAAGGCAACATAAGCTGTTACAGTAGTAAACATTACCTAAAAAGAATTTCTTTGTGTGTGTTTTGTTCAAAAACAGTTCTGTATTTTATTGTGATCTTACCTGGACATATTGGTTCCTGAGTTGCTTGACATGTTCAGAGTTCCTCTCAAAAGGCACAGTGTAAAACTGTTTCATCCTTACCTGATGTTTTTTCAGGACTCTAGAAATAGTTGTGATGCTTACACTGTGAATATTTGCAAAAGTAATGTTGTCTGCCAAAACTGTGTCTCGAATCTCAGTGAGTTTTATGCCATTGTTTCTGATGACCATATCAACAATGGCAGTTTCCTGCACATCAGTGAGCATCCTTCCTCTCCCACCTGTGTGAGGTAACCGTTGAGTCCTAAGCAGAAATGCTGAAGCAATTACACACAAGTCTATTTACTTCTGTAATGTGCAACTCAGTCAAATGCCCTTGCAGAATACAAGTTACCTGTTGGTTTGCCAGAAAACTCTAACAATAGATGCCACTGTTGAGCGTTGCAGATTTGGCTGCACTCTCTGACCAGCCTCTCTCATTGAGAGACCATGATTTACTACATGATCAATTACAGTAGCTCTGATCTCATCTGAAACTACAGCTCTTGGTCTTCCTCTTATTCTTCTTCCACCACGCATACGTATTCCTCGCCCCCTCCCAGCCCCTCTTCTTCCTCTTTCAGCCACTTCTCTGTTTCTGGCTGGGTCCATGTTTACATCACAATACAAAACTATTCAGCAGTTGTCTCCTTTTGTAATGAAATTGAAAGAGTAACACCTGTGTAGATGTTCATCTACAATGAGAATCAGCTGTGGTTGGTCCAATTGTCCACTTATTTTTATAGCATTTAATTTTGAGATGTAAAATATATTTCATTAAAATATTCCTGTAGAAATGTAGCAAATTGCTGTCTTATTCAGTTTTGTATTATGTTATTATGTTGTTTTGAACATAAGTTTAACAGTTTTGAAAACAGTATGTAAGCATGTGCAAATTGTCCTGTAGGTACACAGAGTTTTGGCGGTTGTTGTGTCGAAGTGAGAAAAGAATTAATGTAATTTGAAAGATGTAGTCATTGAATGCATTTTGTGCCAAAGCAATGATAAATGATCCACAGTTTAGCCCACATATACTTATGTTGTGCTCACTGTGTGAAGAGTTTTGTGACCTAAGTAAAAAGTGACCTAAGTATTGAGAAATGTGTCCTAGCGACTGTAAAAAACTGTAATCTAGCTATGTTCGCTTTTGCAAGAGAACTACAATGTTTTGATAATTGGGTGAAAGGTTTTCTTATTTGTGTGTAGAGTTTTGCAAAAATAGCCAATAGTTACAAAAAAAGTGCTTAAGCAATCAGAAAAAACTGTAATGTCTAACTACCCATAAATATAAGTATGAGTTTATTTTGGTTCTCTTGTGTTCTCCACAATAGGAAACCATTCGATAAATATGTTTGAGCTCAATTTTGACAAAAACAAACCCTATTGAAAGCATCTGTGTCGAATAACTGTAGGTCCATCAGCCACCACTCTTATAGTGTCCCCACCAACTTTCATTACAAAGTTACACCCTTGTCAATATGAGAGAATCCCACAAGCCAAAGCAGCTCACTGAGCCCTAAAGGTTCTACTTTGTATTTGGGTCTGGTTACCGTGGAGACCATTAGAAGATACATGCACTGTGGTCACAAAGGGAAGGCGATGGCTAGCAATAATATGCAGGTTTGTCAGCTCCACGTCATTATACACACTCCACACTATTGGATCAGAAGGCAAGATAGATCCATGTTTTCATGTTGCAAAAACACTGACCAGAACAGTTTCACATGTTGTGCATTAACAGATGATATTCTACACTTTACAGACAAGAACATGGTTGTAACCAAGGGTCATTTAAGCTACTGCTGCTTTTTAACACCTCAAACCAGTCTGTATGCTCAACCCCGACATCAACAAGACCTTTCTGTTGCCAATGCTATGGCTCACAGGAGGATATATTTTTCTCTTTGGATCGCTTCATGAAAACCTGAGAGATTATTGAAGAAAAAAATCCAAATATGGCTCCAATAACCATACCAGCTTTCACATCATTTAAATCTGCACTTTTCCCCATTCTAATGTTTGCTGTAAACCTCAGCAAACTGGCTTCCCCAAGCTTTTAAATACAATGAGTTTTTTCCATTCCCCATGTTTCAACAAGCTTTATGTAGTTTTTATGGAGGAAGACTTAACATGGGACAGGGTTGCTCATTATTAACAATCCGTTTTAATCAAAAGTAAAGGAGTTGACTATTGCTTTAGTAATTTTTTTGCAAATGTTTCAGATGTTCAAAAATGTGCAAATGTTCTGTTTTTATTTATTTTTTTGAATGTGATCTTCTTTTGAGAATATAAATGTTGGGATCTGGAGATGTACCACCTTCCACCAGCAGAGTGCGCTGTGGGTCTACTGGGCTGGAGCCCTCCAGCACACCTGAGACGCATCTACTCATCAGGAGACCTTCCCTTCATAAGCAGCTGCCAGACCTTTCTTCGGCGCCGCAGTGTTGACCTTAGTTGGGTTAGCAACCTGAGCCTCTGTTACCTGAAAGAATCTAACTTGTCTCTAAGTGAGAAAACTGGTTCTAACCTTCCTCTGTCTTTGCTCACAGGAAACCTGTCTCAAGCCTGAAGCTCTGGGTGAGCTTAACCTGCCTTCCAGCCCTGGGGAGCCAAACCTGAAGATTCCTATTTGGATTTCCCCCGCTGCTCTGTGTGAAGAGCTGGAAACTCTGATCAAGGTCTGCCATTCAAAGTCAGAAGCTAGACGCTACAGCTGCTTGTGAACTCTGCTGAACCAACAGTCTCTGGACCCAACGGTTCCCTCTCTCACAAGAGAAGCCTGGACCCCGTCAAGGTAGAATCTGAATTATCTAAAAGGACTCTTTAATCATCTGCCTGCCCAGCTAATCAAACTATCATCTCTGCAGACTTCAGTGAACCCAACCCGGACATGTTCCAGATCCAGTTCATGTCTTTTGTGTCAAACATCTTTAATAAACTCTGTTAAACTTTACCCAGCCTCCTTTGTGTTCTGCATGTGGATTTGATATTAAACCAATCATGACAATAAATGAACATGAGGAAGTGAAACAGCCTTGTCAATTTAAGGTATTTATATATCAAAATGAGGCACTGGAAGGTTTTTACAGTAAGTGCTAAACAAAGGCATTGCTGTTTGTCTTTCACACCATTACTTCTTACTTTTGAGTGTTTTATTTTGCAGGATATTGGAACATTGCACAGTTCAGTAGGCTCTACTATATCTGTGTTTCTTTCTAGATTCTCAATAACACAAAATGGAAGGCTTCCAATTGACTTTACTTACACTACACAGCAGTAATTACACACTACAGAGATAAATGCAAAACACTGCACTCAAAGCAGAGCGGGGGAAAAATTAGATTTATTATGAAGTACTTGCACAATCCTGCACACAAATATAGTCACAAACAAAATATGCAGCAGATCGATAGCAATGTCTTGAAATCATTCTCATCAACAACGGGGAAAGAATCCTTTAGCATGATGAATCCAACCTTGAATCGATTCCACTCCATTGTTGTCACAGGCTGCATCCATTGACTGAAGGAGATTTTCCTGTGCATAAGGAGTTCGGTCATAGACCTTCCACCTCCATGCAGAAAAAAATTCTTCAATGGGATTAAGGAAGGGCGATTATGGTGGGAGGCACACATTTATAAAACGTGGGTTATTTTCAAACCACTCACGTATTCTAGGACCACGGTGAAAGTTCACATTGTCCCAGATTAGCACGTACATGGGATGCTCTGCCTGCTCATCACCTCTCTTCACGTCTCAGTAATGCTTCCTGTAGAGCATACAGAAACGTTATAAGATGGGCAGTGTTGTAAGGTCCTAAAGTCACATGGCGGTGAATAACCCTGTAGCTGCTGATGGCAGCACATATGGTCACGTAGCCACCACGCTGCCCTGGCAACTCTACAAAGGCTCGTTGACCAATAATGTTGCGGCCTCTGCTTCTCCTCTTGGTGTGATTGAAGCCAGCTTCGTCCAAGAAGATGCACTCATGAGGCTTCTCCATGGAATCCAGTTGAAACATTCTCTATAGAAATAAAAAAAGAGGTTAGGGCAGGTTTGTGTGAATTTATATACAGTTTCACGCATTTTTTTCTGTTCTGTATGTGTGTGTGTGTGTGTGTGGGTGTGGGCCTGGGTGTGTGTGTGTGAAACAGTGCACCTCAGGTTTCTTCTTCATACAGTATTCACAATTAACATGAGTCCCCAGGTGGAGCAGACACAGAGTACTGAACATTTTCAAACAGCTGCTTTCTTTTACCATCTACTGATCAGCTCCCGAGATGCTCTCCCCATTTACTGTTATTGCATGAAGCTTCTGAGACTTCCTTTGATTAAAAAAAAAACAATCAAAAGAAATCATGCAACAATTGCACTTTGCAGGCACAAAACCATTCCTTATTTTTTTGGACATTAAAAACACAAAGAGACAAAGTAATATTAGATTATAAAAATGTGTGTAAATGCATGAAAAAAGACAGGAGCAGTTGAGTGGTCAAAACCATAACCAGACATCCTGCCTGTTGTACGGTTCTCAGCACAATGTGCTATCAGAGGGACTTTTTTGTGGTTTTCCTGGGTCTTAAAGAAGAGTTATTGTATCTGTCAGGACTTTTTAATGTGTCAGTTTTGAACATTTGTTAAGATACTTTTAAGGGGTGGGGAGTGATCTTGTTGCACATTGTCAGGTTATATTTAATGTTAAAACCGGAAGGGTTGCGGGAAACTTACCACAGGACAGAAAAAAAAAAACAGCCTGTCAAACTCTACTACAGGTCTAAGTAAAAGCACAATTTTCTGAGTTTGAAGTGTTCAGCTAATGTTCAGATGCAACAACAACATCAGCTTAATCAGAGAGATGACAAAAAGAGAGCATTGTATCTTGTAGTTGATTCTGTTCTTTTTCAAACTGTTATTTCTACCTGGTTCTAGATAAATATCATGACCCTTTCCCATTCCAATGGGCTCATAAAGAAAATTTGTCTTTTATATTTCAAATAAAAGAAAATGTTTTAGTATTGCATTTTTAATAAAGGTCTAACTTGAAAACAGTAGAATCAACACAGTCTCTTTGCATCAACAGCAACTTATTTTAGTAAGTTTTAAAGGAGTTTTAAGAAGAAATAAAAATAATTATTACAACTCCATATATATATTCTGATTAATCTAGCTAATTATTTATTATATATTGTTTAATTTATTATATAGATGTAGTAAATTTGCCTACTATATTTAATAATTATTATATATTATTATTAATTTATATATATATATATATATATATATATATATATATATATATATATATATATATATATATATATATATATATATATATGTGGCATCACATATACATGCCACATACATGGATACTGGAATGCTTGGAAATGTACAAGATCAACAGGACTCTAATAGCCTTCATCAAGAACTCAATGAAGCTGTGGAAAACAAGTCTGGAAGCCAATGCAAAGCCAATAGCACAAGTCACCATCAAGTGCGGCATATACCAGGGTGATGCACTATCCCCGCTGCTGTTCTGCATAGGCCTGAACCCCCTCAGCCAGATCATCACAAAGACTGGCTACGGATACCAATTCCGAAGCGGAACAATCATCAGTCACCTCCTCTACATGGATGACATCAAGCTGTATGCCAGGAGTGAGCGAGACATCGACTCACTGATCCACACTACCAGGATCTACAGCAACGACATTGGGATGTCATTCGGACTGGACAAGTGCGGTCGCATGGTCTCAAAGAGAGGGAAGATGATCAGAACCGAGGGGGTTGAACTACCAGAAGGCCACATTACAGATGTGCAGGACAGCTACAAATACCTTGGGGTGCCACAGGCTAACGGAAACCACGAGGAGATGGCAAGAAAGACTGCCACAGCTAAATACCTACAAAGAGTAAGGCAGGTCCTGAAAAGTAAGCTGAATGGGAAAAACAAGATCCAAGCCATCAACACATATGCCCTACCAGTCATCAGATACCCCGCTGGTATAATAAACTGGCCAAAGGAGGAGATAGAGGCCACTGACATCAAGACAAGAAAGCTCCTCACAATGCATGGAGGATTCCACCCCAAATCCAGCACCCTGAGACTGTATACCAAGCGTAGCGGGGGAGGCCGAGGGCTAGTGAGTTTCAAGACATCTGTCCAGGATGAAACAACTAGGACCCAGGAGTACATCAGAAAGATGGCCCCCAAAGACAAATGGCTTGGTGAATACCTCAGGCAGGAGAAAACCGAAAGCGAGGACAAGAAAGAGGAAGGAGAACCATCATGGAGGCACAAGCCGCTGCACGGCGTATACCACAGACAAATAGAAGAAGTGGCTGATATCAAAAAATCCTACCAGTGGCTGGAAAAGGCTGGACTGAAGGACAGCACAGAGGCACTAATCATGGCAGCACAAGAACAGGCACTCAGTACAAGATCAATAGAGGCCAGGGTCTACCACACCAGGCAGGACCCCCGATGCAGACTGTGCAAAGATGCCTCTGAAACAATACAGCACATAACAGCAGGGTGTAAAATGCAGGCAGGAAGTGCATACATGGAACGCCACAACCAGGTAGCTGTCATAGTGTACAGGAACATCTGCCATGAGTATGGGCTGGAAGTCCCAAGGTCAAAATGGAAGACACCTCCTAAGGTAGTTGAGAATGACCGAGCTAAGATCCTATGGGACTTCAAGATCCAGACTGACAAACAGGTGATGGCTAACCAACCAGACATCGTGTTGATCGACAAACAGCAGAAGAAGGCAGTAGTGATAGATGTGGCAATCCCAAGCGACAGCAACATGAAGAAGAAAGAACACGAGAAGCTTGAGAAATACCAAGGGCTGAAAGAGGAGCTAGAAAAGATGTGGAAAGTAAGAGCAGCAGTGGTGCCAGTGGTAATTGGAGCACTGGGGGCTGTGACCCCCAAACTGGGAGAGTGGCTACAGCAGATTCCAGGTAAAACATCAGAGGTCTCTGTCCAGAAGAGCGCAGTCCTAGGAACAGCGAAGATACTGCGCAGAACCCTCAAACTCCCAGGCCTCTGGTAGAGGACCCGAGCTTGAGGATGACACATACCACCCCACGAGGGGGGAGAAAACAGAGTTTATACAGAGTTTGAGGGTTCTGCGCAGTATCTTAGCTGTTCCTAGGACTGCGCTCTTCTGGACAGAGACCTCTGATGTTTTACCTGGAATATATATATATATATATATATATATATGTATATATATATATATATATATATATATATACATATATATATATATATATATATATATATATATATATATATATATATATATATATATATATGTATATATATATATATATATATATGTATATATATATATATATATATATATATATACATGTATATATATATATATATACGTATATATATATATATATACATATATATATATATATATATACATATATATATATATATATATATATATATACGTATATATATATATATATACATATATATATATATATATATATATATATATATATATATATATATATATATATATATATATATATGTATATATATATATATATATATATAACCTTTGTTTTATTTAATTGAAATAGAAACACCTGCTAATCTTCCATTGCTTTTTTTATCTTATAGTGGTTGATGGGAAGCAAGCTTTATAATGTATACCTACTCAACGATTATGAGACTTTTTCTATTTAAATCTCAAAACAATACATTTTATATTTTGCTATTTGTAGCAACAACATTTCCCACTAAAAACACAAAAGTGAGAGTTTCTCTGTTGTAGCTTGTGCAATTTAATTTCACTTTATTGTCTTTATTGATTACATTAATTAAATATGAAGTTATTTAATTTGATTGTAATTAGTTTTTGCCTGTTGCACTTACGCTAGTTACCCAATGAAAGACCCATAAGAGGGGTGGGGGGTAATGTTAAACAAAGTTTCAATGATTAGGCAATTTCTATTCATTCAAGCGTGTCCTAGTTTAATATTTATGGTAAAATAAAGTGTATGCTGAAAGTGAATATAAACCATACACGCTTTTTAAATGAAAATTATTTAGGTCGCCACCCCCCTTTTTTTCTGACATGGTTTCTTCCAAACCCGATTTAAAGCAGAAGCGGGGGGGGGGGGCTTGTTATTATACATCTGCTTTTGTCTTTTCCGGGAAGAAATAGGAAAAGAAAAGTGAAAAAGTGAAAGGTAAAAAAATACATAGAAAAAAAGATGTATATTGAACATACAAACGTATAAAACATGGTTATATGTTGACCGAGCTCCTTATTTCTGTTTACGCTGTCGTGAAACTATGCTAATCTTCAAGCTATTGTTAGCAGCCTGAGAGATCAATATGGAAGGCAGTTAAAATAAGAGCGTTTAATTCTTACACCCTTCGGTTTGTTTCCTACAGGATGGATATAACGAGCTCTCTAAAGTCTCTGCTGTTGGCCATCCGACAGTACAGAGACAGCAGGACTGCTCAGCATGCTGCCCAGCTGCACAAACAAGTGGAGGTGAGTAGCGTCTGACAGATCTTAGCAGCTCACAAACCAAACAGTATTCATCAAGGTTGTAGTAAAGTATATTAAGGCTGTAGTTGCACTATAATTCTGGCTTTATTACCTTACTAACTTTTTGAAGGGTTTCAGATGTAACATTTAATGATACAAATCTCTTTTGAGCAGTTTTTATTGTTTATTATTATTTTTATAACCAATGTAGACTCATAGTTTAGACAAAGACCAGATTTTTGAATAGGCTTTAAGACTAAAGCTGTTCAGATTAAAATGAAATTGAATTTTTTTGTTTTTTTTACCCCATCAAGTCTGCACACTGCATTTATTACACAAATGTCCCACAGCATGATTCTGCCCTTACCATGCTCGATGGTTAATGCTGTTTGAAAAGTCTAAACATTATTTGTTCAATGGTTTTTCTGTAGGAGTCTTGCAGTTTCCCTTTATGTTAGGGGTGTAAATCACATCCATCATGGCGATTCGATTCAGTATCAATTTCCTGACCCAACGATTTGATTATTTTCGATACTCAAGAATACACCACGATACGATTAGATTCATTGGTACATGTTTTTTAACAAGCTAGACAATGTTTCAAATTTGAAATAAATCAATGAAAGCTGTAAAATTGTTCTGAATTTTATTTGAGAAACAGCAAATAACAGAAGTAGCAATGTTGAAATATACCTAGGCCTATGAAAACCTCATTCACGGAAAAATAATAATGCCTCTGTGTTTCCATGACTGTGTTTGAGAGGGTAGTGGCTGAAGGAAGTGAGGTAGAAGGGCAAAATAGGTTTAGCGCCACCGCAGCACGGGAGTCAGAATTACATCCAGGAGCAAATGGATAAAAATAGACCGGAGGGAGAAAAAAAACATGAATCGATACTCTTGTGGACGTGTCGATGCATCGGATCGTCGGCTGTTGGAGCGATGCATCGATACAAAATGATTATTATCTACACCCCTACTTTATTCAATTTAAAGCTTTCAGCTATCTTTTAGCTAATTAACACTCTATGGCTTTAGATAAAGGATGGATACAAGGAATATTCAGCAGAGTGTATAACCATGATGCCTAAATGTTATCTAGTATAATCAAGGAGGTCAAGAAGACTGAATCCTAATTATAAAAGTGAACCAGAATGTGTTTCAGCTAAGTGTTAGTTTAAGGGTGTGCATGTTTATGCCACCATGTAATTGCAGATTTTAATGTTTACATCTTTTGATTTAATAAACATTTTATATGCAGCAGAAATATCACATCTGGTCAAGGTCTTTAAAATTATTCATCAAGATCTTATTTGAACAAGAGCATGTTTGTGTACACTGAAGAGATCCATTATAAGAATAGAATAGAATAGAATTCAACTTTATTGTCACTGCACTGTCATGTGTACAAAGCAAGCTCAACATAATCAAAGGGAAAGGTTAAATGTAAGTTGTTTGTTTTTTTACTAAGGAGTATGTTTCTGATTGGGGTTGAGAAATAGATATTTCTATATAATAAATAGAAATATCTTTGTTAATTTTAAACCAATAAAAGCCTTCTTGTAGTTAAAGAAAAACTTTAAGGTCTCTTTACCTTCACCTTCAGCTCCTTTCATAGACTTTTAATAAGTTTTGAATCAGCACCCTGTCTTTATCTCTCCAAACTTTTAATATGAATTTTCATCAAAAGAACCAAAATTAAAAGATTCCTTACATTTCAAATCTGCCCCGAGTTTGAATGTTTTCGGTTCACCCCTCTGTTGCTTACTTACCTGTTGTGTGTTTCAGGGAATTTCCCATCTGGAATTTGACCGCCTGCTTTCCTCGGCTCACTTTCTACCCACTGAGTGTGTGAGTGGCCTGGTAGAGCTGGCAGGAAACCCAAACACAAGTCCTGCCCTGACCAGCGCCATCATCTCCCTGCTGGCCCAGCTAGGTGAGGGGCCCCACTAAATGGGGCAGTGATTGGGCCTTTTCTGGATCTCCGTCTTTTATGTTTCTCTCTCTGCTGCAGGGAATGATGATGCCAGCCGGGAAATTCTCCACAAAGGTTACAACCTGACCAGCGCCCTGGCTGCTGTCATCCACTGCCACAGCAGCACACCTGGAGAGCCTCTGGTGCTGCAGGTAGGCTCTTAGCCGCCGCTGCTAAATCTGGCCCATGGGCCTATAATGATAGGGTATAACCAGTTCACTTAGAGTAATACCATGTAGATGCATGGGTTGTCAAGGTTACAGTACAAAGAAAAGGTCTGATTTTTATTTATTTTACTACACCTCTGTTTGATTTATTAATTTAAAACATCTGATAGGTTTTCAGATGCTTTTATTCTTGAAAACTTCAAATTACCAGGAAAAGTTGGTGACTGTAGCCTTAATACTCCTTCATGTGGTCATTAATAGCAGATATCCGCTTATGGACTGAATCCTGAAGGATGATGATCAAATCTAGTCTTTTACGGTTTGGAAACAATCATCTGATCCTGAATGTGGAAAAAAAAGGAGATAATTGTAGATTTCTGAAGAAACCGGAGCAAGTTGAAACCTGTTAACATCATGGGAGAAGGAGTGGGGGTGGTTGAGGAGTAATATTACCTTGGTGTTCACCTGGACAACAAATTAGACTGGAGACGCAACAGTAAAGCCGTCTGCAGGAAGGAACAGAGCAGATTGGATTTTTAAGGAAGCTTATGTCCTTCAGTGTTTGCAGCCAGATGCTGAATATCTTTAATCAGTATGTTGGGGAGAGCGTGATTTCTTCCTCCATTATCTGCATTAGAGCCAAGGAATTAAAAAAGCTCAATAAGCCAAATAAGATCAATAAGCTAATAAAGGCCAGCTCTGTTCCAGGAACTACTCTAGAACCTCAGAAGATGATTTCACAAAGAATTAAAATCAAGAACATTATTGACAACAGAGTTGCTAAACTTAAAATGTCCCTCCTCTCAATGATTGTGTTGTAGATGTTTATTATGAGGAGAAATGTCCTCCTTTAGTTGCTGTAGAAAATCCATTCTTTTCTCAGCTTCCTTTTGCACAGAGTTGTGTGAGGATCAGCTCAGGTACAGAGGTGGGGGGTGGGGGTTCTCCACAGGCTGCCATCAACTCTAATGTGTCATGGCCTACTCCTGCAGCAGAGCATGTGAAAGGAGTGGAGCGCTGCGCAGTTCCCGCCCCTGGCTCCGCCTCTCAAAGTTGGGCCTGGACGCTCTGCTCAAAATCCACTCTGCACTCATCTTAATTTTCCTGCCGCTCTGGCGAAATCGCTCCATGCTCGCTCAGATTTTCAGGAGAAGGCATTTTCTGGCATTTTTCCTTCCTGTAAATATGCCAGAGCCCTGGAACACACGCCGCTTGATTTAATGATGTGACCGATACATGTGTATTGTCTCATTTAACTAGCTGTTAAATTATCGCACTGTTTTCCGGCTGTGAACGTAACACCTCGCTCCATTCATGTTGCCCTGCGTTTCCTATTTAATTATTCATTTATTTTACTAGACTACATTAAAAAAGGTCACTTTGCATCCCTTTGCAAATGAGATAATAGGACTCGGGATCCGCGTTGCATTGTGGGACGTGGCGGCCATATTGAGAGCTACGCGAACGTAAACATAGCTCCAATACAACGTTGTTGTTGAAAGAAGAGACATAGAAGTAGAGAGAAAAAAGATGTTAAAATCCCGAAAAGGATCTGGAATTTACCGGGACACATTAAGTAGAGAAGCCAGGGACCGGTATGTTGACAAAATCAGCATTATTTATAATTTGGATCCATATGAAGTTCCAAATCGATGAGTGAGCGCCTATACTTCAAAACAGTTCCGAAGCTACAAGTCCTTGGAGTCTCATGTGCAGTTCACGAATGGATGGGTTCAGGAGCTGCAGATCATAAAGCCAGCAAACAGTGGGAATCATGACGATCGAGCCCTATAGCCTATAATGCACACAATTCAAAATCAGGCTCTTACCACAATGTTCACTTTATGTAAAAGTTTTAAGGATGAAAAACTGTGGGCCTGCAACCTTTTTTCAGTTTAAAAACATGGAAAACAAATCACACTTAAATCAAATGTTAAATCAAATGTAATCCAACATTTTTTATTGACGTTGTGAGCGCTTCGGAGCGAACTGGAGCGCAGCAAAATCCTCGCTCCGGTCTTTGAATTGAAAACCGCTCTGCGCTCCACCGTATTTCGTCCACTCCGCTGCAGCGCTCGCTCCACACTCCGTCCCACTCACATGCTCTCTCCTGAAGGTGATTTCTATGCCTTGGGCCTGATGTGCATAGATTCCAGTTAGAAGGTGCTAAATTGTATGTTACCTTGGTTTTGGTAACAGGAACAGGAAATGTTGTGGGTTAAGAGCTCTGCAAATATTAAGATGTACAAACTGATTTGATGACTGATGACTGCGCCACTGCCCAACCAATCTGATAATTTGCATATAAAGGGGAGATAAGAACGTTGCCTCCTAACATGAGAAAGGAGAAAATAACAAAAGAAATAAGCATAATGAGCAAAAGGAAAAGATAAAAAAAGAAAGTCTTGCTTTACTCTGTAGAGTAGTACTGTGTATTTTATTTTCTTCTTGTTTTCCAGTGTCTTCAGGTGCTGCAGAAGCTGACGTACAGCACTCATAGCTCCACTATGAGTGATTGATTATTGGGTAATCATCAGAACTATGACTCGGAGTCGTTCAGATAGAGCTTCATAATCAAACTTCCTGTCGTTGAGGTTGGTTTTATATTATTAAGTTGAATAAATATTCTAAGACAGATAAAGACATTGTTAGATTAGACTGTTTACAACAATGCACTCTCACTCTCTCTGCTGATGGAGACGCCTTAGAAAGTCTTCCTTTAGTGATTTTTTTTTTTCCGCGAAGGGACTGAATCTATATGATAACTAATTGCTCTTTGAATTAAATAACTAGTTGTTCCCATCTGGGTTGGAACCACTGATCTTTATATATTCCCTGGATTTCTGATTTCCCGTTGTTGGTACTGTACTCCCTAGTTAGAGCGGTCACAATGTAAACAATCCGTGCGCTACAGCATGGAACAATGATGATGTTCTCATTTTCAGGGGGACTCAAGACTTTTAAAATAAAGATAAATTCATCACTTCGACACACACTTGCTGTTTCATAGCATAAGTAGATTCCTCTAACTTATAATAAAAATCTTCAGCAGGCGTTGATCTAACAGAACTGGCAGCCTTGCGAGGCAAGGGCTCAAACATGTACGGCTGGAAGCCTTCTACACCAAACCAAGCTTCTGCCGCCCTGGCGTCCTTTTTCACAACATCATCGTCCCCGCTTTCCTCCTCTAAATAAAAAATGTATGATGGAAGAGACTCATCCACGACCTCCGACACTAAACTCTCCTCCTCTTGCATGTTTCCTCTGTCCATAGCGTTCCTTGACAGCGTCATTTCTAAGTCACCAATTTAGTGCTACTTGGTCCCAATAGAATTTCCCATTGGGAACCTGCTAGCACTAAGTTGCTAACTGGTTAGCAAGATTCTTCTGACAAACCGGCTATAATCAAACTTGCTTGTTATCCTTCCTCCACAACAACCCCACCCCCTTGATAATCGACCAATCACATTCTCTTTATTCACTCGTGTAAAGTCGGGCACTACTCGGGAGAATTCAGAAATGCAACGATTTGAACAGCCGCTTCCCTACGACTACGACATATTAAGCCTCATTAGCTTTGGTTTACACAGCCTGACTATTCATGCTTAGTAATGAGACTTTCTTAGACATTGTTTTAAATTTTTAAATTAATGATTTTTTTTAATGTCAATTTTAAAGAAAAATGTAGTTTTGTTTTAAATTGATGAATGAATGATGATTACTTTATGCCAGAGCTGCATAAGACAGATTTATTTAACCTGTATGTAATTCATTTATCCTCATTCATCCTAATTTATCGGCCTGATCAACTCTTTGCATAACTCATATCTACAGCCTGACCTAACGGGATCTTAGGATCTGTCTTTAATGTGTTTCTAATTTTCAAAGGACAACGTGAGGCGGATTTACCGAACTCTGTTCAACCTCATGGCTCACAACAGTCTGACTGTGGTGATCTTTGCACTGTCCATTATGGCCAGCCTCACTTTGAATGAGAAGGTGGGAGAGAAGGTAAGTAGGAACAACTCTCTCCTGTTTTTATCTAAAAAACAAACAAAAGGTGAAGAAACTCTGTTTTATCTTCCTAAAGTTAGCATTTTTGTTGTTTTGGGCCTTCTTTGAGTTTACTGGAAGATGCATTTCAACACCAAGGATTCCCCTAATTTATAGCATATGTTGCAGCTGTGCGTTGTTTTCCATTCTGGAAGAAACTGTCAGCATTATTTTGCTTTTCTTAAGAGGTGCTGAACTTCAGATGACTTTTTTATTTTTGTTTTAGGTTCTTTTTATTTCCCATCAGTCGGTTAATTTTAAGCACAATTCTCAACATTTTTTTCCTGCAGTTTTTTGATGCACAAAACATCCATCAAACTTTCCAGCTGGTGTTCAACATCATGGTGAACGGTAACGGCTCTCTGACCATGAAGTACGCTGTGAATGTCCTCGTCGATCTGTTGAAGAGCTCCAAAATAGCAGATTACCTCACCAAGTGAGCTCGTTTTTAATGCCCTTTACACTTAGTGTTTACCACTAGAAGCTGCACTGGGCATCTGTCTGAAAAACCAAATCTCTATTTCTAGGTATCAGCACCTCTCAGCATGTGTCTCGCAGGTTTTGGGGCTGCTGCACTGTGAAGACCCTGACTCTGCAGCCACGGTGAGACGCATACCTTTGAATGAGCTTGACCTCTAAACAAACATGAAGCAAAGCATGCTATGTCCAGGACATCCTGCTTTATTGGGACTCCAGCTTTGAATCTGTTGGCATTTGTTTCTACTGACAGATTTATTGCATTTATCGGGCAAAAGGCAGCAGAATGTTGACAGGGAATGGGGTTGTGGTGGATAAGTTGGTTTAAAAAAAAAGAAAACTGCTTTCTTAGCTCTGCATTTAAATGTGGCCTGAAGGATAATATAATCACCGGCACAGGGGGAGGGTATGCACAATCAAACAATACTTTTTAGCCAGCCCTTTCTGCACATACACTGCAAAAAACTGAAATCTAAAGAAGTTATTTTTTTCTTCAATCAAGGGGGAAGAGAGACACTTTGTCAATGGAACAAGAAGATTTATATTTAAAATTTAATAATAAAAAACAATTGAATTGTCTTATTTCAGGTGCATGTTATCTAAATGTCTGATTTTAGGAGGAACTATACTCATTCCATTGACAAATCATGTTATTTACCTACTGCAATTTAGGGTAAATACAGTTAATTTAAGACATTTTAACTTATTCTATATGGTTTTTTGCAGTGTAACAGGAGAGGGTACTGTATGTGATGACGGTTAGCTAGAGAAGGAAAGCCGGAAAAACGGCTCTGATGTCCAAAAAAAAAAACGAAACAAAAACTGAAAAGGAAGCAGGATAGAAATGAAAAATAAATTGAAGAGGAAGTAGGATAGAAACATTTTAGGAATAGGGAAAACTTTCAAGTTATTTAAAGACGGGAGGTAATTTATGACAGGCAATCATATTTGGGCCTGTAAATGTCAGCTAAAGCTACCGGTGGTTAAAGTCGTAGGGAAGTCATATTTAAATGTCAAATCATTCCGGCTTAAACATGTATATAAATGTTTTCTTTATCAGAATATATTGTCCCAAAATTTAGAAAATGTTTGTGTGAAAAAACAAAAAAAACAATCGTGTCTTAAAATCTGTGTTTTGTTTTTTTTAATCTTATGCAGGCCAGTTAGTTCTACGTCAGCTTGTATACCTTAATTCAGCCAATCATATATCAATTGTCATCTGTTACTCAATTTTTTTTTTTGGTCATAGCATCTTGATTGATATGTCGCAGCTAATATATACTGACTTTTACTTCTTTGAACTTGAAATTTAACCCATTCAGATGCACAACACAAGCCAAACACATGAACACAGAGTAAACATAACAGTCAAGAAAACACATCAGCCCCATTGACAGCTCCTCTCCCAGTTTACAGGTTTAGACGGTATATACTGCCGAAAGGGGCAGCGGCCCCTAAATGGCATCAGCCGTTCATCAATGGTGACATTTGGCCCAGGGTTGTACAGCAGGGGGAGGCGGCGTACCCACTTGTCCCACACTGTCCTGATGGCCGCTAGTTTGTCTCTCTGCCGTCGGAAATGATGTGAAAGTTTTTCAGAGACGTTGTTGCACAGAACATTTCTCTGCCAGTTTCTCAGAAACCACACTGGCAAAGCTATGATTATAGTGTCCCGCCTCCAATTTGTAGCAGATAGACACATGGTCAAATGTGCAAAAAAATTAGAGCAGACAGTGTTGAAACACATAAACAATGCGGTTCCCATACAACGTTTGAACATTTTTGTCAACACTATTCTCATTTTCTTGCACAGTTGACACTCTGATGCTCTGGGTAACAACACTCTGTCCTCCTCCTGTCTAGGCCTGCTGTGTGTGTGTGTGGGTGCTTGAATGGGGTACACACAACATCAATTTCCACACTTCTTTTAGCCCCGGACATCTTATATGTAATATAAATGTGTATTCTGATATATGTTCTTCACAGAAAATGAGCCAAAGTCAGTGACTATCAGTTTGAAAAATGTATCCTTTGTATTATTTTTCTTTTAATAAAAACTGGAAACAGGTCCCACAGACCCAAAACCCCACAAGGGTTAAAAAAAATGAAGCAAATAAATCCTAATCCACAAACATCCTTATTCACTTACATTTTTCCGTTGTATGCTCACATTGCATCTAAAGATATCAGACAGGTTTTCAATTCAAACAATGGATATAAAATAATACATTATAGAAAACAACGGCTTAAATCATATTGTAGGGCATCAAATCGCTGTCAGTTTATTCTGTCAAAGAGGCTTTCCTTAGGAATTTTAAAAGTCCAGCAGGTGTCAGTATTCAGTGACACAGTATCGACACAATATCAAAACAGTTTGCTAATGTGTTGAACGCTTCATGCCGCCTCATGATCCCATCACTAACGGACAGTATTGTCCCAAAGAACAAACAAACGTCCAAAATAATCCCCTAGTTATCAGGCATTTGATGAGTTTTGCTAAACTTTTTAAAGTTTCACGCTTACCTGTTTCCAAACTGCACAACATGCTTGTTCCCGTCAATAAATTGTCTGTAAAGATATTAGATATTCCAACAACAACAAATCAAAGTTTATTTTTATAGCACTTTACAACAACACCAGGAAGACCAAAGTGCTTCACAGAAAGATAAAAAAATTGCAAAACTAAAATCATAAGAATAAAACAATGTGTCCTAAGTTTTAAAAGCCCGTTTAGGTGCATATCAGTGAGAACCAGCAGATCGAGCGACAGGCTGTTCCACAGTTTAGGTACGGTAACCACAAAGGAATGATCGCCCCACTGTTTATACCGGGACCTAGGAACGTCCAGAACCATTTGATCAGCAGACCAGAGAGCTCTGCTGGGAGCGAGACCATGAAGGGCTTTAAAAACAAATGTTAAAACTTTAAAATTGATCCGAAAACGGACCGGGAGCCAGTGCAGGGAGGAGAGGATGGGAGTGATGTGGCTTTGCCTGGATGAGCCAGAGAGGAGACGAGCTGCTTTATTCTGTACCAACTGTAACCGTTGGAGTGACGACTGTGGGAGGCTAAAAGCCTGATTAAGCACCAGTCATCTCTTACGTGCCAAATGGAAAGACAATTTTAAAGGGGAAATTAAATGTTCAACCAAATGACACTTAATTCAGGAGATTGTGTCTTACTATTATCAATAGTTACATAACAAATGTGAAAAATATAAACGTAAAAGAAAAAAAATTCATACTTTGTTTTATAATTTTTTGGTAATGGTCCCGCTGTGTTGCAGTACCTCAAACGGTGATGTTACGGGGTTCGTCTATGATTTAGCTAGCAATTGTATACATTGGATGTGATACATCACAACCATAAAACACTTAAAACATTTGGTGATGATGGACGACGAAGCTGAAAGGACACTGAAGCGTCTAAATCCCATTGCTTATGCTTTTGAGCCCGTTCAGCGTGTGGTTCCAGGAGTAGGAAGGAGAAAAGATGCTGTTTTGAAGCAAAGGTTCTCACTATCCTTGCTACCTCACAGAACACCACTATGGCGATTATGTAAAATACGACTTTTGAGTCTGGCAAGCTAGCGTTCCATCCGACCGCCAGCTAAAGCATGAAGTTGCTCTCAGTCTTTTTAATATTACCGCCTATGAGCTGGACTACACTTATGTTTGCAGGTATTAATTAATCAACTATACCCCTAACTCCAAAACAAACCTCCATTGTTAGAGCTTAGTTCTCCAACTTTATCTCTATCTGAGCCTCTTGATAACACATATTTATAACTCAAGCAACAGCAGCCATCAGGATGAACACATCCATGTAGCAAATCATCCCTAAAAGCCTGGCTATACTCCAGCAGCAGTGTGTCGCTGTAAGCTTGTTGCAGATATTTTTGATTTATGCCCAATATTGAAGCGTGGCCTCTGCTATGTTATTCCACACCACAACGCAAGAGGGACAATCATGAACTAGCTGTGGGTCTGGATACGGCCGAGGCGGTGAGGAAGTGGGGGCAAATCTGTGCGAAAATGGAGGGACATGAGGGCCAAAAAGAGCGGGGATCCAGGTGGAAAAAGGGTCCCAGCGATCTTGCACACCTTGCTCTTATAGCTGGTCCAACTTCACGAGTCGTTTTCAACAATGGCAGTCATACAAACAAAACAAGCCGCTAAGGTACCAAACAGGAAATACGCATAGAGTGGATATAGACCAATCCTGTCTGTGGTCACCTACAACTGCAGAGAGTTGCATTAGAGTCTGCAGAAGGGACGGAGGCATATCTTCGTTTACTGCGACACACGCAGACGACCTGGTTTCTGAGTATAAATCGCCCTTAAGCCACCAGCTACCCCAGCGGGTCTAAAACTCCAGAGAAACGGTCTATTGTTACCCTGATTCCCCGTTCCCACAACAGGCAGGCGATTTATCCTAAGGTCCCAGCTCTCCCTCACCATCCTGCTACTAAATACAAAATTATTCCTTTTTGAATATTACTCATAATTAAAAGGTTTGTTAACAAGATGTGTCATTTACTTATTTCTATGGAATATTGCTTGACTGTGTGAGGGAGACAGACATACACTTTGTGATGGAACAAGACAAAGTAAGAATTTTAAACTACTGTGGTTTAGGGCTGGGCCGTAAATTGCATTTGGAATATAATCGCATTTTAGAAAAATGCAATTTTCAATTTTGTCACAACACATTTAACAAGAGTAAAACACTAGTTTTCTCCCTCGAACCGTTTAGGTGGCAGTAATACGATTAAAGTAGACGTGATGTCACACAAGAGATATTGGAGAGTTGCAGCTAGCTCCTAGATCTATGCATTATAGCAGAAGTAAGATATTTTTCATGCAAATGTTACAGTAAAGTCCTGCAACACTGGGCTCTGGAAGAAGACTTTCAGGGTCATGAAACCCTGGAGTAAAACATAGACACGCTTGTGCTTAAAGCAAAGGAAAATTGCAATATTGAAAAATAATTATTGAAATTTTGATTTCAGGGAGGATTGTTTAGCCCTTGTGACGTCACAAAACCTATACAGCCAGAATGGTTTACATTTCTGCTGATGACCTTTTCACTGGTTATTTTTGGGAAATGTATCGCAGAGAGACATGAAAAGTGAGTCCTTACAGAGGAAAATGTGGAGCGTATTTTCCTTTTTGAAATTAGCATATATTTCCTTAAGGCAAAACTATCTTCCAAAGGCAAAAGGATAATTTACGTCTAAGATAAGAAAAAGCATTTCCTTTATTTTATATGGCTGTAATGTGACTACAACCCCCTCAGAAAGTAGTTTAATAATCCCCTCTACAATATCATATGAATTGTCATAGATGCATCTTTTTGTCACACAAACTGGCAAAGAGCAAAACCTGTGGCTGGTAAATTAAGGAAGTTAAAATATGAAATAAAATATAAAAATAAAAATACTTGCATGTTTGTCTGTATAAAGGTGTCAGTCAAGCAGGTGAGAACAGGATGGCGCGCCTCAGACGAAGTTAGTGCTGCTAATTACACCTCCGCAGGGGTGGGGGGGGCATTCAAAGGACCCACACCCGACGGCTCATTTTGGAGGTGGTTTCTGTGTCCCATGTCTGTTAATGCTAATCAAGCAGGCTTTTATGAACTTACTTCATCTATTAGTCTTTTTCAGCATTCCCGCAGATCCTGTCTTCATCCTCTGACATGGGAGCTGGCTCGGAGCTCCTCTAGCTGGCTGTGTTTCCTGGACGGGGCCGCCTTTTACAGCTGCTTTTTGTATCTCTGCTTCTGTCTCCTTGAACCCCAGTCGCCTTCAGCAGATGGCCGCTCACACTGAGCCTGGTTCTGCTGGAGGTTTCTTCCTGTTCAAAGGTAGTTTTTCCTCTCCACTGTCGCTACAAGCATGCTTAGTGTGAGGGATTGCATTCAAGTCAATGAGTGGATGCAATCAGCTGGTTTTCCTTAGATAGAAAACTTTGAATCAATCCGACTGTATGATCTGGTTTAATTGTCAAGTACCTAGAGATGTGTTGTGAATTGGCGCTATATAGATAAACTGAATTGAATTGAACACTTCACCATCCACTCGCACAGCCCACTGCTCCAGCTTTCTCTTAATGCTGTGACCTTATCAGAAAGAATAAAACGTGTTTGGACCTTATAGGAACATTTTTAAGATGTTTAGTTTGTCAAAAAATAACCCGGAATGACCCAGTACTGCGTACCAGGGGCCGTAAGCCATGGCCAACCTGAGAGTGTGGTGAGACAGATGTGCAATGTTTACATCTCACACACACTCAATCGTGTCTTGCGCGCATTCAACTCTGGAAAAATTGTGCTCCGCCAGCTATGCAGCTGCAGAAATCAGTCTTTTCCTGCAATTGGCTCCAAGCTGTTCAGCAGCTTATTGCAGGGCTGTCTCGGCCTTTGCTGTTTGATGCACTAAATATGGCTGATTGAAACCTCAGTCTGTATTTGACACTTGGTCTGAGCTCTGTTTGTGTGGTTGACTGCATCACTGCGGTGTGGAACCACTGGGTTTGCTGAAACGTACAGGAAGCCCAGGATGCTCAAAAATTGTCCCTCAGCTCGTCTGCATTGTTGGTTCTGCCGTCTCTCACACCATAGTGAGTTAGGCAGGTGTTGGTCCCTTTGGTAGTTTGGGTCAGTATCGCGTCATGTTGGAAAATGGAACCAGCACTTCTGTGAAGCTAGTCAGCTAAAGGAAAAAGGCCGCACTCTATTATGTCCTGGTAGAAAACACAATAAACCAGAATCAACAGGTGATGAAGCCGCCAAATCTGGTCGTAACGTTTGCTTAATGATGCAGATCTTAAAGACGAAACCTTGTTAACCTTAAAGCTAATGCCTGATCTGATGTTTTTTGTTTTTCTTTAACTGTGCAGGTTTAATGAAACAGAGCGTCTGCTGAAGGAGGTGCAGACGGCTCACATGTCTCTAAACAAACAGAACAACGCTCTGAAGAAAGACCACAAAGTGCTTTAGCAGCAGAAGGACAGGTAGGAAACCACAACTTGGATTCCCTTCATCACAGCTGGAGGCTTTAAGGGCAGTTTACTTTCTGTATGTGAACCAAATAAATATCCAAAGCTTTTCTAATCCCTCTGCTGTTTAGAATCACATCAACGCTGCAGGAAAGAGAGGAGGAGATCAAATCCCTTCAGTCGGACTTGAAGAACAAAAACAGTGACATCACAGGTCAGTCTGAGCCGTTCATGTGGTGAAGCCGCAGTGATTTAGCCTCTTAAACTGAGTTATAGTTTGATAATATCAGCTGTAAATCTTTGGAATGCCTCCTTTTATGCTGTTTATTTGTAATTGTGGCCTGTTAGGTCTACACGCAGAGCTGCGATCTAAAGAGGAGGAGCTGAAGCTGGAGGAGCAGAAGAGGAGGGACCTGGAGGAGACGGTGGACCTTCTCAGGAAGGAACTGAGCAAGACGGAACAAGCCAGGAAGGACGCCAGCATCAAGGTAAAAGTTTAGCAGTTAGCCTTTGTCCTGGTTACCCTACAGCTTAAAAAGGAGGGTTTATTTCAACCAAAGCTGTTTGTTATTTACTGGTTCTATAAAACCCGGTTAAGAGCGGCTTAGCCTGCTCCAGCTTTAGAACCAGTAAAGTTTGTGGTGAGCGTTAATCCACACAGATCGATACATTTTCTATTCTTCCTGCAGTCAGATTTATAACCACTAACTGAGGCTGCGTTTCCGAACACCAAGCACACAGCTAGGGCTGGGTACCGAACTTCGGTTCTTTTATGGTACCGACCGAAATGCTTCGGTTCTACAGAGTATCGAAACATGCCTCGTCTTTCGGTACCAAGTTTCGGTGATTGGCTGTAACACTTAACGTGATTGCGTCATCCAGGAAAAATACACAGGTGGTCCCGCCTACAGCCAGGGTTCATGTGTATCTGTTGTGAACTGGTTGTGAGCAATCATGGAACCCCTTTAAAATGCCCCCCAGGCCAAAAGTGCGGCTTCACTTTATTAAGACTGATGCCAATAGTGCGCAATGCAATACATCGTGCACGGAAACAATTTAAGAGCAGAAAGTTGCTCGGTGTTTGACTGCAAGAAGAGCGGACCGCAGCCGGCGCGACCATCCTCCTCTCAGCAGGCCGTAGGCAGAGCAAAGCCAGAGCGGAGTGAATCATGCTGCTTTCAAACTGGACGCAGCAGGAGCTGCAAAATCACGTCTGCTGCTTCCTTTTTTGCTGCTTGTACCAGTTTAGTTCTGACGCTGTGATCAGTGGGAATAAAGTAGTTTTATTATGTTTTTAAGTGGGAATATCCACCTGAAAACTTAATCAGTGCAGTCAGTTCATCCTGCCTTCCAATATTTCTGTCGGAGCCGCTCAGACCCCCACATACCAGCGGTGCGCTGTCAGTAGGATCCCATTCAACGGGCTTGTTTGTCAGACATTGTAATTTTTCTAAAGGAAAACTGCTAAGTAAAAAGGTCCTCACAACGTAACAGTGAATATTAGACACTGAATTTTTTTTTATGTAAGAGGAAAAATGTAAATGGAAAAATCAGAGCTTAAAATAAAACTCAAGATTTGTACTTTTTTATGTTGTGTAATTTTCTTTTTTTTCCGAATTGATATTATAAAACTGGTATCGAAAAAAAGTATAGTTCAGGAACCGGTATCGAAGTGAAGGTATCGGTATTGGTACCGGAACCGAAAATTTTTGAACAATACCCAGCCCTACACACAGCTGACCTGCGCTTTATGCTTAACTGGATTTATACGAATCATGTGAGGCAGGATCTGAGGTTTTCCCTCTGCTAAAGCAAGTTAAGACCCTTAGAAGAAACTCAGCTTATCCTGCCTGGAGAAAATCAGAGTGTATACAAAAAGACATTTTGTTCAGTACATCTCTCAAGACATTTCCAATTTTAAAGTGCAGCAGGAGATTATGAATATATTAAATGATTAGACCTGGAAGTTATAGTTAATTAATAGTTCATTGAAATCAAGGGTAGAAAAAGTGGCGGCTGGCCAATGGAGGGCGCTAGGGCGCCGCCCCACACCCAATGACCCTGATTAAGACATACAAAAAAAAGGTTTTTACTTCTTCTGTTATTTAATTTTAAATTAAAACGTAAAATATTTCAAATTATATCTCAACATATTTTTTAGATGTGCAAGATAAATATTTAATCATTAATGACTAGTGAAGCGTCATTACATATTCTGTCGGACTGGTGGCGTATTTCCGCCCTGGGGCGCAAAAATCTTTGCCATTGACTCTCATTAAAAGTTGTACCTGCACAATAGCTCCTCTGCAATACAAAGGTATAGGAGAGCTCAGGACGCAGGAAAGCTGCGCCCCGAGCTCTCCTATACCTTTGTACGTAGCTGACAGGAAGTGTATTTCCTCTCCACATTCCTCCACAGCGCTGACGTTTTGCAGGTAATTTACAGTTCGAGTCGTTGGGTTGGAGATGCATTGGAGGGAAAGAGAGAGAAATAGTGCAAGAAAAATCTTTTTCCAAGACCTGGTTTAGCAAGAAGGCTTGGCTAGCAGCATGTAGCTCTATCCTGCTTTCCCTGCCTGCTTTTTCAAACATCAGGATCTGAGCCAGCATGGATAAAGACAGCTAGGACTGACTTAAAGCACTTTGTAGAAAAGACAAAGAAGATTAAACAACCTGGGATTCACATGGGAAATAATATAATATACTGTAATTTTTCTAGATGTTTGTTAATCTGCATAGTTGCTCATAAATAAACACATTGTCAGAAAAGAAATAGTTTTTATATATTAAAAAGATATAAAGCTGACCAATAGATTCTCAATTAGTAAACTGGTACATTATTTTTTTATTTTTGTGACATCATATTGGACCATGCAAAACACAGTTTCCTTCACAAAGCCTCAGAAGGGCAAGATTTATGGACAAAATGTAAAGCTGTTCATGAAATGATGTTTGGTTTTTATGTTTTTTGTTGTTGACATTAGGGCTGGGTATTTTAGCCAAAGTCCTGAATCGATTCGATTTTGATTCATACAGTTCTAAAGTGATTAATTTCGATTCGACCTGTTTTTACAATAATCAAAGTGGTTCAGCTGTGTTTAAAAATGCTCCTGTATTTTATCTTTTCCTGTCATATTAAACACCAAGTGCAAACTTGTAAATCAGACAGTTTAAACTTGAGATGTGAACAAAACAAAACTGTCTCAAAAACTTGTTTGTGAAAAAGTGAAGCCTCGCTCGAGCAAGCTGACGTGACACAGAGGGGACACGGCAGACGTGTGAGCTGCATGAGCTGCAGCCTTGTCTGTAACAACT
Source organism: Cyprinodon diabolis (assembly GCA_030533445.1). NCBI lineage: Eukaryota > Metazoa > Chordata > Actinopteri > Cyprinodontiformes > Cyprinodontidae > Cyprinodon > Cyprinodon diabolis. The sequence continues at coordinate 7,833,565 of CM060082.1, forward strand.
ACAGGATGTTTGCTGCTCAGCCCCCATTTGATAATGTCTTCAGTCATCTTATATTTGCAGCTGTCTGGCTTGAAGTCGTCTTGTGTGCATCTTTCCAGCTCATTTGATTGTGAACGTCACACGTGTCACTATAAAACTAATCCATCTCCTTTCCTAGACAATGATTTTGCAAAAATGTAAAGGAATCGATCCAAAATCGATTAAATCGATTTTTTAACCAGCCCTAGTTGACATTCATATAAATATACTGGTGTGATAACTTAAAGTATGTTTGATTGGTTTTTAGTACGCGTCTATTTTGAATTTATAGCCCCCCCAGGAGAAAAGTCCACCAGCCGCCGCTGGGTAAAACTGGTTATTTATTATCTTATCTTCACTTGCTTACTGACCAGTAAGCAAGTGAAGATCCAGTTGTCTTTCACCAATTTAGTAATTTAGGCTATGGCTCTTAGCAACGTTATTAATCACCAACCAAATAAATGTGTCTCTGTTTATTGGGATGCTACTGAAAAAAGAATGAATCCAGCCTGAGTGATGAATTATTCACTGTGTAAAATTAACACTAATCACCCCAAATTAAATTACAATGGTGCCTTTATTAGCTACAATCACACAGTTTTATATCTAATAACTAAGCAAAACACTAAACACTAATGAAAATAAGCAAAATTAAAGAAATAAAAGGAGAAGAGGGGTTTAAGAGTCCGTTCAAAGTCTGAGTGTATGCAAAAGGAAATTTCGTGGAGTACAGCTCCCTTGTCATTACCAATTCCAAAGTGAAACAGTGATAAAATGTAAACATAAGACTGGGGAATGATTAACAGTTTTCCAACATTCAGCACTTGTTTTTTAAAACCCCTTTTTATATAACATTCAGCAGTCTAATGGCAGCGGGGAAGAAGCTGTTCTGGAACCTGCTGGTGGCCCTGCACCCAATGCTTCGAAGCCTCTCGCCAGAAGGCAGCAGGGAGAACAGTCCATGGTGGGGGGGTGAGGGGTCAGTTATAATGTTACAGGCACGGGACATGCCGCACTGGGATGAAATGTCTGTAATGGAGGAGCCCCGATGGTCCTCTCTGCAGTTCTCACTACTCCTCTGCTCAGTCTAGATCCTCTCGCTGGATACCGTTCTATTCCTTTTAAATTTTAGTTAGTTTTGATTTGTTGTATTTTTCTGCCATTCTGTGGCCTATAATATGGCCTAAAATACGATGCAGGCTCTAGGATTTCTTTGGTTGATTGATTTTATTGATCTCACAGTGGAGAAATGTACTTGTTTTTTATATATATATATATATATATATATATATATATATATATACACTCACCGGCCACTTTATTAGGTACACCTGTCCAACTGCTCGTTAACACTTAATTTCTAAGCAGCCAATCACATGGTGGCAACTCAGTGCATTTAGGCATGTAGACATGGTCAAGACAATCTCCTGCAGTTCAAACCGAGCATCAGTATGGGGAAGAAAGGTGATTTGAGTGACTTTGAACGTTGCATGATTGTTGGTGCCAGAAGGGCTGGTCTGAGTATTTCAGAAACTGCTGATCTACTGGGATTTTCACGCACAACCATCTCTAGGGTTTACAGAGAATGGTCCGAAAAAGAAAAAACATCCAGTGAGCGGCAGTTCTGTGGGCGGAAATGCCTTGTTGATGCCAGAGGTCAGAGGAGAATAGCCAGACTGGTTCGAGCTGATAGAAGGGCAACAGTGACTCAAATAACCACCCGTTACAACCAAGGTGGGCAGAAGAGCATCTCTGAACGCACAGTACGTCGAACTTTGAGGCAGATGGGCTACAGCAGCAGAAGACCACACCCGGTGCCACTCCTTTAAGCTAAGAACAGGAAACTGAGGCTACAATTTGCACAAGCTCATCGAAACTGGACAATAGAACATTGGAAAAACATTGCCTGGTCTGATGAGTCTCGATTTCTGCTGCGACATTCGGATGGTAGGGTCAGAATTTGGCGTCTACAACATGAAAGCATGGATCCATCCTGCCTTGTATCAACGGTTCAGGCTGGTGGTGGTGGTGTCATGGTGTGGGGAATATTTTCTTGGCACTCTTTGGGCCCCTTGGTACCAATTGAGCATCGTTGCAACGCCACAGCCTACCTGAGTATTGTTGCTGACCATGTCCATCCCTTTATGACCACAATGTACCCAACTTCTGATGGCTACTTTCAGCAGGATAATGCACCATGTCATAAAGCTGGAATCATCTCAGACTGGTTTCTTGAACATGACAATGAGTTCACTGTACTAAAAAGGCCTCCACAGTCACCAGATCTCAATCCAATAGAGCATCTTTGGGATGTGGTGGAACGGGAGATTCGCATCATGGATGTGCAGCCGACAAATCTGCGGCAACTGTGTGATGCCATCATGTCAATATGGACCAAACTCCCTGAGGAATGCTTCCAGCACCTTGTTGAATCTATGCCACGAAGAATTGAGGCAGTTCTGAAGGCAAAAGGGGGTCCAATCCGTTACTAGCATGGGGTACCTAATAAAGTGGCCGGTGAGTGTGTATATATATATATATATATATATATATATATATATATATATATATACACACACACACAGTGGGGCAAAAAAGTATTTAGTCAGCAACCAATAGTGCAAGTTCTCCCACTTAAAAAGATGAGAGAGGCCGGTAATTTTCATCATAGATATACCTCAACTATGAGAGACAAAATGAGAAAAAAAAATCCAGAAAATCACATTGTCTGATTTTTAAAGAATTTATTTGCAAAATATGGTGGAAAATAAGTATTTGGTCAATGACAAAAGTTAATCTCAATACTTTGTTATATACCCTTTGTTGGCAATGACAGAGATCAAACGTTTTCTGTAAGTCTTCACAAGGTTTTCACACACTGTTGCTGGTATTTTGGCCCATTCCTCCATGCAGATCTCCTCTAGAGCAGTGATGTTCTGGGGCTGTCGCTGGGCAACACGGACTTTCAACTCCCTCCAAAGATTTTCTATGGGGTTGAGATCTGGAGACTGGCTAGGCCACTCCAGGACCTTGAAATGCTTCTTACGAAGCCACTCCTTCGTTACCCGGGCGGTGTGTTTGGGATCATTGTCATGCTGAAAGACCCAGCCACGTTTCATCTTCAATGCCCTTGCTGATGGAAGGAGGTTTTCACTCAAAATGTGACGATACATGGCCCCATTCATTCTTTCCTTCACACGGATCAGTCGTCCTGGTCCCTTAGCAGAAAAACAGCCCCAAAGCATGATGTTTCCACCCCCATGCTTCACTGTAGGTATGGTGTTCTTTGGATGCAACTCAGCATTCTCTCTCCTCCAAACACGACGAGTAGTTTTTACCAAAAAGTTCTATTTTGGTTTCACCTGACCATATGATATTCTCCCAGTCATCGTCTGGATCATCCAAATGCTCTCTAGCAAACTTGAGACGGGCCTTGACATGTACTGGCTTAAGCAGGGGGACACGTCTGGCACTGCAGGATTTGAGTCCCTGGCGGCGTAGTGTGTTACTGATGGTAGCCTTTGTGACTTTGGTCCCAGCTCTCTGCAGGTCATTCACTAGGTCCCCCCGTGTGGTTCTGGGATTTTTACTCACCGTTCTTGTGATCATTTTGACCCCACGGGGTGAGATCTTGCGTGGAGCCCCAGATCGAGGAAGATTATCAGTGGTCTTGTATGTTTTCCATTTTCTAATAATTGATCCCACAGTTGATTTCTTCACACCAAGCTGTTTACCTATTGCAGATTCAGACTTCCCAGCCTGGTGCAGGTCTATCATTTTGTTTCGGGTGTCCTTTGACAGCTCTCTAGTTTTGGCCATGGTGGAGTTTAGAGTGTGACTGTTTGAGGTTGTGGACAGGTGTCTTTTATACTGATAACAGTTTCAAACAGGTGCCATTAATGAAGGTAACGAGTGGAGGACAGAGGAGCCTCTTACAGAAGAAGTTACAGGTCTGTGAGAGCCAGAAATCTTGCTTGTTTGTAACTGACCAAATACTTATTTTCCACCATATTTTGCAAATAAATTCTTTAAAAATCAGACAATGTGATTTTCTGGATTTTTTTTGTCATTTTGTCTCTCATAGTTGAGGTATATCTATGATGAAAATTACCGGCCTCTCTCATCTTTTTAAGTGGGAGAACTTGCACTATTGGTTGCTGACTAAATACTTTTTTGCCCCACTGTATATATATTATATGTGAATATGAAAGCTGAACTATTTTGTTTATTTGCAGGATTATTGTACAGGTTTAATGCACAGGGTGTTTACATGGGTATTTTTATAGATGGGTATTTGCCTTTATAGCTAGATAAATACTATATATATCGCATTATGGTCCGTTCCACTCTTCACCTGGTGTGAGTAGCCTGTAATGTTTGATATTTCAAACTCAAAGATTAAATCATAGAAAAAGAAAACTTGTCAACAAAGCAAATATGTAAAATGCTAGTTTCTTTTAAGCATTGTAGTTAGTAATCTTTATCATCTGTCATTATTCTTTGCATTACTGCCACCTGCAGGCAGTTTTAAGTACATCCATTTCACCTGCAACTGGTTTAAGTGTGAACAGAGCCGGCGCTATTTTAATAGGACTAATCTGCACGTACTGTATAAAAGGCACTAATTCTCCCTCAACTCAGGACTGTGGTCCCAGTAAGTAACTGGGAAATGTGTGGAAGGGGCGAAACTCTAACAGCAGCTGGGAGGAAGGATCTGTGAACCATCCAATGTGGGTGCTGCACACAGGGGGGCCAGATGGGGGGCAAAAGTTAAGGCGTTTCTATGCATGCTTGACTGGGGGGGGCAAAAGAAGAAGAAAAGAATAGCTGTGCTATAGTTTTCAAATATATAAAGAAACTCCAGCAGTGAAATAAATAAACTTCATGTTCTCCCTCATTTTCCAGCAGTAAAGAGTGAAAAAAGCAGGAATTTAGTGCTTAGCAGGATATTTACATTACATAACTGTCTTTGTCCCTCCTTCATCATCTAAACAGATGATCCACCAGCAGCCCAGTTAGATTTTTATATTCAGATGAAATTACAACTAGGGATGCACGATATTGGGATTTTGGCCGATAACCGATATGCCGATATTTTAAAACTCATGTAGCCGATAACCGATATCGATACCGATGGTGTATTCTGCATCAGTCAGGACCATAATGGCCTGTGGATTAAAATCTATTGTATTCAACATTTTGAATCATTTTTCTGATGGCAGCAGGTTGATTTAACCGCTGGTTTTTATCAAGATAATGTTCCAATATGAACACACAAAAATACATATATATCTTTAATGTGTTGATAAAAGATTCCTGATTATCATATTCTTTTATTTATTCCTGAGCTTTTGAATCAAAACCTGAACCTTTACCGTGTTGCAGGCGTCTTCTCTGGAGCTGCAGAGGTAAAGCAGAAAGAAGAGGAGCTGAACAATCACTTCGCCACGATCGCGATGATTCACAGCCTGAGCGGCGGAAAGCTGTGAGGAGAGGCCAAATGACTGAGAGAGGCTGAATTTAAGTTTTTGTTGGAATTTGTACTTTTTCTACCCCATTCAATGCAGGTCAAGCAGATTATGCAACAGTTTTTTCCTCACTGCCATCAGAATGTTGATCTGTTGAAACTCGACATCAAATTTGCACTACAAACATGGCTGTTTTTTTTAATAATCCCTTTAAATGGAACACAACTCAATGTTCTACTGCATTTGGCACCATATTTATTTATTTGCACAGCACTGAACCTTTCCATATCAATGATATCAATGCCTTTTGCACCATGACTTTAAACTGCTTTTCCTTTTCTTCTACACTGGTTACATCTGATCACTGATGAACTTTATAAATGGAAATGTTCAGTTCAATGTTGTAAGCTGCTCATTCACTGATGAAAAGCTGCATGCATCTAAATTCCATTTTGTATACACTGCGTGTGTACAGTACTGTATTTGCTAAGAGGCGTGTTCCCCAAATCAGAGGTCAGAACCAAAGTAAGGTATCTGTGAGTTTTTAGAATATTGGTTCGAAGTGTTTTTGGACACTGGAAAAATGCAAAGTAGTTTCAATCAGTGAAGAAACCAGGCTGTTGTCTCTACAGGAGAAGGACAACTGGAGCGGTATCGCTCGTACGGTGGACCGTCTCTGCCTCTTCCTCATCACTTCTGTGATGACCTTTGGCACCATCATCATCTTCCTCATGGGAATCTGTAACCACCTGCCCTTCTAAGTAGACCCACATGACTACAGCGAGGACAATCCTCGCCTTCTGTGACAGCGACTTTGTTCTGCTCTCTTCTTACAGATTTTCAAAGGTTGAAGTGATTAATTCATGTCTGAATAAACAATCCCTTTTCTTTACTCTGTGTCTCTTTAATATAAAACTTATTTGAAAATTATTTTCTAATGATTACAGTAGATAAAGGGCTGCAACTAACAATTGTTTTGCTAATTGATAAATTGTCTAATTTCTTTGGATAATGGATTAATAATCCTACAGTACAAGATGCCTTTCTAGAGAATCTGAACCAGGTGAAGCTAAAACTGCCCCATCAGGGCTTCTGGACAGAGATTATTCAATGACAAAAAGGTTTTTCTTCTTAAATGCAAAATTTATATATATATTTTTTTTATTTTTCCAGTTTTGGTATTAGCACTGCTCTCCGAGATCTTTCAGCTAATGGCATGTGTTGGAAGTCTGCATATTCCATGATTTTTTTGAAATAATCAACTATTTACAATTAGTCCACTTAATTGTTTCAGCCCATTTAGAAATATTGTACGGCATTATAATTTACATTTGATTTTAGATGAATGTCGTCCTTTACTTTCAAACTTACTGAACATATTAAAAATTTGTCAGAATATTTAAACCTCTAAATGCGATATTAGTTTATCTCACTGTTTCATGAAACTTAGATTTCTCCAGTGCATTTAACACGATTCAGCCTGACTGACTTTGTGAGAAACCTCAGAAAACCCCTGATGGAGGCATCAAGAATTGCCTGGATCAAAGACCTGACAAACAGACCACAGTTTGTTACACTAAAAAGTCAGCCGTCTAATCAAATATTCAGCGGCACAGGAGCAACACAGAGGACGCTACTCTCACCGTTGCTTCTTTCTCTGTACACATCTGACTTCCAGTACCAGACAGTGTCCTGTCACCTGCAGAGATCCTGGGATGACTTTGCAGTCATTGTGTGCATTAAAGATGGAGAAGAAGTACAGTACAGAGAAATGGTGAAGTGCTTTGTGGCAGCTTTTATTGTGCAGCTCTGATTATCCTGTTTTTATGCAGGATATTCTACCATGATCGTCTGTCCCTGTTTTTAATTTTCTGCTCCTCTTCCTGTGCTCAGTTCACTAAGCAGCTTCAGTGTCTAGTTAGTAACTTCTTAGAGCTGAAAATGCATCATTAGATTCACTGAAACAGCAACTCTTTCAATCAAGCACAGAAATACCTACCAGATCTGGCAAGGACAGGATGGTCAATAAATCCAGATTTAATCTGGAGTAGATTTTAGTGAGATAAAGAATGTTTAAGGAAATTAATCTTCAGTTGATTATGGGTATTCTTCATCTTTTACCGATAAAAAAAAAATGTTACAAAGCGCAAGTAATCCTGTGAATATTTAAACATCATAATGTCTAAGTTTCTTTCCAAAGATTTATATTACTTTATATCATTTAACACCATAAATTAAACAAAATTGGAAATCAAAAGTCACTCCTCCCAAAAAAGAAAAGAAGCAAATACGAAAAATATAGCTACATTATTTTTAAACTGCAACACAGTTAATAAAAAATAGGGTTTAATTTTTTTTAATTACTTAGTTATCACTCAAGTTATATGAATCTAAACTAAATCTAATTGATTTTAGTTTACTGTACTTACTGTACTCACCCAAATCTTCATGTTATATGTTCACATAACTTTTCGACTGCATCTATCTATCATAAAATATAAACAAAGTTTTCAAATACTCCAGTATAACATAAAATGGCTTAAATTACAGCATTACGTCATTAAGGTGTCAGTTCAGCCTGTCAAACAGGCTGCTTGTAGTGTCTTTAAATGTCCAGCAGATGTCAGTATTGAGTGACGCAGTAAAAACGCTTCATCAACCCATCACTATGTTAAGTGGTACAAAAAAGTAACATTTCCAAGTTTTACATAATCAGTTTATTTTTAATATTAAATACACATTTTTGTCAGAAATAAATGATACAAGATCTATCATCTCAACCTAAAATAATTTGAGTCAACTTTAAAAAGCAATGCAGATCTACAATCCATTTTTTCTTAAATTAACAGTTAAATATAAATAAGACTTGAATATAAACATTGAATATGCAATAAATTATTATAAATTATTATTATAAATGAAGACAAAATGTCAAATGTAAAGTATAAAGTTAATATAAACTCTACAAAACCTGAGATGTGTAAACATTTAACTCCTGATAATGGAGGAACCAGCTGGACTACATCCACCAGATCAATAAAGTTAAAGGTTTTCACTTTTTGACATTTAATGTAAATGCTACCAATGGTGTCAAAAGTACACACATTTATTACTTAAGTAGAAGTATAGATACTGCAGTTTAAAAACACTCTGGTAAAAGTTGAAGTATCAACTTGACCTCTTTACTCAAGTAAAAGTGAAAAAGTATGTGCTCCTAAAACTACTTAAAGTATAAAAGTATAAAGTAACCTTTAAGAAAAACAGCCAGATGCCACTATATGAATTGAAAGCTCAATTATTCTACTATTTTGAAAAAAAATTCTAGATGAGGGAGGTCTTGTTGGTCTCCATCTCCTGATACGCTCTCACCTGTGTTCAACCTTTCAGACATTTCAACATCTTTTTCTGAATCCAACATTGTAGCATGGCGTAGACAATTCATGTTTAGAGTTTGTAGAACACCTGCTTGCTCCTCATGATTTCCTTTAGCTAACCAATGAGTGTTTGCGTTATATGACTCATCCAATGACACTAGTTTTCACTAGATGTGGATGGAAATTTGAAATGTAAAATTTGAAAATGAAAAAGCATTTCCAGAAATGCTTTTTCATTTTAAGAATGTGGCTGGATTGTTTGACTCATAAATGAAATTAGTAATCAATAATCCTATTTGCATTTTCATTTTCTTCTTCAACACTGCTCATCCTTTTACTTAATTAAAATTAAAAAGTAAAAGACATTTGAGATTTATTTTTCAGAATGTTCCCTAGCAAATTTATACCAAAATTCAATTTGAAATGTAAAATTTGAAAATGAAAAAGCAAAGATTTTGACCGAGGTACGGCTGATTTACTTGTTGTGGTCTCTTGTTATTTACACACAACAATAAACCGTGGTAGCCGACGTGAGTTTTGAAATTGCAAAGCTTTCTCTTAAGGGTAAAATCAAATGCACATCTACACAGCACAGCGTTCAAAGACCAGTGTGATGCATAAGACGTGCGCGCCGCGCCACAAACGCGCTGCTGCTCAAGATGGAAAAATCTAACTTTCGCTGCTATACGCGCCGCTAAAAGCAAACAGCTCCTTGTTCTTTTTCACACATTCCTTAAAAAATCTGACCTTGTTTCACAGTGTCCAAATGTTCTCATCCCATTGAAAACTGTTGTAAACCATATGCTTGTAATAAAAATGAAATAGAAAATGGAGTGTTATGATAAAAGACTAAATCCTGAAGGAAAATAACTTTTTCCTGTGTGAAATTTAGTACTTAAATCTATATTTGTGTTTTATTATTAACTTACAATTTCTCTTTGTTGTACTATTCTTAATAAACAGTCTGTGTTCTAACATCAGGCATTTTATTTATATAAAATAAAAATAAAACCTGCTATAATATGTCCCCCCTGTTTAAATCAGACAAAAAAAGGTCCCAGCTTTTTCATTTTTGACTTATACGCATCTTTTATGATGAAAACTCACTCCTGAAACTTTGGTGGCGATAGACCTTTGTTTCTTAAAGTTACAAGGGGGGAACAGATTATAGCAGGTCACCTACCGAACAAGATGGGTAGCCTGAATGCTTTTTAGTTTTCGAGTTGTGGACAGTACTTTGCAGGCAGACCATGGAAATGAAAAAGCAATGTCCGCTGTGTTTTCTCCTTGATTATGGCATAAAAGTGCAGTGTTTAAGAAGAAAATTCAAATGCAAATAGGATGATTGATTACTAATTTCATTTATGAGTCAAACAATGCAGCCACATTCTTAAAATGAAAAAGCATTTCTGGAAATGCTTTTTCATTTTCAAATTTTACATTTCAAATTGAATTTTGGTATAAATTTGCTAGGGTAAATTTTGAAAAATAAATCTCAAATGTCTTTTTCTTTTTAATTTTAATTAAGTAAAAGGATGAGCAGTGTTGAAGAAGAAAATGAAAATGCAAATAGGATGATTGATTACTAATTTCATTTATGAGCCAAACAATGCAGCCACATTCTTAAAATGAAAAAGCATTTCCAGAAATGCTTTTTCATTTTAAAATTTTACATTTCAAATTGAATTTTGGTATAAATTTGCTAGGGTAAATTTTGAAAAATAAATCTCTAATGTATTTCTCCTATTTAATTTTAATTAAGTAAAAGGATGAGCAGTGTTGAAGAAGAAAATGAAAATGCAAACAGGATTATTGATAACTAATTTCATTTATGAGTCAAACAATGCAGCCACATTCTTAAAATGAAAAAGCATTCCTGGAAATGCTTTTTCATTTTAAATATGGTAACGATTTGCTTCCATAGTACTGGCCAAAAACGCAGCACAGAGACAACAGATTTGATTTAGCTATGCAGTGTTTACTCGTTAAACAGGAAGAGACCAACGGCTCAACTTCCGGTGCTTTCAAAAAAATACTATATCAAATATTATACATAAGAAAGCTTATAGTATATAACTTAGAAACAATACGCAAATATGAGCAATGGCTTCCCAAGGAGCCAGAACATTTTATTTAATTTTTTTTTTTGACACAATTTAAGACCCCCCTTAAATTTTGCTTTTGAGGCTTTCAGGGGGGCTCATGGGTTAATCGGGGGGGTCGAGCCCCCCCGGACCCCCCCGTATTTCGCACTCTGGCTACAGCCTTTACTTCCAAGGGGACAAATCCTCCTCATCTTAACAGAAATTTCAGTCTAAATGAAGTGGTTAAAGTGTTCAATCTACTGTTTTATGTTGACACTTATTACCCCCAACATATTTATCACAATCTCCAATGGAGGCGTTGGGACATCTAATGGTGATGTACTAGCGGCCTATTTAGGAGCTGTCCATCTGCTGAAACTGCAGCCAGGTGAAGACTACCAGCATCTGCTGTGGGCTTTGCAGGTGAAGGAGGCAGAACGGCTGAAACAGAGGAACCTGAACGAGTGGCTTCAGGCCAAGCCAAGCCCAGGATTAGATCTCCTCCCTTAAGTCTCAGAAAGCCTCACACTGTTGGAAAATCCACAGAGCTGCTGGATCGGGTCAACCCCTGTTTATGCTGTAGCGTTTTGAACAGCATAAATTCAGATTATTTGCAGACGATTTGATAGTATACAAGGGACAACCAGATTTGAGTTTTCTATGCTAATGGCTTAGTAGAGGAATTTGGACAATATCTGGTTACAGATTAAATGTAATGAAGACATCAATTTTAGCACAAATTTTAACTACAGCCTAATAATGGAGACCAGAGATAGAAATAGACTTAAGTTGTATGCTTACAAAATTAAATATCTGGAGGTAAAGGAATATTATAAAAGGGATATACCAATTATACAATGCAAATTATGAACAAATTAATATGAATATTAAGAGATTTAAGAAGATGGGCAATGTAATTGTTTGCCTCCTTTAGTTGTTTTTTTGTTAAGTGGGAGAAAACCAGAGCACCTGGAGAAAAACCCATTTAAAAAAGAAAAAAAAAAGAACAGAAAAAAAATAAATATATATATATATATAAAAGAGTTTTGGAGTAGGGGAAAACCAGAGTACCTGGTGAAAAACCCATTTAAAAAAAAAGAAAGAAAAACAAAGAACTTAGAAAAGAAATAATACAAAAAAAAGAGTTTTGGAGTAGGGGAAAACCAGGGTACCTTGTGAAACAACTACTAGTAAGCTACGAAAACATATTAGCCATAAAGTTGCATATAGATGGATTTTCTACCTTCTAACATAGCCCTTTCATTGATTCTTTGGATCACTTCGTCAACATTTCTTCTTTTATGACGATTTCTTTGCAGTTCTATCAAGTATGAGATGTTAAGTGGTAATTCATCTATGCGATAACTAATGTTATCTATCGTATATATGTTTGGGTCAAATGGTTTGGGTGTAGCCTTTTTTTTAATTGGTGGTAGTACTGCAAGACTTTGTTTCATCTCATGCTGCTGTTTTCTGGACACATGTTTTCTTGAGGAAATTGGTGGTTTTACTGCAGACCTCCCAACCTTTCCACCAGTCTGTTTCTGTCTGTTCCTGTCTGTTCTTGAGCTCTTTTTCATCTTAGTAGCAGTTGGAGCGATCTTGGTTACGTCAATCTGGGTTTGTGGGGGTAGCCATTGTTTGAATGTTGGTGGTATCCTTTCCCTAAGACCGTTTATGGCATTTATGGTGTTTATTAAGTGCTCTGCCTTTACCTCTGGCTGTTTTTGTTGTGGAACAGTTTTTTTTTTCTTCTTGGGCATTCTGTCCACGGGGTGTGGCTTATGCTTGGTCTGTTGGGGCGGCAACTCTTCAAATTGTCCTATAAGCTCCTTAAGGCTTATTTTCTCCAGTTGTTTATTTTGTCTTAGACCTCTACTTTGTCTGAAGTCTATGTCTTCCACTCGGTGTGGCTTATCATTGGTCTGTTGGGGAGGCAACTTTTTAGATGGTTCTATCACCTCCCTTGTTTTCTCCAGAAGTCTATTTTGTCTGAGGCCTCTACTTTGTCTTAAGTCTACTGGTTTAGGCATAATTGGTGGCAGTGGTTTCTTTTTGGTTTCCTCTGATGTTGTTGGAAATGAAGTGCAATGGGAGGCGTTTGTTGCTGATTTAGTCTGGCCTGTGGGTGGTGGTTTCATTTGTTGAGCTTTCATCAGGTCCTTTATGACTTGGATTTCATCTGTGGTTACTGTCTTCCCCTCTGGCTGCTTTTGTGGGCTTGTTGAGGGTTCTTGCAGTTGTTGAACAGTGTCGGTTTTCTTCTCTGGCATGTCTTCCACTCGGTGTGGCTTATCATTGGTCTGTTGGGGAGGCAACTTTATAGATGGTTCTATCACCTCCCTTGTTTTCTCCAGAAGTCTATTTTGTCTTAGGCCTCTACTTTGTCTTAAGTGTACTGGTTTAGGCATAATTGGTGGCAGTGGTTTCTTTTTGGTTTCCTCTGATGTTGTTGGAAATGAACTGCAATGGGAGGCGTTTGTTGCTGATTTAGTCTGGCCTGTGGGTGGTGGTTTCATTTGTTGAGCTTTCATCAGGTCCTTTATGACTTGGATTAAATCTTTGGTTACTGTCTTCCCCTCTGGCTGCTTTTGTGGGCTTGTTGAGGGTTCTTGCAGTTGTTGAACAGTGTTGGTTTTCTTCTCTGGCATGTCTTCCACTCGGTGTGGCTTATCATTGGTCTGTTGGGGAGGCAACTTTATAGATGGTTCTATCACCTCCCTTGTTTTCTCCAGAAGTCTATTTCGTCTTAGGCCTCGACTTTGTCTTAAGTGTACTGGTTTAGGCATAATTGGTGGCAGTGGTTTCTTTTTGGTTTCCTCTGATATTGTTGGCAATGAAGCGCAATGGGAGGTGTTTGTTGCTGTTTTAGTCTGGTCTGTGGGTGGTGGTTCCATTTGTTGAGATTTCATCGGGTCCTTTATGACTTGGATTTCATCTGTGGTTACTGTCTTCCCCTCTGGCTGCTTTTGTGGGCTTGTTGAGGGTTTTTGCAGTTGTTGAACAGTGTCTGTTTTTTTCTCTAAAAAGTCTTCCACTCGCTGTGGCTTATCATTGGTCTGTTGGGGTGGCAACTTTTCAGATGGTTCTATAAGCTCCTCAAGGCTTATTTTATCCAGTTGTTTATTTTGTCTTAGGCCTCTACTTTGTCTTAAGTCTATGTCTTCCACTCGGTGTGGCTTATCATTGGTCTGTTGGGGAGGCAACTTTATAGATGGTTCTATCACCTCCCTTGTTTTATCCAGAAGTCTATTTTGTCTTAGGCCTCTACTTTGTCTTAAGTGTACTGGTTTAGGCATAGTTGGTGGTTGTGGTTTCTTTTGGGTTTCTATGACTGGAAACTCCTCTGATGTTGTTGGAAATGATGCGCAATGGGAGGTGTTTGTTGCTGTTTTAGTCTGGTCTGTGGGTGGTGGTTCCATTTGTTGAGATTTCATCGGGTCCTTTATGACCTCGATTTCAGTTGTGGTTGCTACCTTCCCCTCTGGCTGCTTTTGTGGGCTTGTTGAGGGTTTTTGCAGTTGTTGAACAGTGTCTGTTTTCTTCTTTGGCATGTCTTCCACTCGGTGTGGCTTATACTTGGTCTGTTGGGGAGGCAACTTTTTAGATTGTTCTATCAACTCCATGAGGCTTATTTTTGTCATATTGGGTGGCGGTCGTTTCTTTTGGGGTTTTCTGACTGGTAACTTTTCTGGTGTTGGTGATAAAGTTGCTGTTTCCTTTTCCAATACTTTTTTCTCATACATTGCTATTTCCTCCTCTAATTGTTTAAGTTCTGTACGTTCAGCAATTTGTCTAAGTAAATCTTTCTGGGTTTTTTTGTATGTCATTTCCTCTAAATCAATTTCTGGATTCATACATGATGTTTCTATTGGAGTCATGTTTTCCCATTGATCTTTCCCAAAGAGGCCTACAAGGGTACCAGTGTTTGTCCAGAGTTTCACATTGTTGTTCAACTCTGCAGTAATAATTTTTTTACCAGCAGGATCACATGCCACACTTACCAACTCAGAAAGCCCTGCTACCCATGATGCTAACAGCGGAGGAGATTGTAAGGGGAATTTCTGCCCATTTATTGTCTCAAATTTTTCATCTTCAACTGTTGTTTGAAGGCCAAATTTCTGAATATCATACAAACAAACTGCTCCTTTGCTATCTCCTGTGACAAGAATTGTGTCTTTTTCTGACACCGACACGCAAGTAATCTTCACATTATCCCCTTTTACTAGCTTGAACCTACATATCATTCCTCCATTTGCTTTTGTTGACCAGGCAGTAACGTAGGAACCTGCTATAATTAACAGTGTAGCTAACTGAGAACTAACCTCTCTGGTCCTGAGACATTTCACCAAATAAGTTCTTTTTGTTCCTTTACTTACCATCTCCGTAGAATCGAGAAATGTATTGTGGTATGATGCAACATTGTATATTTGTGGGCTGTTTGTTGATGATTTTAAATTACAGGTGAGAATATTTCCATCGGTGCATGCTGAGATAAGTATGTCTTCATGGTAATCCATGGAGCAGACATTGAGTAATAATGAATGCTCGCAAACTACTTTTAATTTTCCTTCAGTGTCCGCTCGGAAGATTTTTGAGGAATTCTTTGTGGAAAATAGCTTTTCTTCGTTTGTGCAGAGCATACTGGTGACGTCACCTGGAAATGCTTTTAAGACATCAAGCAATTCTCCACTGTTAAAGTTCCACTGTTTAACTGTCCTGTTGATAACTGTGATCAGTTTGCGTTGGGTTTCGTTGAAGGAAATGAAACACGAAATTAATTTTTTTTCTTTGTCTTCGGGAGAAATGTTGAAATTCATTAGAGCTCTTCCATTAGATATATCCCACACTTTCAGCTGACCTTTCTGACAAACAGAGATAACTTGTTGGTATTTGGTGTGATAGAGCATTCTGCATAAAGGTTGTCTATGGGACGTCTTGGACATATGATATTTCTTGGTTCCCCTTCCAAAACATTTTCCAATTATTGTGTTGGCCACATACAACTCGTTGTTGTAGACGTTGTAAAGAGCACTGGTGATTGGGGAATTCTGTACCAGTTCACTGGGATTAAGCATCTCTATGCAGGTCAAGCTCATGTCGCTCCAGATAAGTATCTTTTTGTCTAATGATATGCTGATGAATACATTCTCCACAGGATTGTACAGAATGTTGGTGACAACATTTTTGTGTCCTTGTAATTCTTTAAAATGACTGGTTTGGAGGTGAAGCCACGCGCGTATTTTTCCCTTTTGTCCCCCCGTCAAAATATGGCCCGTTCTCGGAGAATAAGCAACACAATTGAAGTACTCTTGGTATTTTGGGCTATTAAGCACCATTTTGCTCATAAAGGGGTTCTCCCCTTCTTCAAAGACGCACTTAATAAATCCCATTGTTGAAGCTGTTTGACCACATACTATAACAGACTTTAAATTGGGCATGTATCTGACTTGTGTGCAAATGTCATTGAAAACAGAAACCGTCAAAGTGTCATGGCAGTCGCATTTATGTTCCAGCAGTGATGAGAAACTTTCAGTTTCTGGATAAAACTTACGACCCTGTCGAAGGCAGTAAAAAGTATTCCTGAATATGTTGTATGAGACGAACACATACAAATATCCTCTTGAGTCGCCGCAGATAAAAATTCCTACATTCTCAGATTGGTAGTAGTCCATAGCTGTAATGTCTTCACCCGTGAAGCAGAATTCAATCTGTGGAGTATCACCCAACATTTTATAAAAAAACATTTCTCTATCAGATGTTGAGACAACCATCGTTTTTTGAGCGTTGATGTACACCATGTCTCTAACTTGAATTTTGGGAATATGGGAGTAAGGAATCCTGTCCTTTCCTTTGTCATAAATGTGTACATTTTGCAATGGCTCAAAGTTGTTCGACCACAAAGTCATTATGCCGTTTGAAGTCACAGTGGCGTATTCAAAGATTTTGTAAGGTCTGAGAGGTTCCAATGAACAATGGCTCCTAAAATCCAGAAATTGTTCACTGAATTTTGGGTACATAACTGTTTTCACAATGTTTCTTTTAAACATAGTTTTTGTATATGTAAAATCAGTAGGCAAGGCATTGTTCTTTAAGTCCATATCCTTTCTTTTTTCATCTTTATTCAAAGAATAGTCCAACAGTTCATTTAGGTCCACAGTTCCATCACAATTTGTGTCAATTTTCATGTGCAGTAGTTCAACGTCTTCCATGGTGATTTGGGGACATATTTCCTTCATCACATCATAAAATTCATCAATGTTCAAGCCTCCGCTTCCATCAGTATCTGCCTTTTTGAACAATTTACAGACCTCTTTAAGACTTTTTCCCTGGAAAAAATTGTCTATTTCCTCATTAGTAAAAACGCCCTTTATGCTCTCCTGCTCAGTATGTTGGCCCTTTTCCATGTTGTACTTTTCAGATAAACAAGCTTCCATTAAATAAAATATTTGCATATACTGACTTCAGTTACCAGTCACCTATGATTCCTGTCAGAGAACTAATGTCATGTGTAGAATTCTGCACTCTGGAAGTCTGTGATGTCAGACAAGAATTCTGGGCGGGGCTTTGATGACGTCATCATTCCACGTGGGAGGGGCCTTTTCTTTTTCTTTTTTTTCAGTGTCCTGTCTGGCAATGTGGCAATAAGAATAATTGTCTTGATGCCAAAAAGAGCCCTACAGATTTTACTTTCACAAGTGTAGCAGTATGGCAATTGCCATATTGCTCTGTTTGTTTCATGCATATAAATTGCTTTATTATAATTATGCAGGGAGTTTTACAGTTTATATGGACACTGCAATGTAAATAGAGGAGAAAAACAGAAGAAGAAAAAGGAAAGAGAAAAAAAAGAGAAAAGATGAAAGAAAGAGGAGATAGAAAGGAGACAATGACAAAACATTTTCAGTTTGTTTCATCACCTGCAACGAGATGTAAAAAGAACAGCACAACCAAAAGACATGGTACGAGACATACAATAAAGCAACACCTTGAAACTATCACTGAAGTAGTATTAATAAGTCTGACATGTACTCTGTGTTAAATGAAGATATGAATGTAGATATGAATGTAGACTTTCTGTATGGAAGTGAGTCTCTGAGTACCTGGAACCAAGCACCTAGTGCCCCCACTCGCACCACAGAAAAAGGAAAAAAAACCCAAAAACTCAGACACACATTCACACATAACACTCACATCCAATAATACCAGGACCAAAGACCCGGCGGTACCGGTGGTTGGTCCCGGGATTATCGGATGACGCAATAAGTGAATCTAAAAGAGGGGTGGGGCCCTTTCTGTCATTTTTTTTTTCTCCAAATCTGTTTGTCTTTTTACATTTCAGAGACATACAGACAGATAACTCACAAGTGCAAAAAACACCTAAAAAATCCAAAAGAAAACACATGAACAAATTAAACATTCAAGGCGAAAAGCATTTAAAGATTACAGTGAGACAAAATATTTTAAGTTTGTTATCTCAGGGGTGTATGTTGAGACTTAGTTCAAGATATTTAACCACAGTCCACAAGCTAGGTATGAGGTAATGGCATCGTCCTCCCTGGTTCTAGGCATCCCGACATCAATGTTTTCGTTTCATACATCTTTTGAACAGGTGAGTACATTTGGAATTAGCATGAAGATAACAGACTTACAGCCACTATAAGAATAAAGACATAAGCAGAATTTGCCAGAGTACATTCAGTCAGTCCTCATTAGTATTCAGATTTTCCAAGAATAGCAAAACTTTTTCCCATATCTTTTTGAACACATAGTATTTACCCTTAATCATCAAGGTGAGTTTCTCCAGGCCAAGAGAGCTTGATAGTGTAGACATCCAAGTTTTAAGTTGGGGTCTGGTTAAAGATTTCCAGGACCTTGGTTTTACTATATTTAGCCTGCACCAAACAATAAATTATGGACTTTTGATCAACCTTGCTTATTTGAGTTTGAGTGGGAAAAATTCCTAAGACACACAACCTAGGACAGAGATTATGTTTTATTACCGACGATAAGTGAAATTTTATCCAACACCTCCTTCCAAAATTTCTGAATCTCAGGACATTCGCAAAGGCAGTTAAATAAATTACCTTTATCTCCACACTTAGCACATGTATCCGGAATGTTGGGGTTAAATTTATTTAGTAGTGTTGGAGTAACATATGTTCTCATCAACCATTTGTATTGGATTAACTTAAATTGAGTACTAATAGATTGTGTCTGTGCCTTCCAACAGGCCCTCTGCCGTTCCTTTACTGATATATTACATTTCAAGTCTTCACACCATGCCAATCGTTTGTATTCTGAGGATGTCTGGGAGCTGTCTATGATGATGTTTTAAAAACGGGAAATTAGGTCCTTCTTCAAATAGTCATTTGTTGGCAATTCTTCTATAGAAGAAAGAATAGGCAATGTTAGAGACTTTTGAGTACCCATTACAAAACTTATGTTTTGCAGAAACTTAAAAAAAGAGTTTAGTTGGAATGTCAAATTTTCGTTTCAAATCTTCAAAACTCATCATAATCCCTTTATCAAATAAGTCTGAGATTTTGCATAAACCTTTAGCAAACCATGTTCTAAAACCAATGTCTGTCCTACCTGGTTCAAATGACATATTTCCCCAGATCGGGGAGAATTTGGATAGTGTTGGTATTTCATTTTTGAATTTATGTACATCATTCCATATTCGGAACGTATTTTTAAAAAATGGGTTGGAAGTATTTTTTAATAATTCTTTGTATTTCCTTGAGTATAGATATGAATTTAGGGATAAAGGATTGGCATTTCTATTTTCTATTTTTACCCACGACAGATCAGTTGCTGAAAACCAGCAAGATGCGCTAGAGAGCTGAGCAGCCCAGTAATACCACTTGAAATTTGGCACAAAACGTTTCAATGAATTAATACCCTACTTTATAGAAAAGTGTCTCGCAAAAGTTGTGAAAATAGCAGATCTAGTTCAACACATCATATTGGTTAATATAGCAAACAGAAAAGCTAACAAAATGTACAATAAAGAAAGAAGGTTTCTGATCTACTCTGAATCATGCATTACACACAGATCAATAAAATTTTTCAATACTCCAAAAAAGCAAACGACAAAAAGATCCTTTTTTCTACTTTGGCAATTATGGCTTTATTTTAATTCACCCCTTAGTTACCGCTGCTCAGGTCAAAGTAGATTTAAACTCTCAGGGTTTTGATGTAAAAAAAATACAGAGAGAACCTACATAATTGCCTTGTAATACCATGACAATCCAGACCTAAATGAAATGACTATGTGAACTAAATTTTTTACATATTGAAAGGAAACAAGGAAAATGTTGTAATAGCAATAGAAGGAAACATTTACATTTGAATAGATCTAAACGAGAACAATGAGAGAGAAACATCCAAAGATCTATGTACCTTTTCACCTGGCTCTTCATCCAAAAATAAACAGAATGCAATGCAATATTTGGCTTGGATATAATTTAGGGATTAATTTTGGTAGAAATTAAATAAGGTTTAGCATCACCTATTGTGAGCTGGGAGAGATAAAATAATGATAGTTAGACAAAGGGGTTTTGTATGCTTGGCAGAGGATGATCAGCCACATATAGTTTCTTAAGAGCAGGAAGAGCCATGCTGCTGAGAGCGAACCATCAGTGTGGAGCATAAAAGCTAAAAGAGTGCAAAGACGCATTTCTGCACAAGCACAGCTGGAAGAGCAGAATTTGTTAGAGTTGAGCGCGTAGTACCGGACCATCCGGGTTATTTTCTCTCCTGTCGCTGCTGCCATGATCCATCTGTGGTCATGCAGAATGAGCACCGCTGCACGGCAGGTGGGCTACGTGACCAAACAGGACGCAGCAGCACGGCTGATACTGCTTGGCAGATTACAGTTCGATGATGCAGTGTATAAGTCTGGCCAACTACTTGCTAATTTTTATTTAGTGACGTCAACGAAAATCAAACCTATGACTCAGAGACTTACTCATCAAAGATCCATGTTTAACTCGTCAGTTTTCGTTATCGTCATGAAAAAAAAGGAGCATCAACCAAATAATTTTGTCATCATTGACGAAAACAACACTGCTTGAGACATTTTAGTCGCAGCAGCTTTTTAATTTTTATTATACACGCAGCTCCACGCGAGACTTAACAGGACACAATTACAAATAAACAGCATAAAAGGAGGCATTCCAAAGATTTACAGCCGATATTATTAAACTATAACTGAGTTTAAGAGGCTAAATCACTGCTGCTTCACCACATGAACGGCTCAGACCGACCTGTGATGTCACTGTTTTTGTTCTTCAAGTCCGACTGAAGGGATTTGATCTCCTCCTCTCTTTCCTGCAGCGTTGATGTGATTCTAAACAGCAGAGAGAAGAAGAAGAAAAGAATAGCTGTGCTATAGTTTTCAAATATATAAAGAAACTCCAGCAGTGAAATAAATAAACTTCATGTTCTCCCTCATTTTCCAGCAATAAAGAGTCAAACAAAGCAGGAATTTAGTGCTTAGCAGGATATTTACATTACATAACTGTCTTTGTCCCTCCTTCATCATATAAACAGATGATCCACCAGCAGCCCAGTTAGATTTTTATATTCAGATGAAATTACAACTAGGGATGCACGATATTGGGATTTTGGCCGATATCCGATATGCCGATATTTTAAAACTCATGTAGCCGATAACCGATATCGATACCGATGTTAAAGCTGGACAAAAATAAGTAGTCATTGAAAATAGCAGATTTGTTATCCATTTCTGACACTTTGAAAAATAATAAACTCAAATATATTTTCATATGCTGATATCAAATAGATTTTTAAAAACGCGGTATCGATCTATTTTACTTTCAAAATCTCGTCAAATTTCATCGTTCTGTTACAAACTCTCGTGATATTTTGCAAATTCTTGTGAGATTTTGTTAGTAAAATAGATCGATACCGCGTCAATATATCAACATATAAAAATATGGCAAAATTTCTTGGACTTTCGGGGGATTTCGTAGCATAACGATGACATATAGCAATATTTCATTAGTGAAAGAGATTGATATGGTGATTTTAAATGGCAATATATCAGCATATGAAGATATTGTGATATTTTAATGTATCAATATTTTTTCCCTCATCTTTAGAAGTTTTTAAGTCTGTAAAAAAGAAGTTTTTGAGGAAGAAGAAGAAGTAGTATTTTTTTTTTAGACTTTAGAAACTCAGAAGCTTATCAAATATCGGGTTAAATATCGGTGGGGTGGCCGATATCCAATATTCAGTTTTAAGGCCGATACAGGCCGATACCGATAGGGGGCCGATTATATCGTGCATCCCTAATTACAACCATTAAAAGACATCTATAAATCTAGATCATTCTCATGATCAGCTTGAATTAGCCACATAATAAAATACATGTTTTATTACACGTATAGATGAATGAAAAATAAGTTCTTAGGGACAGCATAAAAATTGTTGGGATCTGGAGCTGTACCACCTGTCTCCAGCAGAGTTCACTGTGGATCCTCCTAAGCTGAGCCTTCGACACACCTGAAACCCATCTCATCATCAGGAGGATCCTCCACCATATAAGCAGCCCTCAGACCTCGCATCAACGCCGCAGTGTTTATCCAGTTTGGTTAGCACCTGAGCCTCACTTCCTCTGTGAAATCTTTGTTGCCTCTAGTCTCCTAGCTGGAAACTAATTACCTTTTGTCTCTGCCTTCAGGAAACCTGTTTTTGTCCTGTAAGCTCTGGATGAGCTTAACCTGTCGAGCCTGCCCTCAGAGCCAAACCTGAAGAACCTTCTCTGGATTTCCCATGCTGCTCTGGACTAAGAGCTGGAAAACCAAGGTCTGTCCTATCGTTAGATGCAAGACGCTGAAGCTGAAACTGAACTCTGCTGAATCAAACAGTCTCTGGAACCAACAGTGCCTCTCTCAAAGCCAAACCCGGATTCTTCAAGGTAGATCTCTGAAGATAACATTTCCACATTCACCAGCTACGTGGCTAACTGAACTGTCTCCCTTCCAGTTTCCTGTGAACCAGATCCCCAGAAGTGAACCAGTACTTGACTCTTTCATTTTACCATTGTTCAATAAACATTGTTAAACTTTTACTCCAGTTTCCGTCTCCGTGGTGTTCTGCATATTGGGCCTCTCTGAACCAATCATGACAGAACACTGCGGCCAAACACAAGGCCCAGCAGACCAACTTCATCGTCGGTTGGAGGAACAACTCATTTACTCCAAAGACCTCACAGAACACAAGAAACATGTCCGCCTGGTCTTACAAAGACTCCTTGAGAATAAACTTTTCGTCAAAGCCGAAAAATGCGAGTTTCACCAACCTTCAGTCACCTTTTTGGGGTTTGTGCTCGAGGGCGGACAGGTTAAGCCATCTGAGGATAAGATAAAGGTAGTTTTGGAGTGGCCGGTTCCCGAAAACCGCAAACAGCTGCAGAGATTCCTGGGTTTTGCTAATTTTTATCGACGATTCATCAGGAATTATAGTCAGACACCTCTACCTCTAACCTCTCTTACATCAGTCAAGAAAGCCTTCCAATGGTCTCCCGAGGCTCAAACTGCTTTTGACAAATTAAAGATGTTGTTTTCCAGAGCTCCAGTGTTAATCCAGCCTGATTCATCGAAACAATTTACCCTCGAAATCGACGCTTCCGACTCAGGAGTTGGTGCTGTCTTATCTCAGAGACTCGATTCAGACCAAAGAGTTCACCCATGTGCTTTTTTCTCCCGTAGACTCTCCTCTGCTGAGCAAAACTACGACGTTGGTGACCGCGAATTACTGGCCATCAAATTGGCATTAGAGGAATGGAGACACTGGCTTGAGGGAGCAGAACACCCGGTTCTTGTTTGGACAGATCATAAGAACCTTGCCTATATCCAGTCCGCCAAACAGGCCAATCCTCGACAGTCAAGGTGGTCACTATTTTTCTCACGATTCAATCTCATCATCTCTTACAGACCTGGATCCAAGAACATCAAACCCGATTCTCTCTCTCGTCTTTATTCCACTGATCAATCTGAGACTCCTGAGCCTGTTCTACCCACTTCCTGCACTGTTGGGGTGGTTACCTGGGAGATCACCGATCTAATAAACTCTGCCCTCGCTTCAGAACCAGATCCAGGTAACGGTCCCCCAAACAAGACTTATGTACCTTCTTCTGTCAGGTCTCGCTTAATTCAGTGGATGCACAATGCCAAATTTGCCGCTCACCCGGGGGTGAGTAGAACCATCAACCTCATTTCAAGACGTTTCTGGTGGCCCACTCTACACAGAGATGTTAAGGAGTATGTGCTGGCCTGTTCTACCTGCGCCAGAAACAAGTCCACACAACAACCTCCCTCTGGCCTGTTGCATCCACTTCCTATTCCTTCTCGTCCCTGGTCTCACATCGCAATCGACTTTGTTACTGGTCTTCCCATTTCTCGAGGTATGTCCACAATTCTCACCATTGTTGACCGATTTTCCAAGTCCTGCCATCTTGTACCCCTCGGGAAGCTTCCTACGGCTTTTCAGACCGCCCAGCTCCTTATTAAACACGTTTTCTGTCTACATGGCATCCCTCAGGAGATTCTTTCCGATCGTGGTCCACAATTCATCTCTCTGGTTTGGAAGGCATTTTGTTCAGCCCTCAACTGCAAATCTTCTCTCACCTCAGGTTATCACCCACAGTCCAACGGCCAAACCGAGAGAATGAATCAACAGCTCGAATCCTCCCTTCGTTGTCTGACCTCTAGTAATCCCTCCGATTGGAGCCAACACCTTCCATGGATCGAATATGCTCACAACTCTCTAAAGTCAGCTTCCACTGGCCAGTCTTCTTTCCAGGTCAGTCTTGGTTATCAACCTCCACTTTTCCCCGCAGACGAGAGAGAGATTTCGGTCAAATCAGTCAACCACCACATCCGCCGCAGTCATCGCATCTGGAGAGACACCATAGCCACCCTCAACCGTTCCATGGAGACCACTAAACGTTTCGCTGACTCAAGAAGACGCCCTGCACCAGTTTACTCCGTCGGTCAGGAGGTATGGCTCTCCACTCGGGACATTCCCCTCAAGGGGATGTCCCGTAAACTCTCTCCCAGATTCATTGGCCCCTACAGGATTTCCCAGGTAATAAACCAGTCTGCCGTACGACTACAACTGCCTCCGACTCTTCAAATTCATCCCACATTCCACTTCTCTCAGATCAAGCCCGTGATCTCCAGCCCTTTGTGCCCTCCGTCCGACTCCCCTCCACCCGCCCTGGAAGTCGATGGACATCCGGCTCTCACCGTCCGCCGGAACGTGGACTCCCGTCGGCGAGGTCGTGGCTGGCAGTACCTCGTCGACTGGGAGGGCTACGGTCCGGAGGATCGTCAGTGGGTTCCTGGTTCCTACATCCTCGACCCATCCCTCATCGAGGAGTACGAGCGATCCCTCCCATCGACGTCTTCTGGACCGCCAAGAGGCGGTCGTTGAGGGGGGGGTACTGTTGGGATCTGGAGCTGTACGACCTGTCTCCAGCAGAGTTCACTGTGGATCCTCCTAAGCTGAGCCTTCGACACACCTGAAACCCATCTCATCATCAGGAGGATCCTCCACCATATAAGCAGCCCTGAGAACTCGCATCAACGCCGCAGTGTTTATCCAGTTTGGTTAGCACCTGAGCCTCACTTCCTCTGTGAAATCTTTGTTGCCTCTAGTCTCCTAGCTGGAAACTAATTACCTTTTGTCTCTGCCTTCAGGAAACCTGTTTTTGTCCTGTAAGCTCTGGATGAGCTTAACCTGTCGAGCCTGCCCTCAGAGCCAAACCTGAAGAACCTTCTCTGGATTTCCCATGCTGCTCTGGACTAAGAGCTGGAAAACCAAGGTCTGTCCTATCGTTAGATGCAAGACGCTGAAGCTGAAACTGAACTATGCTGAATCAAACAGTCTCTGGAACCAACAGTGCCTCTCTCAAAGCCAAACCCGGATTCTTCAAGGTAGATCTCTGAAGATAACATTTCCACATTCACCAGCTACGTGGCTAACTGAACTGTCTCCCTTCCAGTTTCCTGTGAACCAGATCCCCAGAAGTGAACCAGTACCTGAATCTTTCATTTTACCATTGTTCAATAAACATTGTTAAACTTTTACTCCAGTTTCCGTCTCCGTGGTGTTCTGCATATTGGGCCTCTCTGAACCAATCATGACAAAAATAAGGTTAAAGTTATAGTGAAACCTGATAGGAATATATTTTCACAATCCTAAACCTATTTTACTATTCATTCATGGGTACTTAGATACAGCTGTTTTTTTTTCTTTTTAAATAAGCTGTTATTATTTGTTCGGATATAAATGCAAAGTTTCAAGTTAATCTATATTTAACTTTTTCACTTTCTGATCATTTTCCTTTGTAGAAATACTAAAATAAAATGACATTGAAAATATAAATTCTGCTTTTCAGTGCATCTTTATAGCAGTTTTAAAGCTTGTATAAATTTTTTATTTGTGGGGGGGGGGGGGGGGGGGGGCAATAATAATAATAATAATAAAATAAATATGAGCAGCAACAGTATCCTGGTGTATTCTGCATCAGTCAGGACCATAATGGCCTGTGGATTAAAATCTATTGTATTCAACATTTTGAATCGTTTTTCTGATGGCAGCAGGTTGATTTAACCGCTGGTTTTTATCAAGATAATGTTCCAATATGAACACACAAAAATACATATATATCTTTAATGTGTTGATAAAAGATTCCTGATTATCATATTCTTTTATTTATTCGTGAGCTTTTGAATCAAAACCTGAACCTTTACCGTGTTGCAGGCGTCTTCTCTGGAGCTGCAGAGGTAAAGCAGAAAAAAGAGGAGCTGAACAATCACTTCGCCACGATCGCGATGATTCACAGCCTGAGCGGCGGAAAGCTGTGAGGAGAGGCCAAATGACTGAGAGAGGCTGAATTTAAGTTTTTGTTGGAATTTGTACTTTTTCTACCCCATTCAATGCAGGTCAAGCAGATTATGCAACAGTTTTTTCCTCACTGCCATCAGAATGTTGATCTGTTGAAACTCGACATCAAATTTGCACTACAAACATGGCTGTTTTTTTTAATAATCCCTTTAAATAGAACACAACTCAATGTTCTACTGCATTTGGCACCATATTTATTTATTTGCACAGCACTGAACCTTTCCATATCAGTGATATCAATGCCTTTTGCACCATGACTTTAAACTGCTTTTCCTTTTCTTCTACACTGGTTACATCTGATCACTGATGAACTTTATAAATGGAAATGTTCATTTCAATGTTGTAAGCTGCTCATTCACTGATGAAAAGCTGCATGCATCTAAATTCCATTTTGTATACACTGCGTGTGTACAGTACTGTATTTGCTAAGAGGCGTGTTCCCCAAATCAGAGGTCAGAACCAAAGTAAGGTATCTGTGAGTTTTTAGAATATTGGTTCGAAGTGTTTTTGGACACTGGAAAAATGCAAAGTAGTTTCAATCAGTGAAGAAACCAGGCTGTTGTCTCTACAGGAGAAGGACAACTGGAGCGGTATCGCTCGTACGGTGGACCGTCTCTGCCTCTTCCTCATCACTTCTGTGATGACCTTTGGCACCATCATCATCTTCCTCATGGGAATCTGTAACCACCTGCCCTTCTAAGTAGACCCACATGACTACAGCGAGGACAATCCTTGCCTTCTGTGACAGCGACTTTGTTCTGCTCTCTTCTTACAGATTTTCAAAGGTTGAAGTGATTAATTCATGTCTGAATAAACAATCCCTTTTCTTTACTCTGTGTCTCTTTAATATAAAACTTATTTGAAAATTATTTTCTAATGATTACAGTAGATAAAGGGCTGCAACTAACAATTGTTTTGCTAATTGATAAATTGTCTAATTTCTTTGGATAATGGATTAATAATCCTACAGTACAAGATGCCTTTCTAGAGAATCTGAACCAGGTGAAGCTAAAACTGCCCCATCAGGGCTTCTGGACAGAGATTATTCAATGACAAAAAGATTTTTCTTCTTAAATGCAAAATTTATATATATATTTTTTTATTTTTCCAGTTTTGGTATTAGCACTGCTCTCCGAGATCTTTCAGCTAATGGCATGTGTTGGAAGTCTGCATATTCCATGATTTCTTTGAAATAATCAACTATTTACAATTATTCCACTTAATTGTTTCAGCCCATTTAGAAATATTTTACGGCATTATAATTTACATTTGATTTTAGATGAATGTCGTCCTTTACTTTCAAACTTACTGAACATATTAAAAATTTGTCAGAATATTTAAACCTCTAAATGCGATATTAGTTTATCTCACTGTTTCATGAAACTTAGATTTCTCCAGTGCATTTAACACGATTCAGCCTGACTGACTTTGTGAGAAACCTCAGAAAACCCCTGATGGAGGCATCAAGTATTGCCTGGATCAAAGACCTGACAAACAGACCACAGTTTGTTACACTAAAAAGTCAGCCGTCTAATCAAATATTCAGCGGCACAGGAGCAACACAGAGGACGCTACTCTCACCGTTGCTTCTTTCTCTGTACACAT
This sequence comes from Cyprinodon diabolis, assembly GCA_030533445.1. Lineage (NCBI taxonomy): Eukaryota > Metazoa > Chordata > Actinopteri > Cyprinodontiformes > Cyprinodontidae > Cyprinodon > Cyprinodon diabolis. The sequence goes on from CM060082.1 coordinate 7,862,056, forward strand.
CTGACTTCCAGTACCAGACAGTGTCCTGTCACCTGCAGAGATCCTGGGATGACTTTGCAGTCATTGTGTGCATCAAAGATGGAGAAGAAGTACAGTACAGAGAAATGGTGAAGTGCTTTGTGGCAGCTTTTATTGTGCAGCTCTGATTATCCTGTTTTTATGCAGGATATTCTACCATGATCGTCTGTCCCTGTTTTTAATTTTCTGCTCCTCTTCCTGTGCTCAGTTCACTAAGCAGCTTCAGTGTCTAGTTAGTAACTTCTTAGAGCTGAAAATGCATCATTAGATTCACTGAAACAGCAACTCTTTCAATCAAGCACAGAAATACCTACCAGATCTGGCAAGGACAGGATGGTCAATAAATCCAGATTTAATCTGGAGTAGATTTTAGTGAGATAAAGAATGTTTAAGGAAATTAATCTTCAGTTGATTATGGGTATTCTTCATCTTTTACCGATAAAAAAAAAATGTTACAAAGCGCAAGTAATCCTGTGAATATTTAAACATCATAATGTCTAAGTTTCTTTCCAAAGATTTATATTACTTTATATCATTTAACACCATAAATTAAACAAAATTGGAAATCAAAAGTCACTCCTCCCAAAAAAGAAAAGAAGCAAATACAAAAAATATAGCTACATTATTTTTAAACTGCAAAACAGTTAATAAAAAATAGGGTTTAATTTTTTTAAATTACTTAGTTATCACTCAAGTTATACACTATATTGCCAAAAGTATTTGCTCACCTGCCTTGACTCACATATGAGCTTAAGTGACATCCCGTTCCTAATCCATAGGGTTCAATATGACGTCGGTCCACCCTTTGCAGCTAGAACAGCTTCAACTCTTCTGGGAAGGCTGTCCACAAGGTTTAGGAGTGTGTTTATGGGAATTTTTGACCATTCTTCCAGAAGCGCATTTGTGAGGTCGCACACTGATGTTGGACGAGAAGGCCTGGCTCTCAGTCTCCGCTCTAATTCATCCCAAAGGTGTTCTATCGGGTTGAGGTCAGGACTCTGTGCAGGCCAGTCAAGTTCATCCACACCAGACTCTGTCATCCATGTCTTTATGGACCTTGCTTTGTGCACTGGTGCACAGTCATGTTGGAAGAGGAAGGGGCCAGCTCCAAACTGTTCCCACAAAGTTGGGAGCATGGAATTGTCCAAAATGTCTTGGTATGCTGAAGCATTCAGAGTTCCTTTCACTGGAACTAAGGGGCCAAGCCCAGCTCCTGAAAAACAACCCCACACCATAATCCCCCCTCCACCAAACTTTACACTTGGCACAATGCAGTCAGACAAGTACCGTTCTCCTGGCAACCGCCAAACCCAGACCCGTCCATCAGATTGCCAGATGGAGAAGCGCGATTCGTCACTCCAGAGAACGCGTCTCCACTGCTCTAGAGTCCAGTGGCGGCGTGCTTTACACCACCGCATCCGACGCTTTGCATTGCACTTGGTTATGTATGGCTTGGATGCAGCTGCTCGACCATGGAAACCCATTCCATGAAGCTCTCTGCGCACTGTTCTTGAGCTAATCTGAAGGCCACATGAAGTTTGGAGGTCTGTAGTGATTGACTCTGCAGAAAGTTGGCGACCTCTTCGCACTATGCGCTTCAGCATCCGCTGACCCCGCTCCGTCAGTTTACGTGGCCTACCACTTCGTGGCTGAGTTGCTGTCGTTCCCAAACACTTCCATTTTCTTATAATACAGCTGACAGTTGACTGTGGAATATTTAGGAGCGAGGAAATTTCACGACTGGATTTGTTGCACAGGTGGCATCCTATCACAGTTCCACGCTGGAATTCACTGAGCTCCTGAGAGCGACCCATTCTTTCACAAATGTTTGTAAAAACAGTCTGCATGCCTAGGTGCTTGAATTTATACACCTGTGGCCATGGAAGTGATTGGAACACCTGATTCCAATAATTTGGATGGGTGAGCAAATACTTTTGGCAATATAGTGTATGAATCTAAACTAAATCTAATTGATTTTAGTTTACTGTACTTACTGTACTCACCCAAATCTTCATGTTATATGTTCACATAACTTTTCGACTGCATCTATCTATCATAAAATATAAACAAAGATTTCAAATACTCCAGTATAACATAAAATGGCTTAAATTACAGCATTACGTCATTAAGGTGTCAGTTCAGCCTGTCAAACAGGCTGCTTGTAGTGTCTTTAAATGTCCAGCAGGTGTCAGTATTGAGTGACGCAGTAAAAACGCTTCATCAACCCATCAATATGTTAAGTGGTACAAAAAAGTAACATTTCCAAGTTTTACATAATCAGCTTATTTTTAATATTAAATACACATTTTTGTCAGAAATACATGATACAAGATCTATCATCTCAACCTAAAATAATTTGAGTCAACTTTAAAAAGCAATGCAGATCTACAATCCATTTTTCTTAAATTAACAGTTAAAGATAAATAAGACTTGAATATAAACATTGAATATGCAATAAATTATTATAAATTATTATTATAAATGAAGACAAAATGTCAAATGTAAAGTATAAAGTTAATATAAACTCTACAAAACCTGAGATGTGTAAACATTTAACTCCTGATAATGGAGGAACCAGCTGGACTACATCCACCAGATCAATAAAGTTAAAGGTTTTCACTTTTTGACATTTAATGTAAATGCTACCAATGGTTTCAAAAGTACACACATTTATTACTTAAGTAGAAGTATAGATACTGCAGTTTAAAAACACTCTGGTAAAAGTTGAAGTATCAACTTGACCTCTTTACTCAAGTAAAAGTGAAAAAGTATGTGCTCCTAAAACTACTTAAAGTATAAAAGTATAAAGTAACCTTTAAGAAAAACAGCCAGATGCCACTATATGAATTGAAAGCTCAATTATTCTACTATTTTGAAAAAAAATTCTAGATGAGGGAGGTCTTGTTGGTCTCCATCTCCTGATACGCTCTCACCTGTGTTCAACCTTTCAGACATTTCAACATCTTTTTCTGAATCCAACATTGTAGCATGGCGTAGACAATTCATGTTTAGAGTTTGTAGAACACCTGCTTGCTCCTCATGATTTCCTTTAGCTAACCAATGAGTGTTTGCGTTATATGACTCATCCAATGACATTAGTTTTCACTAGATGTGGATGGAAATTTGAAATGTAAAATTTGAAAATGAAAAAGCATTTCCAGAAATGCTTTTTCATTTTAAGAATGTGGCTGGATTGTTTGACTCATAAATGAAATTAGTAATCAATAATCCTATTTGCATTTTCATTTTCTTCTTCAACACTGCTCATCCTTTTACTTAATTAAAATTAAAAAGTAAAAGACATTTGAGATTTATTTTTCAGAATGTTCCCTAGCAAATTTATACCAAAATTCAATTTGAAATGTAAAATTTGAAAATGAAAAAGCAAAGATTTTGACCGAGGTACGGCTGATTTACTTGTTGTGGTCTCTTGTTATTTACACACAACAATAAACCGTGGTAGCCGACGTGAGTTTTGAAATTGCAAAGCTTTCTCTTAAGGGTAAAATCAAATGCACATCTACACAGCACAGCGTTCAAAGACCAGTGTGATGCATAAGACGCGCGCGCCGCGCCACAAACGCGCTGCTGCTCAAGATGGAAAAATCTAACTTTCGCTGCTATACGCGCCGCTAAAAGCAAACAGCTCCTTGTTCTTTTTCACACATTCCTTAAAAAATCTGACCTTGTTTCACAGTGTCCAAATGTTCTCATCCCATTGAAAACTGTTGTAAACCATATGCTTGTAATAAAAATGAAATAGAAAATGGAGTGTTATGATAAAAGACTAAATCCTGAAGGAAAATAACTTTTTCCTGTGTGAAATTTAGTACTTAAATCTATATTTGTGTTTTATTATTAACTTACAATTTCTCTTTGTTGTACTATTCTTAATAAACAGTCTGTGTTCTAACATCAGGCATTTTATTTATATAAAATAAAAATAAAACCTGCTATAATATGTCCCCCCTGTTTAAATCAGACAAAAAAAGGTCCCAGCTTTTTCATTTTTGACTTATACGCATCTTTTATGATGAAAACTCACTCCTGAAACTTTGGTGGCGATAGACCTTTGTTTCTTAAAGTTACAAGGGGGGAACAGATTATAGCAGGTCACCTACCGAACAAGATGGGTAGCCTGAATGCTTTTTAGTTTTCGAGTTGTGGACAGTACTTTGCAGGCAGACCATGGAAATGAAAAAGCAATGTCCGCTGTGTTTTCTCCTTGATTATGGCATAAAAGTGCAGTGTTTAAGAAGAAAATTCAAATGCAAATAGGATGATTGATTACTAATTTCATTTATGAGTCAAACAATGCAGCCACATTCTTAAAATGAAAAAGCATTTCTGGAAATGCTTTTTCATTTTCAAATTTTACATTTCAAATTGAATTTTGGTATAAATTTGCTAGGGTAAATTTTGAAAAATAAATCTCAAATGTCTTTTTCTTTTTAATTTTAATTAAGTAAAAGGATGAGCAGTGTTGAAGAAGAAAATGAAAATGCAAATAGGATGATTGATTACTAATTTCATTTATGAGCCAAACAATGCAGCCACATTCTTAAAATGAAAAAGCATTTCCAGAAATGCTTTTTCATTTTAAAATTTTACATTTCAAATTGAATTTTGGTATAAATTTGCTAGGGTAAATTTTGAAAAATAAATCTCTAATGTATTTTTCCTATTTAATTTTAATTAAGTAAAAGGATGAGCAGTGTTGAAGAAGAAAATAAAAATGCAAACAGGATTATTGATAACTAATTTCATTTATGAGTCAAACAATGCAGCCACATTCTTAAAATGAAAAAGCATTCCTGGAAATGCTTTTTCATTTTAAATATGGTAACGATTTGCTTCCATAGTACTGGCCAAAAACGCAGCACAGAGACAACAGATTTGATTTAGCTATGCAGTGTTTACTCGTTAAACAGGAAGAGACCAACGGCTCAACTTCCGGTGCTTTCAAAAAAATACTATATCAAATATTATACATAAGAAAGCTTATAGTATATAACTTAGAAACAATACGCAAATATGAGCAATGGCTTCCCAAGGAGCCAGAACATTTTATTTAATTTTTTTTTTTGACACAATTTAAGACCCCCCTTAAATTTTGCTTTTGAGGCTTTCAGGGGGGCTCATGGGTTAATCGGGGGGGTCGAGCCCCCCCGGACCCCCCCGTATTTCGCACTCTGGCTACAGCCTTTACTTCCAAGGGGACAAATCCTCCTCATCTTAACAGAAATTTCAGTCTAAATGAAGTGGTTAAAGTGTTCAATCTACTGTTTTATGTTGACACTTATTACCCCCAACATATTTATCACAATCTCCAATGGAGGCGTTGGGACATCTAATGGTGATGTACTAGCGGCCTATTTAGGAGCTGTCCATCTGCTGAAACTGCAGCCAGGTGAAGACTACCAGCATCTGCTGTGGGCTTTGCAGGTGAAGGAGGCAGAACGGCTGAAACAGAGGAACCTGAACGAGTGGCTTCAGGCCAAGCCAAGCCCAGGATTAGATCTCCTCCCTTAAGTCTCAGAAAGCCTCACACTGTTGGAAAATCCACAGAGCTGCTGGATCGGGTCAACCCCTGTTTATGCTGTAGCGTTTTGAACAGCATAAATTCAGATTATTTGCAGACGATTTGATAGTATACAAGGGACAACCAGATTTGAGTTTTCTATGCTAATGGCTTAGTAGAGGAATTTGGACAATATCTGGTTACAGATTAAATGTAATGAAGACATCAATTTTAGCACAAATTTTAACTACAGCCTAATAATGGAGACCAGAGATAGAAATAGACTTAAGTTGTATGCTTACAAAATTAAATATCTGGAGGTAAAGGAATATTATAAAAGGGATATACCAATTATACAATGCAAATTATGAACAAATTAATATGAATATTAAGAGATTTAAGAAGATGGGCAATGTAATTGTTTGCCTCCTTTAGTTGTTTTTTTGTTAAGTGGGAGAAAACCAGAGCACCTGGAGAAAAACCCATTTAAAAAAGAAAAAAAAAAGAACAGAAAAAAAATAAATATATATATATATATAAAAGAGTTTTGGAGTAGGGGAAAACCAGAGTACCTGGTGAAAAACCCATTTAAAAAAAAAGAAAGAAAAACAAAGAACTTAGAAAAGAAATAATACAAAAAAAAGAGTTTTGGAGTAGGGGAAAACCAGGGTACCTTGTGAAACAACTACTAGTAAGCTACGAAAACATATTAGCCATAAAGTTGCATATAGATGGATTTTCTACCTTCTAACATAGCCCTTTCATTGATTCTTTGGATCACTTCGTCAACATTTCTTCTTTTATGACGATTTCTTTGCAGTTCTATCAAGTATGAGATGTTAAGTGGTAATTCATCTATGCGATAACTAATGTTATCTATCGTATATATGTTTGGGTCAAATGGTTTGGGTGTAGCCTTTTTTTTAATTGGTGGTAGTACTGCAAGACTTTGTTTCATCTCATGCTGCTGTTTTCTGGACACATGTTTTCTTGAGGAAATTGGTGGTTTTACTGCAGACCTCCCAACCTTTCCACCAGTCTGTTTCTGTCTGTTCCTGTCTGTTCTTGAGCTCTTTTTCATCTTAGTAGCAGTTGGAGCGATCTTGGTTACGTCAATCTGGGTTTGTGGGGGTAGCCATTGTTTGAATGTTGGTGGTATCCTTTCCCTAAGACCGTTTATGGCATTTATGGTGTTTATTAAGTGCTCTGCCTTTACCTCTGGCTGTTTTTGTTGTGGAACAGTTTTTTTTTTCTTCTTGGGCATTCTGTCCACGGGGTGTGGCTTATGCTTGGTCTGTTGGGGCGGCAACTCTTCAAATTGTCCTATAAGCTCCTTAAGGCTTATTTTCTCCAGTTGTTTATTTTGTCTTAGACCTCTACTTTGTCTGAAGTCTATGTCTTCCACTCGGTGTGGCTTATCATTGGTCTGTTGGGGAGGCAACTTTTTAGATGGTTCTATCACCTCCCTTGTTTTCTCCAGAAGTCTATTTTGTCTGAGGCCTCTACTTTGTCTTAAGTCTACTGGTTTAGGCATAATTGGTGGCAGTGGTTTCTTTTTGGTTTCCTCTGATGTTGTTGGAAATGAAGTGCAATGGGAGGCGTTTGTTGCTGATTTAGTCTGGCCTGTGGGTGGTGGTTTCATTTGTTGAGCTTTCATCAGGTCCTTTATGACTTGGATTTCATCTGTGGTTACTGTCTTCCCCTCTGGCTGCTTTTGTGGGCTTGTTGAGGGTTCTTGCAGTTGTTGAACAGTGTCGGTTTTCTTCTCTGGCATGTCTTCCACTCGGTGTGGCTTATCATTGGTCTGTTGGGGAGGCAACTTTATAGATGGTTCTATCACCTCCCTTGTTTTCTCCAGAAGTCTATTTTGTCTTAGGCCTCTACTTTGTCTTAAGTGTACTGGTTTAGGCATAATTGGTGGCAGTGGTTTCTTTTTGGTTTCCTCTGATGTTGTTGGAAATGAACTGCAATGGGAGGCGTTTGTTGCTGATTTAGTCTGGCCTGTGGGTGGTGGTTTCATTTGTTGAGCTTTCATCAGGTCCTTTATGACTTGGATTAAATCTTTGGTTACTGTCTTCCCCTCTGGCTGCTTTTGTGGGCTTGTTGAGGGTTCTTGCAGTTGTTGAACAGTGTTGGTTTTCTTCTCTGGCATGTCTTCCACTCGGTGTGGCTTATCATTGGTCTGTTGGGGAGGCAACTTTATAGATGGTTCTATCACCTCCCTTGTTTTCTCCAGAAGTCTATTTCGTCTTAGGCCTCGACTTTGTCTTAAGTGTACTGGTTTAGGCATAATTGGTGGCAGTGGTTTCTTTTTGGTTTCCTCTGATATTGTTGGCAATGAAGCGCAATGGGAGGTGTTTGTTGCTGTTTTAGTCTGGTCTGTGGGTGGTGGTTCCATTTGTTGAGATTTCATCGGGTCCTTTATGACTTGGATTTCATCTGTGGTTACTGTCTTCCCCTCTGGCTGCTTTTGTGGGCTTGTTGAGGGTTTTTGCAGTTGTTGAACAGTGTCTGTTTTTTTCTCTAAAAAGTCTTCCACTCGCTGTGGCTTATCATTGGTCTGTTGGGGTGGCAACTTTTCAGATGGTTCTATAAGCTCCTCAAGGCTTATTTTATCCAGTTGTTTATTTTGTCTTAGGCCTCTACTTTGTCTTAAGTCTATGTCTTCCACTCGGTGTGGCTTATCATTGGTCTGTTGGGGAGGCAACTTTATAGATGGTTCTATCACCTCCCTTGTTTTATCCAGAAGTCTATTTTGTCTTAGGCCTCTACTTTGTCTTAAGTGTACTGGTTTAGGCATAGTTGGTGGTTGTGGTTTCTTTTGGGTTTCTATGACTGGAAACTCCTCTGATGTTGTTGGAAATGATGCGCAATGGGAGGTGTTTGTTGCTGTTTTAGTCTGGTCTGTGGGTGGTGGTTCCATTTGTTGAGATTTCATCGGGTCCTTTATGACTTGGATTAAATCTGTGGTTACTGTCTTCCCCTCTGGCTGCTTTTGTGGGCTTGTTGAGGGTTTTTGCAGTTGTTTAACAGTGTCTGTTTTCTTCTCTAACATGTCTTCCACTCGGTGTGGCTTATCATTGGTCTGTTGGGGAGGCAACTTTATAGATGGTTCTATCACCTCCCTTGTTTTCTCCAGAAGTCTATTTTGTCTTAGGCCTCTACTTTGTCTTAAGTGTACTGGTTTAGGCATAGTTGGTGGTTGTGGTTTCTTTTGGGTTTCTATGACTGGAAACTCCTCTGATGTTGTTGGAAATGAAGCGCAATGGGAGGTGTTTGTTGCTGTTTTAGTCTGGTCTGTGGGTGGTGGTTTCATTTGTTGAGATTTCATCGGGTCCTTTATGACCTCGATTTCAGTTGTGGTTGCTACCTTCCCCTCTGGCTGCTTTTGTGGGCTTGTTGAGGGTTTTTGCAGTTGTTGAACAGTGTCTGTTTTCTTCTTTGGCATGTCTTCCACTCGGTGTGGCTTATACTTGGTCTGTTGGGGAGGCAACTTTTTAGATTGTTCTATCAACTCCATGAGGCTTATTTTTGTCATATTGGGTGGCGGTCGTTTCTTTTGGGGTTTTCTGACTGGTAACTTTTCTGGTGTTGGTGATAAAGTTGCTGTTTCCTTTTCCAATACTTTTTTCTCATACATTGCTATTTCCTCCTCTAATTGTTTAAGTTCTGTACGTTCAGCAATTTGTCTAAGTAAATCTTTCTGGGTTTTTTTGTATGTCATTTCCTCTAAATCAATTTCTGGATTCATACATGATGTTTCTATTGGAGTCATGTTTTCCCATTGATCTTTCCCAAAGAGGCCTACAAGGGTACCAGTGTTTGTCCAGAGTTTCACATTGTTGTTCAACTCTGCAGTAATAATTTTTTTACCAGCAGGATCACATGCCACACTTACCAACTCAGAAAGCCCTGCTACCCATGATGCTAACAGCGGAGGAGATTGTAAGGGGAATTTCTGCCCATTTATTGTCTCAAATTTTTCATCTTCAACTGTTGTTTGAAGGCCAAATTTCTGAATATCATACAAACAAACTACTCCTTTGCTATCTCCTGTGACAAGAATTGTGTCTTTTTCTGACACCGACACGCAAGTAATCTTCACATTATCCCCTTTTACTAGCTTGAACCTACATATCATTCCTCCATTTGCTTTTGTTGACCAGGCAGTAACGTAGGAACCTGCTATAATTAACAGTGTAGCTAACTGAGAACTAACCTCTCTGGTCCTGAGACATTTCACCAAATAAGTTCTTTTTGTTCCTTTACTTACCATCTTCGTAGAATCGAGAAATGTATTGTGGTATGATGCAACATTGTATATTTGTGGGCTGTTTGTTGATGATTTTAAATTACAGGTGAGAATATTTCCATCGGTGCATGCTGAGATAAGTATGTCTTCATGGTAATCCATGGAGCAGACATTGAGTAATAATGAATGCTCGCAAACTACTTTTAATTTTCCTTCAGTGTCCGCTCGGAAGATTTTTGAGGAATTCTTTGTGGAAAATAGCTTTTCTTCGTTTGTGCAGAGCATACTGGTGACGTCACCTGGAAATGCTTTTAAGACATCAAGCAATTCTCCACTGTTAAAGTTCCACTGTTTAACTGTCCTGTTGATAACTGTGATCAGTTTGCGTTGGGTTTCGTTGAAGGAAATGAAACACGAAATTAATTTTTTTTCTTTGTCTTCGGGAGAAATGTTGAAATTCATTAGAGCTCTTCCATTAGATATATCCCACACTTTCAGCTGACCTTTCTGACAAACAGAGATAACTTGTTGGTATTTGGTGTGATAGAGCATTCTGCATAAAGGTTGTCTATGGGACGTCTTGGACATATGATATTTCTTGGTTCCCCTTCCAAAACATTTTCCAATTATTGTGTTGGCCACATACAACTCGTTGTTGTAGACGTTGTAAAGAGCACTGGTGATTGGGGAATTCTGTACCAGTTCACTGGGATTAAGCATCTCTATGCAGGTCAAGCTCATGTCGCTCCAGATAAGTATCTTTTTGTCTAATGATATGCTGATGAATACATTCTCCACAGGATTGTACAGAATGTTGGTGACAACATTTTTGTGTCCTTGTAATTCTTTAAAATGACTGGTTTGGAGGTGAAGCCACGCGCGTATTTTTCCCTTTTGTCCCCCCGTCAAAATATGGCCCGTTCTCGGAGAATAAGCAACACAATTGAAGTACTCTTGGTATTTTGGGCTATTAAGCACCATTTTGCTCATAAAGGGGTTCTCCCCTTCTTCAAAGACGCACTTAATAAATCCCATTGTTGAAGCTGTTTGACCACATACTATAACAGACTTTAAATTGGGCATGTATCTGACTTGTGTGCAAATGTCATTGAAAACAGAAACCGTCAAAGTGTCATGGCAGTCGCATTTATGTTCCAGCAGTGATGAGAAACTTTCAGTTTCTGGATAAAACTTACGACCCTGTCGAAGGCAGTAAAAAGTATTCCTGAATATGTTGTATGAGACGAACACATACAAATATCCTCTTGAGTCGCCGCAGATAAAAATTCCTACATTCTCAGATTGGTAGTAGTCCATAGCTGTAATGTCTTCACCCGTGAAGCAGAATTCAATCTGTGGAGTATCACCCAACATTTTATAAAAAAACATTTCTCTATCAGATGTTGAGACAACCATCGTTTTTTGAGCGTTGATGTACACCATGTCTCTAACTTGAATTTTGGGAATATGGGAGTAAGGAATCCTGTCCTTTCCTTTGTCATAAATGTGTACATTTTGCAATGGCTCAAAGTTATTCGACCACAAAGTCATTATGCCGTTTGAAGTCACAGTGGCGTATTCAAAGATTTTGTAAGGTCTGAGAGGTTCCAATGAACAATGGCTCCTAAAATCCAGAAATTGTTCACTGAATTTTGGGTACATAACTGTTTTCACAATGTTTCTTTTAAACATAGTTTTTGTATATGTAAAATCAGTAGGCAAGGCATTGTTCTTTAAGTCCATATCCTTTCTTTTTTCATCTTTATTCAAAGAATAGTCCAACAGTTCATTTAGGTCCACAGTTCCATCACAATTTGTGTCAATTTTCATGTGCAGTAGTTCAACGTCTTCCATGGTGATTTGGGGACATATTTCCTTCATCACATCATAAAATTCATCAATGTTCAAGCCTCCGCTTCCATCAGTATCTGCCTTTTTGAACAATTTACAGACCTCTTTAAGACTTTTTCCCTGGAAAAAATTGTCTATTTCCTCATTAGTAAAAACGCCCTTTATGCTCTCCTGCTCAGTATGTTGGCCCTTTTCCATGTTGTACTTTTCAGATAAACAAGCTTCCATTAAATAAAATATTTGCATATACTGACTTCAGTTACCAGTCACCTATGATTCCTGTCAGAGAACTAATGTCATGTGTAGAATTCTGCACTCTGGAAGTCTGTGATGTCAGACAAGAATTCTGGGCGGGGCTTTGATGACGTCATCATTCCACGTGGGAGGGGCCTTTTCTTTTTCTTTTTTTTCAGTGTCCTGTCTGGCAATGTGGCAATAAGAATAATTGTCTTGATGCCAAAAAGAGCCCTACAGATTTTACTTTCACAAGTGTAGCAGTATGGCAATTGCCATATTGCTCTGTTTGTTTCATGCATATAAATTGCTTTATTATAATTATGCAGGGAGTTTTACAGTTTATATGGACACTGCAATATAAATAGAGGAGAAAAACAGAAGAAGAAAAAGGAAAGAGAAAAAAAAGAGAAAAGATGAAAGAAAGAGGAGATAGAAAGGAGACAATGACAAAACATTTTCAGTTTGTTTCATCACCTGCAACGAGATGTAAAAAGAACAGCGCAACCAAAAGACATGGTACGAGACATACAATAAAGCAACACCTTGAAACTATCACTGAAGTAGTATTAATAAGTCTGACATGTACTCTGTGTTAAATGAAGATATGAATGTAGATATGAATGTAGACTTTCTGTATGGAAGTGAGTCTCTGAGTACCTGGAACCAAGCACCTAGTGCCCCCACTCGCACCACAGAAAAAGGAAAAAAAACCCAAAAACTCAGACACACATTCACACATAACACTCACATCCAATAATACCAGGACCAAAGACCCGGCGGTACCGGTGGTTGGTCCCGGGATTATCGGATGACGCAATAAGTGAACCTAAAAGAGGGGTGGGGCCCTTTCTGTCATTTTTTTTTTCTCCAAATCTGTTTGTCTTTTTACATTTCAGAGACATACAGACAGATAACTCACAAGTGCAAAAAACACCTAACAAAACCAAAAGAAAACACATTAACAAATTAAACATTCAAGGCGAAAAGCATTTAAAGATTACAGTGAGACAAAATATTTTAAGTTTGTTATCTCAGGGGTGTATGTTGAGACTTAGTTCAAGATATTTAACCACAGTCCACAAGCTAGGTATGAGGTAATGGCATCGTCCTCCCTGGTTCTAGGCATCCCGACATCAATGTTTTCGTTTCATACATCTTTTGAACAGGTGAGTACATTTGGAATTAGCATGAAGATAACAGACTTACAGCCACTATAAGAATAAAGACATAAGCAGAATTTGCCAGAGTACATTCAGTCAGTCCTCATTAGTATTCAGATTTTCCAAGAATAGCAAAACTTTTTCCCATATCTTTTTGAACACATAGTATTTACCCTTAATCATCAAGGTGAGTTTCTCCAGGCCAAGAGAGCTTGATAGTGTAGACATCCAAGTTTTAAGTTGGGGTCTGGTTAAAGATTTCCAGGACCTTGGTTTTACTATATTTAGCCTGCACCAAACAATACATTATGGACTTTTGATCAACCTTGCTTATTTGAGTTTGAGTGGGAAAAATTCCTAAGACACACAACCTAGGACAGAGATTATGTTTTATTACCGACGATAAGTGAAATTTTATCCAACACCTCCTTCCAAAATTTCTGAATCTCAGGACATTCGCAAAGGCAGTTAAATAAATTACCTTTATCTCCACACTTAGCACATGTATCCGGAATGTTGGGGTTAAATTTATTTAGTAGTGTTGGAGTAACATATGTTCTCATCAACCATTTGTATTGGATTAACTTAAATTGAGTACTAATAGATTGTGTCTGTGCCTTCCAACAGGCCCTCTGCCATTCCTTTACTGATATATTACATTTCAAGTCTTCACACCATGCCAATCGTTTGTATTCTGAGGATGTCTGGGAGCTGTCTTTGATGATGTTTTAAAAACGGGAAATTAGGTCCTTCTTCAAATGGTCATTTGTTGGCAATTCTTCTATAGAAGAAAGAATAGGCAATGTTAGAGACTTTTGAGTACCCATTACAAAACTTATGTTTTGCAGAAACTTAAAAAAAGAGTTTAGTTGGAATGTCAAATTTTCGTTTCAAATCTTCAAAACTCATCATAATCCCTTTATCAAATAAGTCTGAGATTTTGCATAAACCTTTAGCAAACCATGTTCTAAAACCAATGTCTGTCCTACCTGGTTCAAATGACATATTTCCCCAGATCGGGGAGAATTGGGATAGTGTTGGTATTTCATTTTTGAATTTATGTACATCATTCCATATTCGGAACGTATTTTTAAAAAATGGGTTGGAAGTATTTTTTAATAATTCTTTGTATTTCCTTGAGTATAGATATGAATTTAGGGATAAAGGATTGGCATTTCTATTTTTACCCACGACAGATCAGTTGCTGAAAACCAGCAAGATGCGCTAGAGAGCTGAGCAGCCCAGTAATACCACTTGAAATTTGGCACAAAACGTTTCAATGAATTCATACCCTACTTTATAGAAAAGTGTCTCGCAAAAGTTGTGAAAATAGCAGATCTAGTTCAACACATCATATTGGTTAATATAGCAAACAGAAAAGCTAACAAAATGTACAATAAAGAAAGAAGGTTTCTGATCTACTCTGAATCATGCATTACACACAGATCAATAAAATTTTTCAATACTCCAAAAAAGCAAACGACAAAAAGATCCTTTTTTCTACTTTGGCAATTATGGCTTTATTTTAATTCACCCCTTAGTTACCGCTGCTCAGGTCAAAGTAGATTTAAACTCTCAGGGTTTTGATGTAAAAAAAATACAGAGAGAACCTACATAATTGCCTTGTAATACCATGACAATCCAGACCTAAATGAAATGACTATGTGAACTAAATTTTTTACATATTGAAAGGAAACAAGGAAAATGTTGTAATAGCAATAGAAGGAAACATTTACATTTGAATAGATCTAAACGAGAACAATGAGAGAGAAACATCCAAAGATCTATGTACCTTTTCACCTGGCTCTTCATCCAAAAATAAACAGAATGCAATGCAATATTTGGCTTGGATATAATTTAGGGATTAATTTTGGTAGAAATTAAATAAGGTTTAGCATCACCTATTGTGAGCTGGGAGAGATAAAATAATGATAGTTAGACAAAGGGGTTTTGTACGCTTGGCAGAGGATGATCAGCCACATATAGTTTCTTAAGAGCAGGAAGAGCCATGCTGCTGAGAGCGAACCATCAGTGTGGAGCATAAAAGCTAAAAGAGTGCAAAGACGCATTTCTGCACAAGCACAGCTGGAAGAGCAGAATTTGTTAGAGTTGAGCGCGTAGTACCGGACCATCCGGGTTATTTTCTCTCCTGTCGCTGCTGCCATGATCCATCTGTGGTCATGCAGAATGAGCACCGCTGCACGGCAGGTGGGCTACGTGACCAAACAGGACGCAGCAGCACGGCTGATACTGCTTGGCAGATTACAGTTCGATGATGCAGTTTATAAATCTGGCCAACTACTTGCTAATTTTTATTTAGTGACGTCAACGAAAATCAAACCTATGACTCAGAGACTTAGTCATCAAAGATCGATGTTTAGCTCGTCAGTTTTCGTTATCGTCATGAAAAAAAAGGAGCATCAACCAAATAATGTTGTCATCATTGACGAAAACAACACTGCTTGAGACATTTTAGTCGCAGCAGCTTTTTAATTTTTATTATACACGCAGCTCTGCGTGTAGACTTAACAGGACACAATTACAAATAAACAGCATAAAAGGAGGCATTCCAAAGATTTACAGCCGATATTATTAAACTATAACTGAGTTTAAGAGGCTAAATCACTGCTGCTTCACCACATGAACGGCTCAGACCGACCTGTGATGTCACTGTTTTTGTTCTTCAAGTCCGACTGAAGGGATTTGATCTCCTCCTCTCTTTCCTGCAGCGTTGATGTGATTCTAAACAGCAGAGAGAAGAAGAAGAAAAGAATAGCTGTGCTATAGTTTTCAAATATATAAAGAAACTCCAGCAGTGAAATAAATAAACTTCATGTTCTCCCTCATTTTCCAGCAGTAAAGAGTCAAACAAAGCAGGAATTTAGTGCTTAGCAGGATATTTACATTACATAACTGTCTTTGTCCCTCCTTCATCATATAAACAGATGATCCACCAGCAGCCCAGTTAGATTTTTATATTCAGATGAAATTACAACTAGGGATGCACGATATTGGGATTTTGGCCGATATCCGATATGCCGATATTTTAAAACTCATGTAGCCAATAACCGATATCGATACCGATGTTAAAGCTGGACAAAAATAAGTAGTCATTGAAAATAGCAGATTTGTTATCCATTTCTGACACTTTGAAAAATAATAAACTCAAATATATTTTCATATGCTGATATCAAATAGATTTTTAAAACGCGGTATCGATCTATTTTACTTTCAAAATCTCGTCAAATTTCATCGTTCTGTTACAAACTCTCGTGATATTTTGCTAATTCTTGTGAGATTTTGTTAGTAAAATAGATCGATACCGCGTCAATATATCAACATATAAAAATATGGCAAAATTTCTTGGACTTTAGGGGGATTTCGTAGCATAACGATGACATATAGCAATATTTCATTAGTGAAAGAGATTGATATGGTGATTTTAAATGGCAATATATCAGCATATGAAGATATTGTGATATTTTAATGTATCAATATTTTTCCCTCATCTTTAGAAGTTTTTAAGTCTGTAAAAAAGAAGTTTTTGAGGAAGAAGAAGAAGTAGTATTTTTTTTTTAGACTTTAGAAACTCAGAAGCTTATCAAATATCGGGTTAAATATCGGTGGGGTGGCCGATATCCAATATTCAGTTTTAAGGCCGATACAGGCCGATACCGATAGGGGGCCGATTATATCGTGCATCCCTAATTACAACCATTAAAAGACATCTATAAATCTAGATCATTCTCATGATCAGCTTGAATTAGCCACATAATAAAATACATGTTTTATTACACGTATAGATGAATGAAAAATAAGTTCTTAGGGACAGCATAAAAATTGTTGGGATCTGGAGCTGTACCACCTGTCTCCAGCAGAGTTCACTGTGGATCCTCCTAAGCTGAGCCTTCGACACACCTGAAACCCATCTCATCATCAGGAGGATCCTCCACCATATAAGCAGCCCTCAGACCTCGCATCAACGCCGCAGTGTTTATCCAGTTTGGTTAGCACCTGAGCCTCACTTCCTCTGTGAAATCTTTGTTGCCTCTAGTCTCCTAGCTGGAAACTAATTACCTTTTGTCTCTGCCTTCAGGAAACCTGTTTTTGTCCTGTAAGCTCTGGATGAGCTTAACCTGTCGAGCCTGCCCTCAGAGCCAAACCTGAAGAACCTTCTCTGGATTTCCCATGCTGCTCTGGACTAAGAGCTGGAAAACCAAGGTCTGTCCTATCGTTAGATGCAAGACGCTGAAGCTGAAACTGAACTCTGCTGAATCAAACAGTCTCTGGAACCAACAGTGCCTCTCTCAAAGCCAAACCCGGATTCTTCAAGGTAGATCTCTGAAGATAACATTTCCACATTCACCAGCTACGTGGCTAACTGAACTGTCTCCCTTCCAGTTTCCTGTGAACCAGATCCCCAGAAGTGAACCAGTACTTGACTCTTTCATTTTACCATTGTTCAATAAACATTGTTAAACTTTTACTCCAGTTTCCGTCTCCGTGGTGTTCTGCATATTGGGCCTCTCTGAACCAATCATGACAGAACACTGCGGCCAAACACAAGGCCCAGCAGACCAACTTCATCGTCGGTTGGAGGAACAACTCATTTACTCCAAAGACCTCACAGAACACAAGAAACATGTCCGCCTGGTCTTACAAAGACTCCTTGAGAATAAACTTATCGTCAAAGCCGAAAAATGCGAGTTTCACCAACCTTCAGTCACCTTTTTGGGGTTTGTGCTCGAGGGCGGACAGGTTAAGCCATCTGAGGATAAGATAAAGGCAGTTTTGGAGTGGCCGGTTCCCGAAAACCGCAAACAGCTGCAGAGATTCCTGGGTTTTGCTAATTTTTATCGACGATTCATCAGGAATTATAGTCAGACACCTCTACCTCTAACCTCTCTTACATCAGTCAAGAAAGCCTTCCAATGGTCTCCCGAGGCTCAAACTGCTTTTGACAAATTAAAGATGTTGTTTTCCAGAGCTCCAGTGTTAATCCAGCCTGATTCATCGAAACAATTTATCCTCGAAGTCGACGCTTCCGACTCAGGAGTTGGTGCTGTCTTATCTCAGAGACTCGATTCAGACCAAAGAGTTCACCCATGTGCTTTTTTCTCCCGTAGACTCTCCTCTGCTGAGCAAAACTACGACGTTGGTGACCGCGAATTACTGGCCATCAAATTGGCATTAGAGGAATGATTTAAAGATTACAGTGAGACAAAATATTTTAAGTTTGTTATCTCAGGGGTGTATGTTGAGACTTAGTTCAAGATATTTAACCACAGTCCACAAGCTAGGTATGAGGTAATGGCATCGTCCTCCCTGGTTCTAGGCATCCCGACATCAATGTTTTTGTTTCATACATCTTTTGAACAGGTGAGTACATTTGGAATTAGCATGAAGATAACAGACTTACAGCCACTATAAGAATAAAGACATAAGCAGAATTTGCCAGAGTACATTCAGTCAGTCCTCATTAGTATTCAGATTTTCCAAGAATAGCAAAACTTTTTCCCATATCTTTTTGAACACATAGTATTTACCCTTAATCATCAAGGTGAGTTTCTCCAGGCCAAGAGAGCTTGATAGTGTAGACATCCAAGTTTTAAGTTGGGGTCTGGTTAAAGATTTCCAGGACCTTGGTTTTACTATATTTAGCCTGCACCAAACAATAAATTATGGACTTTTGATCAACCTTGCTTATTTGAGTTTGAGTGGGAAAAATTCCTAAGACACACAACCTAGGACAGAGATTATGTTTTATTACCGACGATAAGTGAAATTTTATCCAACACCTCCTTCCAAAATTTCTGAATCTCAGGACATTCGCAAAGGCAGTTAAATAAATTACCTTTATCTCCACACTTAGCACATGTATCCGGAATGTTGGGGTTAAATTTATTTAGTAGTGTTGGAGTAACATATGTTCTCATCAACCATTTGTATTGGATTAACTTAAATTGAGTACTAATAGATTGTGTCTGTGCCTTCCAACAGGCCCTCTGCCATTCCTTTACTGATATATTACATTTCAAGTCTTCACACCATGCCAATCGTTTGTATTCTGAGGATGTCTGGGAGCTGTCTTTGATGATGTTTTAAAAACGGGAAATTAGGTCCTTCTTCAAATGGTCATTTGTTGGCAATTCTTCTATAGAAGAAAGAATAGGCAATGTTAGAGACTTTTGAGTACCCATTACAAAACTTATGTTTTGCAGAATCTTAAAAAAAGAGTTTAGTTGGAATGTCAAATTTTCGTTTCAAATCTTCAAAACTCATCATAATCCCTTTATCAAATAAGTCTGAGATTTTGCATAAACCTTTAGCAAACCATGTTCTAAAACCAAAGTCTGTCTTACCTGGTTCAAATGATATATTTCCCCGGATCGGGGAAAATTGGGATAGTGTTGGTATTTCATTTTTGAATTTATGTACATCATTCCATATTCGGAAAGTATTCTTAAAAAATGGGTTGGAAGTATTTTTTAATAATTCTTTGTATTTCCTTGAGTATAGATATGAATTTAGGGATAAAGGATTGGCATTTCTATTTTCTATTTTTACCCACGACAGATCAGTTGCTGAAAACCAGCAAGATGCGCTAGAGAGCTGAGCAGCCCAGTAATACCACTTGAAATTTGGCACAAAACGTTTCAATGAAATAATACCCTACTTTATAGAAAAGTGTCTTGCAAAAGTTGTGAAAATAGCAGATCTAGTTCAACACATCATATTGGTTAATATAGCAAACAGAAAAGCTAACAAAATGTACAATAAAGAAAGAAGGTTTCTGATCTACTCTGAATCATGCATTACACACAGATCAATAAAAATTTTCAATACTCCAAAAAAGCAAACAACAAAAAGATCCTTTTTTCTACTTTGGCAATTATGGCTTTATTTTAATTCACCCCTTAGTTACCGCTGCTCAGGTCAAAGTAGATTTAAACTCTCAGGGTTTTGATGTAAAAAAAATACAGAGAGAACCTACATAATTGCCTTGTAATACCATGACAATCCAGACCTAAATGAAATGACTATGTGAACTAAATTTTTTACATATTGAAAGGAAACAAGGAAAATGTTGTAATAGCAATAGAAGGAAACATTTACATTTGAATAGATCTAAACGAGAACAATGAGAGAGAAACATCCAAAGATCTATGTACCTTTTCACCTGGCTCTTCATCCAAAAATAAACAGAATGCAATGCAATATTTGGTTTGGATATAATTTAGGGATTAATTTTGGTAGAAATTAAATAAGGTTTAGCATCACCTATTGTGAGCTGGGAGAGATAAAATAATGATAGTTAGACAAAGGGGTTTTG
Organism: Cyprinodon diabolis; assembly: GCA_030533445.1. NCBI lineage: Eukaryota > Metazoa > Chordata > Actinopteri > Cyprinodontiformes > Cyprinodontidae > Cyprinodon > Cyprinodon diabolis. The sequence continues at coordinate 7,882,428 of CM060082.1, forward strand.
TACGCTTGGCAGAGGATGATCAGCCACATATAGTTTCTTAAGAGCAGGAAGAGCCATGCTGCTGACTCAGAGACTTAGTCATCAAAGATCCATGTTTAGCTCGTCAGTTTTCGTTATCGTCATGAAAAAAAAGGAGCATCAACCAAATAATTTTGTCATCATTGACGAAAACAACACTGCTTGAGACATTTTAGTCGCAGCAGCTTTTTAATTTTTATTATACACGCAGCTCTGCGTGTAGACCTAACAGGACACAATTACAAATAAACAGCATAAAAGGAGGCATTCCAAAGATTTACAGCCGATATTATTAAACTATAACTGAGTTTAAGAGGCTAAATCACTGCTGCTTCACCACATTAACGGCTCAGACCGACCTGTGATGTCACTGTTTTTGTTCTTCAAGTCCGACTGAAGGGATTTGATCTCCTCCTCTCTTTCCTGCAGCGTTGATGTGATTCTAAACAGCAGAGAGAAGAAGAAGAAAAGAATAGCTGTGCTATAGTTTTCAAATATATAAAGAAACTCCAGCAGTGAAATAAATAAACTTCATGTTCTCCCTCATTTTCCAGCAGTAAAGAGTCAAACAAAGCAGGACTTTAGTGCTTAGCAGGATATTTACATTACATAACTGTCTTTGTCCCTCCTTCATCATATAAACAGATGATCCACCAGCAGCCCAGTTAGATTTTGATATTCAGATGAAATTACAACTAGGGATGCACGATATTGGGATTTTGGCCGATATCCGATATGCCGATATTTTAAAACTCATGTAGCCGATAACCGATATCGATACCGATGTTAAAGCTGGACAAAAATAAGTAGTCATTGAAAATAGCAGATTTGTTATCCATTTCTGACACTTTGAAAAATAATAAACTCAAATATATTTTCATATGGTGATATCAAATAGATTTTTAAAAACGCGCTATCGATCTATTTTACTTTCAAAATCTCGTCAAATTTCATCGTTCTGTTACAAACTCTCGTGATATTTTGCAAATTCTTGTGAGATTTTGTTAGTAAAATAGATCGATACCGCGTCAATATATCAACATATAAAAATATGGCAAAATTTCTTGGATTTTCGGGAGATTTCGTAGCATAACGATGACATATAGCAATATTTCATTAGTGAAAGAGATTGATATGGTGATTTTAAATGGCAATATATCAGCATATGAAGATATTGTGATATTTTAATGTATCAATATTTTTTCCCTCATCTTTAGAAGTTTTTAAGCCTGTAAAAAAGAAGTTTTTGAGGAAGAAGAAGAAGTAGTATTTTTTTTTTTAGACTTTAGAAACTCAGAAGCTTATCAAATATCGGGTTAAATATCGGTGGGGTGGCTGATATCCAATATTCAGTTTTAAGGCCGATACAGGCCGATACCGATAGGGGGCCGATTATATCGTGCATCCCTAATTACAACCATTAAAAGACATCTATAAATCTAGATCATTCTCATGATCAGCTTGAATTAGCCACATAATGAAATACATGTTTTATTACACGTATAGATGAATGAAAAATAAGTTCTTAGGGACAGCATAAAAATTGTTGGGATCTGGAGCTGTACCACCTGTCTCCAGCAGAGTTCACTGTGGATCCTCCTAAGCTGAGCCTTCGACACACCTGAAACCCATCTCATCATCAGGAGGATCCTCCACCATATAAGCAGCCCTCAGACCTCGCATCAACGCCGCAGTTGATGCGAGGTCTGGTTAGCACCAGTTTTTATCCAGTTTGGTTAGCACCTGAGCCTCACTTCCTCTGTGAAATCTTTGTTGCCTCTAGTCTCCTAGCTGGAAACTAATTACCTTTTGTCTCTGCCTTCAGGAAACCTGTTTTTGTCCTGTAAGCTCTGGATGAGCTTAAACTGTCGAGCCTGCCCTCAGAGCCAAACCTGAAGAACCTTCTCTGGATTTCCCATGCTGCTCTGGACTAAGAGCTGGAAAACCAAGGTCTGTCCTATCGTTAGATGCAAGACGCTGAAGCTGAAACTGAACTCTGCTGAATCAAACAGTCTCTGGAACCAACAGTGCCTCTCTCAAAGCCAAACCCGGATTCTTCAAGGTAGATCTCTGAAGATAACATTTCCACATTCACCAGCTACGTGGCTAACTGAACTGTCTCCCTTCCAGTTTCCTGTGAACCAGATCCCCAGAAGTGAACCAGTACTTGACTCTTTCATTTTACCATTGTTCAATAAACATTGTTAAACTTTTACTCCAGTTTCCGTCTCTGTGGTGTTCTGCATATTGGGCCTCTCTGAACCAATCATGACAGAACACTGCGGCCAAACACAAGGCCCAGCAGACCAACTTCATCGTCGGTTGGAGGAACAACTCATTTACTCCAAAGACCTCACAGAACACAAGAAACATGTCCGCCTGGTCTTACAAAGACTCCTTGAGAATAAACTTTTCGTCAAAGCCGAAAAATTCGAGTTTCACCAACCTTCAGTCACCTTTTTGGGGTTTGTGCTCGAGGGCGGACAGGTTAAGCCATCCGAGGATAAGATAAAGGCAGTTTTGGAGTGGCCGGTTCCCGAAAACCGCAAACAGCTGCAGAGATTCCTGGGTTTTGCTAATTTTTATCGACGATTCATCAGGAATTATAGTCAGACACCTCTACCTCTAACCTCTCTTACATCAGTCAAGAAAGCCTTCCAATGGTCTCCCGAGGCTCAAACTACTTTTGACAAATTAAAGATGTTGTTTTCCAGAGCTCCAGTGTTAATCCAGCCTGATTCATCGAAACAATTTATCCTCGAAGTCGACGCTTTCGACTCAGGAGTTGGTGCTGTCTTATCTCAGAGACTCGATTCAGACCAAAGAGTTCACCCATGTGCTTTTTTCTCCCGTAGACTCTCCTCTGCTGAGCAAAACTACGACGTTGGTGACCGCGAATTACTGGCCATCAAATTGGCATTAGAGGAATGGAGACACTGGCTTGAGGGAGCAGAACACCCGGTTCTTGTTTGGACAGATCATAAGAACCTTGCCTATATCCAGTCCGCCAAACAGGCCAATCCTCGACAGTCAAGGTGGTCACTATTTTTCTCACGATTCAATCTCATCATCTCTTACAGACCCCGATCCAAGAACATCAAACCCGATTCTCTCTCTCGTCTTTATTCCACTGATCAATCTGAGACTCCTGAGCCTGTTCTACCCGCTTCCTGCACTGTTGGGGTGGTTACCTGGGAGATCACCGATCTAATAAACTCTGCCCTCGCTTCAGAACCAGATCCAGGTAACGGTCCCCCAAACAAGACTTATGTACCTTCTTCTGTCAGGTCTCGCCTAATTCAGTGGATGCACAATGCCAAATTTGCCGCTCACCCGGGGGTGAGTAGAACCATCAACCTCATTTCAAGACGTTTCTGGTGGCCCACTCTACACAGAGATGTTAAGGAGTATGTGCTGGCCTGTTCTACCTGCGCCAGAAACAAGTCCACACATCAACCTCCCTCTGGCCTGTTGCATCCACTTCCTATTCCTTCTCGTCCCTGGTCTCACATCGCAATCGACTTTGTTACTGGTCTTCCCATTTCTCGAGGTATGTCCACAATTCTCACCATTGTTGACCGATTTTCCAAGTCCTGCCATCTTGTACCCCTCAGGAAGCTTCCAACGGCTTTTCAGACCGCCCAGCTCCTTATTAAACACGTTTTCCGTCTACATGGCATCCCTCAGGAGATTCTTTCCGATCGTGGTCCACAATTCATCTCTCTGGTTTGGAAGGCATTTTGTTCAGCCCTCAACTGCAAATCTTCTCTCACCTCAGGTTATCACCCACAGTCCAACGGCCAAACCGAGAGAATGAATCAACAGCTCGAATCCTCCCTTCGTTGTCTGACCTCTAGTAATCCCTCCGATTGGAGCCAACACCTTCCATGGATCGAATATGCTCACAACTCTCTAAAGTCAGCTTCCACCGGCCAGTCTCCTTTCCAGGTCAGTCTTGGTTATCAACCTCCACTTTTCCCCGCAGACGAGAGAGAGATTTCGGTCAAATCAGTCAACCACCACATCCGCCGCAGTCATCGCATCTGGAGAGACACCATAGCCACCCTCAACCGTTCCATGGAGACCACTAAACGTTTCGCTGACTCAAGAAGACGCCCTGCACCAGTTTACTCCGTCGGTCAGGAGGTATGGCTCTCCACTCGGGACATTCCCCTCAAGGGGATGTCCCGTAAACTCTCTCCCAGATTCATTGGCCCCTACAGGATTTCCCAGGTCATAAACCAGTCTGCCGTACGACTACAACTGCCTCCGACTCTTCGAATTCATCCCACATTCCACGTCTCTCAGATCAAGCCCGTGATCTCCAGCCCTTTGTGCCCTCCGTCCGACTCCCCTCCACCCGCCCTGGAAGTCGATGGACATCCGGCTTTCACCGTCCGCCGGATCGTGGACTCCCGTCGGCGAGGTCGTGGCTGGCAGTACCTCGTCGACTGGGAGGGCTGCGGTCCGGAGGATCGTCAGTGGGTTCCTGGTTCCTACATCCTCGACCCATCCCTCATCGAGGAGTACGAGCGATCCCTCTTATCGACGTCTTCTGGACCGCCAAGAGGCGGTCGTTGAGGGGGGGGTACTGTTGGGATCTGGAGCTGTACCACCTGTCTCCAGCAGAGTTCACTGTGGATCCTCCTAAGCTGAGCCTTCGACACACCTGAAACCCATCTCATCATCAGGAGGATCCTCCACCATATAAGCAGCCCTCAGACCTCGCATCAACGCCGCAGTGTTTATCCAGTTTGGTTAGCACCTGAGCCTCACTTCCTCTGTGAAATCTTTGTTGCCTCTAGTCTCTTAGCTGGAAACTAATTACCTTTTGTCTCTGCCTTCAGGAAACCTGTTTTTGTCCTGTAAGCTCTGGATGAGCTTAACCTGTCGAGCCTGCCCTCAGAGCCAAACCTGAAGAACCTTCTCTGGATTTCCCATGCTGCTCTGGACTAAGAGCTGGAAAACCAAGGTCTGTCCTATCGTTAGATGCAAGACGCTGAAGCTGAAACTGAACTCTGCTGAATCAAACAGTCTCTGGAACCAACAGTGCCTCTCTCAAAGCCAAACCCGGATTCTTCAAGGTAGATCTCTGAAGATAACATTTCCACATTCACCAGCTACGTGGCTAACTGAACTGTCTCCCTTCCAGTTTCCTGTGAACCAGATCCCCAGAAGTGAACCAGTACTTGACTCTTTCATTTTACCATTGTTCAATAAACATTGTTAAACTTTTACTCCAGTTTCCGTCTCCGTGGTGTTCTGCATATTGGGCCTCTCTGAACCAATCATGACAAAAATAAGGTTAAAGTTATAGTGAAACCTGATAGGAATATATTTTTACAATCCTAAACCTATTTTACTATTCATTCATGGGTACTTAGATACAGCTGTTTTTTTTTTTCTTTTTAAATAAGCTGTTATTATTTGTTCGGATATAAATGCAAAGTTTAAAGTTAATCTATATTTAACTTTTTCACTTTCTGATCATTTTCCTTTGTAGAAATACTAAAATAAAATGACATTGAAAATATAAATTCTGCTTTTCAGTGCATCTTTATAGCAGTTTTAAAGCTTGTATAAATTTTTTATTTGTGGGGGGGGGGCAATAATAATAATAATAATAAAATAAATATGAGCAGCAACAGTATCCTGGTGTATTCTGCATCAGTCAGGACCATAATGGCCTGTGGATTAAAATCTATTGTATTCAACATTTTGAATCATTTTTCTGATGGCAGCAGGTTGATTTAACCGCTGGTTTTTATCAAGATAATGTTCCAATATGAACACACAAAAATACATATATATCTTTAATGTGTTGATAAAAGATTCCTGATTATCATATTCTTTTATTTATTCCTGAGCTTTTGAATCAAAACCTGAACCTTTACCGTGTTGCAGGCGTCTTCTCTGGAGCTGCAGAGGTAAAGCAGAAAGAAGAGGAGCTGAACAATCACTTCGCCACGATCGCGAGGATTCACAGCCTGAGCGGCGGAAAGCTGTGAGGAGAGGCCAAATGACTGAGAGAGGCTGAATTTAAGTTTTTGTTGGAATTTGTACTTTTTCTACCCCATTCAATGCAGGTCAAGCAGATTATGCAACAGTTTTTTCCTCACTGCCATCAGAATGTTGATCTGTTGAAACTTGACATCAAATTTGCACTACAAACATGGCTGTTTTTTTTAATAATCCCTTTAAATAGAACACAACTCAATGTTCTACTGCATTTGGCACCATATTTATTTATTTGCACAGCACTGAACCTTTCCATATCAATGATATCAATGCCTTTTGCACCATGACTTTAAACTGCTTTTCCTTTTCTTCTACACTGGTTACATCTGATCACTGATGAACTTTATAAATGGAAATGTTCATTTCAATGTTGTAAGCTGCTCATTCACTGATGAAAAGCTGCATGCATCTAAATTCCATTTTGTATACACTGCGTGTGTACAGTACTGTATTTGCTAAGAGGCGTGTTCCCCAAATCAGAGGTCAGAACCAAAGTAAGGTATCTGTGAGTTTTTAGAATATTGGTTCGAAGTGTTTTTGGACACTGGAAAAATGCAAAGTAGTTTCAATCAGAGAAGAAACCAGGCTGTTGTCTCTACAGGAGAAGGACAACTGGAGCGGTATCGCTCGTACGGTGGACCGTCTCTGCCTCTTCCTCATCACTTCTGTGATGACCTTTGGCACCATCATCATCTTCCTCATGGGAATCTGTAACCACCTGCCCTTCTAAGTAGACCCACATGACTACAGCGAGGACAATCCTCGCCTTCTGTGACAGCGACTTTGTTCTGCTCTCTTCTTACAGATTTTCAAAGGTTGAAGTGATTAATTCATGTCTGAATAAACAATCCCTTTTCTTTACTCTGTGTCTCTTTAATATAAAACTTATTTGAAAATTATTTTCTAATGATTACAGTAGATAAAGGGCTGCAACTAACAATTGTTTTGCTAATTGATAAATTGTCTAATTTCTTTGGATAATGGATTAATAATCCTACAGTACAAGATGCCTTTCTAGAGAATCTGAACCAGGTGAAGCTAAAACTGCCCCATCAGGGCTTCTGGACAGAGATTATTCAATGACAAAAAGGTTTTTCTTCTTAAATGCAAAATTTATATATATATTTTTTTATTTTTCCAGTTTTGGTATTAGCACTGCTCTCCGAGATCTTTCAGCTAATGGCATGTGTTGGAAGTCTGCATATTCCATGATTTTTTTGAAATAATCAACTATTTACAATTAGTCCACTTAATTGTTTCAGCCCATTTAGAAATATTGTACGGCATTATAATTTACATTTGATTTTAGATGAATGTCGTCCTTTACTTTCAAACTTACTGAACATATTAAAAATTTGTCAGAATATTTAAACCTCTAAATGCGATATTAGTTTATCTCACTGTTTCATGAAACTTAGATTTCTCCAGTGCATTTAACACGATTCAGCCTGACTGACTTTGTGAGAAACCTCAGAAAACCCCTGATGGAGGCATCAAGAATTGCCTGGATCAAAGACCTGACAAACAGACCACAGTTTGTTACACTAAAAAGTCAGCCGTCTAATCAAATATTCAGCGGCACAGGAGCAACACAGAGGACGCTACTCTCACCGTTGCTTCTTTCTCTGTACACATCTGACTTCCAGTACCAGACAGTGTCCTGTCACCTGCAGAGATCCTGGGATGACTTTGCAGTCATTGTGTGCATCAAAGATGGAGAAGAAGTACAGGTGCTGGTCATAAAATTAGAATACCATGAAAAAGTAGATTGATTTCAGTAATTCCATTTAAAAAGTGAAACTTGTATATTATATTCATACATTACATACAAACTCATATATTTCAGATGTTTATTTTGTTTAATTTTGATGATTACAAATGACAACAAATGAAAATCTCAAATTCATCATATCAGAAAATTAGAATATTACTGAAGACCAATAAAAACAAAGGATTTATAGAAATGTTGGCCAACTGAAAAGTATGAACATGAAAAGTATGAGCATGTACAGCACTCAGTATTTAGTTGGGCCTCCTTTGGCCTGTATTACTGCAGCAATGCGGCGTGGCATGGAGTCGATCAGTCTGTGGCACTGCTCAGGTGTTATGATAGCCCAGGTTGCTCTAATAGTGGCTTTTAGCTCTTCTGAATTGTTGGGTCTGGTGTATTGCATCTTCTTCTTCACAATACCCCATAGATTTTCTATGGGGTTAAGGTCAGGAGAGTTTGCTGGCCAATTAAGAACAGGGATACCATGGTCCTTCAACCAGGTACTGGTAGCTTTGGCACTGTGTGCAGGTGCCAAGTCCTGTTGGAAAATGAAATCTGCATCTCCAAAAAGTTGGTCAGCTGCAGGAAGCATGAAGTGCTCTAAAACTTCCTGGTATGTGGCTGCGTTGACCCTGGACCTCAGAAAACACAATGGACCAACACCAGCAGATGACATGGCACCCCAAACCATCACTGACTGTGGAAACTTTACACTGGACTTCAAGCAACGTGGATGAAGTGCCTCTCTTCTTTTCCTCCTGACTCTGGGACCTTGATTTCCAAAGGAAATGCAAAATTTACTTTCATCAGAGAACATGACTTTGGACCACTCACCAGCAGCCCAGGCAAGACGCTTCTGACGCTGTCTGTGGTTCAAGAGTGGCTTGACACAAGGAATGCGACAGCAGAAACCCATGTCTTTCATACGTCTGTGTGTGGTGGTTCTTGAAGCACTCACTCCAGCTGCAGTCCACTCTTTGTGAATCTCCCCCACATTTTTGAATGGGTTTTGTTTCACAATCCTCTCCAGGGTGCGGTTATCTCTCTTGCTTGTACACTTTTTTCGACCACATCTTTTCCTTCCCTTCGCCTCTCTATTAATGTGCTTGGACACTGAGCTCTGTGAACAGCCAGCCTCTTTAGCGATGACCTTTTGTGTCTTGCCCTCCTTGTGCAAGGTGTCGATGGTCGTCTTTTGGACAACTGTCAAGTCAGCAGTCTTCCCCATGATTGTGTAGCCTATAGAACTAGACTGAAAGACCATTTAAAGGCTTTTGCAGGTGGTTTGAGTTAATTAGCTGATTAGAGTGTGGCACCAGGGGCCATCAATTTTGAACCTTTTCACAATATTCTAATTTTCTGATATGATGAATTTGAGATTTTCATTTGTTGTCATTTGTAATCATCAAAATTAAACAAAATAAACATCTGAGATATATGAGTTTGTATGTAATGTATGAATATAATATACAAGTTTCACTTTTTAAATGGAATTACTGAAATCAATCTACTTTTTCATGATATTCTAATTTTATGACCAGCACCTGTACAGTACAGAGAAATGGTGAAGTGCTTTGTGGCAGCTTTTATTGTGCAGCTCTGATTATCCTGTTTTTATGCAGGATATTCTACCATGATCGTCTGTCCCTGTTTTTAATTTTCTGCTCCTCTTCCTGTGCTCAGTTCACTAAGCAGCTTCAGTGTCTAGTTAGTAACTTCTTAGAGCTGAAAATGCATCATTAGATTCACTGAAACAGCAACTCTTTCAATCAAGCACAGAAATACCTACCAGATCTGGCAAGGACAGGATGGTCAATAAATCCAGATTTAATCTGGAGTAGATTTTAGTGAGATAAAGAATGTTTAAGGAAATTAATCTTCAGTTGATTATGGGTATTCTTCATCTTTTACCGATAAAAAAAAAATGTTACAAAGCGCAAGTAATCCTGTGAATATTTAAACATCATAATGTCTAAGTTTCTTTCCAAAGATTTATATTACTTTATATCATTTAACACCATAAATTAAACAAAATTGGAAATCAAAAGTCACTCCTCCCAAAAAAGAAAAGAAGCAAATACAAAAAATATAGCTACATTATTTTTAAACTGCAACACAGTTAATAAAAAATAGGGTTTAATTTTTTTTTATTACTTAGTTATCACTCAAGTTATATGAATCTAAACTAAATCTAATTGATTTTAGTTTACTGTACTTACTGTACTCACCCAAATCTTCATGTTATATGTTCACATAACTTTTCGACTGCATCTATCTATCATAAAATATAAACAAAGTTTTTAAATACTCCAGTATAACATAAAATGGCTTAAATTACAGCATTACGTCATTAAAGTGTCAGTTCAGCCTGTCAAACAGGCTGCTTGTAGTGTCTTTACATGTCCAGCAGGTGTCAGTATTGAGTGACGCAGTAAAAACGCTTCATCAACCCATCACTATGTTAAGTGGTACAAAAAAGTAACATTTCCAAGTTTTACATAATCAGTTTATTTTTAATATTAAATACACATTTTTGTCAGAAATAAATGATACAAGATCTATCATCTCAACCTAAAATAATTTGAGTCAACTTTAAAAAGCAATGCAGATCTACAATCCATTTTTTCTTAAATTAACAGTTAAATATAAATAAGACTTGAATATAAACATTGAATATGCAATAAATTATTATAAATTATTATTATAAATGAAGACAAAATGTCAAATGTAAAGTATAAAGTTAATATAAACTCTACAAAACCTGAGATGTGTAAACATTTAACTCCTGATAATGAAGGAACCAGCTGGACTACATCCACCAGATCAATAAAGTTAAAGGTTTTCACTTTTTGACATTTAATGTAAATGCTACCAATGGTGTCAAAAGTACACACATTTATTACTTAAGTAGAAGTATAGATACTGCAGTTTAAAAACACTCTGGTAAAAGTTGAAGTATCAACTTGACCTCTTTACTCAAGTAAAAGTGAAAAAGTATGTGCTCCTAAAACTACTTAAAGTATAAAAGTATAAAGTAACCTTTAAGAAAAACAGCCAGATGCCACTATATGAATTGAAAGCTCAATTATTCTACTATTTCGAAAAAAAATTCTAGATGAGGGAGGTCTTGTTGGTCTCCATCTCCTGATACGCTCTCACCTGTGTTCAACCTTTCAGACATTTCAACATCTTTTTCTGAATCCAACATTGTAGCATGGCATAGACAATTCATGTTTAGAGTTTGTAGAACACCTGCTTGCTCCTCATGATTTCCTTTAGCTAACCAATGAGTGTTTGCGTTATATGACTCATCCAATGACACTAGTTTTCACTAGATGTGGATGGAAATTTGAAATGTAAAATTTGAAAATGAAAAAGCATTTCCAGAAATGCTTTTGCATTTTAAGAATGTGGCTGGATTGTTTGACTCATAAATGAAATTAGTAATCAATAATCCTATTTGCATTTTCATTTTCTTCTTCAACACTGCTCATCCTTTTACTTAATTAAAATTAAAAAGTAAAAGACATTTGAGATTTATTTTTCAGAATGTTCCCTAGCAAATTTATACCAAAATTCAATTTGAAATATAAAATTTGAAAATGAAAAAGCAAAGATTTTGACCGAGGTACGGCTGATTTACTTGTTGTGGTCTCTTGTTATTTACACACAACAATAAACCGCGGTAGCCGACGTGAGTTTTGAAATTGCAAAGCTTTCTCTTAAGGGTAAAATCAAATGCACATCTACACAGCACAGCGTTCAAACATCAGTGTGATGCATAAGACGCGCGCGCCGCGCCACAAACGCGCTGCTGCTCAAGATGGAAAAATCTAACTTTCGCTGCTCGACGCGCCGCTAAAAGCAAACAGCTCCTTGTTCTTTTTCACACATTCCTTAAAAAATCTGACGTTGTTTCACAGTGTCCAAATGTTCTCATCCCATTGAAAACTGTTGTAAACCATATGCTTGTAATAAAAATGAAATAGAAAATGGAGTGTAATGATAAAAGACTAAATCCTGAAGGAAAATAACTTTTTCCTGTGTGAAATTTAGTACTTAAATCTATATTTGTGTTTTATTATTAACTTACAATTTCTTTTTGTTGTACTATTCTTAATAAACAGTCTGTGTTCTAACATCAGGCATTTTATTTATATAAAATAAAAATAAAACCTGCTATAATATGTCCCCCCTGTTTAAATCAGACAAAAAAAGGTCCCAGCTTTTTCATTTTTGACTTATACGCATCTTTTATGATGAAAACTCACTCCTGAAACTTTGGTGGCGATAGACCTTTGTTTCTTAAAGCTACAAGGGGGGAACAGATTATAGCAGGTCACCTGCTATAATCAGCGCCCCCTACCGAACAAGAAGAGTAGCCTGAATGCTTTTTCGTTTTCGAGTTGTGGACAGTACTTTGCAGGCAAACCATGGAAATGAAAAAGCAATGTCCGCTGTGTTTTCTCCTTGATTATGGCATAAAAGTGCAGTGTTTAAGAAGAAAATTCAAATGCAAATAGGATGATTGATTACTAATTTCATTTATGAGTCAAACAATGCAGCCACATTCTTAAAATGAAAAAGCATTTCTGGAAATGCTTTTTCATTTTCAAATTTTACATTTCAAATTGAATTTTGGTATAAATTTGCTAGGGTAAAATTTGAAAAATAAATCTCAAATGTCTTTTTCTTTTTAATTTTAATTAAGTAAAAGGATGAGCAGTGTTGAAGAAGAAAATGAAAATGCAAACAGGATTATTGATTACTAATTTAATTTATGAGTCAAACAATGCAGCCACATTCTTAACATGAAAAAGCATTTCTGGAAATGCTTTTTCATTTTAAATATGGTAACGATTTGCTTCCATAGTACTGGCCAAAAACGCAGCACAGAGACAACAGATTTGATTTAGCTATGCAGTGTTTACTCGTTAAACAGGAAGAGACCAACGGCTCAACTTCCGGTGCTTTCAAAAAAATACTATATCAAATATTATACATAAGAAAGCTTATAGTATATAACTTAGAAACAATACGCAAATATGAGCAATGGCTTCCCAAGGAGCCAGAACATTTTATTTAATTTTTTTTTTTGTCACAATTTAAGACCCCCCTTAAATTTTGCTTTTGAGGCTTTCAGGGAGGCTCATGGGTTAATCGGGGGGGTCGAGCCCCCCCGGACCCCCCAGTATTTCGCACTCTGGCTACAGCCTTTACTTCCAAGGGGACAAATCCTCCTCATTTTAACAGAAATTTCAGTCTAAATGAAGTGGTTAAAGTGTTCAATCTACTGTTTTATGTTGACACTTATTACCCCCAACATACACTATATTGCCAAAAGTATTTGCTCACCTGCCTTGACTCACATATGAGCTTAAGTGACATCCCGTTCCTAATCCATAGGGTTCAATATGACGTCGGTCCACCCTTTGCAGCTAGAACAGCTTCAACTCTTCTGGGAAGGCTGTCCACAAGGTTTAGGAGTGTGTTTATGGGAATTTTTGACCATTCTTCCAGAAGCGCATTTGTGAGGTCGCACACTGATGTTGGACGAGAAGGCCTGGCTCTCAGTCTCCGCTCTAATTCATCCCAAAGGTGTTCTATCGGGTTGAGGTCAGGACTCTGTGCAGGCCAGTCAAGTTCATCCACACCAGACTCTGTCATCCATGTCTTTATGGACCTTGCTTTGTGCACTGGTGCACAGTCATGTTGGAAGAGGAAGGGGCCAGCTCCAAACTGTTCCCACAAAGTTGGGAGCATGGAATTGTCCAAAATGTCTTGGTATGCTGAAGCATTCAGAGTTCCTTTCACTGGAACTAAGGGGCCAAGCCCAGCTCCTGAAAAACAACCCCACACCATAATCCCCCCTCCACCAAACTTTACACTTGGCACAATGCAGTCAGACAAGTACCGTTCTCCTGGCAACCGCCAAACCCAGACCCGTCCATCAGATTGCCAGATGGAGAAGCGCGATTCGTCACTCCAGAGAACGCGTCTCCACTGCTCTAGAGTCCAGTGGCGGCGTGCTTTACACCACCGCATCCGACGCTTTGCATTGCACTTGGTTATGTATGGCTTGGATGCAGCTGCTCGACCATGGAAACCCATTCCATGAAGCTCTCTGCGCACTGTTCTTGAGCTAATCTGAAGGCCACATGAAGTTTGGAGGTCTGTAGTGATTGACTCTGCAGAAAGTTGGCGACCTCTTCGCACTATGCGCTTCAGCATCCGCTGACCCCGCTCCGTCAGTTTACGTGGCCTACCACTTCGTGGCTGAGTTGCTGTCGTTCCCAAACACTTCCATTTTCTTATAATACAGCTGACAGTTGACTGTGGAATATTTAGGAGCGAGGAAATTTCACGACTGGATTTGTTGCACAGGTGGCATCCTATCACAGTTCCACGCTGGAATTCACTGAGCTCCTGAGAGCGACCCATTCCTTCACAAATGTTTGTAAAAACAGTCTGCATGCCTAGGTGCTTGAATTTATACACCTGTGGCCATGGAAGTGATTGGAACACCTGATTCCAATAATTTGGATGGGTGAGCAAATACTTTTGGCAATATAGTGTATTTATCACAATCTCCAATGGAGGCGTTGGGACATCTAATGCTGATGTACTAGCGGCCTATTTAGGAGCTGTCCATCTGCTGAAACTGCAGCCAGGTGAAGACTACCAGCATCTGCTGTGGGCTTTGCAGGTGAAGGAGGCAGAACGGCTGAAACAGAGGAACCTGAACGAGTGGCTTTAGGCCAAGCCAAGCCCAGGATTAGATCTCCTCCCTTAAGTCTCAGAAAGCCTCACACTGTCGGAAAATCCACAGAGCTGCTGGATCGGGTCAACCCCTGTTTATGCTGTAGCGTTTTGAACAGCATAAATTCAGATTATTTGCAGACGATTTGATAGTATACAAGGGACAACCAGATTTGAGTTTTCTATGCTAATGACTTAGTAGAGGAATTTGGACAATGTCTGGTTACAGATTAAATGTAATGAAGACATCAATTTTAGCACAAATTTTAACTACAGCCTAATAATGGAGATCAGAGATAGAAATAGACTTAAGTTGTATGCTTACAAAATTAAATATCTGGAGGTAAAGGAATATTATAAAAGGGATATACCAATTATACAATGCAAATTATGAACAAATTAATATGAATATTAAGAGATTTAACAAGATGGGCAATGTAATTGTTTGCCTCCTTTAGTTGTTTTTTTGTTAAGTGGGAGAAAACCAGAGCACCTGGAGAAAAACCCATTTAAAAAAGAAAAAAAAAGAACAGAAAAAAAATAAATATATATATATATAAAAGAGTTTTGGAGTAGGGGAAAACCAGAGAACCTGGTGAAAAACCCATTTAAAAAAAAAAGAAAGAAAAACAAAGAACTTAGAAAAGAAATAATACAAAAAAAAGAGTTTTGGAGTAGGGGAAAACCAGGGTACCTTGTGAAACAACTACTAGTAAGCTACGAAAACATATTAGCCATACAATTGCATATAGATGGATTTTCTACCTTCTAACATAGCCCTTTCATTGATTCTTTGGATCACTTCGTCAACATTTCTTCTTTTATGACGATTTCTTTGCAGTTCTATCAAGTATGAGATGTTAAGTGGTAATTCATCTATGCGATAACTAATGTTATCTATCGTATATATGTTTGGGTCAAATGGTTTGGGTTTAGCCTTTTTTTTAATTGGTGGTAGTACTGCAAGACTTTGTTTCATCTCATGCTGCTGTTTTCTGGACACATGTTTTCTTGAGGAAATTGGTGGTTTTACTGCAGACCTCCCAACCTTTCCACCAGTCTGTTTCTGTCTGTTCCTGTCTGTTCTTGAGCTCTTTTTCATCTTAGTAGCAGTTGGAGGGATCTTGGTTACGTCAATCTGGGCTTGTGGGGGTAGCCATTGTTTGAGTGTTGGTGGTATCCTTTCCCTAAGACCGTTTATGACATTTATGGTGTTTATTAAGTGCTCTGCCTTTACCTCTGGCTGTTTTTGTTGTGGAACAGTTTTTTTTTTCTTCTTGGGCATTCTGTCCACGGGGTGTGGCTTATGCTTGGTCTGTTGGGGCGGCAACTCTTCAAATGGTCCTATAAGCTCCTTAAGGCTTATTTTCTCCAGTTGTTTATTTTGTCTTAGACCTCTACTTTGTCTGAAGTCTATGTCTTCCACTCGGTGTGGCTTATCATTGGTCTGTTGGGGAGGCAACTTTTTAGATGGTTCTATCACCTCCCTTGTTTTCTCCAGAAGTCTATTTTGTCTTAGGCCTCTACTTTGTCTTAAGTGTACTGGTTTAGGCATAATTGGTGGCAGTGGTTTCTTTTTGGTTTCCTCTGATATTGTTGGCAATGAAGCGCAATGGGAGGTGTTTGTTGCTGTTTTAGTCTGGTCTGTGGGTGGTGGTTCCATTTGTTGAGATTTCATCGGGTCCTTTATGACTTGGATTAAATCTGTGGTTACTGTCTTCCCCTCTGGCTGCTTTTGTGGGCTTGTTGAGGGTTTTTGCAGTTGTTGAACAGTGTCTGTTTTCTTCTTTGGCATGTCTTCCACTCGGTGTGGCTTATACTTGGTCTGTTGGGGAGGCAACTTTTTAGATTGTTCTATCAACTCCATGAGGCTTATCTTTGTCATATTGGGTGGCGGTCGTTTTTTTTTTTGGGTTTTCTGACTGGTAACTTTTCTGGTGTTGGAGATAAAGTTGCTGTTTCCTTTTCCAATACTTTTTTCTCATACATTGCTATTTCCTCCTCTAATTGTTTAAGTTCTGTACGTTCAGCAATTTGTCTAAGTAAATCTTTCTGGGGTTTTTTGTATGTCATTTCCTCTAAATCAATTTCTGGATTCATACATGATGTTTCTATTGGAGTCATGTTTTCCCATTGATCTTTCCCAAAGAGGCCTACAAGGGTACCAGTGTTTGTCCAGAGTTTCACATTGTTGTTCAACTCTGCAGTAATAATTTTTTTACCAGCAGGATCACATGCCACACTTACCAACTCAGAAAGCCCTGCTACCCATGATGCTAACAGCGGAGGAGATTGTAAGGGGAATTTCTGCCCATTTATTGTCTCAAATTTTTCATCTTCAACTGTTGTTTGAAGGCCAAATTTCTGAATATCATACAAACAAACTACTCCTTTGCTATCTCCTGTGACAAGAATTGTGTCTTTTTCTGACACCGACACGCAAGTAATCTTCACATTATCCCCTTTTACTAGCTTGAACCTACATATCATTCCTCCATTTGCTTTTGTTGACCAGGCAGTAACGTAGGAACCTGCTATAATTAACAGTGTAGCTAACTGAGAACTAACCTCTCTGGTCCTGAGACATTTCACCAAATAAGTTCTTTTTGTTCCTTTACTTACCATCTTCGTAGAATCGAGAAATTTATTGTGGTATGATGCAACATTGTATATTTGTGGGCTGTTTGTTGATGATTTTAAATTACAGGTGAGAATATTTCCATCGGTGCATGCTGAGATAAGTATGTCTTCATGGTAATCCATGGAGCAGACATTGAGTAATAATGAATGCTCGCAAACTACTTTTAATTTTCCTTCAGTGTCCGCTCGGAAGATTTTTGAGGAATTCTTTGTGGAAAATAGCTTTTCTTCGTTTGTGCAGAGCATACTGGTGACGTCACCTGGAAATGCTTTTAAGACATCAAGCAATTCTCCACTGTTAAAGTTCCACTGTTTAACTGTCCTGTTGATAACTGTGATCAGTTTGCGTTGGGTTTCGTTGAAGGAAATGAAACACGAAATTAATTTTTTTTCTTTGTCTTCGGGAGAAATGTTGAAATTCATTAGAGCTCTTCCATTATATATATCCCACACTTTCAGCTGACCTTTCTGACAAACAGAGATAACTTGTTGGTATTTGGTGTGATAGAGCATACTGCATAAAGGTTGTCTATGGGACGTCATGGACATATGATATTTCTTGGTTCCCCTTCCAAAACATTTTCCAATTATTGTGTTGGCCACATACAACTCATTGTTGTAGACGTTGTAAAGAGCACTGGTGATTGGGGAATTCTGTACCAGTTCACTGGGATTAAGCATCTCTATGCAGGTCAAGCTCATGTCGCTCCAGATAAGTATCTTTTTGTCTAATGATATGCTGATGAATACATTCTCCACAGGATTGTACAGAATGTTGGTGACAACATTTTTGTGTCCTTGTAATTCTTTAAAATGACTGGTTTGGAGGTGAAGCCACGCGCGTATTTTTCCCTTTTGTCCCCCCGTCAAAATATGGCCCGTTCTCGGAGAATAAGCAACACAATTGAAGTACTCTTGGTATTTTGGGCTATTAAGCACCATTTTGCTCATAAAGGGGTTCTCCCCTTCTTTAAAGACGCACTTAATAAATCCCATTGTTGAAGCTGTTTGACCACATACTATAACAGACTTTAAATTGGGCATGTATCTGACTTGTGTGCAAATGTCATTGAAAACAGAAACCGTCAAAGTGTCATGGCAGTCGCATTTATGTTCCAGCAGTGATGAGAAACTTTCAGTTTCTGGATAAAACTTACGACCCTGTCGAAGGCAGTAAAAAGTATTCCTGAATATGTTGTATGAGACGAACACATACAAATATCCTCTTGAGTCGCCGCAGATAAAAATTCCTACATTCTCAGATTGGTAGTAGTCCATAGCTGTAATGTCTTCACCCGTGAAGCAGAATTCAATCTTTGGAGTATCACCCAACATTTTATAAAAAAACATTTCTCTATCAGATGTTGAGACAACCATCGTTTTTTGAGCGTTGATGTACACCATGTCTCTAACTTGAATTTTGGGAATATGGGAGTAAGGAATCCTGTCCTTTCCTTTGTCATAAATGTGTACATTTTGCAATGGCTCAAAGTTATTCGACCACAAAGTCATTATGCCGTTTGAAGTCACAGTGGCGTATTCACAGATTTTGTAAGGTCTGAGAGGTTCCAATGAACAATGGCTCCTAAAATCCGGAAATTGTTCACTGAATTTTGGGTACATAACTGTTTTCACAATGTTTCTTTTAAACATAGTTTTTGTATATGTAAAATCAGTAGGCAAGGCATTGTTCTTTAAGTCCATATCCTTTCTTTTTTCATCTTTATTCAAAGAATAGTCCAACAGTTCATTTAGGTCCACAGTTCCATCACAATTTGTGTCAAAAGAAGAAAAAGGAAAGAGAAAAAAAAGAGAAAAGATGAAAGAAAGAGGAGATAGAAAGGAGACAATGAGAAAACATTTTCAGTTTGTTTCATCACCTGCAACGAGATGTAAAAAGAACAGCACAACCAAAAGACATGGTACGAGATATACAATAAAGCAACACCTTGAAACTATCGCTGAAGTAGTATTAATAAGTCTGACATGTACTCTGTGTTAAATGAAGATATGAATGTAGATATGAATGTAGACTTTCTGTATGGAAGTGAGTCTCTGAGTACCTGGAACCAAGCACCTAGTGCCCCCACTCGCACCACAGAAAAAGGAAAAAAAAAACAAAAACTCAGACACACATTCACACATAACACTCACATCCAATAATACCAGGACCAAAGACCCGGCGGTACCGGTGGTTGGTCCCGGGATTATCGGATGACGCAATAAGTGAACCTAAAAGAGGGGTGGGGCCCTTTCTGTCATTTTTTTTTTCTCCAAATCTGTTTGTCTTTTTACATTTCAGAGACATACAGACAGATAACTCACAAGTGCACAAAACACCTAACAAAACCAAAAGAAAACACATTAACAAATTAAACATTCAAGGCGAAAAGCATTTAAAGATTACAGTGAGACAAAATATTTTAAGTTTGTTATCTCAGGGGTGTATGTTGAGACTTAGTTCAAGATATTTAACCACAGTCCACAAGCTAGGTATGAGGTAATGGCATCGTCCTCCCTGGTTCTAGGCATCCCGACATCAATGTTTTCGTTTCATACATCTTTTGAACAGGTGAGTACATTTGGAATTAGCATGAAGATAACAGACTTACAGCCACTATAAGAATAAAGACATAAGCAGAATTTGCCAGAGTACATTCAGTCAGTCCTCATTAGTATTCAGATTTTCCAAGAATAGCAAAACTTTTTCCCATATCTTTTTGAACACATAGTATTTACCCTTAATCATCAAGATGAGTTTCTCCAGGCCAAGAGAGCTTGATAGTGTAGACATCCAAGTTTTAAGTTGGGGTCTGGTTAAAGATTTCCAGGACCTTGGTTTTACTATATTTAGCCTGCACCAAACAATACATTATGGACTTTTGATCAACCTTGCTTATTTGAGTTTGAGTGGGAAAAATTCCTAAGACACACAACCTAGGACAGAGATTATGTTTTATTACCGACGATAAGTGAAATTTTCTCCAACACCTCCTTCCAAAATTTCTGAATCTCAGGACATTCGCAAAGGCAGTTAAATAAATTACCTTTATCTCCACACTTAGCACATGTATCCGGAATGTTGGGGTTAAATTTATTTAGTAATGTTGGAGTAACATATGTTCTCATCAACCATTTGTATTGGATTAACTTAAATTGAGTACTAATAGATTGTGCCTGTGCCTTCCAACAGGCCCTCTGCCATTCCTTTACTGATATATTACATTTTAAGTCTTCACACCATGCCAATCGTTTGTATTCTGAGGATGTCTGGGAGCTGTCTTTGATGATGTTTTAAAAACGGGAAATTAGGTCCTTCTTCAAATGGTCATTTGTTGGCAATTCTTCTATAGAAGAAAGAATAGGCAATGTTAGAGACTTTTGAGTACCCATTACAAAACTTCTGTTTTGCAGAAACTTAAAAAAAAGAGTTTAGTTGGAATGTCAAATTTTCGTTTCAAATCTTCAAAACTCATCATAATCCCTTTATCACATAAGTCTGAGATTTTGCATAAACCTTTAGCAAACCATGTTCTAAAACCAATGTCTGTCCTACCTGGTTCAAATGACATATTTCCCCAGATCAGGGAGAATTGGGATAGTGTTGGTATTTCATTTTTGAATTTATGTACATCATTCCATATTCGGAAAGTATTTAAAAAAAATGGGTTGGAAGTATTTTTTAATAATTATTTGTATTTCCTTGAGTATAGATATGAATTTAGGGATAAAGGATTGGCATTTCTATTTTCTATTTTTACCCACGACAGATCAGTTGCTGAAAACCAGCAAGATGCGCTAGAGAGCTAAGCAGCCCAGTAATACCACTTGAAATTTGGCACAAAACGTTTCAATGAATTAATACCCTACTTTATAGAAAAGTGTCTCGCAAAAGTTGTGAAAATAGCAGATCTAGCTCAACACATCATATTGGTTAATATAGCAAACAGGCTTTATTTTAATTCACCCCTTAGTTACCGCTGCTCAGGTCAAAGTAGATTTAAACTCTCAGGGTTTTGATGTAAAAAAATACAGAGAGAACCTACATAATTGCCTTGTAATACCATGACAATCCAGACCTAAATAAAATGACTATGTGAACTAAATTTTTTACATATTGAAAGGAAACAAGGAAAATGTTGTAATAGCAATAGAAGGAAACATTTACATTTGAATAGATCTAAACGAGAACAATGAGAGAGAAACATCCAAAGATCTATGTACCTTTTCACCTGGCTCTTCATCCAAAAATAAACAGAATGCAATGCAATATTTGGTTTGGATATAATTTAGGGATTAATTTTGGTAGAAATTAAATAAGGTTTAGCATCACCTAATGTGAGCTGGGAGAGATAAAATAATGATAGTTAGACAAAGGGGTTTTGTACGCTTGGCAGAGGATGATCAGCCACATATAGTTTCTTAAGAGCAGGAAGAGCCATGCTGCTGAGAGCGAACCATCAGTGTGGAGCATAAAAGCTAAAAGAGTGCAAAGATGCATTTCTGCACAAGCACAGCTGGAAGAGCAGAATTTGTTAGAGTTGAGCGCGTAGTACCGGACCATCCGGGTTATTTTCTCTCCTGTCGCTGCTGCCATGATCCATCTGTGGTCATGCAGAATGAGCACCGCTGCACGGCAGGTGGGCTACGTGACCAAACAGGACGCAGCAGCACGGCTGATACTGCTTGGCAGATTACAGTTCGATGATGCAGTTTATAAGTCTGACCAACTACTTGCTAATTTTTATTTAGTGACGTCAACGAAAATCAAACCTATGACTCAGACTTAGTCATCAAAGATCCATGTTTAGCTCGTCAGTTTTCGTTATCGTCATGAAAAAAAAGGAGCATCAACCAAATAATTTTGTCATCATTGACGAAAAGAACACTGCTTGAGACATTTTAGTCGCGGCAGCTTTTTAATTTTTATTATACACGCAGCTCTGCGTGTAGACCTAACAGGACACAATTACAAATAAACAGCATAAAAGGAGGCATTCCAAAGATTTACAGCCGATATTAATAAACTATAACTGAGTTTAAGAGGCTAAATCACTGCAGCTTCACCACATGAACGGCTCAGACCAACCTGTGATGTCACTGTTTTTGTTCTTCAAGTCCGACTGAAGGGATTTGATCTCCTCCTCTCTTTCCTGCAGCGTTGATGTGATTCTAAACAGCAGAGGGATTAGAAAAGCTTTGAATATTTATTTGGTTCACATACGGTGTAGCTACCAGATCTGCTTATGTCCTGCGCATGCAAGTGACGTTAAGGGCGGATTATACTTCTGCAACCGCACCCATCAAATGTCGCTTGGGTCTGGTCGCGAACCAGTTTTTCTGGTATGCTTCTATTGTACCTCCAACCGGCACCATCAACCGTTCATCCTAGTTTTCCATTATTGTTATTACTCTTCGGTTTTTAAAAATGGCGCGCCCCGGCACCGAATTGAGAAGGACGACCAAACAGCCGGAAATGCAAACCAAGGACCAATCACAGTTGCTTTTTGTCTGCTCACTTCTGCTTGAGGTCTGCGCGGGTTTGCGACCGTCCGACGCATAGTCAGGATTTTTTTGAGGTGTGCAACGATGGTTGCAGAATCTCTGCGCGGGGGGCGTGGTCGGGCACGGAGACAGATTTGATAGTTGCAGAAGCTGTGTCAGAAGTATAATTTGGCCTTTATGCTTCATGATTGGCTGAACATTGGAACATAATGTAAAACATTGTGGTTTCCTAAAAAACGATAACATCATGCAGCGTCGGGAGTATCTGTAGCGTTAGCGTGTCTAATGAATGATCAAGTTTTACCTGATTGATAACAAAACTGAAAAAAATCTGTTTAAGGTGAACAAAGTAACCGCGAGGCCATGTTATAAAGCGGGAGAGCTGAGTAGCACTACAGCTAGCTGTGCTCAGAAGCTAACAGGTTAGCCTCTTTTAGCTTGGTCAGTTAGCCATTTTAAGCTACAGTACTTTTAGCTTTGTGTTAAAAACAACTGTTTGCCTTCTTTAAGTAAAATAACTGTTTTGTCAAAAATCTCTATGAAAGTGATTTTTTTTAAGATCCTCCTCTGCGCTCAGATCTTGATAAAAAGAATAAAAATAAGGGCTGTTTCTCAATATGCGTTCTTGAGCGTTCTCTTGTGTACTCGTGACACGTCATCAGCCTCAGCCCGAGTACCGTTCCAATTCTCGAGAACGCCAGATCGAGAATGCACCAAATCCCCGGATGTTGTTCTCGCCCCGCGCTCTTTATCGAGCATGCATCAGAGCAGACTTGTGCGTTCTTCAGACTGACCGCTTCCCCAGAATGCCCCGCGGCCGCAGCTTGATTTGAGACAGCGCTCACAGTGTAAAGGTAAACACTCCCTTTTCTGGTGCTGTTGTTCTTCAAAAGTACGTTTTGAAATCGTTTGAGGCAAAAACATTATACATTTAAGCCTCCCTGTGTGGCCTGTTTACAGAGTTAGTGCGAAAAAAAAAAAAAAAAGTCTGACGTTGAGCGGACCCGAGTGACCAGCAGACCTCCGAGGGTAAACGCAGCCAGGGCTAATGTTACCCCGTCTGTAGTGCACTTCTCTCGGTCTAGTTATGTGTGAACTACTGCTCGTTCTGATGGTGGTTTTTAGCGGTTCTGTAATTTAAAAAAAATGTTTTTTAAGCTTTAGAAATTAAAAATATTGTTTTCAAAATGTTTTGTGTAGGGAATAGTTTTGACTGTTAAAGAAATGCTAAAGAACGTTGCATGTGATGACGTCACGAGTACGCTTCTGTTCCAATACACATACGTGCTTGCGTGCTCGCGTTCTCGTCAAGTCCGATCTTCCTGCGTTCTCGCCAAGAACAGACTTGACGAGAACGCGAGTACGTACTCGCGTTGTCGTGAATTGAGAAACGGCCGTTCTTCTGAGTATAAGTTCACATGTGATTGGACGAGCAGTCGAAGGCTCGTCATTGTTATACGGAAGGACTCGCCAGAACAGCTCGCGTCTATCATGTTTTTTTTGTTTGTTTCTTTTTTGCTTTATTGGCAATTCTGTGTAACAATACAGAGTAATTCAAACATCAAACACAGATACACAGCAGTTGGTGACATTATAACTTTAAAAAAAATGAGACATAGAATGTAAAAAATAAATAAAAATAAAACAAGGGAAACAAACATATAAAAAAATAAACAAATAAATAAAATAAACATAAAATAATAATAGCTAGGGGTTTACATTGAGTTTATGGTCATTTACAAAAGTGTATAATTTTATACCATTTTTCTTCTTCATAAATTTAATTGACTGAAATTACAAAAAAAGTTCTTTAAGAAAAACGTTGAAGTTTGGCTTGGTCCTCATGTATTTGTTTTTGTGAATGTAAAATTTCCCCATCATGAGTAACACATTAAAGGCTAGGTCCTGCAGGTTATCTGTCATTTCTAGTCCAAACAAAACATTCTCTTTGTCCAGATGAGAAGGAGAATCAAATTTAGATGAACACCAGAAGCAGAAATCTTCCAAGAAAACTTTCACGTACATATAATCGTAAAAGAAGTGACCAACAGTCTCAATTTCACATTCACAGAAGGTGCAATCATTTTCTTCAAAAACCAAAACGGAGCCTCAGAAATTCCTTGGAAGGATAAATGTCAGTGATTATTTTGAAATGGACTTCTTTAACCTTTGGAGCAACAGGAAACTGTAGATATTCATTCCGCAGTTTTCCCACTTTCTCTTTTGGAAAATGCTTGGAGATTAGGTTTCTGTGGGATGTATCGGGATGAAATTCCTTGACAAACAAACTCCGTATGACATTGTTGGTCAGCTTTTTATCAATAACAGACTGACCGTTGAGTAACAGAGAGGGAAGTTTTACCTGGACATGGTTTAGGAGTAGGTTGTATGACATTATGATCAGAGGCTGAGGAAGGGCTTTGATTAATATATTATATTGTTTTCTGTTATTTATTTTGAATTTAGAGCAAAGAGTTTCAAAAGGTAAAAAATTCCCTTTGTCATCAAGAATGTGCATTATCGACCATATACCACTTTCTAGCCAGCTCTTGTAAAATAAAGACTTGTTCCTGAATAGGACATATCGGGAGTTCCATAGTGGGGTGTTATGAGCACTACAATTATGCTTAAATATTAGTTTCCAATAAAGTAAGACGCGTTGATGAAAAGAAGAAAGTTTAAAAGGAAGTTTCTTAGGATCAAAGTCACATTTAAGGAGGAAGTTAATTCCTCCTAATTCTATAAATAATTTGGAGGGGATATGAAACCAAAAACTATTTTAATTTTTCAGAAAAGATTTGAGCCAATTCATTTTAATCATTCCGTCTAAACATTCAAAGTCTATTGCTTTAAGACCTCCATCAATATACTCTTTAACCATTGCTCCTTTCCTAATGTAGTGTGTCTTGTTTTTCCAGATAAAGTTGAAGTTAATTTGATTTATAGCTTTAATTGCATGTTTAGGAAGGGATATGGAATAAGCTGGATAGATAAATCTTGAGAGACATTCTATTTTTGTAAGGAAAGTTCGACCAAAAATTGATTGTCACGTTGAGACCACAAATTTAAGTTAAGTTTACATTTATCTAAAATATTCCAACAGTTTAGTTTTTCCAGTGATTTATTGTCTTTGGTGATGTGAACACCAAGATATTTCACGGCAGATTTAACAGGGATGTTATGAATGGCAGTCTGGGAAGAGTCGTGTATCGTCGCGTCTATCATGTAAACATGGCTTCATCCCCATCCGGACAGACATTTTTTCCAGTTTGCATGGAATGCACATTTTACCTTGCTGATTCTAATTCACATTTTACCAACTGATTCTGATTAAAACTAATTTTTGAAATAAATTATTTTGTGTATTTTTTTACATAACATTTGCCATTGCTAATGGCATACACAGTAATCTAGCATACTTTAATTAAATAAATCAATTCAAGCTAAAATTTAAGAGCCTATAATTAGTCTATATGAGCCTGATCTATTTGTATCAGAGATTTCTTTACCTTTTAGAAAAATGTCACTTGGGGTAAAACTCCCCCTGCAACCCTGATTTGCATTTCTTTAGCTCACAGCATTTTCATTTACATGTTAAAGCCTCCCCTAGAATTTCATGGGGGGGGAGGCATGGGGGGAACACTGCCTAAGAAAGCCCACGTCAATTTCTGACAATTTATGGGAGTTTTCGGTGTTGCCTGCAAATTACCGTGAACAGCCGTTAACCTGAACTTCCACGACAATCTACAGTGCCGGATAGTGACGAAAATCCCACTTTTCATGCAGTGCTTAACGTGTTAACTATATGTGGCCAATTAAAAGGCGAAGACAACACGTTGACAATGCGTTAATCACGTGTTGTTTACGTGTCAGAAGTCACATGTTTTTTAAACCAATCGGCCTTCCATATACCGAGACAATGCGTGTTGTCTTGCAGTACCATCATGACGCACGTAAAAGGCGGCGCTTGTTGGTAAAAGATGGCGGAAAAAGCGGCGAAATCTCGGGAAGATGCTTGTTTTTAGCGATTAACTTTCAATCTTAACATGATAATTCAATGCAAATAGTGGCCTTTTTGGCTTGCCATATGAACAACGCGTCATTGACGTGTTGTCTACGTGTTAGAAATCACGAGTAATTGGACCATTTGGCTTTCCATAGGCTAGTGACAGCACCGCCGGTGTATGGGGTCTGAGTGGCTCAGACAGCAAAAGTAAATTTGAAGACAGAATGGTATTCTTGATGAACTGGCTGCGGTTGAAATATTCAGGCAGAATTACTCACTTTAGGGTTTCAGCTGGTCATTAAAAATCATTAAATTATTATTTTTTCAAATTAAGGCCTTAAAATTCATTAAATGTGATTATTGTGTGATTTAAAATGCTGTATATATAAAATAGATGTATAAAAAACAATTTTGTCAGTTATATCCAATACAACTGGTTCCGCGTGTTTGTGCGAAACTGTTTCCGGTTGATCATAAAGCTATATGTTCTGGAAAGATGCTCGAGGCAGAGAAAAAGCTAGAGATTGGAAAAAGGCAAATTTTAACAGAAGTGGTTGGAAAACGAGGAATTCGGGACATGGCTGCAGCCTGTCAACGGTAAAGATGACGAAGGATTTTGTTATGTTTTTTTATATATACATGTGTCTCTATATCTCTCTCTCTCTCTCTCTCTCTCTATATATATATATATATATATATATATATATATATATATATATATATATATATATATATAGCTACTTGTTGATGGCATTAAAATTATTTCTAAGCACATTAGAAGAGCATTAAAAAGCATTAAATTAGAGTTAGTCATTCCTGTATAAACATGCACATAAAAACATTAAAACAATTTTTTTCCCACTGATCACAGCAAATATGGCTGCCATTGTTAAAGGCAAAGAAAGGATAGGGTAACTCCGCCCAAAGTGCCACAGACCAACTTTCAGAAAGCACAGCTAGAGCAGCAAAGATGCTTCATCCAGGCATCAGAACTAAACACGTACAAGCCTCAAAAATGAAGCAACATGCACGTTTCTTCTGCTTGCGGTGTGAACATAGCATAATCCTGTTCACACCGCAAGCAGCACAGACAGCTGAAGCAGCCAATTTACATGCTAAGTCCATGGTTGACGCACATCTTGACGTAACGCCGAAATTAACTTAAAATGACGAAACCTGCCGGTAAAATACATTTGATTTTATTATTCTGGTGCCTGCAGTTTGGATTACGGATGTGAAAAATGCCACAAAGGTTTTTAGTTTTTCATTTGAGGTGGGTGAGTTTAGAGACAATGCTCCGTTTATGGTTTATGATTAATGGATAATGAAGCATTAAAAACTAAGAGGGAGCAGAGAGGAGGGAAAAGGCTCAGAGTCCTACAGCTGGACGCAGCCACAGTAACAGATCCGGTCAGAAGAGTTACTGCAGCAGCAGAAGCAGCAGCCACTGCAGAGGTCACAACAGATATCAGCCTGATAAGAACTACAGTACAAGTACAACGCAATGGGATAATGTAATTGATACCTAACAAACACTTACCATTAAATATAATAAGGAATAATTGAAATTGGATGGATGGATGGATGGATGGATGGACGGACAGTCAGTCAGACAGACAGACGAGACTGTAGTTTTCATCTACAGGCTCGTAGAGGTCTGCTTTTGTCGGAACAGGCCCTTAAAAAATTCTCTAAATCCCCCAAAGATACTAGGATTACAGTTTTGGGGTTTTGGAAGATGACTTCTTAAATATTTTACCACTACAGTCTGAACTGGAAAACACTGCAAAAGCAGATTATTTCTGGCTAGTTCATCAAAGTTAAATTTACTTTGACATTGTTTTCTACCTTTAAATAGAAATTGAGGAGACATCCACATCTTTGGGAAGTGTTCCCTTTTCAATGAAGAACTGCAGGTCACGAAAGATTGCAAATGAATCCATTGTGTCATCAGTACTGTTGGAGTGCACAGTTAAGAACAGAGAAAATCAAAGATTTAAACAAATATAAATGTATACAATGTGACATTTTTGCGCATGCTCAGAGCTGTCAAAGTAATGATCAAAAGGCGATTTAACAATTCTTTTATGTATTTGTGTTTTTTCATTTTAAGAATATGCAATAATGACGCAAATACAAAGATATACAAAAAGAAACCCCTGCCCCTCAAAAAGACAACAGAATAGAAACGTAAGAAAAACAAAAAATTGGAAGTTATTCTGTTTGCGCATGCGCGAATGAGCATATGGAATGGATTGTGCTACCACTACCTCACTTACGATGATTTTGGGCCTTTCACAGCCAGGTGTCTTTTGGATCGGCTGTTAAAATCCAGTTATTCCCACCAATTTAGTGACTTAGGCTAGGCTATCAGCAGAGCTATTAATTATCAACCAAAGAAATATTTATCACTGTTTATTCAAATGTCACCAAAAAGATAGTGAATCCGTCCTTGGTGGTCAACCATTTGCTGTACAAAGCAGGAACGACAAGCTAAAAAAATTTCTTTACTCTAATAATTCACGATTACAGAAATCTAACATCTATGCAAACACTACACGCTATTAGAAAATAAACACGAGGTAGACTAAATGTGAGGACATTATTCCTAGATTTAGCATTCCTGAAAGAATATATAGTGATAAAGGAATTGAATGTTTTAACCACATAGTACAAAAGATAGTATTACTCTTTCACATAAATTAAGATTTAAATAAATCATTGTGCTTGATTGAAAGTCTGTGTTGGTGCCATTTTCTATTTAGTAATTTACATTCATATTTAGTTATTATTTTTGGATATGTTCAGTATTTGCATATTATAGAATATATCTGATTGCATTATAAATACGTTACTGCTTTACTATTTTCATAATTTCCTTTGGTTTCAATTTGCATTTGTTAATGCTTAGAATTATCTTGAATAATAGCTGATAGGAATTGACGTTGAGCGATGACGTTGCAGAGCTGTGCGTCTCTGGAGAAAAAAACAAAAACTTATGTGCTTTGTTCTGACTGGAAATAAAGACGGGGCGAACACACTGTTTTCCACCCCTTCGTTCAAATATCAACACGCGTAGACTCGTTCTTTCCGTCTGAGTGAGTGGTTATTTTCATTCATGAGAAGAAACATTTAAGCACGGACATTTAGCCACTATAGTCTGATAATAGGATGGACTCAGACATTTAGATTCTGGATATATCTGAAAGTGGGTGAAGAAAATGAGGTAAACCAAACCAAGTAAAGTAGTTGAAATGTTAGGTTTAATTAATTATACAGCCTGTGCATTCTGTTAGCCAGATTAGACAGAGTAGAAGGCCTTCCTTCACATTGTGGATGTCACGGTGTGTACGGAGGTCATCTAATCAGGACAGCCTTCGTGTCTTTAGAAGTACACAGGATATGGGCACATCTTGGAGCTGGTATGATAGAGGAGGGCTATCTGTAACAGAGAGGCAAGCTGCATGGAGTTCAAGACATGGATGGCGTGTCAGTTTCTGATACGGACAGTTAAGCATCCACATAATGCAATACAGACTCAGAAGGTATAAGGAGCAGGAGATGACGTTGTTCGAGGCTCAAACTTTGCCGGACGCTCGCAGACGTGATTTTTGAGACCACAGCTGTGCAAGCTCTAAGCATTTTTTCTCTGTCCTGTATAGGGGTGTAAATAATAATCGTTTTGTATCGATGCATCGATCCAAAAGCCGACGATCCGATGCATTGACACGTCCGCAAGATAATCGATTCATGTTTTTTTCCCCCTCCGGTCTATTTTTATCCATTTGCTCCGGGGCGTAATTCTCCCCCCCGTGCTACGGTGCCGCTAAACCTATTTTGCCCTCCTACCGCGCTTCCTGGTTATACTCTTACAGCAGTTTGTTGCAGCAAGCTTCACACAGACATTTTTAAATTATGCTCAGTATTGAAGCGTGGTCTGAGCTACACACTTTGGGTCTAGATACGGCCGAGGCGGTGAGGAAGTGGGGACGAGTTTAGTCCGACGACGGAGGGACATGAGGGCCAAAAAAAGCGGAGATTCAGCTGGAAAAAGGGTCCCAGCGGTCTCGCGCACCTCGCTCTTCTAGCGGGTCAAAGTTCACGAGTTGTTTTCCGCAATTTCGGTCATAAAAACAAAACAAGCCGGCCTCCTGTCTGGTGCACTGTTTGCGGTCAGCTACAATCTGGGAGAGGTGCAGCAGAGCGTCTCTCAAGGGGGCGATGACGTCGACACTCTGGAACCTTCTTCTTCTTCTTTTTTTTAATGGCGGTTGGCAAACAACTTATAGGGGCATTACCGCCACCTTCCAGAATGGAGTATGGACCAGACAAACTATTATATTCTCCCTAAAATACCCGTTCTTCTTAGAAAATTAAAAATACTACCAAAAACTACATCCCCAGATGACCTTTGAAACAATTCCCTTATATCTAGTTTATTTTTATTCCTGTCTAACTCTCTAAGCAACATCTCTCTTTCCTGAGTATATTTATTACATTCTAAAAAAATATGTTGGACAGTTTCTATGGAGCCGAGGTATTGCATTGAACTCATTACACTGATATTGTGCAGTATTTTTTGATGCAACTTTTCTACTTCTGTTATTTGCTGTTGTTTCTAAAGAAAATGCGTAATGATATTACAGCTTTCATTGATTTATTTCAAACTTGAAACTTTGTTTAGCCTGTAAGGTGTAAAAAAAAAAATAATAAAAAAAAAAATTAACCGATTAACCGATTAATCGAATCGTGGTGTATTCTTGAGTATCGAAAATAATAGAATCGTTGGCTCAGGAAATCGATACTGAATCGAATCGCCATGATGGATGTGATTTACACCCCTAGTCCTGTAACGACCTGATCTGGAATAAACTCTGTTACTTTTTTACTCCTGTTTTTATAGTCCTTTTTTATATGGTTTTACCCAGTTTGAGTTAAGAGTAGTAAATAACTTGCTCCCAGGAAAAGAACCGGTGAGGAGGCCCCCGGGGCGCTACAGCCAGTGTGCGAAATACCTGTCAATATTTGGGGGGGTCCCCATCTCCCGATTGTTGTGCAATACCGATCTAAATTTTCTCAATATGCAGTAGGCCAATAACATTTCAAAGTCAAAGTCAGCTTTAATGTCAATTCTTCAGATTCACAAGACATACAAGGACTCGAGAGGACGTTTCTCATTCACCAACAGTGAAATAGATAAAGTGCACAGGCACAATAGATAAGATCAGTTCCTAATACTAAAATTTAAACATTCAATTTCACAATAAAATATAAAATGTACAATAATATAAAATATGCAATACTTATGCTAGTGCAAAAAGGCAGATGGTAATGGCAGCAGAAAAATTATTATTATTACCAATTATGTAAGATATAGCATTTGTTACAATAACAGTAAATAAATATAGTATTAATAGTAGTGCAGGAGACAGTTTGTCCGGAGTGATTTTTTTTTTTTTAGGGGGGGCTCAGCTTCCTGACAGCTGGGTGGATGAAGCTTTCTGTGAATCTGGTGGGGAGGGCAAGAGCCTGAACAGACAGTCTATTAAAACACACATGCACTAGGGATGGAACGATTTTTGAAAACCGTCCGAACCATTCGGTTCGACTGTCTCGGTTCGGTTCGCGTGTGTTTCGTTCGGTACATGAGCTGCTCCTTTTTCTCATAGGGGAAGCGATTACACTCCAGAGCAGAAGGTGGCGGTACTGCGACCAAAGCCAACCACCGGTAGTAAACAAGAAGAAGATGCGAAGCAGCTTAGCCGGGTGTAGCAGGGAAAAAAATCAGTTGTTGTGGAGAATTGTGTGAGTATGGCGAGTGGGAAAGAACAGGCGTTGGAAGACGCGCCAGCAGCACTTTATAGGTCTGCTGTGTGGGACCACTTTGCATTGAGTGACCTACGATGATGGCGGAAAGAAAGTTGTGGATAAAAGTGCAACGGTGTGCAAGCATTGTGCAACACGTTTTGTTTATGCTAACAGCAACATGACCAAAATGTCATGCTAACCCCGAAATCCTACATACTCCGTCAGCGCTCCAGACTGCCTGCACAAAGCAAAGCATACAGCCTCCACTGAGGCTCCCGTCCGCTCCGCTCTGAGTTCCTTGGAGATCATACAGAGCATGCGCGAGATGATTAAATTCAAAGCAGCAAAACATGTGGAAATGATCCAGGGTTTCCGCGGATCATTAAAAATAATTACAATTCATTTTTTTTTTCATTAATTTCATACATTTTTATTTTTCATTAATTTTTATGATTTTTTTTTTCGGTGTAACAATAAACATATACCGAACCGAACCGGAAACCGTGACCACGAAACCGTGAACCGAACCGTAGATTTTGTGAATCGTTCCACCCCAACACGCACAAAGACTGTCTGTCTCTCTCTCTCTGTCTGTCTCTCTCTTTAATGCACGCACATGTCCTGCTTTAATCCAGTTTCTGCGAATGGAAATGGGTCGAATTTGTCCAGAGGAGGTCCGTTGAGGTCCACAAACAGGAGTGAAGACCTGCTGTCTTCACGCAATCTGTTCCGCGTTGCCCATGTTATTAACTGCGGAAAAGCACATGGCTAATGTGGATACGCGAACAGGATTGGCTGGCTCCACTTCGCAAAAAACAGAACATATTTGTGAATAAAGGTTTTGAATTTTATTACTGGACATGTTGAGCTTAAAAACATTTTAGTGACCATTAGCGACGAAAAAATTATTTATGTCCTGCCCTCACTCTTAGCTTAGCTGGTAGATAACCATAATTTCCAGTAACCACACCGTAAGCCTTTTCTTTGGATTTATTGGCTGGTATGGATGGATGGATTAATGAATGGTAAATCTGCAACAAAGACATAATATGCATAAGTCTTTGTGTAAACAGGCACAATTATCCTAAATAATAAACTCAACATATTCCCTGAATATGTACATTAACACATAATGACACAAACAACATGTTAACATTAGCCGCTAGCTAGCGGCATCGCTAACGGCTAGTTAGCGCGTATGCTAGCGTCTTTTTAAACTTCTCTTCTAGGTGACCTTTCTTGCAATAAACCTCCAAACACAACATGAAGCATAGTACTATACACCCTTCACATCAACTTTACATGCTGTACTGTATGCAAGCAAATCGTTACCATATTTAAAATGAAAAAGCATTTCCAGAAATGCTTTTTCATTTTAAGAATGTGGCTGCATTGTTTGCTCATAAATGAAATTAGTAATCAATAATCCTGTTTGCATTTTCATTTTCTTCTTCAACACTGCTCATCCTTTTACTTAATTAAAATTAAAAAGTAAAAGACATTTGACATTTATTTTTCAGAATGTTCCCTAGCAAATTTATACCAAAATTCAATTTGAAATGTAAAATTTGAAAATGAAAAAGCATTTCCAGAAATGCTTTTGCATTTTAAGAATGTGGCTGCATTGTTTGACTCATAAATGAAATTAGTAATCAATAATCCTATTTGCATTTTCATTTTCTTCTTCAACACTGCTCATCCTTTTACTTAATTAAAATTAAAAAGTAAAAGACATTTGAGATTTATTTTTCAGAATGTTCCCTAGCAAATTTATACCAAAATTCAGTTTGAAATATAAAATTTGAAAATGAAAAAGCAAAGATTTTGACCGAGGTACGGCTGATTTACTTGTTGTGGTCTCTTGTTATTTACACAAAACAATAAACCGTGGTAGCCGACGTGAGTTTTGAAATTGCAAAGCTTTTTCTTAAGGGTAAAATCAAATGCACATCTACACAGCACAGCGTTCAAACATCAGTGTGATGCATAAGACGCGCGCGGCGCGCCACAAACGCGCTGCTGCTCAAGATGGAAAAATCTAACTTTCGCTGCTCGACGCGCCGCTAAAAGCAAACAGCTCCTTGTTCTTTTTCACACATTCCTTAAAAAATCTGACGTTGTTTCACAGTGTCCAAATGTTCTCATCCCATTGAAAACTGTTGTAAACCATATGCTTGTAATAAAAAGGAAATAGAAAATGGAGTGTAATGATCAAAGACTAAATCCTGAAGGAAAATAACTTTTTCCTGTGTGAAATTTAGTACTTAAATATATATTTGTGTTTTATTATTAACTTACAATTTCTCTTTGTTGTACTATTCTTAATAAACAGTCTGTGTTCTAACATCAGACATTTTATTTATATAAAATAAAACCTGCTATAATATGTCCCCCCTGTTTAAATCAGACAAAAAAAGGTCCTAGCTTTTTCATTTTTGACTTATATGCATCTTTTATGAAGAAAACTCACTCCTGAAACTTTGGAGGCGATAGACCTTTGTTTCTTAAAGTTACAAGGGGGGAACAGATTATAGCAGGTCACCTGCTATAATCAGCGCCCCCTACCGAACAAGAAGAGTAGCCTGAATGCTTTTTAGTTTTCGAGTTGTGGACAGTACTTTGCAGGCAGACCATGGCAATGAAAAAGCAATGTCCGCTGTGTTTTCTCCTTGATTATGGCATAAAAGTGCAGTGTTTAAGAAGAAAATTCAAATGCAAATAGGATGATTGATTACTAATTTCATTTATGAGTCAAACAATGCAGCCACATTCTTAAAATGAAAAAGCATTTCTGGAAATGCTTTTTCATTTTCAAATTTTCATTTCAAATTGAATTTTGGTATAAATTTGCTAGGGTAAATTTTGAAAAATAAATCTCAAATGTCTTTTTCTATTTAATTTTAATTAAGTAAAAGGATGAGCAGTGTTGAAGAAGAAAATGAAAATGCAAACAGGATTATTGATTACTAATTTAATTTATGAGTCAAACAATGCAGCCACATTCTTAACATGAAAAAGCATTTCTGGAAATGCTTTTTCATTTTAAATATGGTAACGATTTGCTTCCATAGTACTGGCCAAAAACGCAGCACAGAGACAACAGATTTGATTTAGCTATGCAGTGTTTACTCGTTAAACAGGAAGAGACCAACGGCTCAACTTCCGGTGCTTTCAAAAAAATACTATATCAAATATTATACATAAGAAAGCTTATAGTATATAACTTAGAAACAATACGCAAATATGAGCAATGGCTTCCCAAGGAGCCAGAACATTTTATTTAATTTTTTTTTTTGACACAATTTAAGACCCCCCTTAAATTTTGCTTTTGAGGCTTTCAGGGGGGCTCATGGGTTAATCGGGGGGGGTCGAGCCCCCCCGGACCCCCCCCGTATTTCGCACTCTGGCTACAGCCTTTACTTCCAAGGGGACAAATCCTCCTCATTTTAACAGAAATTTCAGTCTAAATGAAGTGGTTAAAGTGTTCAATCTACTGTTTTATGTTGACACTTATTACCCCCAACATATTTATCACAATCTCCAATGGAGGCGTTGGGACATCTAATGCTGATGTACTAGCGGCCTATTTAGGAGCTGTCCATCTGCTGAAACTGCAGCCAGGTGAAGACTACCAGCATCTGCTGTGGGCTTTGCAGGTGAAGGAGGCAGAACGGCTGAAACAGAGGAACCTGAACGAGTGGCTTCAGGCCAAGCCAAGCCCAGGATTAGATCTCCTCCCTTAAGTCTCAGAAAGCCTCACACTGTTGGAAAATCCACAGAGCTGCTGGATCGGGTCAACCCCTGTTTATGCTGTAGCGTTTTGAACAGCATAAATTCAGATTATTTGCAGACGATTTGATAGTATACAAGGGACAACCAGATTTGAGTTTTCTATGCTAATGACTTAGTAGAGGAATTTGGACAATATCTGGTTACAGATTAAATGTAATGAAGACATCAATTTTAGCACAAATTTTAACTACAGCCTAATAATGGAGATCAGAGATAGAAATAGACTTAAGTTGTATGCTTACAAAATTAAATATCTGGAGGTAAAGGAATATTATAAAAGGGATATACCAATTATACAATGCAAATTATGAACAAATTAATATGAATATTAAGAGATTTAAGAAGATGGGCAATGTAATTGTTTGCCTCCTTTAGTTGTTTTTTTGTTAAGTGGGAGAAAACCAGAGCACCTGGAGAAAAACCCATTTAAAAAAGAACAAAAAAAGAACAGAAAAAAAATAAATATATATATATATAAAAGAGTTTTGGAGTAGGGGAAAACCAGAGTACCTGGTGACAAACCCATTTAAAAAAAAAGAAAGAAAAACAAAGAACTTAGAAAAGAAATAATACAAAAAAAAGAGTTTTGGAGTAGGGGAAAACCAGGGTACCTTGTGAAACAACTACTAGTAAGCTACGAAAACATATTAGCCATACAATTGCATATAGATGGATTTTCTACCTTCTAACATAGCCCTTTCATTGATTCTTTGGATCACTTCGTCAACATTTCTTCTTTTATGACGATTTCTTTGCAGTTCTATCAAGTATGAGATGTTAAGTGGTAATTCATCTATGCGATAACTAATGTTATCTATCGTATATATGTTTGGGTCAAATGGTTTGGGTTTAGCCTTTTTTTTAATTGGCGGTAGTACTGCAAGACTTTGTTTCATCTCATGCTGCTGTTTTCTGGACACATGTTTTCTTGAGGAAATTGGTGGTTTTACTGCAGACCTCCCAACCTTTCCACCAGTCTGTTTCTGTCTGTTCCTGTCTGTTCTTGAGCTCTTTTTCATCTTAGTAGCAGTTGGAGGGATCTTGGTTACGTCAATCTGGGTTTGTGGGGGTAGCCATTGTTTGAGTGTTGGTGGTATCCTTTCCCTAAGACCGTTTATGACATTTATGGTGTTTATTAAGTGCTCTGCCTTTACCTCTGGCTGTTTTTGTTGTGGAACAGTTTTTTTTTTCTTCTTGGGCATTCTGTCCACGGGGTGTGGCTTATGCTTGGTCTGTTGGGGCGGCAACTCTTCAAATGGTCCTATAAGCTCCTTAAGGCTTATTTTCTGCAGTTGTTTATTTTGTCTTAGACCTCTACTTTGTCTGAAGTCTATGTCTTCCACTCGGTGTGGCTTATCATTGGTCTGTTGGGGAGGCAACTTTTTAGATGGTTCTATCACCTCCCTTGTTTTCTCCAGAAGTCTATTTTGTCTTAGGCCTCTACTTTGTCTTAAGTGTACTGGTTTAGGCATAATTGGTGGCAGTGGTTTCTTTTTGGTTTCCTCTGATGTTGTTGGAAATGAAGTGCAATGGGAGGCGTTTGTTGCTGATTTAGTCTGGCCTGTGGGTGGTGGTTTCATTTGTTGAGCTTTCATCAGGTCCTTTATGACTTGGATTAAATCTGTGGTTACTGTCTTCCCCTCTGGCTGCTTTTGTGGGCTTGTTGAGGGTTCTTTCAGTTGTTGAACAGTGTCGGTTTTCTTCTCTGGCATGTCTTCCACTCGGTGTGGCTTATCATTGGTCTGTTGGGGAGGCAACTTTATAGATGGTTCTATCACCTCCCTTGTTTTCTCCAGAAGTCTATTTTGTCTTAGGCCTCGACTTTGTCTTAAGTGTACTGGTTTAGGCATAATTGGTGGCAGTGGTTTCTTTTTGGTTTCCTCTGATATTGTTGGCAATGAAGCGCAATGGGAGGTGTTTGTTGCTGTTTTAGTCTGGTCTGTGGGTGGTGGTTCCATTTGTTGAGATTTCATCGGGTCCTTTATGACTTGGATTTCATCTGTGGTTACTGTCTTCCCCTCTGGCTGCTTTTGTGGGCTTGTTGAGGGTTTTTGCAGTTGTTGAACAGTGTCTGTTTTTTTCTCTAACATGTCTTCCACTCGCTGTGGCTTATCATTGGTCTGTTGGGGTGGCAACTTTTCAGATGGTTCTATAAGCTCCTCAAGGCTTATTTTATCCAGTTGTTTATTTTGTCTTAGGGCTCTACTTTGTCTTAAGTCTATGTCTTCCACTCGGTGTGGCTTATCATTGGTCTGTTGGGGAGGCAACTTTATAGATGGTTCTATCACCTCCCTTGTTTTATCCAGAAGTCTATTTTGTCTTAGGCCTCTACTTTGTCTTAAGTGTACTGGTTTAGGCATAGTTGGTGGTTGTGGTTTCTTTTGGGTTTCTATGACTGGAAACTCCTCTGATGTTGTTGGAAATGATGCGCAATGGGAGGTGTTTGTTGCTGTTTTAGTCTGGTCTGTGGGTGGTGGTTCCATTTGTTGAGATTTCATCGGGTCCTTTATGACTTGGATTAAATCTGTGGTTACTGTCTTCCCCTCTGGCTGCTTTTGTGGGCTTGTTGAGGGTTTTTGCAGTTGTTTAACAGTGTCTGTTTTCTTCTCTAACATGTCTTCCACTCGGTGTGGCTTATCATTGGTCTTTTGGGGAGGCAACTTTATAGATGGTTCTATCACCTCCCTTGTTTTCTCCAGAAGTCTATTTTGTCTTAGGCCTCTACTTTGTCTTAAGTGTACTGGTTTAGGCATAGTTGGTGGTTGTGGTTTCTTTTGGGTTTCTATGACTGGAAACTCCTCTGATGTTGTTGGAAATGAAGCGCAATGGGAGGTGTTTGTTGCTGTTTTAGTCTGGTCTGTGGGTGGTGGTTTCATTTGTTGAGATTTCATCGGGTCCTTTATGACCTCGATTTCAGTTGTGGTTGCTACCTTCCCCTCTGGCTGCTTTTGTGGGCTTGTTGAGGGTTTTTGGAGTTGTTGAACAGTGTCTGTTTTCTTCTTTGGCATGTCTTCCACTCGGTGTGGTTTATACTTGGTCTGTTGGGGAGGCAACTTTTTAGATTGTTCTATCAACTCCATGAGGCTTATTTTTGTCATATTGGGTGGCGGTCGTTTTTTTTTTTTGGGTTTTCTGACTGGTAACTTTTCTGGTGTTGGTGATAAAGTTGCTGTTTCCTTTTCCAATACTTTTTTCTCATACATTGCTATTTCCTCCTCTAATTGTTTAAGTTCTGTACGTTCAGCAATTTGTCTAAGTAAATCTTTCTGGGTTTTTTTGTATGTCATTTCCTCTAAATCAATTTCTGGATTCATACATGATGTTTCTATTGGAGTCATGTTTTCCCATTGATCTTTCCCAAAGAGGCCTACAAGGGTACCAGTGTTTGTCCAGAGTTTCACATTGTTGTTCAACTCTGCAGTAATAATTTTTTTACCAGCAGGATCACATGCCACACTTACCAACTCAGAAAGCCCTGCTACCCATGATGCTAACAGCGGAGGAGATTGTAAGGGGAATTTCTGCCCATTTATTGTCTCAAATTTTTCATCTTCAACTGTTGTTTGAAGGCCAAATTTCTGAATATCATACAAACAAACTACTCCTTTGCTATCTCCTGTGACAAGAATTGTGTCTTTTTCTGACACCGACACGCAAGTAATCTTCACATTATCCCCTTTTACTAGCTTGAACCTACATATCATTCCTCCATTTGCTTTTGTTGACCAGGCAGTAACGTAGGAACCTGCTATAATTAACAGTGTAGCTAACTGAGAACTAACCTCTCTGGTCCTGAGACATTTCACCAAATAAGTTCTTTTTGTTCCTTTACTTACCATCTTCGTAGAATCGAGAAATTTATTGTGGTATGATGCAACATTGTATATTTGTGGGCTGTTTGTTGATGATTTTAAATTACAGGTGAGAATATTTCCATCGGTGCATGCTGAGATAAGTATGTCTTCATGGTAATCCATGGAGCAGACATTGAGTAATAATGAATGCTCGCAAACTACTTTTAATTTTCCTTCAGTGTCCGCTCGGAAGATTTTTGACGAATTCTTTGTGGAAAATAGCTTTTCTTCGTTTGTGCAGAGCATACTGGTGACGTCACCTGGAAATGCTTTTAAGACATCAAGCAATTCTCCACTGTTAAAGTTCCACTGTTTAACTGTCCTGTTGATAACTGTGATCAGTTTGCGTTGGGTTTCGTTGAAGGAAATGAAACACGAAATTAATTTTTTTTCTTTGTCTTCGGGAGAAATGTTGAAATTCATTAGAGCTCTTCCATTATATATATCCCACACTTTCAGCTGACCTTTCTGACAAACAG
Organism: Cyprinodon diabolis; assembly: GCA_030533445.1. NCBI lineage: Eukaryota > Metazoa > Chordata > Actinopteri > Cyprinodontiformes > Cyprinodontidae > Cyprinodon > Cyprinodon diabolis. The sequence continues at coordinate 7,923,078 of CM060082.1, forward strand.
AGATAACTTGTTGGTATTTGGTGTGATAGAGCATACTGCATAAAGGTTGTCTATGGGACGTCATGGACATATGATATTTCTTGGTTCCCCTTCCAAAACATTTTCCAATTATTGTGTTGGCCACATACAACTCATTGTTGTAGACGTTGTAAAGAGCACTGGTGATTGGGGAATTCTGTACCAGTTCACTGGGATTAAGCATCTCTATGCAGGTCAAGCTCATGTCACTCCAGATAAGTATCTTTTTGTCTAATGATATGCTGATGAATACATTCTCCACAGGATTGTACAGAATGTTGGTGACAACATTTTTGTGTCCTTGTAATTCTTTAAAATGACTGGTTTGGAGGTGAAGCCACGCGCGTATTTTTCCCTTTCTCCCCCCCGTCAAAATATGGCCCGTTCTCGGAGAATAAGCAACACAATTGAAGTACTCTTGGTATTTTGGGCTATTAAGCACCATTTTGCTCATAAAGGGGTTATCCCCTTCTTTAAAGACGCACTTAATAAATCCCATTGTTGAAGCTGTTTGACCACATACTATAACAGACTTTAAATTGGGCATGTATCTGACTTGTGTGCAAATGTCATTGAAAACAGAAACCGTCAAAGTGTCATGGCAGTCGCATTTATGTTCCAGCAGTGATGAGAAACTTTCAGTTTCTGGATAAAACTTACGACCCTGTCGAAGGCAGTAAAAAGTATTCCTGAATATGTTGTATGAGACGAACACATACAAATATCCTCTTGAGTCGCCGCAGATAAAAATTCCTACATTCTCAGATTGGTAGTAGTCCATAGCTGTAATGTCTTCACCCGTGAAGCAGAATTCAATCTTTGGAGTATCACCCAACATTTTATAAAAAAACATTTCTCTATCAGATGTTGAGACAACCATCGTTTTTTGAGCGTTGATGTACACCATGTCTCTAACTTGAATTTTGGGAATATGGGAGTAAGGAATCCTGTCCTTTCCTTTGTCATAAATGTGTACATTTTGCAATGGCTCAAAGTTATTCGACCACAAAGTCATTATGCCGTTTGAAGTCACAGTGGCGTATTCACAGATTTTGTAAGGTCTGAGAGGTTCCAATGAACAATGGCTCCTAAAATCCGGAAATTGTTCACTGAATTTTGGGTACATAACTGTTTTCACAATGTTTCTTTTAAACATAGTTTTTGTATATGTAAAATCAGTAGGCAAGGCATTGTTCTTTAAGTCCATATCCTTTCTTTTTTCATCTTTATTCAAAGAATAGTCCAACAGTTCATTTAGGTCCACAGTTCCATCACAATTTGTGTCAATTTTCATGTGCAGTAGTTCAACGTCTTCCATGGTGATTTGGGGACATATTTCCTTCATCACATCATAAAATTCATCAATGTTCAAGCCTCCGCTTCCATCAGTATCTGCCTTTTTGAACAATTTACAGACCTCTTTAAGACTTTTTCCCTGGAAAAAATTGTCTATTTCCTCATTAGTCAAAACGCCCTGTATGCTCTCCTGCTCAGTATGTTGGCCCTTTTCCATGTTGTACTTTTCAGATAAACAAGCTTCCATTAAATAAAATATTTGCATATACTGACTTCAGTTACCAGTCACCTATGATTCCTGTCAGAGAACTAATGTCATGTGTAGAATTCTGCACTCTGGAAGTCTGTGATGTCAGACAAGAATTATGGGCGGGGCTTTGATGACGTCATCATTCCACGTGGGAGGGGCCTTTTCTTTTTCTTTTTTTTTTCAGTGTCCTGTCTGGCAATGTGGCAATAAGAATAATTGTCTTGATGCCAAAAAGAGCCCTACAGATTTTACTTTCACAAGTGTAGCAGTATGGCAATTGCCATATTGCTCTGTTTGTTTCATGCATATAAATTGCTTTATTATAATTATGCAGGGAGTTTTACAGTTTATATGGACACTGCAATGTAAATAGAGCAGAAAAACAGAAGAAAAAGGAAAGAGAAAAAAAAGAGAAAAGATGAAAGAAAGAGGAGATAGAAAGGAGACAATGACGAAACATTTTCAGTTTGTTTCATCACCTGCAACGAGATGTAAAAAGAACAGCACAACCAAAAGACATGGTACGAGACATACAATAAAGCAACACCTTGAAACTATCGCTGAAGTAGTATTAATAAGTCTGACATGTACTCTGTGTTAAATGAAGATATGAATGTAGAAATGAATGTAGACTTTCTGTATGGAAGTGAGTCTCTGAGTACCTGGAACCAAGCACCTAGTGCCCCCACTCGCACCACAGAAAAAGGAAAAAAAACCCAAAAACTCAGACACACATTCACACATAACACTCACATCCAATAATACCAGGACCAAAGACCCGGCGGTACCGGTGGTTGGTCCCGGGATTATCGGATGACGCAATAAGTGAATCTAAAAGAGGGGTGGGGCCCTTTCTGTCATTTTTTTTTCTCCAAATCTGTTTGTCTTTTTACATTTCAGAGACATACAGACAGATAACTCACAAGTGCAAAAAACACCTAAAAAATCCAAAAGAAAACACATGAACAAATTAAACATTCAAGGCGAAAAGCATTTAAAGATTACAGTGAGACAAAATATTTTAAGTTTGTTATCTCAGGGGTGTATGTTGAGACTTAGTTCAAGATATTTAACCACAGTCCACAAGCTAGGTATGAGGTAATGGCATCGTCCTCCCTGGTTCTAGGCATCCCGACATCAATGTTTTCGTTTCATACATCTTTTGAACAGGTGAGTACATTTGGAATTAGCATGAAGATAACAGACTTACAGCCACTATAAGAATAAAGACATAAGCAGAATTTGCCAGAGTACATTCAGTCAGTCCTCATTAGTATTCAGATTTTCCAAGAATAGCAAAACTTTTTCCCATATCTTTTTGAACACATAGTATTTACCCTTAATCATCAAGGTGAGTTTCTCCAGGCCAAGAGAGCTTGATAGTGTAGACATCCAAGTTTTAAGTCGGAGTCTGGTTAAAGATTTCCAGGACCTTGGTTTTACTATATTTAGCCTGCACCAAACAATAAATTATGGACTTTTGATCAACCTTGCTTATTTGAGTTCGAGTGGGAAAAATTCCTAAGACACACAACCTAGGACAGAGATTATGTTTTATTACCGACGATAAGTGAAATTTTATCCAACACCTCCTTCCAAAATTTCTGAATCTCAGGACATTCGCAAAGGCAGTTAAATAAATTACCTTTATCTCCACACTTAGCACATGTATCCGGAATGTTGGGGTTAAATTTATTTAGTAGTGTTGGAGTAACATATGTTCTCATCAACCATTTGTATTGGATTAACTTAAATTGAGTACTAATAGATTGTGTCTGTGCCTTCCAACAGGCCCTCTGCCATTCCTTTACTGATATATTACATTTCAAGTCTTCACACCATGCCAATCGTTTGTATTCTGAGGATGTCTGGGAGATGTCTTTGATGATGTTTTAAAAACGGGAAATTAGGTCCTTCTTCAAATGGTCATTTGTTGGCAATTCTTCTATAGAAGAAAGAATAGGCAATGTTAGAGACTTTTGAGTACCCATTACAAAACTTCTGTTTTGCAGAAACTTAAAAAAAGAGTTTAGTTGGAATGTCAAATTTTCGTTTCAAATCTTCAAAACTCATCATAATCCCTTTATCAAATAAGTCTGAGATTTTGCATAAACCTTTAGCAAACCATGTTCTAAAACCAATGTCTGTCCTACCTGGTTCAAATGATATTATTTCCCCAGATCGGGGAGAATTGGGATAGTGTTGGTATTTCAGTTTTGAATTTATGTACATCATTCCATATTCGGAAAGTATTCTTAAAAAATGGGTTGGAAGTATTTTTTAATAATTCTTTGTATTTCCTTGAGTATAGATATGAATTTAGGGATAAAGGATTGGCATTTCTATTTTCTATTTTTACCCACGACAGATCAGTTGCTGAAAACCAGCAAGATGCGCTAGAGAGCTAAGCAGCCCAGTAATACCACTTGAAATTTAGCACAAAACGTTTCAATGAATTAATACCCTACTTTATAGAAAAGTGTCTCGCAAAAGTTGTGAAAATAGCAGATCTAGTTCAACACATCATATTGGTTAATATAGCAAACAGGCTTTATTTTAATTCACCCCTTAGTTACCACTGCTCAGGTCAAAGTAGATTTAAACTCTCAGGGTTTTGATGTAAAAAAAATACAGAGAGAACCTACATAATTGCCTTGTAATACCATGACAATCCAGACCTAAATGAAATGACTATGTGAACTAAATTTTTTACATACTGAAAGGAAACAAGGAAAATGTTGTAATAGCAATAGAAGGAAACATTTACATTTGAATAGATCTAAACGAGAACAATGAGAGAGAAACATCCAAAGATCTATGTACCTTTTCACCTGGCTCTTCATCCAAAAATAAACAGAATGCAATGCAATATTTGGTTTGGAAATAATTTAGGGATTAATTTTGGTAGAAATTAAATAAGGTTTAGCATCACCTATTGTGAGCTGGGAGAGATAAAATAATGATAGTTAGACAAAGGGGTTTTGTACGCTTGGCAGAGGATGATCAGCCACATATAGTTTCTTAAGAGCAGGAAGAGCCATGCTGCTGAGAGCGAACCATCAGTGTGAGGCATAAAAGCTAAAAGAGTGCAAAGACGCATTTCTGCACAAGCACAGCTGGAAGAGCAGAATTTGTTAGAGTTGAGCGCGTAGTACCGGACCATCCGGGTTATTTTCTCTCCTGTCGCTGCTGCCATGATCCATCTGTGGTCATGCAGAATGAGCACCGCTGCACGGCAGGTGGGCTACGTGACCAAACAGGACGCAGCAGCACGGCTGATACTGCTTGGCAGATTACAGTTCGATGATGCAGTTTATAAGTCTGACCAACTACTTGCTAATTTTTATTTAGTGACGTCAACGAAAATCAAACCTATGACTCAGACTTAGTCATCAAAGATCCATGTTTAGCTCGTCAGTTTTCGTTATCGTCATGAAAAAAAAGGAGCATCAACCAAATAATTTTGTCATCATTGACGAAAACAACACTGCTTGAGACATTTTAGTCGCAGCAGCTTTTTAAATTTTATTAAATTCATAAACTTTAACACATAAATGGATAAAAACACAAAACATGGCATAAAAAAGTACAGTTTAGGTTAAAGTCCATTAAATTCGACCTCTTCCAGGTGATTTGTCTCTCCTCACAGCGATAGGTTTACATTGCCCTTCAGCTTCCCGCTGCTCAGGCTGTGAATCATGGCGATCATGGCCGAGTTTTTGTTAAGCTCCTCTTCTTTTTGCTTCAACTTGACCTCCAGCTGATCTTTCTGCAGCTCCAGAGATGACGCCTGCAACACGGTAAAGGTTCGGGATTTGATTCAAAGGCTCAACAATAAATAAATCAGATCATCTTTTTTTTTTTATGTTCATTTTGGATCATTATCCTGAGTGGAGTGGAGAGGGCCACCAGGGGAGTGGTGGCCTAATGGTTAGGGCATAGAGCTAGGAATCCTAAGGTTGGAAATTTGAAACTAGGGCTGGGTGATATAGAAAAAAAGCATATTGATCGATATCGATATTTATGTGCAGCTCTGCCTGGACATTTTATGATATTGCTAAATTATTTAATTTTAATAAAGAACACAAACACAGACTTCCAATTAAATATTTATTTAACCAACTTTTTTAACCATGACAGAATTGTTTTAAAGAAAAATAACTCAAGAGACCTGGGTTATGTTATTAAATACTGACAAAGAATAAACTAAAGTGACCAAAAAAGTGACCAAAAGAAATATAACAAATAAATAAATAGAATACCCTATTTGGGTGGGAATAGTACACCACCAGCTTGTGGTAATTAAAAGATTGTAGGACTAGGCTACCATGTAAACAAACTCCACTCAACAAGAACAAAAACCCAAACAAAAATTAACTCACTCTTTAGCCTAGCATTTCTATGGGGTATTTTTTCTCACCCCCATTCTTCTAGAGGTGCTGCTGGCACCTCGTTATGGTTCCGCTTAGTTTCCTGCTTTAACCTGAGTTATTACTTTGAAGTTTCTGGCCCCTCAGCATTTTTCTCTCAACTGTTAGAACTACGTGGGAAACTGCCCAGAACTGAAAATATATATATATTTTCCCGAAGATTCCTCGGAGGACGACGCAGTTGCGCGCCGGGGCCTACACAGCTCGTACTCCTGCGGGTGTGAGCGGCTGAGATGATAAAAAAAGTTGGTTGTGTTATCAGACTTGGTTTTCACTGGTTCCCTACACATTTTACAGATGACTGTAGTTTGTTTTTTGTCCGACTTGCCACGGTTACGATTGGGTCCGCGGTTACGATTGGTTGGGAGGAAGTAGTGACTAGCATAAACCTACATGATAGGCTACAATGAGAAGGAAGGAAAACTGCGTTTCTTTTTTATCGAACTTTTATCGACCCTCTTTTTTTCTATTGCGCCACACGTCTATCGATCGATATATATCTTTATTGAATTATCGCCCAGCCCTATTTGAAACCTACTCCCACAGACTGCCACTCTGGGTCCCTGAGCAAGACCCTTAACCCCCCGACTGCTCCCTGGGAGCCCCACAATGGCAGCCCACTGCTCCCCAAGGGGATGGGTTAATGTAGAGTAAATTTCGTTGCGCTGTACTTGTGACAATGTAATGACAATAAAATCAATCAAAACCAGCTACATAAACCAGCTGCCATCTGAGAAAGATAAAATAGATTTTATCCACAGGCCACTATGGTCCTGAATGATGCAAAACATAACCAGGATACTGTTACTGCTCATATTCATTTTATTTTCCATTTAGGGAAAACAGTAGCAGAAAATCCCTGAGAGGGTGGCCGGTGTCAGATCAGCATACCCTGTCAGACCAGCATACCTATAGTCAATACGCACGTGCAAGACTTCAGATTTGCGTTTATCCCTTCAGTTTTGTACGAAAAATAGACATGAAACTACCTTGTCGGGCGTGTATCCCTTTAGTCGTGTACAAAAAGACTATTTAATTACTCACTTTTTGGTGTTTTTTGAAGCGTATGACGATCTGACCTTAAATAGTTTTTTTTTTTCGCACATGACTAAAGGAATACACATCCGTTGAGGTATTTTAATGTCTATTTTTCATACAAAACTGAAGGGTGAACTAAAGGGATAAATGGGTATTGATTATGGGTATGCTGATCTGACCAGGTATGCTGATCTGACAGAACACCGGCCTCAGGCAGCTACTGCTGGGGATTCCTAGTGACAGCTCACCATCAGTCTGTGGGGCTATGGAGGTGCGTCTGATCTTAATGTGGAAAAGCATTGAAAATGAAGCACAGGAAGCTTCTTTGCTGCTCAAATCATGTTTGGTGTGAACGCAGCATATCTGTCTCACCTCCATTAAATGCTCTCTTATCCTTCCCAGTTTGAAGACTAGTAAAAAATAACTCTTCTGTTTGACATCATTAGATTACTGATGAACAGTTTCAGACACTGATGAAATTAAAAATAAAACATTTTAACGATCTCACAAATGTGGATATAAAATATATTTGAGATTTTTTCCAGCTAGCATTAATGTTTATACATTAAAGCTTTGATTTTAGACTGTGCTGCTGACATAACAGATGAGTTTCTTCTAAGGGTCTTAACTTGCTTTAGCAGAGGGAAAACCTCAGATCCTGCCTCACATGATTCGTATAAATCCAGTTAAGCATAAAGCGGAGGTCAGCTGTGTGCTTGGTGTTCGGAAACGCAGCCTCAGTTAGTGGTTATAAATCTGACTGCAGGAAGAATAGAAAATGTATCGACCTGTGTGGATTAACGCTCACCACAAACTTTACTGGTTCTAAAGCTGGAGCAGGCTAAGCCGCTCTTGACCGGGTTTTATAGAACCAGTAAATAACAAACAGCTTTGGTTGAAATAAACCCTCCTTTTTTAGCTGTAGGGTAACCAGGACAAAGGCTAACGGCTAAACTTTTACCTTGATGCTGGCGTCCTTCCTGGCTTGTTCAGTCTTGCTCAGTTCCTTCCTGAGAAGGTCCACCGTCTCCTCCAGGTCCCTCCTCTTCTGCTCCTCCAGCTTCAGCTCCTCCTCTTTAGATCGCAGCTCTGCGTGTAGACCTAACAGGCCACAATTACAAATAAACAGCATAAAAGGAGGCATTCCAAAGATTTACAGCCGATATTAATAAACTATATCTGAGTTTAAGAGGCTAAATCACTGCTGCTTCACCACATGAACGGCTCAGACCGACCTGTGATGTCACTGTTTTTGTTCTTCAAGTCCGACTGAAGGGATTTGATCTCCTCCTCTCTTTCCTGCAGCGTTGATGTGATTCTAAACAGCAGAGGGATTAGAAAAGCTTTGAATATTTATTTGGTTCACATACGGTGTAGCTACCAGATCTGCTTATGTCCTGCGCATGCAAGTGACGTTAAGGGCGGATTATACTTCTGCAACCGCACCCATCAAATGTCGCTTGGGTCTGGTCGCGAACCAGTTTTGCTGGTATGCTTCTATTGTACCTCCAACCGGCACCATCAACCGTTCATCCTAGTTTTCCATTATTGTTATTACTCTTCGGTTTTTAAAAATGTCGCACCCCGGCACCGAATTGAGAAGGACGACCAAACAGCCGGAAATGCAAACCAAGGACAAATCACAGTTGCTTTTTGTCTGCTCACTTCTGCTTGAGGTCTGCGCGGGTTTGCGACCGTCCGACGCATAGTCAGGATTTTTTTGAGGTGCGCAACAACGGTTGCAGAATCTCTGCGCGGGGGGCATGGTCGGGCACGGAGACAGATTTGATAGTTGCAGAGGCTGTGTCAGAAGTATAATTTGGCCTTTATGCTTCATGATTGGCTGAACATTGCAACATAATGTAAAACATTGTGGTTTCCTAGAAAACAATAACATCACGCAGCGTCGGGAGCATCTGTAGCGTTAGCGTGTCTAATGAATGATCAAGTTTTACCTGATTGATAACAAAACTGAAAAAAATCTGTTTAAGGTGAACAAAGTAACCGCGAGGCCATGTTATAAAGCGGGAGAGCTGAGTAGCACTACAGCTAGCTGTGCTCAGAAGCTAACAGGTTAGCCTCTTTTAGCTTGGTCAGTTAGCCATTTTAAGCTACAGTACTTTTAGCTTTGTGATAAAAACAACTGTTTGTTTTCTTTAAGTAAAATAACTTGTCTAAAATCTCTATGAAAGTGATTTTTTTAAGATCCTCCTCTGCGCTCAGATCTTGATAAAAAGAATAAAAATAAGCGGAGACTTTTGTGTCAACATGGCAGAGCTCAGTCTGACTTAGAACACAGTACTTTCCTTCAAGAGTGACGATGACTGTTTTCTACGTGCGGCTACTTTAGATCGGCAATGAAATTTGAAATAGTAGCAAATATGGGTAATAATATGTTGAAACTCCAAAAGAGATTTGATCCTTAAGAAATGGGTTGAATAAAGTTTGTCCGAGTGGGTTGCCATATGAGGACGTCATAAGAAGGGGCAGGGCCCCCAGCAGATCTGGTACCTTAACCAGAAAGTAAACTACCATTAAAGCCTCCGGCTGTGATGAAGGGTTTCCTACCTGTCCTTCTGCTGCTGAAGCATTTTGTGGTCTTTCTTCAGAGCGTCGTTCTGTTTGTTTAGAGACATGTGAGCCGCCTGCATCTCCTTCAGCAGACGCTCTGTTTCATTAAACCTGCAGTTAAAAAAGGTTTCGTCTTTAAGATCTGCATCATTAAGCAAACATCACGACCAGAGCCTAAACTGCTTCAAGTTAACGGGATCTACTGATGGACATAAACAGAGATGTTTACATAAAATAAAAATGTGACGTTTACTCTGATGATCTGTCTGCCTGTTACCTGTTGAGCAGGGCGTTGTAGGCTCCTTTCAGAACTTGGTGTTCTTCAGAGTCCTTCTGCAGCCGGTCTTTGTGCTGCAGCAGCAGCTTCATGTCGGCTTTAGCTCGCTCCATCTCCAGCACCTGGTTACTCAGCTCGCCCTGCAGATCCTCCCGTCGACGCTCTGTATCCTTCAGCAGACCTGCCAGCTTCCGAGCCTGGAGAGAGAAGAGTGACTGCAGTTAAAAAAAAAATAAAAAGATCTGACCTCCCGCTCATGGTTCAGGTTAAGACAAGATAATGAGGAGGCCTATTAAAGAGAAACCGAGGTAAACATGACCTGATAACATCTGATGACTCGTCTACTCATCCAGCATCAAACAGCGAAGATCTCATTCTTTCCCATCACCGCAAATACTGTCATAAGTGAATCTTAAAATAAGTGCATTTTCTATTAATTTGAGCAGGTAAATAAGAAGATCTGCCCATAGAATGAGTATTTAAATGAGAATCATATTATTCACTTGATTACTTCAGGCTTGAGACCCAAAGACAAACTGCTGTGTCATCAGCACGCACCATTTAAAAAACATAGGGGCTTAAATCAGGGCCTTGAGTAGCATCATAGCTGGTGTAACGTATCCATGGCTACCAGTAATGTTTCACTGTCAGACAGCTGAACCAGATATAGACAGCATTATAAAGCTCAGCCAGACGATTCAGTCTGTTGGACTACTGTATTGAAGGCAGGACTAAGGTGATTAGACCTGAATCAATAACCTTTAGAGCAGGGGTAACCAATTACAGATCAGAAAGTATAGACAATCATCAACCAATAAAGGACCGGAGACATTTTTAACCTTCCTCTTGTGTTAGCTTTCTGCTGCCATCTGTAGTGTTAGCGGGTCATTTTGGACCCGAGTATTAAATCAGCCATAAAATAACTTAAAAACAATCTTTTATCATCCAATGTTTTTCTTAACTCTTGTTCAGCTGATTGGGCTCCCTTATCTATGAAAAGATTGGTTTTAATATTTTTTTGTGGCCCCCTGGGCCTTTGTTTTAGCAGCATACCCCTCATTTTCAATGTCTAAAAACTGGTCAAATGAACCTTAAGAGAAGAAGGCAACAAAATAATCAGTTGTACTATTACCTGAGTGCAACTGAGAGATATTAAAACACATTTCATAAATGTTCAACAAAAAAAAGATTTTAATTTTAATATTATCAAATATAGTAACATCTATGGTGTTTCGGGTCATTTTGGACCCGTATATATTTACTTCAAGAAAAGGGCAAAAACGAAAGTTACTACCGTAACTACGGTTCTATGAATCCCAGATGACCGCCAGAGGCGGTGCTTCAAGCAATGAATGATCATTCTTGCGCATGCGCAGGTCGAGTACTTATGACAACAAAGTCACCTGTGACCTGCCGGGGACCCACGTGACTCTATATAGTCACGTGGCACCCGGCAATCAATCCCTCAATCTTCTCGCGAAAGCAGAGATTCCGAGGGACCAAGCACTCTGGCGGTCATCCGGGATTCATAGAACTGTAGTTACGGTAGTAACTTTCGTTCTATTTCATCCCTACTGACCGCCAGAGGCGGTGCTTCAAGCACTGGATGACTCATATCAACAAGGTCACGAGGAATCAGCAACATTCAAGGAACAACGACTACACCACCCACCTAATGTGATGTAGAGGAATGCTGCTCCAGGATTCCTTGAAGTGGATGGGGTGCACCCATATTCACCCTGTAAAACCGAGTAAAGGTACTAGGTGATTTCCAGGAGGCCGCACGGCATATAACATCCAATGGCACCCCAGTCATGGCAGCAAACGATGTCGACATGCCCCTTGTAGAGTGGCACTTCACTCCTGCCGGCACTGGCCGGTCCTGCAAGGCATAAGCCTTGGAGATCAAATCCACAACCCAGTGTGCAAGTCGCTGCTTAGAAAGTGCCTAACCTTTCCGTGAGCCAGCGTAGCAAACAGAAAGGCTATTTGTCTTTCGGAAGGATGCCGTGGCATTGATATATGTCTCAAGGGCACGAACAGGACACAGTGGTTCAGAGGGGCTTCCGGTGTCAAACCGGGCAAGATGGAGCGGCTGGGTACTGCCTGCCGGCAGTGATACCTTAGGAATAAATGCTACGTCAGACCACAGTGTAACGCCTGAGCCATCAGGATTCCACCGGCAGCAGGGCTCGGCTATCGAGAGAGCCTGTAATTCCCCCACACGTTTTGCGGAAACCATAGCTAAAAGGAACGCAGTCTTCAGTGGGAGCCATTTGAGGTCTGCCGATGCCAGGGGCTCAAATGGGAGGGACCGAAGAGCTTCAAGCACAAGAGAAAGGTCCCACGCCGGTGCCACAGGGCGGTTGGGTGGGTGCAAACGCCGAGCACCCCTTAAAAACAGTACAACATCCTTGTCTCGGCCCACAGAACAACCATTCAGCCCAACATGCCAACAAGAAACGGCAGCCACATACACCTTGAAGGTAGATGGAGACCGTCCTTGATCCAGTAATGCCTGCAGGAAGGTCAGTATGTCAGAAACTGAACACTGCACCGGGTCCTGCCCTCTATCACGGCACCAGATCGCAAAGACCGTCCACTTGTTAGCATAGACAGCTCGCGTGGATGGCGCCCATGCATTAGCCATTGTATGCCCTATGGACCCAGTGTATCTTGAGAAAGTGGACCCTGGCCTTGCAGGGGCCAAATCCAGAGCTGGAGCCGGTCCGGTTCGGAGTGCAAAATCTGACCCCCCATCTGGGAAAGATGATCTCTCCTGGAGGGGAGACGCATTGGCGAGCCGGAGCTCAGCTCGCATAGTAGAGGAAACCAAGTCCTCGCTGGCCAGTAGGGGGCCACCAGCAGAACCCTGTGCCTCTCCTGACGCACCCTGAGGAGAGTCTGAAAAAGTAGGCTGAATGGCGGAAAGGCATAAACGAGGGTCCGGGGCCAGTCGTGTGCCAGAGCATCGTGGCCCAGAGATGCATCAACCAAGCCTTGCGTGGCATGATCCAGTGGAACAGATTCCAAGGAGGAAGACAGGGTCAGCATAAGATGGGAGAGAGAGTTCCCAATCCGGCCCATGCGGACCCCAGAGTCATAGGCCTTGCAGAGAAGGTCGTCGGTAATACGGCACTGAGGACGGGGACAATGGGCATTGGGCCGCAAAGCCTCATCAGGCGGGATAATAAGAGAGGCAATGCCCGGTTCCACCGCTGGCATCTGCCCCAAGCCAACCTTGGGTGCCTCCTGCATAGCTTCCAGGACCCTGCCTTCCGTTGTCAGACGTGAAAGCGCCTTGGTGTCTGACCAGCAAGCATGTAGTTCCCGCACATACTCCGCCGAGGGAGGAACCACAAAGGCAGTCTCTGACCTACTGCGCCTAAAGAAGGCGCTGGAAGCCGTAGGCTGGGCCTGAGGAACACTAATCTGTAAACGGGCAAGAGCCGTTCGAATAGCGGATGTCACAGACTCCCCCGTTTCCTCCTGGGAGGCAATGGAGTCCGACCCAGAGGCCCCGGAGCCCAGCTCCGCAAGGTCCTCACAGAAATGGGTGCCAGAGGCCGCCACAGAAACAGCATCATCATCATTGACTGACGTTTCATCCTGCTCGGGAGGGAGAGCCGCGTCGCGATCATCAGCAGTCTGAAAGGACTGGAGGAGGGCTTTCATTTGGGCCAGCTCAGTAGTGAGATGATCCACTCTCGTGGACAACCTCCCTGCATCGGTCCGTCTGGCACGCTTTGTCGGTACCGAAGGTGCAGCCAACCGATCCAGTCTGACTGACTGGGGCATGACACGACAGTTGGGGCAAGCGTCATCTGACAGCGCCTCCCGGAGATGTTCCACACCGAGGCAGGAGGGACACAAGTCATGCCCATCGTCGGGCTGAAGTGGAGCCAGACAGGTCGAGTAGCATAAATTATCCAGCATCATACTGCTGAAAGGCGCGATTAGCCCGCCACCAACAACAAGTCAACACGAGCAGAAAACGCTACTGGCGACTCCGTTGTAGGAAAAACCCCGTAGAGGTTCCAAACTCAGCGTGAGCAGAAACGCCACTAGCAAATCGATCATCAACCAAAGATGAACTCAGCACGAGCAGAGACGCCACTGGTGAGTGTAAATAAACAAACTGTAGAAGAACTCAACGCGACCAGAGACGCTACCGGTGAGTTCAGGCAAACAAACTATAGAAGAACCCAACGCGAGCAGAAACGCTACTGGTGGGTTTAGGCAAACAAACTATAGAAGAACCCAATGCGAGCAGAAACGATACTGGTGGGTTTAGGCAAACAAACTATAGAAGAACCCGACGCGAGCAGAAACGCTACTGGTGCGTTTAGGCAAACAAACTATAGAAGAACCCAACGCGAGCAGAAACGCTACTGCTGAATTCAGGTAACAACTCAACGCGAAAAAGACGCTATCGGTGAGTTTAGATAAACAAACTGAAAACAACTCAGCGCGAGCAGAAACGCTACCGTGAGTCAAAAGAGCCACAAAAATTAACGTGGCAAATCAAAGCGAACAGTAAACTACTGCTGAGAAAAGAACGAAAACTTACCAGTCACCGCAGATCTCGTAAGGTGAAAGCAGCTTGTGCAGCCCCTGGAGGGCGAGACTTACCCGCAGCTCCGACCAAACCCGGTCACGGGGCTACCAGCAACAAGCAGCTAGGAAAATAGTGGTATACACAGAAGCAACCAGCTTCACACGACCACACTCCTGTACTCAACACACCTGCGTGCGAGAAGAACAAAAGGGATTGATTGCCGGGTGCCACGTGACTATATAGAGTCACGTGGGTCCCCGGCAGGTCACAGGTGACTTTGTTGTCATTAGTACTTGACCTACGCATGCACAAGAATGATCATTCAGTGCTTGAAGCACCGCCTCTGGCGGTCAGTAGGGATGAAATAGAACAAGTCTTTTTTTCCCCACACAATAGAACTTGAATACAATATTTATATTTGTGTATATTTACACTTTTGGTGTGTTCTTTGCAGATATATTTGTTGCAGGTGAAGCACACTATGTAGGTTTTTCTGTCCATATTGCTAGGGCAGACCTGACACCTCTTTCTTTTTGAGCGAGGTGGTCTCACTGGCATTGTGGCTGTGGATGGAGTGCTTGAGGCAGGGCTGGCTGCAGAGGGGGAAGGTGATGCTGATGCTCTTCTTGTTGCTGTGGATGTGGATGGCGTGTTTGGTGACCACTGCAGCTGTCTGACCAAGTCTGCAGTAGCTGGGTCTCGGGGCACCCGTTCCCGTTGCTCAATGTGCGGCTTGACAAGGGAATTCCCGAGCTCCTCAAGAAACATTCTCCGCTTAGTGTTTTGGGTTGAATTCCACCCTTGGTGAATATGGGTCAACAACACAAATGCATTGTATGCAGACACATTGAGGATGTTGTAAAACACAACCATTGGCCATCTCCTGGTCATTCGCTGGCAAGTGTAGGTGGCAGTCAGCTTGTCCAGATTGTCCACTCCTCCTGTCCTTCACCAGCCACATTTCAGCGGGCAGCTCAGATAAATTTTTTTTATGGTGCCCACCATGGTGAGTTTCCTACTGAGAAGTTCTTGTCCAAGATCGTAGCATGTAAAAAAATTGTCACAAGTGATGTTGTGACCCTGCAGTCCAGTAGTCTAATCGAGGACTACCCGTTTTCCTTGTTTTTTTTCCAAGGATGCCGCTTGCAGATTTTTCCTGTGTAAATCTGTAGGTTCCACGCATAGCTTGGTTTAGCATCACAGGCTGCCCATATTTTTATGCCATATTTTCCTGGCTTGCTGGGCATGTATTGCCGGGACGGGCATTTTCCTCGAAAAGGGAGAAAACGTTCATCAACTGTCACCTCTGGCCCTGGGTTGAACATCAGTGGAAGGAGTTGCACCTATCTCTCCCAAACATCCCTGATGGGAGCAAGCTTGTCAGATTTTGCTCTGGTGTATCAATTGTCAAATCTGAGGACTCTTGAGATCATCTGAAAGGTCCAAAGAGACATTGTTGCCCGTTCTCAGAGGCCTGCTCATCTCCATTGCTAAAATCCTGTGTGTCCTCTGCCTCATTTGCAGCAAAGATGTGTTCCGAAGCTTTAATTACAGTGAATCTTGTCCTTATTGTTGCATCCTGTGAATTGGCGATGTGTACTCTTCAAGTCACCACCTCCACACTCAAATAGCTTGACAAGCCTGGACATGTCTCCCTTTGTTTGTTCTCGCAAAAAGGCAAAGACAAAAGGCCCTAAATGAAGCTCAAGTGGTTGGAAGAAGAGGCTGTTGGTTGATTGTGTGTTCATGATTACATTTTAGGCATTTTTTATTTATTGTTTTATAATCAAAAATTTTAACCGGGTCACAAATGACCCAAACACCACAAAAGTCATTTTTTTCACCAGAGCACTTTATAATTTAGTAAAAAAATACAATTTGATTTTACTTTGTTTAAATGAAAGTCCTTGACAAAGTCAAAAAGTTTCAACGCAAAAAACAAATGTATGAAGTACTTTTATGCATGCTAAAACTCAAAACAGGTCCGTAGGGACCCTAACACCATAGGAAGGTTAATATAATCTGTTACTTTAAACAGAATTTAACACTGAGATAAAATTAGATGTTTATGCATCCATGTTTGACATTGAATTTTTATACAATTTTACAAAATTCAATGTATTATTATATAAAATATATATATATATATATTAGAGAAATGGACAATTTTTCAATTTTAAAATTTAAAGTGTTCTTTTAAGTAGAGAGCAACAATCTTTCAGTTTGTTATATAGAAAATATCCGGATTCACATATTTTATAAAATACCTGAACTGATCGTTTGTTATTTTTTTTTCTTTTTTCTGTCTTAATGAGAGCAGTGGGCTTTATGCTGCCCTGCAAGGCTTTAAACCTGGTTTGAATGGAGACAAAGCCATTCTAAAGTACATATCAAGGTGCTCATTTTGATTGACCATGTTTATTTTTGATTCTGTTCATGGTGGAGAATCCTGCTTCACAGCAGCAGGTTGAGCCAAACATCCTCTAAATTTGCAGGATCATCTTTGAGCACCATTTCACTTTTCTTTCAGCAGTTCACCACAGTTCTTCCAGCAGTCCACACTTTCTCTGCTCTCTTTTTCTCATCATCTTCTCCTTCTTTCCCATCGCCCGGCTTGCCACAGGTTTGCCTGCTGTGTCTAAAAGTAGCAGCAGCAGCAACCCAGACTGACAGCAGCTCATTGGATCATTTGTATCACGTGTAGCCTGGAGGACTTTACCATATAAACAGGAAAAGCGGCTCAAGTGAAGTTAGACACTGTCGTCGGACAACATGCAGTAATCTATAAATGTTTTAAATCAGGTTGGGTCCAGATTCTGACCCCAGTCTGCTAATCCGTGAGCTCTGGTGTAGATGTTTCCCTTCAGGGGTTCAAGTGTTCTTGAGTCATTCGACTTTTTAGGATCGCTTTCAATCGTCGAAGCAACCCTGATTGGATCGACTTTATTTTAGCCACAAAAAACCTGCAATGAGACCTTTTTATATCATATCTATTTATGTGAGCTATCCTTAAAACTATATCACAGGTCATGCAGACTGGAGAAACTGGGTTTTGGCTCTAAATATTTCCCATGCTTTTCAATGATTATTGCAGTGAAAGAGAGACTAATACATGCTGTATTTTCCTGCAGTATGCTTCATCATTTTTAAAGCAGCGCCATTTTCCAAATGATTAATAAATGATTAAAAGCACACTAGTTCACCTGCATTATGTAAGGTTTACCTCTGCCTCAGCCTGAGCTCTCTGGAGTCGATACTCTGCGATGAGACGGTCGGCCTGAGAAAGAGCCAGAGCTTTGGCCTCTAGAAGCTCCTGGAGGCGACTCTCCTTAGACTGATGGGGAGCAATGAAATAAGGTTAGCTGAACCAGAGTTTTAAGGCAGATACCAAAACCTACTCCAACATTGCTGCAGCATCTTTCCTTTTTTGTTAAACTTACAGCAAATCCAGCTAACTTCTGCTCATAGACGTCAATGACCTCAGAGAGAGAAGGGTCCTTCGTCTGTTCCTGCAGCTGCAAAAAAGAACAAGACATTTACAAACAGCTGCAAAGCATGTAGGTGCATATTACTACAACCGGCAAGGAAATAATCTGCTTCTGGTTAGGTCAGGAGACATTTTATATAAAAATGTTCCATCACGCTTTATCCCTGCTGGGGTGGTGAGGGGTGCTGGTGCAAATCTCCAGCTGTCAACGGGTGAGAGGCGGGGTCCATCCTGGACAGGTTGCCGGTCCATCGCAGGGCAACACAGAGACAAACAACCATTTACACACACTCACATCTAAGGGGAATTTAGAGAAGCCTATTAACCTAACAGTCAAGTTTTGGACTGTGGGAGGAAGCCAGAGTACCCGGAGAGAACCCACGCATGCTCAGGAAGAACATGCAAACTCCATGCAGAAAGACCATGGGCCGGGAAATCGAACTCGCAACCTTCTTGCTGCAAGGCAGCAGTCCTACCCACTGCTCCACTAAGCAGCACTAGGATAGAAACAGAGGGAAAAAAAAGAAACGCACACCAACTTATGTTCTTCATCATCATATCTGATGTTTTTAAAGGAAAATGTTCCCAGTGTTCTCAAAAGATCCTTTAAAACTAATTTGTGTATTTGAGAAATTTGGAGAAAGTCTCAAAGGTTAAATCGACAATCAGCAGAGTTTGATGCCTGAACTAAAAAAAAAAAAAAATTCATGAACAAACCTCAGAGACGATAAGAATCATCATAAAAACCCAAGTTCCAGCTTTTAAGTTATTTATATTTAAAGACTTCTTCTTTTCATTTGGTACAAAAGTGGTTCTTTTTTTTGGGTAATGAGAGACAATGAAAACAGTTCAGGTCAAAGCAGATTCAGACGTTAGAACGGCCTCGTCAAAGTACAGACCTAAATCCTTTCAGAGAAGAAAACTGATGTCTACAGAGGATCTGTCTAAATCGACTGAGCTTGAAATATTTTGCAAAGAAGAAGAAGTAAGGCTGCAACTAATGAGTGTTTTGCTAATTTTCGATTAATCAATCAATAATCTGACAGCAAAAAGCCCCTTAAAGAGGATTCAATACAGAATTTAAAGCAGATGAAGCTAAAACTATAATATTTGAAGAATTGTTAGCAGACGGAAAAAAAAGCTTCTTGATCCTAAATACTAAAATGTTTTTTTTTTTTTTACATTCTCCCTAAATTACTGCCGAGTGGGTCTGTTTATTATTTCAATGGTAGAGTTTATATACACACCCGTAAATTATTAATCGATTACTAATTTAGAAGAAAAATATTTGAATAATCAGTTCATTAAAATGAATCTGATTAACAGTTTCAGGCCTAATAACTTAATTGAATTTGCAAACCTCAATATACTGACAAGATAAGATTTGCTTTGCATCAATCGGTCACATAAAATACTCCAAACTTCCTGGTTTTCTCAAAGCTGACATCATAAAATCTGAACAAGTTCAAGCCGTTAGAGACTGTTTGCACCTCCAATCCAGCCTGTATCTTCTCCACCAGGTTGTTCATGCTTCCGTAACCTTTGGAAACGTCCATCATGCTGCCGTTTGTCTTGGGAGGTGGGGCCTCCTGCACAGCGACACGCTTCGCCGACAGCTCCGCCTGTCTTTGAAGGGCGTTGTTGGCGGCCATACTTTCCCCCAAACTAGAAGGATAAAGTTAGACAAATTCAGTAACAGGACCAGCAGCGCGTCTGTCCCCGCTCCTTAATCTATTGGTTCCTGCAAACAACTCACATCGACAATGGGAAGTCTGGAAGGGGCGTGGCTTCCAGCAGCAGACTGAGGCCGGTCTGGACCTGCTCCCTGGTTTGGGACGTCAGAGCCAAAGCGAGGGGAGTCACAGTCCTCTGGTCCTGATGGGGGGCCAACATTAGGCTGAAGGTTTAAACGCAGCTGAGAGACGATGGGGGACATTTACCTGCAGAATCCTGTAGAAGCTTGTCTCCATGTCCTTCACCTGCTGCCTCAGTTTGCTCATCAACTCCAGAGTCTTCAGCAGAGCTTCTGCACACAGCTGACTGAGATGAAAACCACACGACTTTATGTTTAATTCACACAATTTATTTAAGATAACATATTGCTGCAATACAAAAACTTTATTTTAACTAGAAATCTGCACATAGAACATTTCATGCAAAAATCTCTGATCGCTGATTGTGACTTTAAGCAGTCTTTCTCTGACTCACCTGAGGTCCTTACTGCTGACAGGAGAAAGGCAGGTGAGGGAGCTGTAGCTATGACAACAGGAGAGGAGTATCTCTACCTGAGACAGGCAGAGCTGAGCGCTCACCTGAGAGGACACCATAGATCTGGTGGCCTCCTCGCAGCAGAGGGGTAGAGCTGGTAAAGGAATCATATAAAACACAAACAACCACAGCTGGAGCTCTGAGCTTCAGAATCCCTCCTCTAAACGGCTCAGGTAAGCTGGAATGTACTAATAAAGACACGCTGAATATAACTAGTAAGGATATTGAGCAGCAGGGTGGAGATGTGGGTGACGCGCTGGAAGTGTTTTCTGAGGTGAGCGTCTCCTTGCTCTTGAACGGGGCCTTTCAGCAGCCCCAAGACGACTGGAAGCAACATTTCCACAAAGCTCAACACGGACTCAGACACCCTCTCTGCTCCCAATGACTCCTGGATGGACAGAAAAAAAAGATAAGGACTGAAGAGGACGACAGAATCAAACAAATGCAGGAGAGAAAATTAACTGCTTTAAAGTTCATAGCTGCAGATATTAGGGCTGTCAAGATACTAAAAATCTAAACTAGCTATCAACACCCTGGTAAATAATAAATCATAGTAAAAGCTTTATCAAAGGCTTTCTCAACAGAAACACAGATTCTATGACATAACTGTTCAGAAAAATACAACAAAAATGATTCAACTATAACACAATTTCACAATACTTTAAGCTTGTAAGACGTATTATCCTTTTGATGTGCCAATAATCTAGAAATCTAAAATTAACAATGACAAAAATATATACAAATAACACTTGCATTTAGTATCATCCCAAACTGGTATTGTATCCAGAATGATTATCACAATAAAAATAATTAATATGACCTTGCTGCTGCATAGAGTTTATCTTAAATTATTTATGGGATGGAAAAATGTGAAATTATTTGAGAGCAGATAATAAAATATAGTGTGTGTTCACATTAAAAAGAGCAACACCGTAGATCCTTTTCTATAAATGTTTGTTTGGTAAAAAACAACGGAAACATGAGCAGGATTTTTAATTAATGTAATTGATGTCCACCTTCCATGTCTGCAGAATCCATTTTATTCCCTAATGTCACTAAACCCTGGTTGGTGTCCAGCATAAAAAGCTGATGAAGCAAGGCTTATTCTCTAGGTAGCAGCAAAGAACTGAAGAACAGTTGCAAAGTGATTGGGTGGATTCCCAGTCATCCAGGTCATAGTCATTCCAAAAAAGATTAAAAAAAACAATCCACTGTACTTTCTTTCCAAGCTTGATGACGTTTCGTTTCCACCCAGGAAGCAAAACATCTTCCTGGATGGGAAGCGAACCCCCTTTCCAGAGACAGACAGGTATCGGATATTACATGCTAAAAAGGTAACCGAACGACCCCCATTCCAAAGGGGCAGACCCGTTTGTTTGGTTTAATTTGCATGTTTTCTAAGCCAAAATAAGGCTTAATAAACATGTAGGAACATTTGTTTATCTGACGCTTCGTATGCATGTAATATATCCAATATAAACCTGCTAGTCATATGACATTATATGGATCTGTGTTTGATTACTTCAGTATGTCTCAAAGACCCAGATGTATGAAAAACAATCTGAACTTTAGAACTACATAGAACTGCGCAGGGCAGGCATCCCCAACCTCGGTCCTGGAGGCCCGCTGTCCTGCAGGTTTTAGAGGTTTCCCTGCTTTAGCACAGCTGATTATAATGATTGCAGTAGACCAAAAGCCTGTTAATCAGCTTTCAATTAAAATCAGCTGTGGTGGAGCAAGGAAACCTCTAAAACCTGCAGGACAGCGGGCCTTCAGGACCGAGGTTGGGGATGCCTGGCGTAGGGTATAGATCTTATAAAAGCCTAACTGCAGTCAGGCAGTAATGGCGATCTCTACTGTCACTAGTTTGTCAGCTCTATGCTGCCATAACTCAAAGATGTCTGCCTCCATAAATGTGAGACCCGCTCTTATGTAATTATAATAGTCATTTCTATGGTGATGCAAACTTAAAGCTGGAGATTTTCAGTTTGAAGATGATAACAAATAACCTACTTATGTATAATATATTACATTACCGTCAGTAAGCCCATTTAAATATTACACACTGGAGCTTTCATTTCAAATTTAGCATACACAGATTTACTGTGGGTATTTAAAAATTCAGTTTCTGATGGCACAAGTTTCTGTCCATACTTCCTACCTCCAGCAGCTCATTCAAAAGCTGCAGCGTCTGCAACAAGCATTTCTCAGCGCCCTCCACAGGCGAGCTCAGCCACTGCACCAGAGCCAGACCGCACACTGGTTTCTGTCCTCCGGCTCCCTCTCCATGAGCTGCAACTCTGAGTTTGGGTCTGGCCGGTCTGAAAACCACATCACAGAGCTGCGAGCGCAGACCTGGAACACAGCACATGGCCAGGAGGAGCTCCAGCACCTGCAGCAGGAAGACAGGTCTACATCAGATTTAAATGGCAGCAAGGGTTTAAGTGAAACGGTCCTTTACTTTTTGCAATATGATAGACAGGGAATATATCTGTGTTGTTTCTTTAAGGCATGTGAGTAAAACTAGCAGCAGTTCAGCGGACAGGATGAATGAAAGGTAGCCGGCGCGGGCTGATGACATCATACACACTCCGCTTTGTTTAAAAAAATATATATAAATGTAAAAAATATAACCGCGGATGTCTGGGCGACAGTGATTGGCCTACATGTTATGAATGCTGGCGTACCGTAAAGAATAAATTATGACCGGTTTAGTTTGTTCCTTCAACTCGTTGCCCA
The DNA here is from genome assembly GCA_030533445.1 of Cyprinodon diabolis. Taxonomy (NCBI): domain Eukaryota; kingdom Metazoa; phylum Chordata; class Actinopteri; order Cyprinodontiformes; family Cyprinodontidae; genus Cyprinodon; species Cyprinodon diabolis. The sequence goes on from CM060082.1 coordinate 7,946,010, forward strand.
TACACTTTTTTAAAGACGATGGGCAACGAGTTATGCCCAATAACTCGTTGCCCATCGTTGTTCAGTTGCCCAATTTGGCAAAACAAAAATAAATTTCGTTTGGAAACAGCTCACTGGACAATTTCATTTTTTAAAAGTGCAGCCTTGAAAAATAGTAAAAAGGACTGTAAATTTACAGTTCTACATTTTTTTTAAATATATATATACACATATACATATATACATATACATATAAATAAGGTATAGGAAGGCGTTACTTGGATTTAACCTAACGGAATATTTTCAGAACAGCTCCAAATAACACAGAACTAATATGGGTGAGTAGAACATGATCTAATAAAGTAAAATCTAGGGGCCAATGTAAAAAAAACTGTTCCCATTTAAAAGTCTTCTTCCAGAGCCCAGTGCTGCAGGACTTTACTGCAACATTTGCATAAAAAATATCTTACTTCTGCAATAATGCATAGATCTAGGAGCTAGCTGCAACTCTCTTATCTCCTGTGTGACAGCAGGCCCACTTTAATCGTATTACCACCACCTAAAGGGTTGGAGGGAGAAAACTAATGTCTTACTCTTGTTAAATGTATTGTGACTAAAAACTGAAAGCCTCTATGATTTGAGAATTGCATTTTTCTTAAATGCAATGATATTGCAAATGCAATTAATTGCCCAGCCCTTAACTCTTATTCTTACTTTGTCTCCTCTGTAACAGATGCCATCACCGAGTGTATGTCTGTCTCCCTCCCACAGTCAAGCAATATTCAATAGTAATAGATAAATTAAACATCTTGTTAATCTTTTTATTTATGAGCAATGTTAAAAAATAAATCATTTGGTATTTAGTAGCAGGAAGGTGAGAGAGAGCTGGGACCTTAAGATAACCCAACAGCCTGTTGTGGAAACGGGGAATCAGGGAAAGAATAGACCGTTTCTCTGGAGTTTTAGACCCGCTGATTTATACTCAGAAACCAGGTCGTCTGCGTGTGTTGCAGTGAAAGAAGATATGCCTCCGCTCCTTCTGCAAACACTCTGCTGCATCTCTCCAAAATAGTTGGTGACTCCAGACAGTGCCGCAGACAGGAGGCCTCTGATTGGTCAAATCTACATCAGCTATACACTATGCGTATTTCCTGTTTGGTACCTTACCGGCTTGTTTTGTTTGTATGACCGCCATTTTGGAAAGAGACTCGTGAAGATGGACCAGCTAGAAGAGCGATGTGCGCCAGATCGCTGGGACCCTTTTTCCACCTGGATCCCCGCTCTTTTTGGCCCTCATGTCCCTCCATTTTCGCACAAATTTGCCCCCACTTCCTCACCGCCTCGGCCGTATGTAGACCCACAGCTAGTTCATGATTGTCCCTCTTGCGTTGTGGCGTGAAATAACATAGCACAGGCATAAATAATTTTACGATATTGGGCATAAATCAAAAATATTTGCAACAAGCTCACAGCGACACAAATATCAAGAGGCTCAGATAGAGATAAAGTTGGAGAACTAAGCTCTAATGATGGAGGTTTGTTTTGGAGTTAGGGGTATAGTTGATTAATTAATACCTGCAAACATAAGTGTAGTCCAGCTCATAGGCGGTAATATTAAAAAGACTGAGAGCAACTTCATGCTTTAGCTGGCGGTCGGATGGAACGCTAGCTTGCCAGACTCAAAAGTCGTACTTTACATAATGGCCATAGTGGTGTTCTGTGAGGTAGCAAGGATAGTGAGAACCTTTGCTTCAAAACAGCATCTTTTCTCCTTCCTACTCCTGGAACCACACGCTGAACGGGCTCAAAAGCATAAGCAATGGGATTTAGACGCTTCAGTGTCCTTTCAGCTTCGTCGTCCATCATCACCAAATGTTTTAAGTGTTTTATGGTTGTGATGTATCACATCCAATGTATACAATTGCTAGCTAAATCATAGACGAACCCCGTAACATCACCGTTTGAGGTACTGCAACACAGCGGGACCATTACCAAAAAATTATAAAACAAAGTATGAATTTTTTTTCTTTTACGTTTATATTTTTCACATTTGTTATGTAACTATTGATAATAGTAAGACACAATCTCCTGAATTAAGTGTCATTTGGTTGAACATTTAATTTCCCCTTTAAAATTGTCTTTCCATTTGGCACGTAAGAGATGACTGGTGCTTAATCAGGCTTTTAGCCTCCCACAGTCGTCACTCCAACGGTTACAGTTGGTACAGAATGAAGCAGCTCGTCTCCTCTCTGGCTCATCCAGGCAAAGCCACATCACTCCCATCCTCTCCTCCCTGCACTGGCTCCCGGTCCGTTTTCGGATCAATTTTAAAGTTTTAACATTTGTTTTTAAAGCCCTTCATGGTCTCGCTCCCAGCAGAGCTCTCTGGTCTGCTGATCAAATGGTTCTGGACGTCCCTAGGTCCCGGTATAAACAGTGGGGCGATCATTCCTTTGTGGTTACCGTACCTAAACTGTGGAACAGCCTGTCGCTCGATCTGCTGGTTCTCACTGATATGCACCTTTTTAAGTCCAGATCAAAGACTCATTTTTTAAACTGGCTTTTAATACCTAGGACACATGGTTTTATGTCTATGATTTTAGGTTGTTTTTTTGTCTTTTGCAATGTTTTTATCTTTCTGTGAAGTACTTTGGTCTTCCTGGTCGTTTTGTAAAGTGCTATATAAATAAACCTTGATTTGATTTGTTGTTGTTATAACATCTAATATCTTTACAAACAATTAATTGACGGGAACATTCATTAGGGGTGTAAATAATAATCGTTTTGTATCGATACATCGATCCAACAGCCGACGATCTGATGCATCGACACGTCCGCAAGATAATCGATTCATGTTTTTTTTTTCCTCCAGTCTATTTTTTTTTTTTAACAAAGACTTTATTTTATCAGATCAATATTAAAAATCAATGATTCATACAATAAGCCAGAAACAACAATTTCAATACAACCATACAAAAAATTGGGTAACAACAACCAAACAGGTCGGCGAGCTGAAGAGCCATGTTTTCTTTTTCCTTTTTCTTCTTTATCATTATTATATGTATATATATATTTTTTTTATTAACTTGGAGGATGAGACAAAGGAAAGATCTTTCTCAAGCAATTTTTATCATAACAGAAATGTGTGTTTACGCTTATCCTACTACCACATTAACTGGAAATATGTCTTCAAAGGGTTCCATCTTTTCTCAAATAAACCAGTGGACAAGTTTAATTTTGCTGTTATTTTCTCCATCGTATAAACATTCACTAGTTTCTCTTTCCATTGATTTACAGTAGGGGGTGAAGGTTTATACCAGCATATTGTTATCATTTTTTTGGCTACGAGAACAAGGATACCAAATAAGTATTGTTCTTCTTTACTTAAATTATTTGGTGGAATTCCCAGAACAAAGATCCGGGGATTTCAATCAATATCAGCATGCAAGATATTTGAAATTTCCACTCTAATTCCTTCCCAGAATTTCTTAATCTTTGGGCAATCCCAAAAGACATGAGTCTGATCTCCAACTATTCCGCACTGTCTCCAGCACAAGTTTGATTTAGTTTGATCAAATTTGGAAATAATGTACGGAGTTTTGAAATATCTAACGATTATTTTCCACTAAAATTCTTTCCATGTTGGACTATTAGTCAGTTTATGTCCAGTTATACACACTTGCTCCCACTCTTCATCTTCAATCACATCATTCATTTCTAGTTCCCATCTTTCTTTTATCCCAGGAGCTCCCCTCGACAGACATGACTGTAAGCATTTGTATAGATTCGACACAGTATTCTTAGATTTTTTTTCTTTGGTGATCTTTATAAAGAATAATTCTTAATCTGTAGGTCCTGACTGAAGAAGGGGCCATTCATTGTGGGACATCAGGTAGCTTCTCAGTTGTAAATACCTACAAAAATCAGGCGTGCTCAAGCCATACTTTTCCTTAATCTGGTTAAAAGACTTCAGAACCTCCCCTTCAAACAAGTCATCAATAAAAATTTAATTTTTGTTTTGCCAGGTTCGAAATCCTGGATCTTGTTGTCCTGGTTTAAAGTCTATTATATCCAAAATTCTTGAGGCTCTGGAAATAGATTGGGGAGCTTTCATATTCTTTCTAATCATGTTTAAGGTCCTTTGAGTGCTTTTCATCCATATATTTGTAATTTTGTACTTATTCCAGATTTCAGTCGAGCAGAATACAAGGGCCTGTAGAGATAATTTAGGGCTTGCGCTCTCTTCCAATGTCAGCCATGTTATTTCTTTATTTTGTGTTAGCCAGCCTACACTTGCATGTAATTGTGCTGCCCAGTAATATAATTTTAAGTTTGGTACATTAAGACCTCCATAAGGTGACCAATAGTCAATTGATTAAGTTTTATTCTGGCCTTTCTCTTCTGCCAAATAAATGTAGAAATCATTTTTTGCATTTTATTTAATTTTGTTGTTGGAATCCAAATAGGAAGGGCCATAAACAAATACAACAATCTAGGGAGAATATTCATTCTGATTGCTTCAATCCTTCCAAAAAAGGAAAGCGGTAAAATGTCCCATCTATCTAAGTCTTTTTGAATTTGGTCCAATAGCTTCCCAAAATTTGCTATATACAATTTGGAAACATCCGTAGTAATATTGATTCCCAAATATCGAAATCCGTTAGGTGACCAGTTGAAATTCACTAATTTGGATAATTCTGAGGGCCAGGAGCCACTCAGCATCATGGCCTCTTATTTTGATTCATTTACTTTGTATCCTGAGACCACACCGAAGTCCTTCAAGCATTTTAAAATATTTGGTATAGAAGTTATTGGGTCTCTGATATAGAGAATAACATCATCAGCATACAGAGATATTTTGTGAGTCCTGATTTTATCCAGTATGCCTAGAATTGATTGATCTGTTCTTATTAATTCTGCTAAGGGTTCTATACTGATAGCAAACAGGATTGGTGAAAGGCAGCAACCCTGACGAGTTCCTCTTTTCAAGGGGAAACTATCTGACATATAACCATTAGTGCGCACTCTAGAGGTTGGACTGGAGTACAGCACCTCAAACCAACTGATAGTTTTCATTAAAGCCCATCTTCAATAGGACCTGCTTCAGAAATAACCAGTCCACCCGATCGAATGCCTTCTCGGCATCTAGGCCATGAAGCATGGATGTATAAGGGCTTTGTTGACCAATTGAAATTATATTTAGGGTACGTCTGATATTATTTATTCCGAGTCTATTGGGTATAAAGCCTGTCTGATCAGGATAAGTTTATTAATAATCTTTTGTAGTCTTTTGGACAAGATGGCACTTAAAATTTTAACGTCATTGCACAGCAGACTTATTGGTCTATAAGAGGCGCATTGTGTATAACCGAGATAATTGCTTCTGCCCATGTTTTAGGTGGGTCTGTGTAGCCCAGAGCATGATTAAATACTCTGCATAAGAGTGGGATAAGCTCAGTCTGAAAGCATTTATAGAATTCTCCTGAGAATCCGTCTGCCCCTGGTGATTTATTATTCTTAAGCTTTCCTATAACAAATTTGATCTCTTCTTCGGTAATTGTCCCCACTAATGATTTAGCTTCCTCCTCGTCAAGTTTATTCAGATTAATTCGTAGCAAAAATTGCCTAATTATATTTAATTTATTAGGATTGGTCTCCGAATTATATAGTTGTCTATAGTATTTTGAAAATGCATTTGCAATTTCTTTGGGATGCGATACTAGTTTTTTAGATATTGGGCACATAATTTTTTGAACGGTTCGACTTGCCTGTGATTTTCTTAATTGAAATGCTAATAGTGTGCTTGCTTTATTTCCCTGTTCATAGTATTTTTGATTTGCAAAACGTAAAGCGACCTCTGCTTTATAAGTTAGTAACTTATTCAAATCCTGTCTACATTTTCTAAGTTCCTGTAATACATTTTCTTCATTTGTTCGTTTATGTTTGGTCTCCAGTTTCTTAATCTGTTCTTCTAAGTCTTCTTGTTTTTTCTCACGTTCTTTTTTTAACTTTTGAAGAAAATGAGATAATTTTACCCCTCAAGTATGCTTTGGCTGTATCCCACAGAGTAGATGGTGAAATCTCGTCCGTATCATTAATATCTAAAAAGAAATTTAATTCGTCTTTTATATATTGGATTGCCTCCGGGTTATTTAAAAGTGATACGTTCAATCTCCATAACTTGAAAGGTTTCTCCAGGTCGATATTTAAAGACATTATCATAGGTCCATGGTCTGAAATAGTTTGAGGTTCAATGTGACAATCCAACACTCTGTGGGATGCCTGTTTGGAAACACAAAAGAAGTCTATTCTTGAATGGCTTCTATGAACCTTTGAGAAGTGAGTATAGTCTCTGATCTTTGGGTGTTTTGCACGCCAAATATCAACCAACCCCAACTCCTCTAATAGATTCTTCAACGCTTTTGTTTTTGATAGTTGATATTTTTGTTCTGCTGGAAATTTGTCCATGTAATGGTTCAAGACACAGTTGAAGTCTCCCCCTAGAATAATCGCTCCTTTTGAGTGACCCGCTAAGATTTGGGCTAGTTTTATTAAAAAACATTGATTATCCTCATTTGGGGCGTAAATATTCATAATTGTAAGAGTGGTTCCTCCAATTGAACCAACCACCATTAGCCAGCGGCCTTCTTTATCTTTGAGTACGTTTTCTGCCAAAAAGCTTAGAGAATTGTGAAACAGTATTGCTACTCCTCTTTTTTTGTAGTTTCCATAAGATGCACTGAATATCTGTCCCACCCAGTCTCTCTTTAATTTAGCATGTTCTATCTCATTTAAATGAGTTTCTTGTAAAAGCCCAATTGTACAATTTAACCTTTTTAATTGTGTTAGAATTTTTTTCCTTTTTATAACGTGATTTACTCCATTAATATTGTAAGTAATAATTTTCATATTTATATGGAAAAAATATGAAAGTTACATCCCTCCAATATGTTGATCTCTATGCAAATATCTTTAACAGTCAAACTCAGCTCGCCGAAAAACAATGAACATAATGAACAAGAACTCAGATCTTCATCTTCACAGAACTTCCAAGTATTCCATGTGCAGCCCTTTTGGAGAACATAGGCTGCACATTCCTGATGTAAATTGGACAGGGATAATGGTCTCCCTGGGCGGATTACACTATATGTGTAAGCAGTAGACGCCATAGTCTCTTATTCTACTGCACAAAATGCCCGAAAAAGAAAAAAAAAAAAAAGAGAAAAAAAGCAAAACACTTACTGCGAATACACCAACCGATAATCTATAAGTATTAATAAAATATTATACCTGCATGTCTTTTTCTTTTTTTTAAACACGATCCACCTTTGAATAGAATGTCAGCTAGACCAGGGCAGAGTCAGGCAAAACAATACCGTCTCAACCCTGCTTGTGCTGATCCACCGTATTAAGTATGGCCCTGATGTCCATGTTATCCAGCCCTGGGTCAGCCCTTCCACGTCTCCCCTGTGTCTGCCAGCTGTTGTGTAGCAGCTCTCTCTCCAGGGCGTCCCGCTCATCCACCTCCACCGGGATCCCGAGCTCCTTCAGGGTGGATTGGGCCTCCAACAGAGAGGGGAAGGTCTTGACACCCTTCTCCAAAAACAGTCTAAGTTGAGCCGGGTATGGTGACTGTGCCTTTATATTGCATTCCTTCAGCTTTTTAATGACTTCACGCACTTGTTTTCTTTTTCTCTGCACTTCGGTGGAGTAATCTTGGTCGAAGAAGATTTTGTTTCCCAGAAACTCTACATTCCGCTGCTTCCGCGCACACTGTAGTACCAGCTGTTTAACACTTAAGTCCAAAAAACGAAGTATTATGGATCTTGGCGGGGATGTCGGCTTCGGTTTCGGAACTGTGGCTCTATGGGCTTTCTCAATGCAAATATCCATACCTTCAGGTAGCTTCAGCGCAGATTTTAACAGTTCTTTAATAAACGGAATCATCTCCTTTCCTTCTGAATCTTCCTTTATCCCATACATTCTTATATTGTTCCTGCGCATCCTATTCTCCATATCATCCAGTTTTGCGGTTATTTTGGCGTCTTTTTTGAGTAAGTAAGCTAGCACCCTTTCTTGCTGTAAGCCACGATCTTCTGCGTTAATCACTCTCTCTTCCGCTGTGTTCAGTCTCTCTTCTAGTGCATCAGTTCTCTTTTTTACTTCTGCAATCGATGCTTCCATCCGTGCTTTGGATTCTAAAATGTCTCGTTGCGCCGTTCTAGATTCTTCTCGGAATTTACGGAGCTCTGTTAGCATCAACAAGTCTGTCCCTGTTTCATTTTGAGCTAAGCTAGCATCAAGTGTTAGCTGCTTCAGTATCGTCTTCGCATCATCATTTTTCCCCGTCTTCTGCTCTCTTCTTGTAGTCTTTTGTGACGAGGTCATTGTGGTAGCGTATTCTGGATAAGTAGGTGGAATTAAATTTCAATAGCAGGCAAATTAAGAGTTATTTCGGTCAGAGCGTCGTCTGTAAGCGTCTCTACTCAGGCATGCCGGAAGCCGAAGTGATCTCCGGTCTATTTTTATCCATTTGCTCCTGGGCGTATTTCTTACTCCCGTGCTGCGGTGGCGCTAAACCTATTTTGCCCTACTACCTCGCTTCCAGGTTATACTCTTACAGCAGTGTGTTGCAGTAAGCTTGACACGGACATTTTTAAATTATGCTCAATATTGAAGCGTGGTCTGAGCTACACACTGTGGGTCTAGATACGGCCGAGGCGGCGAGGAAGTGGGGGCGAGTTTAGTCGACGACGGAGGGACATGAGGGCCAAAAAGAGCGGAGATCCAGGTGGAAAAAGGATCCCAGCGTTCTCGTGCACCTCGCTCTTCTAGCGGGTCAAACTTCACGAGTTGTTTACCGCAATTTCGGTCATAAAAACAAAACAAGCCGGCCTCCTGTCTGCGGCACTGTCTGCGGTCAGCTACAATCTGGGAGAGGAGCAGCGGAGCGTCTGTGGAGGGGGCGGGACGTCTGGAGCCGAGGTATTGCATTGCACTCATTGCACTGATTCAGTGCAGTATTTTTGCAGTATTTTTTGATGCAACTTTTCTACTTCTGTTATTTGCTGTTGTTTCTAAAAAAAAAAAAAAAAGCATAACAATATTACAGCTTTCATTGATTTATTTCAAACTTGAAACTTTGTTTAGCCTTTAAGGTCTAAAAAAAATTTTTTTTTTTAATTAATCGATTAATCGAATTGAAGTGTATTCTTGAGTATCAAAAATAATCGAATCGCTGGGTCAGGAAATCGATACTGAATCGAACCGCCATGATGGGTGTGATTTACACCCCTAACAAGCATGTTGTGCTGTTTGGAAACAAGTAAGCTTGAAACTTTGAAAAGTTTAGGAAAACTCATCGAATGCCTGATAACCATGGGATTATTTTGGATGTTTGTTTGCTCTTTGGGACAATACTGTCCGTTAGTGATGGGATCATGAGGCGGCATGAAGCGTTCAACACATTTGCAAATTGTATTGATATTGTGTCGATACTGTGGCAGTGAATACTGACACCTGCTGGACATTTAATATTTCTGCAGGCAGCCTCTTTGACAGACTAAACTCATACCATGGCTTATAATATGATTTAAGCCGTTGATTTTTATAATGTATTTTATATCTATAGTTTGAATTGAAAATATGTTTGATATTCAATCATAAAAGGGGAAAATTTAAGTGAACATTTGAATAAGGACGTTTGTGGACTAAGATTTTTTTGTTTAATTTTTTTTTTCAACATAACTGATGAGGAATTTATGAATTTGGGGAAAATGAAAAGAGGAAAAAATGATAGAACCACAGAGAGAGAAATCTTCAGCTTCTTCAAGAGCAATCAGGTAAGAAATGTGACTTGAATAAAAGTTGGTGTTAAAGATTAACAACATTGAATTAGTAATCACTGGTTTCAACCTGGAATTACTGGAAATCTCCTGCAATATTAACTTAAAGTTAGGTATCACTTTAGAACTCTTATTTTCTTTCAATATGTACTAAAAAGAATTTCATTCCAACTCTTACAGTTAACAATTCGAAGACCAGCAGGGATTATAACCCAAATTAGCCTTCCCATGTCTACTGTTCCCTACCAGGAAGGACAGTTGTCATTCAATCCTACGAAACTTGCGCTGCCATGCAAAGCCTAAAGTTGTGGTACACCAAGGTGTACAGCCTATCAAATATTCCTAGCTAAAGGCCTGTGCTTAATAATTGTCTTTAATAGGTCTCTCCCACAGCACTACATCTTGGACTTTTCTTTCTTGCTTTTTTAAACAACTACACTAAACGCTCGATTGACTGCATCGCTTTGGCTTATTGACTGATTGTTTCCATGCACAGTGACATAATCCCGGTTACATGTTGTTATGGTAAATATACACAGAAAGGCTAGAAATAGTAAAACAGTAGGATGATGTAATTTGTCATAAAAACTTGTCGGGGAACCAGCGAAAGGTAGTGATGTATAAATAAAAATAAATTAACGTGACAGCGACAACAGTATAACAAAACAGAGCTCAAACACAAAAAAGCATTGATACCCTTAAAACTGGATTAATAAATTTGGGATCCAATATTCCTGATTTTTCACTGGACAGGAGCTCCCCGGTCGCCTCTACTAAGTTTTCATTTAACCACCGGTAGCTTTAGCCGATATTTACAGGCCCAAATATGATTGCCTGTCATAAATTACCTCCCGTCTTTAAATAACTTAAAAATTTTCCCTATTCCTAAAATGTTTTTATCATACTTCTTCAATTTATTTTTCATTTCTATCCTGCTTCCTTTTCAGTTTTTGTTTCGTTTCTTTTTGGGCATGAGTATTTACCCATAATTTGAGTACCGGTAGGTAAATAAAATGTTTTGTCAATGGAATGAGTATAGTTCCTCCTAAAATCAGACATTTAGATAACATGCACCTGAAATAAGACAATGCAATTGTTTTTTATTAGTAAATTTTAAATATAAATCTTCTTGTTCCATTGACAAAGTGTCTCTCTTCCCCCTCGATTGAAGAAAAAATGACTTCTTTAGATTTCAGTTTTTTGCAGTGTATGTGCAGAAAGGGCTGGCTAAAAAGTATTGTTTGATTGTGCATACCCTCCCCCTGTGCCGGTGATTATATTATCCTTCAGGCCACATTTAAATGCAGAGCTAAGAAAGCAGTTTTCTTTTTTTTTAAACCAACTTATCCACCACAACCCCATTCCCTGTCAACATTCTGCTGCCTTTTGCCCGATAAATGCAATAAATCTGTCAGTAGAAACTAATGCCAACAGATTCAAAGCTGGAGTCCCAATAAAGCAGGATGTCCTGGACATAGCATGCTTTGCTTCATGTTTGTTTAGAGGTCAAGCTCATTCAAAGGTATGCGTCTCACCGTGGCTGCAGAGTCAGGGTCTTCACAGTGCAGCAGCCCCAAAACCTGCGAGACACATGCTGAGAGGTGCTGATACCTAGAAATAGAGATTTGGTTTTTCAGACAGATGCCCAGTGCAGCTTCTAGTGGTAAACACTAAGTGTAAAGGGCATTAAAAACGAGCTCACTTGGTGAGGTAATCTGCTATTTTGGAGCTCTTCAACAGATCGACGAGGACATTCACAGCGTACTTCATGGTCAGAGAGCCGTTACCGTTCACCATGATGTTGAACACCAGCTGGAAAGTTTGATGGATGTTTTGTGCATCAAAAAACTGCAGGAAAAAAAATGTTGAGAATTGTGCTTAAAATTAACCGACTGATGGGAAATAAAAAGAACCTAAAACAAACAAAAAATTAATCTGAAGTTCAGCACCTCTTAAAGGAATAGTACACCCAAAACATGATTAGCCTTCATTTTCTACTGACCCCCATGCTGAACAACACTCTGGAGTACTTTTTTGATATCTCAAATGCATCTGGAGATCTGGGAGGCTTCTTGCTGTCTGCTGACATTCAAATAATGGAGGTCTATGGTGCCCGAGGCAGAAAGGTCCATAAAAGTCCACAAAAAACGTGTCAATATTCCTCCATACTGCTCGTCCAATGTACAGTGGGGCAAAAAAGTATTTAGTCAGCCACCAATAGTGCAAGTTCTCCCACTTAAAAAGATGAGAGAGGCCGGTAATTTCCATCATAGATATACCTCAACTATGAGAGACAAAATGAGAAAAAAAAAATCCAGAAAATCACATTGTCTGATTTTTAAAGAATTTATTTGCAAAATATGGTGGAAAATAAGTATTTGGTCAATAACAAAAGTTCATCTCAATACTTTGTTATATACCCTTTGTTGGCAATGACAGAGATCAAACGTTTTCTGTAAGTCTTCACAAGGTTTTCACACACTGTTGCTGGTATTTTGGCCCATTCCTCCATGCAGATCTCCTCTAGAGCAGTGATGTTCTGGGGCTGTCGCTGGGCAACACGGACTTTCAACTCCCTCCAAAGATTTTCTATGGGGTTGAGATCTGGAGACTGGCTAGGCCACTCCAGGACCTTGAAATGCTTCTTACGAAGCCACTCCTTCGTTACCCGGGCGGTGTGTTTGGGATCATTGTCATGCTGAAAGACCCAGCCACGTTTCATCTTCAATGCCCTTGCTGATGGAAGGAGGTTTTCACTCAAAATGTGACGATACATGGCCCCATTCATTCTTTCCTTCACACGGATCAGTCGTCCTGGTCCCTTAGCAGAAAAACAGCCCCAAAGCATGATGTTTCCACCCCCATGCTTCACTGTAGGTATGGTGTTCTTTGGATGCAACTCAGCATTCTCTCTCCTCCAAACACGACGAGTAGAGTTTTTACCAAAAAGTTCTATTTTGGTTTCATCTGACCATATGATATTCTCCCAGTCATCGTCTGGATCATCCAAATGCTCTCTAGCAAACTTGAGACGGGCCTTGACATGTACTGGCTTAAGCAGGGGGACACGTCTGGCACTGCAGGATTTGAGTCCCTGGCGGCGTAGTGTGTTACTGATGGTAGCCTTTGTTATTTTGGTCCCAGCTCTCTGCAGGTCATTCACTAGGTCCCCCCGTGTGGTTCTGGGATTTATACTCACCGTTCTTGTGATCATTTTGACCCCACGGGGTGAGATCTTGCGTGGAGCCCCAGATCGAGGAAGATTATCAGTGGTCTTGTATGTTTTCCATTTTCTAATAATTGATCCCACAGTTGAATTCTTCACACCAAGCTGTTTACCTATTGCAGATAGTGCGCATTCAGCGTCTGCTCTTGATAATGCAAGCGTAGAAGAAGAAATGTGCTGTTTACCTGTGCAAAGAAAGAAACAACGAAAGAAAAATGTCTGAGGACTTCAGTGTTGAGGAAGAGCATGAGTTCTTTGCCGAGCTGAATGCGCACTTTCATCTGGTTTGGTCTGCCGCGGTTTCCGTAGGCTCGTGAACTCGCAGGGGCGCGCTTTTAGGAAATCCTATACACTACTGTTTATGCTCTAAAAACATTCTAAATGACTTCGTTTCGAGTAAATTATGGACGCTACCCACTCAGGACACTTGGAATACATTGGACGAGCAGTATGGAGGAATATTGACACGTTTTTTGTGGACTTTTATGGACCTTTCTGCCTCGGGCACCATAGACCTCCATTATTTGAATGTCAGCAGACAGCAAGAAGCCTCCCAGATCTCCAGATGCATTTGAGATATCAAAAAAGTACTCCAGAGTGTTGTTCAGCATGGGGGGGGGGGGGGAGGGGGGGAGTAGAAAATGAAGGCTAATCATGTTTTGGGTGTACTATTCCTTTAAGAAAAGCAAAATAATGCTGACAGTTTCTTCCAGAATGGAAAATAACGCACAGATGCAACATATGCTATAAATTAGGGGAATCCTTGGTGTTGAAATGCATCTTCCAGTAAACTCAAACAAGGCCCAAAACAACTAAAATGCTAACTTTAGGAAGATAAAACAGAGTTTCTTCACCTTTTGTTTGTTTTTTAGATAAAAACAGGAGAGAGTTGTTCCTACTTACCTTCTCTCCCACCTTCTCATTCAGAGTGAGGCTGGCCACAATGGACAGTGCAAAGATCACCACAGTCAGACTGTTGTGAGCCATGAGGTTGAACAGAGTTCGGTAAAACCGCCTCACGTTGTCCTTTGAAAATTAGAAACACATTAAACAACATACATTTTAAAAAAACAAAATTTTTCTTTAAAATTTACATTAAAAAAAAAAAATCATCAATTTAAACATTTAAAACAATGTCTAAGAAAATGATTCTATCCCATTACCAAGCATGAACAGTTGTGTTCTGGTTTACAGCTGTGTAAACCAGAACTAATTAGGCTTTTTAGAGTCGTAGGGAAGCTGCTGTTCCAATCGATGCATTTCCAAATTCTACCGAGTGGTGCCCGACTTTGCCCGAGTGAACTAAGTGAATGTGATTAGTCGATTATCAAGGGGGCGGGATCGTTGTGGCGGAAGGTTTGCAAGCAAGTTTGACACACAGAGAGCCACAAGCCGCACGTCTTCAGCTGGAGGAGGTGGGCTGGGGGCGGTAACAGACATCCCAAGTCTCCCGGGAGTCTCCTTGATATAGATAGTTGTTCACAGATGCCCGCTAGTCGGATAAATGATCCCGAGTTTTAGACTATGCGAGCTGGTATATATATATATGGTATTTGACAAGCACCAAATACCCTATAGAACATAATCAAATAAGTGTAGGTCAGAGATCATGATTCAGTAACAAAATGGGAGGCTGGAGAAAAACACCCCATTAAATAAGCTCTTGATTCATGATCTGAAGACTTTTGGGAGAATATTAGTTGGGTGGAGGAAACAAACTTCTCATCCTTTGGGGTTCTGATAAATCTGATGTTTTAAAAACAAACTCTTTAAGAAAAAAAGGAATCAAAGCAGTAAAAAATAGATGCTTAATATGAAGCTCTGTGTTTTTGGCAAGATGGTCTCTGACAGAAAGTCGGCAAAGAAAAAGTCAATAAACTAAAGAAAAAAAGAGGCCAAAGTCTAGAGTGAATTCTGAATGAGAATCAGGGACATGACCTTAATGAGAAAAAATTAAATTCCTTCACAGTGATGCAAAAACCGAAAAGCCTCCCAGCAGCTGGTTCCATCCACTGATCTCCATCTACTCACTGGGCTGCTGATAGCCCGAACAAAGTGAAGCCATCGGCCGCCATATCGGTACTCCCCACACTCATGGAGATGAGCAGTAAAAATGCTAACATGTGTAGCATTTGACTGCTAAAAACAAGCAGTTAGCCGGCTGTGAGAAGACGCTCCACAGGTCATTTCAGTCAGTGGATGAACTAACCAAGAAAACCTGCATATACGTCAATGTGTCCTATAGTATAGTATGTAGCGTAACATTAGTCTGACTATTCTGGACTGACTCGAATATATTAACTAAGTTAACCATTGACATTGTGTTTAACGTTAGAAAACAGAAAGTAGAGGAACTAGAAAGTAATTCACTGTGAAATGTCAGTGTAATAATTATTTTTCAAGTGGATGACGCCGTCGTTTTTGTAGTGTTTGTTTTTTTTCTCATTTGAAAAAAACTCGAGCTGAAATATATTGCAGGTTATGCTGACAGGGAAAAAAAGCAACTAATTTTTAAAGGCTGATGCACGGACATCATAAAAGTATATGCATTCATTCATGCATTATTTTCAAATAGTGAAATACTACAGCATTAACAGACATGTATTTGTAATTTAGTCTTGATGTAAAATGTTGAAATCATATGTAAGATGTAATTACCATAACAATGTAATCAATACATGCATATTACATGTAAATAATCAGTTTAGCACTTTGGGCACACCTGTATTATTATGCTCCATTAACACATTCATTTTACTGAGATGGATGTTTATAATATGTTATTTTACATGATTTATAGACATCATTGACTTCATACTGACTATGCAATGTGATGTGCCTATTTTTTTTATATAAGTTAAAGGAATCTACTTATGCTATGAAACAGCCAGTATGTGTCAAAGTGATGAATTTATCTTTATTTTAAAAGTCTTGAGTCCCCCTGAAAATGAGAACATCATCATTGTTCCATGCTGTAGCGCACGGATTGTTTACATTGTGACCGCTCTAACTAGGGAGTACAGTACCAACAACGGGAAATCAGAAATCCAGGGAATATATAAAGATCAGTGGTTCCAACCCAGATGGGAACAACTAGTTATTTAATTCAAAGAGCAATTAGTTATCATACAGATTCGGGTTGGCTTGGAGTGTGTTTTCCCTTCGCAATAAAAAAAAAAAAAAAATATATATATATATATCACTAAAGTCCGGCGTACACTGTGCGATTTTCTTTTGATTGGGCCGATTTTCACCCTGATCGTGAGTTGTGTAGTGTACACGGGGTTACGAGGGGAAATCAGCCTCTCACGACCACCTTCCGATCAGGAATCGTGAGGTCGGGAGAAAATGTTTGATTTTCTCCCGACCGTCGTGGGCAAATCGCTCAGGGCGCATGTGCAAAGAAGGATTCTTATTCTTCCTCTCAGATGTAAACACAGCAGCATGTCAGGGGTGCAATGAGTGAAATGCAGTTCTGTCTGTAAAATTGACAGACCGTAGCAGCCACGTTTGCTCAGCCATGACTTTTTTCCAAATACGTCGTCGCCTTTTCTTTTTAGGGCTTTCAGCACAAAATTGCACAAATTGCCAAGGCAGCACATTTCACTATAGTGAGCTCAATATCACCCTTCTGTTTGTTTGGCTTCTGGATAGACGAGTCAGAGCAGCTCTAACTCACTGCGGAGCTGAGTCCGACGTGGTTTGTGGTCATAAAATTTGAGCAGGTAGATCGCATGAGAGCGTTGGGGCGAACATAATTCGTGAGCTGTGAGCTCACACCGTACGACTAAACCCTGCGGTTAGTCGTACGGTGTGAGCAGCAGCTGCGTGCGACGACTGAAAAAAAAAAAAAATCGCTCAGTGTACGCCCGGCTTAAAGGAAGACTTTCTAAGGCGTCTCCATCAGCAGAGGGAGTGAGAGTGCATTGTTGTAAACAGTTTAATCGAACAATGTCTTTATCTGTCTTACAATATTTATTCAACTTAATAATATAAAACCAACCTCAACAACAGGAAGTTTGATTATGAAGCTCTATCTGTACGACTCCGAGTCATAGTTCAGATGATTACCCAATAATCAATCAGTGCAGACCAGAATTTTCCAGGGAGACATGAGCACTCATATCAGAATCATGCGACTTATTTTCTCTAACCGAAAAAAAGCAAAATAAAAAACACTTTACAGTGTAATCTTGTGAGACCCTCACCATTGACTTGATGTGGCTCTGCACGGAGGGGTTGTCACGACAAAGGTTGGCCATGAGGGCGAGGCAGTGCATGAGGATCTCCTCATTCTGAGACTGTCTGTGGTTATACACCAATGGTGAGAAGATAAAAAGGCAGCAAGACATGCCAAATGATCCAACTGCTTGCACTAAGAATTCAAGGGTCTTACATGTTTGTCAGGAGAAAAGCGATGAGCTCCTGGATGTAGCTTGTGAACTGGAAGCTATGAGTGCTGTACGTCAGCTTCTGCAGCACCTGAAGACACTGGAAAACAAGAAGAAAATAAAATACACAGTACTACTCTACAGAGTAAAGCAAGACTTTCTTTTTAATCTTTTCCTTTAGGTAATTAAGCTTATTTCTTTTGTTATTTTTTCCTTTCTCATGTTAGGAGGCAACGTTCTTATCTCCCCTTTATATGCAAATGATCAGATTGGTTGGGCAGTGGCGCAGCACCAGCAGTTCTCCTGCTCATTGAAGTTCAGGGTACTGGCCGACTTAAAGCACATCAGAACCCTGCTAACCAAAAAGAACGCCAAGGGGGCATCCCATCCCATCTCTGAAGAGCTGTCCTGCATCATTTCAGCGGCTTGTATCTGGGATCTCATTCTTTTTGTCAGAGCCAGATTACCAGACACCAGCTAATAATGATTATTATCAAGAACCAAATTAGTTTGTACATCTTAATGTTTGTACAGAGGTCTTGTCAAATCACCCACAACATTCTCAGTTATACATACCAAAACCAGGGTACAATTTAGCACCTTTCAACTGGCATCTATGCACATCAGGCCAAAGGCATAGAAATGGTTTATGGCCCGAATCAAACAGCATCACCCCCAAGATAAGGCCATGACACCATAGAGGTGATGGCAGCCTGTGGAGAATCCAAACCCTAAAAGACTAGATTTGATCATCATCCTTCAGGATTCAGTCCATAAGCGGATATCTGCTATTAATGATCATATGAAGGAGTATTAAGGCTACAGTCACCAACTCTTCCTGGTAATTTGAAGTTTTCAAGAATAAAAGCATCTGAAAACCTATCAGATGTTTTAAATTAATAAATCAAAGAGAGGTGTAGTAAAATAAATAAAAACCAGACCTTTTCTTTGTACTGTAACCTTGACAACCCATGCATCTACATGGTATTACTCTAAGTGAACTGGTTATACCGTATCATTATAGGCCCATGGGCCAGATTTAGCAGCGGCGGCTAAGAGCCTACCTGCAGCACCAGAGGCTCTCCAGGTGTGCTGCTGTGGCAGTGGATGACAGCAGCCAGGGCGCTGGTCAGGTTGTAACCTTTGTGGAGAATTTCCCGGCTGGCATCATCATTCCCTGCAGCAGAGAGAGAAACATAAAAGACGGCGATCCAGAAAAGGCCCAATCACTGCCCCATTTAGTGGGGCCCCTCACCTAGCTGGGCCAGCAGGGAGATGATGGCGCTGGTCAGGGCAGGACTTGTGTTTGGGTTTCCTGCCAGCTCTACCAGGCCACTCACACACTCAGTGGGTAGAAAGTGAGCCGAGGAAAGCAGGCGGTCAAATTCCAGATGGGAAATTCCCTGAAACACACAACAGGTAAGTAAGCAACAGAGGGGTGAACCGAAAACATTCAAACTCGGGGCAGATTTGAAATGTAAGCAATCTTTTAATTTTGGTTCTTTTGATGAAAATTAATATTAAAAGTTTGGAGAGATAAAGACAGGGTGCTGATTCAAAACTTATTAAAAGTCTATGAAAGGAGCTGAAGGTGAAGGTAAAGAGACCTTAAAGTTTTTCTTTAACTACAAGAAGGCTTTTATTGGTTTAAAATTAACAAAGATATTTCTATTTATTATATAGAAATATCTATTTCTCAACCCTAATCAGAAACAAACTCCTTAGTGAAAAAACAAAAACAACTTACATTTAACCTTTCCCTTTGATTATGTTGAGCTTGCTTTGTACACATGACAGTGCAGTGACAATAAAGTTGAATTCTATTCTATTCTATTCTTATAATGGATCTCTTCAGTGTACACAAACATGCTCTTGTTCAAATAAGATCTTGATGAATAATTTTAAAGACCTTGACCAGATGTGATATTTCTGCTGCATATAAAGTGTTTATTAAATCAAAAGATGTAAACATTAAAATCTGCAATTACATGGTGGCATAAACATGCACACCCTTAAACTAACACTTAGCTGAAACACATTCTGGTTCACTTTTATAATTAGGATTCAGTCTTCTTGACCTCCTTGATTATACTAGATAACATTTAGGCATCATGGTTATACACTGCGGAATATTCCTTGTATCCATCCTTTATCTAAAGCCATAGAGTGTTAATTAGCTAAACAATTTCACAAAGCTTTTAATTGAATAAAGAGAAACTGCAAGACCCCTACAGAAAAACCAAAGAAGATGTTGGAGTTTCAGCGGGTCAGGATTTCAATAAACAACCAAGGAACCAAGCGGAGCTAATTTGGGTGAGCCCTGTTGAACAAATAATGTTTAGACTTTTCAAACAGCATTAACCATCAAGCATGGTAAGGGCAGAATCATGCTGTGGGACAGTTGTGGAATAAGTGCAGTGTGCAGACTGGAAGGGGTAAAAACTTCAATTTCATCCTAATCTGAACAAAGATAGCAATAAAGCCTACTACGTTTACGCCTGACCTTAAAGCCTATCCAAAAATCTGGTCTTTGTCTAAACTATGAGTCTACATTGGTTATAAAAATAATAATAAACAATAAAAAACTGCTCAAAAGAGATTTGTATCATTAAATGTTACATCTGAAACCCTTCAAAAAGTTAGTAAGGTAATAAAGCCAGAATTATAGTGCAACTACAGCCTTAATATACTTTACTACAACCTTGATGAATACTGTTTGGTTTGTGAGCTGCTAAGATCTGTCAGACGCTACTCACCTCCACTTGTTTGTGCAGCTGGGCAGCATGCTGAGCAGTCCTGCTGTCTCTGTACTGTCGGATGGCCAACAGCAGAGACTTTAGAGAGCTCGTTATATCCATCCTGTAGGAAACAAACCGAAGGGTGTAAGAATTAAACGCTCTTATTTTAACTGCCTTCCATATTGATCTCTCAGGCTGCTAACAATAGCTTGAAGATTAGCATAGTTTCACGACAGTGTAAACAGAAATAAGGAGCTCGGTCAACATATAACCATGTTTTATACGTTTGTATATTCAATCTACAGCTTTTTTTCCTATGTAAGTTTTTTTTTTCCTTTCACTTTTTTACTTTTCTTTACCTATTTCTTCCCGGAAAAGACAACAGCAGAGGTATAACAACAATGTCTCCCGCTTCTGCTTTAAACCGAGTATGGAAGAAACCACGTCAGAAAAAAAGGGGGGTGGCGAGCTAAATAATTTTCATTTAGAAAGCGTGTATGGCTTATGTTCATTTTAGCATACACTTTATTTTACTATAAATATTAAACTAGGACACGCTTGAATGAATAGAAATAGCCTAATCATTAATATTAAACTTTGTTTAACATCACACCCCCCCTTCTGTGTCTTTCATTTGGAAGGAAGTACGTCAGTAACGGAAGTGAAATAGGCTCTGTACTACAAAAATATATATATAAAAAAAAAAAACATAAGACGATGCCAAAAACTAATTACAATCAAAATAATCTAATATTTAATTAATGTAATTAAGAAAATAAAGTAAAATGAAATTACGCAAGCTACAGAGAAACTCTCTTGTCTTTTTAGTGGGCAATTTTGTTGCTACAAATAGCAAAATATAAAATGAGATTTAAATTGAAAAAATATGAATTTTTGCCTCCCATGATCTGCCCAATATAAGATAAAAAGCAATGGAAGATTAGCAGGTGTTGCCATTTGAATTAAATAAATTAAAATAGGTTAATCAGATGAATAGAGACTTTGATTCCTACAGTCGTTAGATATAGTAGGCAAATTTAATACATCTATATAATAATTGAAACCATACACAAACGATTAGCTAGATTAATCAGAATAAATATGATTGAGTTACATTAATTATTTTTATTTCTTCTTAAAACCCCTTTTAAACTTACTCAAACGATTTGCTGTTGATGCAAAGAGATTGTGTTTATTCTGCTGTTTTCCAGTTAAACTTTTATTAAAAATGCAATACTAAAACATTTTGTTTGAAATATAAAAGACACATTTTCTTTCTTTATGAGCCCAGAGTGTCCCTGATGCTGCAGCCCCGGAGGACTTGCAGGAAGCCGATCCAGGTCAGGGGAAGACAGAGCAGGCAGGTACAGTTCAGGAATCCAGGAAACCTCAGATCTATCAGAGGTTCCATCCCAAACCAGAACAGAGGGATCCAGGGTCTGAGGAATACTTAGAACGTGAAGGCAGGTTTGAATTCAGACGGGTCCAGAAGCGTGCCCCAACGGACATGCACAGATGCAGACAGGCAGAATCCAGCAAGAGTCCAGGGATGGTTCAGGCGAACAGATCAGACAGGGACAGTGGGTTAGAGGGAACAGAATCAGGAAATCAGAATCACTCGGGAAACGCTGAAACGCTCTCAACACTGGTTAGGGAATTAACTCACCTGGAGACAAGAGCTCAAGAGTAATCTCCAACTGGAAATGGGGAAATGAACCTTGGAAATCCCTAAAACTAACAAAACCAATAGACAGGAGAAACAGAAATTAATCAAAAAGACATCAAACAAACAATGATCTGGTCCTGATAGCTGGAACTGAGCCCAATATAAAGGAACAGATGCAGGTGGAAGAGATCAGTGATAATTAGAGACTGAGCAGAGTTAGGCAGATAGATGCCTGAAATGAACAATTAAAGCCAGCTATCAGGGCAGATGATGATAAAAAAAGCTGTAAACATTATAAGTATTATCTACTGCACAAAGCCAGGGTTGCAGACTCATAATCTGACAGGTAAAAACTAGAATACTGCCGTAATATGCCTGAAGTTTAAAGCTGACTGCAATTTCTAAATAATTGTCTAAATAAATTGTAAAGGCAAAATATTAAAATTGTCCAAGTTACGGTTTCTCTGTCAACGTATATCATCATACGAAATGATTTAGTATTACACTGCTAAAGATAATTGTATTTACCCTAAGTTTGAGCAGGTAAGCAATCTGCCAAAGGGACAGTGATGGGAGTAACGGCGTTAAAAGTAACGGCGTTACTAACGCTGTTTACATTTTAAGTTGGCTTTAGATGTTTCAAATTAATTTACTTAAATGTGACTATTTGTCAATCTGTTTACACCATATTTAAGAAGAGCAAATGCATTTTATGTTTTCTCAGTGATCAGTGCCCTTTATTTTTATTGACTTCATGGCAGCCTATGTTAAGCACTTGTAAGCTAAAAGTGGATCTTGGATAGAACTTTCTTTTGGATAGTACGGTACCAAGTCAGTGTTTTTCTTTTTACTTTTATCTAAAATATTAAATTGAAGCTGACCTTTAATTCTGGGTAAGATTTTTATTTCATGGGATTTACAATATAAATAGAAATGCTTTTTGATAAAATATTAGTCTAATAAAAAGTTGGGTTACTTGCTCAAAATATTTTTGAGTTTGATCAATTTCAATACTAAAGGCAAAATATCGGATCAGGACTCAAAATCGGATCGGATTTGAGGTTCAAAGATCGGATAAGGATCGGAGGCCTAAAATGCTGATTGGGACATCCCTAGTTATAAGCCATCTGTTAATAAGAAGTTCTGCTGGAGAGAGTCCTTTAACCGAAGATGGTGTTCTGTTGTTTAGTAAACACAAATACGGATCATCTCCGGTCTCAACTGGCCTTCTTGAAGAGCCTCTATACAATCTGCACTCCTTTTTCAGATAAGCCATTTGACTGTGTAAAATGTGGAATCAGCTTGGGGAGTGTTGGCCTAGTGGTTAGAGCAGTGTGCTTGTGCTCTGAGAAGGTTGCAAGTACCCAATTTGATCCCCACAGTCTGCACCTGGGTCCCTGAGCAATGCCTCTAACTCCACACTGCTTCCTGGACACCAAACAATGGCAGCCCACTGCTCCCCAAGGGGATGGGTTAAATGCAGAGGTACATTCTCCATTTAAAAGGAATAGTACACCCAAAACATAATTAGCCTTCATTTTCTACTCACCCCCATGCTGAACAACACTCTGGAGTACTTTTTTGATATCTCAAATGCATCTGGAGATCTGGGAGGCTTCTTGCTGTCTGCTGACATTCAAATAATGGAGGTCTATGGTGCCCGAGGCAGAAAGGTCCATAAAAGTCCACAAAAAACGTGTCAATTTCTTCTTCTACGCTTGCATTATCAAGAGCAGACGCTGAATGCGCACTTTCATCTGGTTTGGTCTGCCGCAGTTTCCGTTAGTGTCCTTTCCTGCTAAAGCAATCATTAAAGGTTTAGATAAATACGATTAGATAAATTCTTTAATGTCATAATACCAGTGGCTTCTTTTGTTAGACAGACACTTGGAGGGGTATGGAGTATTGCAATCTAACAAAATAAGCCCTTTCTCTGTTCCAATTTGCATGTTAGCAAAATAAAAACAAGGCTTTGTTGGGCTACTGTAAAAAAACCTGAAACTCAACGCTATTTCTGACATTTTGAATTGGAAAAGCTTCCTGGATGGAAAGTGAAACGTCTTGCGGCTTGGAAAAAAAGTCCAGTGAATTGTTTGTAATTTTCTTTTTTTTCAATGGCTGTGACCTGGAGGACTGAGAACCCTCACCAGCACTTTAAACAACCTCAACGAGCGTTCATCCCTTTAGTTATGTACAACAACAAAAAACTATTTAAGGTGAGATCACCATACGCTTCAAAAAACGCCAAAGAGTAAGAAATTAAATTGTTTTTGTACATGACTAAAGGGATACACGGCCGTTCAGGTAGTTTAAAGTCTATTTTTCGCACAAAACTAAAGGTATAAACCATAGGGATAAACGAGTACTGACTATGGGTATGCTGGTCTGACAGAACACCGCCTTTCAGTGTTGTTGTGTCCTTGGGCAAGACACTTCACCCGCATTGCCTACTGATGGTGGTCAGAGGGCCCGGTGGCTCCAGTGTACACTTCTGTCAGTGTGCACCAGGGCAGCGGTGGCTACAGAGTAGCTCACCACCATCAGTGTCCGAGTCAATGACTGAATGTAGTGTAGTGCTTTGGTTAACTCCTCTGACTTGAAATTAATAATAATAATAATAATAAATCCAAAAATTGTGCTACTGTATTTAAGTACAGGCCATTTACCAACAAAGAGATGCTTTTATACTAAAACTGTGGTTGGCAGAACCTCCCTGTTTAAGGACCTGCTTCAAAGCAGAACTTCTCACTTAATCTTAGGGTGGTGAAGATTCAGGATGAGGGCAGATACTTGTGCCTCATTAGTACTACAACTGGAATTAAGCAGGGTCTGTTTATCAACCTCAAAGTTTATGGTATGTAAAAACTGAACCTTTAACTTATGCTACTCCTCACTGTAAACCTTCTGGATATGATATCTGGATTTGCTGCGTATTTTTAACTTAGAACATGTATTTTACACCTATTGTAAAAAACCTCTGGGTTACCTGGAGATGCATCTGTTACAGCAAACATTTAATCCAAGCACTTTATCTTCTTCTACCTTTAAAAGTAAAGGAGAAAAAAGTCTGAGGAGGAGTTTAATCACCTGATTGATCACCCGGTTCTAATCCGAGGAGGAATGTTTCTTAGAAAGTGTACAAAAAGAAACAAAAAAGCATATTTAAGTATGAACAGAAGTCATGTTTAACAAAAGTCATTGATATAAGCACAAATGGTGGAGAAAGTCTTCACTTTCTTCAAGAGAGTCCAGCTGCAGACCTGCACTCTAAGGGCTATTTTATTATTTTTTAGTTATTTGCTGTAATTAAAAAGATACATCCCAGTGACTACTACATGCCAAAATAAATATAAATAAATAAATAGACACAAGTAGGTGTAACTTGTTTATTTTAAGATTAGGTTCTGTAGTTCAGTAAATTTTGAAAGAGTAAGTAAAACAGAAC
The DNA here is from genome assembly GCA_030533445.1 of Cyprinodon diabolis. NCBI lineage: Eukaryota > Metazoa > Chordata > Actinopteri > Cyprinodontiformes > Cyprinodontidae > Cyprinodon > Cyprinodon diabolis. The sequence continues at coordinate 7,971,300 of CM060082.1, forward strand.
TGTTTGTATTTACATTGAACTATATAGTCTGATACTTCACAGCAGCAGGTGTATCGACTGGCAGTAAGGTTCCAGGTTGATGCATGAGGTCCACTATGTAGCGGCGTGGCGGTGGCCTTGGAAACGAAGAGTCCTTACTAAAAAGAATCACTTCATTCCAGGCCCGGTTGTATTCACCACGAACAAGAGTACAGCTCATTTCCATGCAATCGGAAAGACACTGAAAAGATTAAGATGAGACCAGTTAGGATGTTAATCTGGTGCCTCAGTGGCGGTTCTAGAGCAAATTTACCAGGGGGGGCCAGGGTGGGGCCAATGTTTTTTCATGCAGCCAACAAATAAAAGAATATTAAAAAAAATAAAATAAAAAAAATAAAATAAAACAGGACATTAGCTCATCTTTATATTATGTTAAGTGAACTTAAGGGCCACATCTCTGATATCTTTATAACCTGTGATTCTATCTCAATATGACTGAAGCTTTTTATTCATCAGTAAAATTAACTGAACAAAAAAAAAAAAGAAAACTAGTCTGAGGGACTTATCAGTTGGGGTTTCTCTTCCAGTGCATATCATAAATATTTTTTATCATATATTTATTGTGTGTTACGTCTTTGGGACAGGGGGCAGAACCATTTCTACAGGGACACTGGTTGGCCCCTTTTTCGAACCCGCCCATGCAGTGCCTTACAAAAGTTTTCAAAACTCATGTTACAGCTACAAACTTTAATGTATTTTATTGGAATTTCATTTAAACCACCAACCAGCAATACTGTAGAAGATCAGAATCAGACAGACTTTAATAATCCCAGAGGGAAATTAGTTTTGTAACACGCTCCAGATATACAAGCATCAATCAATCCCTCCATTTTTTACACGCTTAATATGGGAGAATTATCCTGCCATAATGCAAGAGCACATAATTTCAATTTGAGAAAAGAATTTCATCTTCTTGCACTCAAAACTTATAATGCTCACACTCAAAACATGCGCTCTCTCTCAAATATTTTCTCTTCTCTCTCAAATCTTTGTTTCTTCTCTCAGATTTAATGCTTCTTGCACAGATATTTTCTCCTCTCGCTTGCCTCCTTCTCTTCGCGCACAAACCGCGCTCTGCTCGAGTCTCAGTTACGCTCGCAAACCAGTAGGCTCTGCTTGCGGATTTTTTTTGCTCTCTCTCGGATTGGATCGGATCGTCGCCTAGCAACCTTTCCAGCCAATAGAACGACAGCCTCGGAAAGGGTGCGCTTGTCTAACTCTTGTCTAACATATATATATATATATATATATATATATATATATATATATATATATATATATATATATATATATATATATATATACAACAAATCACACAAAATAATGAATTTAACAAAATAATAGAAGCACGTTTTTGCTGCAGTTACAGCTGCTAGACTTTTGGAGTATGAGCCCAATGTTCACACATCTTAGAAATGAAAGAGTTGGATACATCTTTGCTAATAAGATCAATGCTTGAAAAGAGAGCATCTGGTAACTCTGTCTTTCATTTGTTGTTAGTCCTCGGCCGTTTCTCAATATGTGGGTTCCCATGTGCTCGTGTTCTCTTGAAACGTCATCAACCTCAGCCTTGTTATGCTTCAATTCACAAAAACAGGAGACCCAAGAATGTTGGATGTGGTTCTCGCCCGACCCTTTTTACCCAGCATGCATCAGAGCAGCTTTGTCCATTCTTGAGAAGGAGCTGTCCCAGCATGCACTACGGCAGCAGAGTATTAAGTTAAAAGTTCTCTTTTCTGTTGCCGTTGTTCAATAAAAGTACGTTTTAAGATCATTTGAGGAGAGAACATGATAAATTATACTTATACATACTCGCTATATGGCCAATTTACTGATTTAATGTGTAAAAAAAAAAAAAATTCAGAAGTTGAGAGGACCACGGCAAACAGCGGACCTCTGATGGTAACGGCAACCAGGGCTAACGTTAGCCCGTCTACAGCAGCCCTCTCTCTGCATACCCGTGTGTGAAGTACTGCTGGCTCTGATGGCAATTTTTTTGTACTATCTGGCAAAATGTTATTTTGATTTGAGTCTATCTGACTGTGTTTATTATTATTCCCCCACTAAAAAAAAAAAAATATTATCTAGAGACTATTAATACCAGGAGGTGAAATGCAGATCCAGACGAGCTGAGTGTGTGGTGACGTCAAGAGTACGCTTCTGTTCCCATTAAGCCAAATTTATTTATTGTGCGTTCTCCTGTTCTCCCAAAGTCCACACTTTCCTGGGTTCTTCTCAAGAACATAGTTGGCGAGGAAACGAGACACATTCTTGTGAATTGAGAAACGGTTCTGGACTGTGATAACGCTACCGTAAAACGTTCAAATGCTGTGATGCAAATCCTTTTGTGTGAGTCCATCACATAAAAATCCAAACGAAATTCAATGATGTTGATGGGTTTAACGTGAGAAACGGGGAAAAAACACAAAAAGAGTTGGACTTAAATTCTAGACAATACTTGGTGAAAGGAAATGATAGAATGAGGAAGAAAAAATGAACTCTGTGGAAAGTACCTTGAAAAGAAGGGCTCTGTGGAGGTAGATCCCCTTTCTTATCAAACCGATGGGAATAATGTTTGACTTGAGCTGAAACTTGAGCTCACTGTGATGCAGCGTCCACCCAAATTGGTGCAGACTCTCCTTGGCCACTGCTCCACCCATGGCCTCACTCACCAACCTGTAGAAAAATGTTAACAGACGCCCAAAAAGTGCTGCTGTTACATCTTTCAGATCTACATGTTTTTCTTGTAATCTGCATTCTTGAACTCCAATTTGTCTCCGTTTCCAATAGGATTCTTTGGTATCCTTGGGTTATCTAAAGTTGTAGGGAAATCATATTTAAATGTCAAATCATTCTGGCTTAAACATGTATATAATTTTACTCTTTATCAGATCATATTGTCCCAAAATTTAGAATATTTATATTTAAAAATATTATTTTTATATTTAAAGAATATTTATATTTAAAGAAAAATCCTGTCTTAAAATGTGTTTTTTTTTCTTGTTATCTTATGCAGGCCAGTTAGTTATATGTCAGCTTGTACGCCTAAATTTGTCCAATCATATATCAAAGGTCATCTGTCACTCATATTTTTTCGGTCATAGCATCTTGATTCTTATGTCGCAGCTAATATACGCAAAGGGTTGAAATAATAATCATTTCCTTTCCCATTGAGTTCCATCCCAGTGTTCACGGGGATGGACATCTGTGTCTTCAGCAGGCATAGAGCTACAGTAGGGAAGTTGTGAGGCAAGGGCTCAAACATGTACGGCTGTAAGCCTTCTACACCAAACCAAGCTTCTGCCGCCCTGGCGTCCTTTTTCACAACATCTTCATCCCGCTTTCCTCCTCTCTCCTCCTCTTGCATGTTTCCTCTGTCCATAGCGTTCCTTGACAGCGTCGTTTCTAAGTCACCAATTTAGTGCTACTTGGTCCCAATGGAATTTCCCATTGGGAACCTGATAGCACTAAGTTGCTAACTGGTTAGCAAGATGCTTCAGAGAAACCGGCTATAATCATACTTGCTTTCGAACCTTCTGCCACAACGATCCTGCCCCCTTGATAATCGACCAATCACATTCACTTTATTCACTCATGTGGGGACCACTCGGGAGAATTCAGAACTGTAAGCGTTGGAACAGCTGTTTCCCTTTAACATTTTTTAACAGCATAATAAATGCCGTACCTGGCCAGGGCAGCATACTGCTCTTCTTCATCTTTTAGTGGAAGGATGGAGTCTTGGGCTTCTTTGATAAGCATTTCTAGGGAAACATCCTCCACCATGTTCTGTTGTTTCGCTGTTGGAGGTCTTTTATTTTTGTCTTCCTTCTTTTTCTTTCTGTACAGGGAAACAATCAGTTCAATCTGATATAATTTGGTTGATTTCTACAGCCCAATTCACAATGCATAAACTTAAGGCTCTTTACAGACAAGTCAATTTAGTCATATAGACAGTTTAAAAGTTTTCTATCTTAGAAAACCCAACTGATTGCATTGAGTCATTAAGGTAGATTACTTTTAACTGTGTTTTTCTAAACACACAATTCATGATTCCTGATATCCTGTAGTGCATTTTTATAGGCTCTAAAGAGAATACCGTTGATTTTGTGTTAGTTTTTTGGTCTAAGAGCTCTGAGAGTTTAGCATCTTCAAAGTGGGAAAAATCACGCAGTCAGCTTACAATGGTGGGGCACTCTGGAGGTGAGCGGAAGAGAAAAAAAAGAACTAGAGGGAGAAAGTGAAGGATTGGATTGGAGCAGCCAGGGAGAGGGTGACAATTAGGGACACCATGTGCGTGCCAGCTGACCTGATTGCCTTTACCCCTCCTGGCATGGTGATTTTTTTTAGCCCCCCTTTGTGTGTGAAATTATTTTTTTAACTATCTGACTCAAATCTGCATTGAATTAGATGCATATTTGCAGTGTGCTTTATATTCATTATCACAGACTTTTTCAACCCAGGTATTTGTTTTTTCCCATTCCTCCCTATAGTTCTGAATCCTTTTTTTTCAGAGGGAAAGGAGCATCGCTATGTGAAGGTGCATCACCCCAAAAAGCAGCGTCAGCATTCAAATTACTCCGTTCATCCCCCATACTGCTCTAATGTCTCCCGCTATCTTCTCCGTGAGCAACACTTGGCTCCACCAATAGGATGAGGGTATTCTGGATTGTTAAATGTATGTTGTCAGGTCATTGGTCACAACCCAGGACAGGGCCTGGAAACAAGTTTACTGTAACTTTTGTATCTAAGCTGCCCTTGTTCTTCATTTTCCATTCGCTTTTTATTGATTATTTTTTTCCTCTCACAGTAACACGGGACAAAGTGTGTTCCTTTTCCACTAAATACGGGACAGATACTTTTATTTATAAATACGGAACGATTCTGTTTTTCAAAGGACCGTTATAAACCCTAGTGACAATCTTCCTACATGCCTTAACATAAATATAAAATAGCATAAACATGAAATAACTCTGTTGCTGATGCATATTTTTTTGTACTTGTGTAAACAACAATCAATTAACATTAAGATGATTATTCTATAAACTAGTTCCAAACCAGTGATTGGTTCAGTTCCACGTATTTAACTCATTACACTCTTTAATCTGAGGCCCCATTTAAACTACCTTTTTGAAACCGTGCCAAGATCGGTCTGAGCACAGTAACCGAGATAACTGTTTAGTGTAAATGGCATGCAAAACTGAACCGGACCGTGGCAGACACAACTAAACTGCGCTAAACTGATACTAGTTAATCCGTAGGGCTCGGAATGGTTCAGTTCTGGCTCAGTCCCCAGATAACAAAGAGCACATGAGCAGACCACGTCATCTCCTTACAGTCACCCCCCATAATCATGAAATATCAGACATTCATAAGAATACTACTGTTGATTTGCTTGATTCCCTCTAGAGAGCAGAAGTACCGTAGATCGTCACTAGGAGGTGAGGAATCGTGCTACTGTGATGTGTAAACGGTAGAAAGGAACCGAGCTTGGCACAGTTAACTGATCCGAGCTCGGCTTGGACTTGGCATGGATTAGTTTTACAGGGGTAGCGTAAATGGGGCTTTTATCCCTGCTTTGGCAGGACTATACCATGCAAAACTATAAGAGCGAAGATTAAAAAAAAATTTAAGATTCATACCCTGCTGCGATGTTGATAACAATAACAGCCTGGTGCAGGTTCACTGGCTGCATGGACAGCTCCTCCAAAGTCAGAACTTTGTGGGCCGAACTGGCCTGTGGGAAACAGAGGAAGAAATGCATAAAAGATGTTAAGGTAATGCTTTGTCCTTTTTTAAAGTTGCAGCACTATATATATACATATATATATACATTTTTTTTTTCTGGTATTTTTGCTACTCAGAAAGGCAAGTAGAAAAAAAGTGTTCTGATATGATATCCAAGCCTGATCTTAACTGCTTGTTTTTTTTTTACTTCAGACTTCATGGTGTCTTCATTTAATTATCCTAATGCATATCTAAAGTGCATTTGAGCTTTGTATCCCAGACTGATGTCCAGATGTTCTCCCTCTGAATAATTTGCTAGAGAGAATTCATGGTTCCATCAGTTACAGCATGTAAATCCCGAGGAAGCAAAGCATCCCAGGATCATCACTCTGCCAATACTATGTTTGTTTGATGTTCTTTTCTTGAAAGGAATTTTATGTTAGTTTTAGATCTGATTTCACATGACAGGAAACATCCACTTTTCTCAAATCGGTGCATGGTGTGTGCTTTGTGCGATCTTAAACCTTTGTTTGAGTTGTCAGACAAATACTTGATAGACATGTCTGGCAGTAATCGTTTTGGGACGTGGCCTATAAACGTTCATCATAAAAATTTAGCAAATCTTTTCCTTCTTTTACACATTAGTCTTCACCGATGTGCCCTTTTTTCTTAAATCTATGCAGGTTTTTTTCTGGTATTGAAATGAGTGACAGGAAAAAAGGATGACATCTGTAGGTGATTAAATAACTAAAAAAACACCATTATTATAATGACTATATAGAGCAGACTGTCCTAGTTACAGCCGTTTGTCTTTGACTGGATGGATGTTGTGGTCGATAAAACGGTTTGATGCATTTTACATGGACAGCATCAAGTCTTTTGCAACCAGCGGCTCTTGATGCCTTGAAAATCAACCGGAACAAGGTTGTGAAATATATAAAGCTTTAACCCAAAATAACTGGATGACAATTTCATTGGCAGCAACCTTTCCTTATCATCACATCTTCTATCTTTTTTAGAGGCTAAGACATACAGTGCACTAGTTCTGTGAGAACATTGGTGTTTGTAACTTAGAACTTTGTCCATTCACCCAGTTTTCAAAGCGAGCTACAAAAAACAAACAAATGACTTTTAAAAGAAGATTTTTAAGTCTAACAATATTTTTAGATTAAAGACTTGACCATCAGTCTTCATCTTTACCTTGTCTGAACGATATCATTGTTTACCATTTCGTCCAACTCTTTGAGAGTAAGGACTGTTAGACTCTCTTAAAGTTGATCTAGTTTATATGGAATATTTTCATTAACATGAGACCTAGAATCCTCATTCTTGCTTGTTTTTGATGGTTCTTGGCATTAATGAGACAATTAAGAAATGCTCCTTGTCTTTAGTGTTCTTGATTCTCACATCTACTCTGTTTTTGTAAACAAACCTTCCCAGCATCATAGAAGCCACTTGTAATAATGTCAGTGGAGGCCAAATGTCCCATCAGGCTGTATTTAACAGGCAAGTTGGAGTTCAGCAGGCTGATCATGGCCCACTTGCTGAAATTGGTTCTACGCTTCACAGACTGGTTGATTTCCTGAAGTATCTCCAAAGCCCTGAGACACAGAGGAAGACATGCTCTAAAGAATGATCATGCATGTCCCCAAGAATGAACTTACAAACACTGAGCAAAATCATAAGATTAATAAATTGTTCTGTGCCACCATCTTGAAAAACTACAGTTATAACAATCAAGTTGTACTGTGATCAGACAATGGCTTCCTCTTACTGCACCTTAACACATAAATATCTTATATTATCACTGCAGTTGATTGCTTTATATTTATCTCAGTGTTTTACCCAAGTCTACACAGCTTCACTGCACAAGAAGTGTCCCCAGCACAAACATTCACTGCAAAGCATGCATTTTGCAGCAGATCCTTGTCGTTGGAATTTAGCAGAGTGACGAGCGCCTGAAGACCTCCAGCTTTTTCAAGCTATTTGGGAGAAAGAAAAAAGAAAAGGGTAACTTTTCAGGTAATTTTGACACATGATATAAATATAAACATGTCAAATGAGATGGTTTTTAATTATTTCTTACTTGTTTTACATACAGTACTTGTCAAAACCAGTCTGATCCTTTAACTGTTCTACATACTGTTACCTTATAACCACCAATCCTTGATACATACTCATATGTAACACAAAGCGTGGTCATTGTGAAATAAAATGACAATTATACATCTTTGTTAAATTGGATGGGGAGTGAGAGAACAGTAAGTTCTCATTTGAATTTAGTTCTTGACTTTGACTGAAATTCTCTCACATATGAATGTGATTTAATCTAAATAATTTCACTGCAGCTTATGTTTAGGGTCATTGCGCAGTTGAAAAGTGACCTTAGAGCTGAATCTTTACATTTTGATTATCCAAATAAGGCCTGACCAGCTCTGTTATCGCGAATGAAGAAAAGCAGCCTTAAAGGTTGATGCAGTCACTGCAATATCTGGGGATTAGATTTTCAGGGTTATATAATTGGTAGTTTTCCACTATAGGTAGCATTTAATGTGAAGGAAAATCTCTACTTTGTTTTCATGTGAAAGGAATATCTTCTGCTGTTTGGTATTTCTGGAATAAGACTCAGAGCAAACAGCAAAAAGCACTTGATTTCAGCAATGGCTTCCTTCTGGGTACCTATCCACAGAGACTACATGTGTGTCCTTTATGAATTTTGTAATAATAGTTGTCCTATCTACTACATGAACATTGAGTCAGTAAAACACCTCTAGAGTTACGACTGACCCTTTGGCTGTTGGTATGAGTACTTTTTCAAGATAATGTGCTTGGTTGTTAGATCAAAACTCCAGACATTCGGTCATTCTATTTTCTTTCTTAAAGGAATAGTACACCCAAAACATGATTAGCCTTCATTTTCTACTCACCCCCATGCTGAACAACACTCTGGAGTACTTTTTTGATATCTCAAATGCATCTGGAGATCTGGGAGGCTTCTTGCTGTCTGCTGACATTCAAATAATGGAGGTCTGTGGCGCCCGAGGCAGAAAGGTCCATAAAAGTCCACAAAAAACGTGTCAATATTCCTCCATACTGCTCGTCCAATGTATTCCAACTGTCCTGAGTGGGTAGCGTCCATAATTTACTCGAAATGAAGTCATTTAGAATGTTTTTAGAGCATAAACAGTAGTGTATAGGATTTCCTAAAAGCGCGCGCCTGCGAGTTCACAAGCCTACGGAAACCGCGGTAGACCAAACCAGATGAAAGTGCGCATTCAGCGTCTGCTCTTGATAATGCAAGCGTAGAAGAAGAAATGTGCTGTTTACCTGTGCAAAGAAAGAAACAACGAAAGAAAAATGTCTGAGGACTTCAGTGTTGAGGAAGAGCATGAGTTCTTTGCCGAGCTGAATGCGCACTTTCATCTGGTTTGGTCTGCCGCAGTTTCCGTAGGCTCGTGAACTCGCAGGCGCGCGCTTTTAGGAAATCCTATACACTACTGTTTATGCTCTAAAAACATTCTAAATGACTTCGTTTCGAGTAAATTATGGACGCTACCCACTCAGGACACTTGGAATACATTGGACGAGCAGTATGGAGGAATATTGACACGTTTTTTGTGGACTTATATGGACCTTTCTGCCTCGGGCACCATAGACCTCCATTAATTGAATGTCAGCAGACAGCAAGAAGCCTCCCAGATCTCCAGATGCATTTGAGATATCAAAAAAGTACTCCAGAGTGTTGTTCAGCATGGGGGTGAGTAGAAAATGAAGGCTAATCATGTTTTGGGTGTACTATTCCTTTAATATAAAGAAATAGGATCGAAGCTGTGATCATGCGATAGACAAACCTTTTCCCTTGCATCTTTGTCGGAGGCCAGCATTGCCACACACAGTGCAGTGTTTACAAGAGCCTCTGTATCTTTGGACTTTAAGGCTTCAACCAGAGCCTCTATGCCTCCATGAGATAGAATGCTGGACCGGATCATCTCCTGTTCTGCCATGTTACAAAGAGTGGCAGTAGAGTTGGCCACTGTCCTTGCAGAGTTTCCGCTCAGCTGCTGGATGAGGACCTCATGGCCCCCTGCTTCATACACCGCGCTGGAAGATACCACATTAGTAGATGGGGGATACAATGCAAGTGCTGAAATCTAGTGTAATGTAAGAGGCAGTGGGTGTTCACATTCCTAAAGTGCATTATGTATATGTGACATGTCTCTTATTAAGATAGATGGTACAGACATGTAAAGACAGAAAAATAAAGATGAAAGTGACTTATGTAACTACTGTAAAATGAATCCCAAATGATCGCTAGAGGTCTGTGCTGAAAGCACTGAATGTTCCCTCCGGGCATGCACAGTTTGAGTAATTATAGCAACAGTCACACCTGTGAAGCCGGATGACCACTCAGAAGCTATGTAGCCTGATGTCATCCTTGGCTCTGTTCCGACAGAATTTTTGTTTCCAGTTTTAATATATCACCTCATTTTGAATGCTGTTTATTGACAATTGTTTTCAAGAGAGTTCTTAAGACAAATGTAACTTTTAGTAGTAAAAGAAAATACATTTTTGTTTGCAAAGCTGTTTGTTGATACAGTCAAACACTTATCTTAGTTTTACGTTGGAATAAAAGCTTATATAAAAGGCTTATAGTGTTTATGAATCAGCATCATGTTTGTGAGACGTTGCATGTTATGCTACACTATATTGCCAAAAGTATTTGCTCACCCATCCAAATTATTGGAATCAGGTGTTCCAATCACTTCCATGGCCACAGGTGTATAAATTCAAGCACCTAGGCATGCAGACTGTTTTTACAAACATTTGTGAAAGAATGGGTCGCTCTCAGGAGCTCAGTGAATTCCAGCGTGGAACTGTGATAGGATGCCACCTGTGCAACAAATCCAGTCGTGAAATTTCCTCGCTCCTAAATATTCCACAGTCAACTGTCAGCTGTATTATAAGAAAATGGAAGTGTTTGGGAACGACAGCAACTCAGCCACGAAGTGGTAGGCCACGTAAACTGACGGAGCGGGGTCAGCGGATGCTGAAGCGCATAGTGCGAAGAGGTCGCCAACTTTCTGCAGAGTCAATCACTACAGACCTCCAAACTTCATGTGGCCTTCAGATTAGCTCAAGAACAGTGCGCAGAGAGCTTCATGGAATGGGTTTCCATGGTCGAGCAGCTGCATCCAAGCCATACATAACCAAGTGCAATGCAAAGCGTCGGATGCGGTGGTGTAAAGCACGCCGCCACTGGACTCTAGAGCAGTGGAGACGCGTTCTCTGGAGTGACGAATCGCGCTTCTCCATCTGGCAATCTGATGGACGGGTCTGGGTTTGGCGGTTGCCAGGAGAACGGTACTTGTCTGACTGCATTGTGCCAAGTGTAAAGTTTGGTGGAGGGGGGATTATGGTGTGGGGTTGTTTTTCAGGAGCTGGGCTTGGCCCCTTAGTTCCAGTGAAAGGAACTCTGAATGCTTCAGCATACCAAGACATTTTGGACAATTCCATGCTCCCAACTTTGTGGGAACAGTTTGGAGCTGGCCCCTTCCTCTTCCAACATGACTGTGCACCAGTGCACAAAGCAAGGTCCATAAAGACATGGATGACAGAGTCTGGTGTGGATGAACTTGACTGGCCTGCACAGAGTCCTGACCTCAACCCGATAGAACACCTTTGGGATGAATTAGAGCGGAGACTGAGAGCCAGGCCTTCTCGTCCAACATCAGTGTGCGACCTCACAAATGCGCTTCTGGAAGAATGGTCAAAAATTCCCATAAACACACTCCTAAACCTTGTGGACAGCCTTCCCAGAAGAGTTGAAGCTGTTCTAGCTGCAAAGGGTGGACCGACGTCATATTGAACCCTATGGATTAGGAACGGGATGTCACTTAAGCTCATATGTGAGTCAAGGCAGGTGAGCAAATACTTTTGGCAATATAGTGTATGTTCACACCGTAAGCAGCACAGGCAGCTGTTTTACATGCAAAGTCAATGGTTGACCCACATCTTGGCGCAGCAAAAAGTCCCGAAGCTCTCTGAGCAGCTGAAGCAGAGAATGTTGAGCATCTGACGCACGCAATACACTTCAGAAGCAGCTTCTGGAGTTGGAAAACTTTAACTTCAGCTGCTTGACGCGCCACATCAACCAGTCAGAGAAGCTGATCTGGGAGCTCGCAGGGAGACAGACACAGCACTGCTGATGCAGAGTGCTATGATCACTCCCCTGAAACAGTTTATAAACTACTTCTAGCCGCTGTGACCAGTAGCGGAAAATCGTTAAGCGGCGATCCGGCCAGAGGCTGCTGTTGAACGGGATTCCCAGAGACAGAGCACCTCCTGTGTACGAGGGTCTGAGCGGCTCCGACAGCGAAATAACATTTAGGCAGGCTCGTAATCTGGATGAACTGACTGCAAAGGTAAAGTTTTAAGGTGGACTTTCTCACTTAAAAACATACTAAAACTACTTTTTAGCCACTGATCACAGCAAAGATAGTTGTTACAGGCAAAGAAAGGATAGAGTAGCTCCGCCCTATGCGCATCAGACCCACTTTTCTACCACACAGCTACAGTTATACCCGCGTGTCAGAATTAAACTTGTACAAGCATCAAAAATGAAGCAGCACACGCGTGTTTGCTGATCCTGCTGCTTGCGGTGTGAATGTAGCATTAGTTTTTCAAGAACAGAATTGTGGTCTACTAAGAGCCTGAGACAAAATGTGTGCAACCTTGTCCTTGCTTAATGAAATTAATTAAAAGGTTTTAAAGTGTATACAAAATGACAATAAAAGTTGTCTAAGTATAAAAGAAGTTTGTGACTCACAGTGCATTGGGGGTGTTGCTACGTGTCAGTCTTGAGAGAGCCTGGGTCGCTGCCTCTCTTAGCTCCAAGTTCTCACTACTCACCTGTTGCACCACAAGAGGGAGACCACCTGAAACACACCAGCGTCTCTGTTTATTCCACTGCTGTTATGCTCCAGTGACAAAACATCTCTATTTGTCTTGCTTACCCAAGTCTCTGAAGTTGTCTTTGCTGGTTGTGTGTACGCTCATTGCAGCCATAGCCTGACAGGCAGCAGCTCTCACACCGTCGTCAACCACAGACAGAAGCTCTACTAACGTACTCTCTACATCCTTCTCATGGAGAATTTTGTGGCATTCAGCTGTCCACACCATGTCCACAGATGGCCAGGCAAGCATCACCAAAATAAATCAGAAGCTACCATAAATGTGTTATAACTTTCCTTAAACATGCTGCAGATGACATAAATAGAATTGTTTAAAACTGCATTTTTGGTTAATATCCTTACAGCTCAGAGCTGCCTTGCTGAGGCATTTTAAAGCAATGGATTGGATTATAGGTGTGTTGGGCGTCTTCACAAAGTCCATCAGCCTTACAAGGCCCCCGTTGTCATGGATCAGCTGAAGAGTCTTTGGATCATTCAAACAGTTTGCTACAACATGTAAGGCCTCAGCATGTAGGTCGGTAAAATCCTTTTAGAGATATAAAATAAAGAAAAGGCAGGGAATAAACAGTGACACAAGGCACAAACAATAGTTCTGACAACTTCCACATTACTATTTTGGGAGCATCCACAGGATGACTAGATGAAGATACTATTAACAGGGTTCGTACGGGTGCTGGAAATCCTTGAAAATGCTTGAATTTTGACATTGTGTTTTCAAGGTTTGAAAAGTGCTTATATTTTGGATGAAATGCTTGAAAATGCTTGAAATTGTAACTATTTCTTTCGCAAAAAATACCTATCTAACTGAATCGTGTGTTTATTAAATGGAAAAATAAAATGCTGGAGAGCCCGAAAATGAAACCTGCTCACTTATGTATGACTGCGATCTGCCAGTCTATTTCCATGGGTGACTCCGCCCCTATGAAACCACTACTGCACCATGCCGGGAGGTTGTCGTTTCAATTAACGTTGGCTGGAAGATGAAAAATACAAATTAGGGATTAAACGGGGACAAACCCCACGAGTTGCCTCTTTTAAAGTCTGCAAAAAAGATGTGCAGCTTTTCACAATGGGCGAGTCTGCGCTCTCGAGTCACATGAAGGGTAAGTCATAGACTTTTAAGTAAGCCCACTGAAGTAGCCTAGTACATGTTAACATTAGCGCCTATTTGTTTACGCTAGTAACTGCTAGGTAGGAATTCACATGATAACGCGGTAATGTTAGTATTTCAGTGTTTCCCGCAGCACTATCTTGGCGAACTCGCCAAACTCACGGTACCGCCTCGCCAACGTTCCAAAAAAAAAAAAAAACAAGTTTTAATACATTGCCAGGCCAAGACCTTAAAACACCATTGATAACTCTACAGATGATAATACTGAATTGCGACACCCTCTGGTTGGTTATATTACTACGCCATGGCAGAGGAGTAATTTCGTTCGATCATCCGAGGAGACGGGGGGGATTGTGTTGGGGGGACATGTTTGTCGTCTTCATCATCGGTGAACTATATGGTGTACGAACCCTGTATTAACATATTTCCCATACAGATGTGGTCTTAAAAAATAAAGAACTTTTCCAACCCCACAGGTCAATGCCTTTCCCTACACTTCTGTTTTTGTTTTGTTGTTTGCTCGTTTTTCTTTCTGTTTGTTCTTCTTTTGTTTTGTGGCCCCATGAAAAAGAACTGGCCCTTTTGCTGCCCTGTAAATTTCATCTAGAATCACCATTGATCCAGAAGTAGGATGGAATAATTTACAATAATAATTTACATACACGTATAGGATGATTTAAGGGCACTGCTCACAAACTCTCTCATTCATCTGACTAAAATTAAGCTATTTTGCAAAGATGATCTCTAGATATAAAGACATACCCCTAAAACCATTCAGTGAAAAGCAGCCATTACATAAGGTATGGGTTTGGTGAAGGATAAATGAAAATACACGCCCCAACTTTTCTTAGTTGTTGACATACATGTAAAATTTATTTCTTTTATGTGAGAAAAGTGCACTATTTTGTGTTGGTCTGTCTTTTTCTCGTAATATAATACATTGAGGTTTTAAATGATTAAAAGCAGAATATTTTAAGCTGTGTGAATACTTCTCAAAGTACTTTATACTCACCTTATTTTCGAGAAGATTCATGAGCTTCTCTAATCCCTGCTCCTTCCTAAATGTTTGTTGTGCAACCTTATCAACTGTGACACATTCTAGCGTCTTTAAAGCCAAATGCTGGATGACAGGAAAGTCTGATTTAAGCAGCTCCAGAAGAGAGGGGAGGCCACCTAACTCATGGACCGCCTGGAGGCTTTTGTTTTGCTTCATTCACCCAAATCACAAGGGTTACAAGGGGGATGAAAAACATAACAGTTACGTGTTTAGTTGTGTTTTAAATGTCACTGAACTTCAAAATGAAAATGCTTACTGCAGCATAAGTCCTGCAATTTTCTCCAAGCATATGGCTCTGAGTCACCTGAACTAGGTTGAAGATGATCTCTAGTGAGTTCTTTGTAACATCTGGGTCCGGGCTGGTTAGGAGTTTGATTATAGGTGGTATACCATTGTTGTTGTAGATCTGGTCTTTGCAAGTGAAATCCACTGAGAGAGAGGCAAGGCACAGTGTTGCAAACTCATGGACAACCACACCCTCTGGAGAATAGAAGGGCTTTTTGGTGTGTTACTTGTGTTTTTTTACATGTAAGAAAATCATCTATTTATATTTAAATTACGTTTACAAAAATTAAGCAAATATTTGGTAATCATAATAACCTACCTTCAGGTGAGAGCTTTTGTATAATTGTTGGAATGGCATTGAGTTTTTTTAGGGCATTGGTAA
This sequence comes from Cyprinodon diabolis, assembly GCA_030533445.1. Lineage (NCBI taxonomy): Eukaryota > Metazoa > Chordata > Actinopteri > Cyprinodontiformes > Cyprinodontidae > Cyprinodon > Cyprinodon diabolis. The sequence continues at coordinate 7,986,869 of CM060082.1, forward strand.
CTTCACCTTTAAGAATAAAGAACAGGTTTAAAAACACAAGTCATTTACAGGGAAACAATCCTTTAAAACACCTCAAACTTGCTTTTTAAAGTCAGCTAGCTATACAGAAGATTGACAGAAAAAGATAGTTGTTGTCAAAAGCCATAAAAGTTATTTTCACAGCTATCATATGGATAATTAGATAGAACGAACCATTGGTGGCCATAATACCCAGGGCCATTAAGGCATTGCGCCTGATCAGTCCGTTGCTGTGATTAATAAGCCTGCAGAGAGGCTCCAGGGCCCCTATTCCCAGCAGAGAAACGTTCATCTCATCTCCTGACAATAGGGGGAGACAGTGAGCAAGAGAGGTTTAGCAGAACTCTGAATGAGGTAAATATAAATAAACATTATTATGTCAAGATTTCAGAGCATTGTAACATTATTTATACAAAGGAAAAACCTATAAGTAGTATTATCTACCTTTACTGGCAAATATATAGATTGCTTCACATGCTTTTGCCACAATGTCTTCCTCTGGGGAGTCTAACAGCAACACCGTTGTCGCTGGGTTTTTGATCTTAACAGACCAAACTGAGTCAAACTGAGTACCAGGAGAGAAAGACATAATTATGATTAGAACAAAAGCAAACACACATAATATGCAGAAGTAGAGTAATTTGGTGGCACTCTTGCAAAAAAGTGTGAAATTCATTGGCATAAATTAATCCTTACAAACAGAAGCATATTCTTTAACATAACATTTTATCTAAACAGCTATTTATGGTATTCATTTTTTTTTGTTAAACATTTTCAAACCTCCAACCCTGGATATAAATATATTTATTCAGCAAAGAATAAAAATCCAATTAAACAAATTCTGCTGTTGGTAACATCCCTCTTGTGTCAACAGGTGAACACCTAATTTTTCCTTTAAAAAAATTATTGTAAAAGGATTGTTGAACTTTCAGGTCTGATCCTTTCTCTAGATTCTCTCCTGGGTCCCGTCTTAAATATGTTCCAGGTCTACAGGGTGTAACATAAAGACCATGCTGAGAGTTTGCTGTGCTCATTTGACCATAATGGATCATTATGATGTTTCCAGTTTAAAACATACAATTTCTATAGTTCATGATGCCACTGTTAGGTTCATAGAAGAAGAACAGTATGTCCAGAATACCACAGACAGGGGCGGATTTACCATTAGGCTGTTGTTTTACCAGTTGCCTAGGGCCCCAAGTTCCTGGGGGCCCCATAAAACTCTGTTTGCATGTATAGTTAATACAACTATTCCTTATTTGCGCACATTAATTATGTTTTTGATAAAAATCCTTTCGCCAAAATGTGTCTCGGCCCACTCTTCAGTGTCCACCCCATTGGATCAGTCCGTTTGCAGCACATGTCCAGAAAGGTCCAAACAGACATCAGCAAACCATTTGAAAACAAGTGCCTACTGCCAAATCTAGGAACTCTTCTTTGCTACTGGAGACTTTGGCGACAACATATAACAGCACCAAACTCTGCTCTCCAGAGCAAGTAGATTGGTAATCCCGCCTCCTGCTCTCCTCTATCATATCTGCTGTCATGATTCATGCAGCTATTATTTAATAAAAATAAAAAATGGAGAACAGATTAGCAGACCATGGCCATTCTACAGTGAAAAGAAGGACTGGGTTATTTACTTTTGCCATTGTGTTTTTGGAAACACAGGAAGGAGCAATCAGCTGAATGAGCTTAGTGCTTGGAAAAAATCTCTTATTCCTTTTGAGAGAGCATGAAAAGTCAGCTGAGTATAAAACATAAAGACGAAAAAAAAAAGAGAAAAGGGACAAGAAGAGAAGGACAAAATGTAGAAAGCCAAATAATGAATGTTTATTCTATTAAAATTTCTGTATCTGTATAATGAGTCTGTTTTATGAGTTGTGTTCTCAATTCAGAGGGCCCCCTACCTGTCTTTGCCTAGGGCCCCTAATTTCCTAAATCCACCCCTGATCACAGTTGTCTATTTTAGTTACAACTGGGGATAAGGCGCTTTTCTGCATACTTCTATAACAAAACGTAACTGGAGGGTTTCATTGGGGGAAATGCTTTTAAAACATTGTTGCTGGATGTTATCATCCCAATGAATGGCAGTTATTAGAAGTTATCAGTCCCATAGAATGGCTTCAGATTGTTCCCCCTACCTACCAATAGGCTCAGTATGTTGTCATGGAATGAATCTTAATCCTAACCCATGAGGTAATTCCTTTTTCAGCCAAATTTACACCCGTAGTATTAATTCATGTATTTATGTTTTAGACAACGCACAGAATGTCACACAGCCCAAAAACGCATAATATAAAAAAAACAAAAAAAAAAACAAAAAACAAATCAAAGGTAAAATCTTAACGGTAATGGTGAGATAATTTAATACAACTCAATTCACAAAAAAAGCTTACATCCTGCCTTCACAATAAAAGCTTATATCCTGCCTTCACAATAAAAGCTTACATTCTGGTGGGAAACAGTTATATGTGTTAAAAAAATAAATAAAAAAATTAAAAAAAATTTAAAAAGAAGAAAAAGTTGATATTGAACAACCCCTCAAAAATGCTTCATATCCTGTCAGCTGAGCTGTTTTTAAACGCCACATTAAATCAGTGTGACCGAAACATGTGCAGTTCAACCGAATTAAAGCTTTAAAATGCTATTTAAAAAAAAAAGAAAGTAAGCTATTAATAAAGTAGATAAGAAGTATAAAGTTTATAAATAGAAAGTGAAATTTTCCAACAAAAATGAGGAGGCTATTTTATCAAGGATGAGCTGCATATTATTATCAGCCATAAGGAACCTGCTAGAAGGCAGAGGAGGCGCAGCCTGGAGCCATTCTATGGGACTGATAAGCGCTAATAACGGACGTTTAACGGTTCATCCCATCTGAACAGCCTGTTAGCCTTTAATAAACACTGAAGCTGCTAGCTGTGGGTTGTTCAAATGTGAGCTTCTTACCTTCTTCTGGCTCGCAGTCGCACTTTCCATCCTCCTCCTTTCCATGTTGTTTAAGAAGAACGCAGAGCTGACAGATTTTCCAAAAAAAACGAGAAACTATAAACTAACCTGCCGCCGCCTTTCATAAATGGCATTAAAGCCCAACTTTTAGAACAGCTTAGATGTGATAAATGTCAACTAATGCTATAGTCAGAGCAATAAGTCTACCAAACTGGAAGGTAAACACTCTGGAGGAAAAATACAAGTTGACGTTTGGTTGCTAGGCAACCGATGTCACTCTGGAAGCATTACCGTTTAAAAACATATTACCTTACTTTGTGTTGACATTTGATTTGTCTAGTTTTGTTAAGTCGGCAGTAAAATAGAATAAAAATGCAGACTTTATTTCTCTGAGAATTCTTTAAGAAACACATTTCAAAGTGTCTCACATTCAGTCATATTCATTGCTTAGGCACATTTTTGACCAATTTCCCCCAGAACTGCTTTTAAATCATGAGTATGTTTCGCATCCTTGTACACCATGATTTTTTTTCCCTAGTTCTTTTCATTTTTTTATTTTTATTGGATATAGGTGAGTTTATTTTTTGTTGTTGTTGTTGTTCATTATCCATTAGTTCTAGTCTCTGATACCAAATAGGAGTTTGTCTGTGTGTTTAGGACAACGGTCCTGCAAGGTAGACATGTGTCTTGTGCTAAGATTCGTATAAAATATCCCAGGTACATTTGTTTTAGTAGTAACAGAAACATCTGGGTGGCATCTGTAAGAACTGCCAGAAATAAAAAGACTGAACAGGAGGGAACAGATGTTGCTGTCAGTCAGCAAGAAATGTGCACAGCTGCACATGATGAGAACAGTTTTTATCTAAACTCCCAAAACAAAAGATAACCAATGCTTAGATTATTACAGAACTAACTAATTGCCTTCCTAGAAGACAAGATACTGGTTTTCAGTTCAGAAGCTGTGCAATGGGTCATTTTCTCAAATATCCTTGGCTGCCACCTTGTGGGCATGTTTTGTAACTACAGACTCATGAGAATATAAAAAGCAATTCATTTTTGTTTTAGCATTTTATTCTTTGCAAGCTGAGGTTGTACATTTTTACCTTTTAGACAAATAAATTGAAGCCACAATATAAAGTATTTTAAGTTAATAAAAACAATGTAATTGTTTGCAGAGCTTAGTTTTACATGGTACAGTATGGGTGTTTGTTAATCATCCAAAGGAGGATGCGACATTTGGAAAAACTCTAGAGAGACAGCATTGTGTATATGTTAACAGACTAACTGGGGTTATAAGCCTTAAGCAGAGCCGGCTGGAAGTATAAGCGGGCTTTGCAGTTACCGATTCCTCTTTGGTTTGCAGTGTGGACTTAAAATAGTTAAAAGCTCTACATTCATGATCTGAGGTGCGGCTTTTTTTTAACGTTCAGAGAATAACAGTGGTGTCAAAAGTCCACACATTTGTTACCTAAGTAGAAGTATAGATACTGCAGTTTAAAGCTACAGTGTGTAATAATTACAGGGATATACAGTCAGAAATGTAATATATTATACATAACTATGTTGTTTATCATCATCTACGAGCTCAGCCTCTTAACCTTAATATTTGCGTTGCCTTAGAATTCGTTATTTATAATTACATAGGAGCGGGTCTCGCAGCCATGGAGGCAGACATCTTTGCGCTACGGCAGCGCAGAGCCAACAAACTAGCGATTGCGAGATCGCCCATTACGCTCGAAAGTAACTACGGCAAGTTGAGAGAGATGAACTGAGACGGTACTGAACACACAGACTAATGAAATACTATCTGTAAAATTATCTATGTAAACAAACCTCATCACTTGAGAAGGTAGGTGATGCGGACGTCGTGGAAGACATTTTGTCCCGTAACGCTCGCCGTACTGTTGGGGGGAGAAGCGGTGGGGGGGAGATGTTCATGTTGCTGCGGTCTGCAGTCTGGACGTTAGATGTCGCTGAAAATTACACACCGTAGCTTTAAAAACACTCTGGTAAAAGTAGAAGTATCAACTTGACCTCTTTACTCGAGTAAAAGTGAAAAAGTATTTGCTCCAAAAACTACTTAAAGTATAAAGTAGGGGTGGGTATTGGCAAAGAAGTCACGATTCGATTCGAATCACGATGCATCACGATACTTGAAATATTGCGATGCATTGCGATATTTTCACTGAACACTGTACGAAAAAGATACAGCTGACTCAAAGCAACTGAATTCATATATAGCTGTATTTATTGAAATGGCTTTTGGAGGTGTTGCCATGAAAACAAATACTGGACAGAAATATTACTATTACTGGCGTGGACACACTGACAAAAAGATCTTAGGATTCATCAAACTTAAAATAACAAAATGAGGATAATCAGTGCCGTTTACATGGCCTCAGTGGTCCTTTAAACCAATTAAATGAAAACATTCAAATGTATGACATTTCCCCTTTTGCAAATTACATGCATCATATCAATTTCGTTTTTACCTTCTTTGTTTTTAAAGCCACAATGCATCCAAGCATCTGACTTAAAATGTGATGGAGCCGGGGGGCGAATTTTCTCAGTCTCCTCCATATTTTGTTTACAAATGACTCGTCTCAGTATCCCGCGGCCGGACATGCTTGTGACACAAAGCAGCAGGCCTCAACACATCCGCAGCGACATCTGCTGGACTGGAAGTTGTATTCAACTTGGTTTGATTGATGTGCGGCAACCATTAATGTATTTTATTTGTTTATTTTGTTTTTTTAATAATCGATTCTTGCCTTCACGAATCGATGCAGTAGATCACAAAAATTAGAATCACGATTCATCGATTTGACGATTATTTTGCACACCCTTAGTATAAAGTAACCTTTAAAAAATCAGCCAGATGCCACTATATGAACTGAAAGCTCAATTTTTCGACTATTTCTAAAAATGGTCTGAGATAGGGACAAGGATGAGAGAGGTCTTGTTGGTCTCTGTCTCCCGATACGCTCTCGCCTGTGTCCGACCTTTCAGACATTTCAACATGTTTTTCTGAATCCCACATTGTAGCATGGCATAGACAATTCATCAACCAGTAAAGGTCTGAGACATTTTTAATGATCTGTTACTTTAAACAGAATTTAACACTGAAACAAAATGAGGTATTTATGCATTAATGTTATACATAAAATTTTTAAATTGAAAAAAAAAATTGCCAAAAATTGCATCCTGTGCTATCTCAGAGGAGTTGACACTTGTATGACTGTATTCCTATACATCCATCATAGTTAAAGGTCAAGGGTCAGCAAATTCTAATTATGCCTGTAAAACAATAACAGCGTAATTGTCGCTGTCTGATCTGAAGCCTCATTTGGAGCTTCTAAACTGGCTTTTGAAAAACTAGCAGATGTGTATCATAAAAAAAAAACAGAAATACAATTATAGAGCATTCAGTATTATATAAAAAAAACCCGTTTATGTATCTTTCCTTGAAAATATGAAATGTCCCATGCTCCTGAATGCACCATAGCTATCGGACGCTTGCGAATGCATCACACTGGTCTGTGAACGCTGTGCTGTCACGTTGGCATCACTGTTTATTGTTGTGTGTGAAAAACAAGAGACAACAACAAATAAATCAGCCGTTCCTCGGGCAAAATCTTTGGATTTAATGTTGTTCATAACACCCATATATTTTTTAAATGAATCTTCTAAATAACCACAAATGTTTTCCCCACGAGAGGAATATTTAAACGTTTTTATATCATTAATAAAACAAGTAGCTAAATTGGTCATAGTTTAATCCGTTTCCCTCGTTGATGTGTGGTTGTACAGAGCGAGGCGCGCTCCCGCTACTGGGGATGCATGTTCCTGCAGGGATGCACTTTTCCGCATAACACCGGACCGTGACCTCTGCATTAAACCGAAGCCAAAAGTAACGAGTAACGGTTGTTTTAAAAATGTAAGGAATAGAAAGTACTCGTGTGAAAATGTAATAAGTAGAAGTCAGAAGTATGAAGAAAAATAAGTAATGGAGTAAAGTATAGATATCTAAAAAGTGTACTTAAGTACAATAACGAAGTATTTGTACTTCGTTACTTGACACCTCTGGAGAGTAAGGACCCAGAATTCAGCCAGAACAAACAGCTGACGTTTTAAGACAGTTGTGCACCTTTAATAAATAGCATCCTTATTTAAACTTTAAGATGAATGGAAATTAGAGGGGAGAATTGATTCAACCCTTTTGCAAAGTGTGTCCTGATGCAGGGCCTGCAGTTTCTGTTGGGAATGAGCAGAGATAAAGGTCAAGTGTTAATGCATGCAGCAATCTGAAACGCGTGTTTAGTCAGAGTGTCCACATGTCCTCTATTTTCAAATAAAGTTGCATAATACTTCAGTTTATTGTTAACCTCATGGAAGGTAGCCATGTTTGTTTGGAGTTTAGACGGTGTGAAAGTATGTAGAGTCTGTGCATTCTAACCAATGGATAGGCAGAAAGTGTCGCCTTAAAGCCATCCCCTCCTCATTAGTAGAAATGCAAACAGAAATGGAAAAAAGGACAGGCAGAAAAAATGAGTTTGAAGAAATAAAGAGAGTGAAAAATAAAACACACACACAGATATAAATACATTTAACATTCAAGAGTTAAAAAATAAAGTGGAAAATTATGATTATAAATAAATGATTTAATTATTTGATAGAAAAAAAAGCAATTTAAAAAAAATATTTATTTATATATGGTAATTCATTGTTTTATTACTAATTACATCTAATTTTTACACCGGCGTCCTGTCCAGGGTGCATCCTGCCATTTGCTCCTAGACTTCTGAAGATAGGCACCAGTTCTGCAACACCCTGATGGAGGGATAAATTCATGTATTTACTTTATTTTAATTTAATTTAATTTTATGTTCATTTATACGAGTCTAGCCAGGATTGGTGTGTATAAAAACATCTGAAAAGTTAAGCTTGTTTATGATTACTCCACTATTGATTCAAACTTGCCTTTGTGTTTGTGCAAACCTTAAGGATGGAGAAATGTTGAAAGGTTCAAAGAAAAAGAAAGGTTAAAACAAGCATGTTGTTATCACAGTGAGATTCCCCTGAAACTTTGTCTGTAAACTAGTAGCTCTTTCTGGTATTTTTATTTAAGCAAATATAAAGTTATGGTGCAGTAAAACTACTGTAGACCGACTAAGGCTAAGGCTACTCTAATAATTACTTTCTTTTTCAGGAAAAAAAAGTAACTTGACCTTAAACTCTACACCTACATTGTTTTTACATGGTGTAACACATAATCATTGTATCAATATTAATGTTTTGGTAAACATAGTACAAAGAAATCCTTTAAAAAATAAAAGAAAACTTATATTTGAAATTACTCTGCAATAATTAATTTGTGGATACAAATGAGTTGCTCTGTACCTTAAAGGAATCTTTGTTTTTATTTTATTGACAAACCTTAAGCTGCTCCAACAGGATGAAGTTTAATAAGAATATGTTGGTGGTAAAGTATAATTTAATCCTACTCTATCATAATTCTAATGACGACACAGTTCTACGATTCCGAATCTGTTTCCAGAAATGAAGAAATATTTGATGATTATTTTTATTAAATGTTTGTTGGGTTCGTGTCATATTACATTACATTTCCTATTGAATGTTTTATTTCACTATTTCACTTGACTATAAAGTGCCACGTTAGCTCACTATTCACTCAACTCCTCCAAAATGCTCCTCCAGAGGAAGTCTGAGACCAGAGGAAGTCTCCACATTCTCAATTGACCCGTCTGTAAACAGCCTGCTCTGTTTGTGCAGTCTGAATTTAATCATAACCAGACACTGGATGAAGAGTCGTTGCTGGTTTTTCCGTAATTAATCAATCCTCAGTTGGAACTGTTTGCGATGACATCATGAAAACTGTGGACAAATCTGCCCAATTCAATGCTTTCAATGTCTTGGACTCCTTCTTGTAAGCATGAACAAAGCATAGTTGATAATTGTGTTTAAAATAGCTTACAGCTTATTGGTCAAGTTTTGCACACTGTACATCCCTATTGCTCAACATTAACTGCCACCAACCCCCTGCATCCCACAGTTACGCTGTCTTTTATAGATACAGTACCAGCCATTCAAAATGGTCCTTCCCAGTCAGCTGCCAGCCGAACGGCAGCAAAATCCCCTCCAACATCCAGCCAATGGGCATGCATAATTTTTTACTCTGACTCCACCCTTTCACTGAATTACATGGTCTGACCAGGACATAACGCTTCCACAAATAATGACAGAAAGAATATTTTAGATGTTTAAAAAGGAATTGAAGTGGACTAGCCAAGGACCCTTTAAGGAAAGTGGAGAAATTTTAAATGGCTACTACTCTAAACACTGCATTGTTAACAACCACTTTCACTGGACTTCTGATTTTCAGATGGAGAATGGTGATCTATGGTTAAATCTGTGGCTTCAGCAGGCTGGATGTGTTTATAAAGGCTTCAAATAATAACCAAAGCATCTCAGGATTTGGCCAGTTAATGAAAGCTGCTGCTAGGTATGGGGTACCATCTGGTGTTACTGAAGTGTAGAAAACAATGCTGTTTGCCTGATAATGAACATTTACCATGGATTACAAAGGGGAAGTGCAATCTGTGGGAAAAGTCCCCATAACCAGTGGATTGAGGGGCATTTGGGGGGATCTCTGGAGAGGTATAATTAATGCATCCCACCAGCTGTGAGAGCGAGAGAATTATTAACTGTTTTTTGTAAGTATAATATTTGATCTTGAGTCAATACCTTTGCTTGGATTATTGCACATTTGCCCCCTCAAATCCCTGTTCCTGCAGCTATTAATGGACCTGTGAGTGAACAGTTTTGTCCTTGTGCATCAAGCAGAGTTTAGATTGTAGCTGTGTGTAAATGCATTTTTCTTTTTCATAATATTTTTATATTAGTGTGTGTTTATGGACACTTGTTTGTAAGCAACCGGGTTGAGCAGAAAATGTGTTTTTACAACTTATAATAATGTTTCACACAAAAGTACCTAAACAAACTACACAGAAACAGGTTTAATTAGTTTATTAATCAAGTATTATGTAGATAATACTGTATATAATAAAGCAAATTTTGTTCCCGTAACGATATTCGGCTTACAGGTTAAATCTGATTCAAATGACTCCAAAGTTTTTGACCTGATCTAAATGATTATCATCAGAGTGGGAAGGTTTCCTCTCAAAGCATTTCTGGTGAGAAACCCAGACAGAACTCTAAACCTCAGTACTGTCCTAATTTAGCTTGTTCAGTTTCTGTATGTTAGTTTGTTTGGCTTGTGAAGATGCAGACTGAGTTGTCTCCTGTTGCTGCACCTCCTTCCCACCTTATCCTGGTTGATCAGAGCTCTCTTTGAAAACCGGAGCCAGGACTGAATAGTCTTATCTGACCAGATCCAGAAACCAGATGTTATCCCCACCATTAAGGTCATCAGATACTTGATTAAGAATACTGTGAAGCTTGGCGATGCAGGAGGTGTATTTTTGGCTGGGCAGGACAGAGAAAAATGACGGCAGGTCTGCAATCGCCAGGTGGCCTCCCATCGGGGACGAGATGCCTGCTCATATACCAGACAGGCGATGGTGGCTGCATTAGACAGCGTGTAGAGCAAACTGAAGACACCGGTCCGAACCATAAGCTTCTCCAGTTTATTGGTGTTGGTACCATTATGTTTCATGATGGATCGGACCCGAAACAACGACAGGAAGCCGGTCAGCAGGAGGGAGTCGCCGATGAGGAGGTAGATGAAGAGCGGAGCCAGGATGAAGCCTCGCAGCCCTTCCACACTGTAGATTCCCACAGAGCAGACACCGCTGAGCAGATCGCCCTCCACCTGCTCCATGGCCAGCACGCTGATGGTCTTCAGCGCTGGAAGCACCCAGGCTGCCAGGTGAAAGTAATGAGAGTTGGCTTCGATGGCCTCATGGCCCCACTTCATCCCAGCAGATAGGAACCAGCTGAAGGACAGGACGAGCCACCACATGGAGCTGGACATGCTGAAGAAATAGGCGACAATGAAGAGCAGAGTGCAGACGTCCTGCTCCGTACCTTGGACCACCATCCTGTAGCCGTCCTTCTTGAACCTGTCCACACACACCGCCTTGTCCCCCAGCAGGAAGCCGGCGCTGTAGGCCATCCCTACCATGAAGTAGCAGCCAGACAGGAAGATGATGGGTCTTTCTGGGTAGAGGAACCTCCCTCTGTCCAGTAAATAGGTCAGTGTGGTGAAGAGAGTGCTGAGGCAGCACAAAATGGACCAGGTTCCAACCCAGAGCCGGCTGAACTTTACCTGCTGCTCACTGAAGTACATTAGTCCACCTGGTTTGGACGGCTCACAGGGGACACCACAGTTCTTGGCCCCAAGGAAGTAGTACCCGAGGTAGGGGGGCACCTGAAGCTGCACGGGGCAGGAGAATGGACGGTCGCTCCAAATAAGGGGAGGGACTGTGGCCGGGATTAGCTCGGAGGCAGAGCCTTCAGCATCACTCGTGTTCTGACCCACACAGATCTCTCCAGCTCCAAGGAGAGGGAAGTTCTGGCAGCGCAGCCTGTCGGGCCACTGGAAGCCAAACTTGTTCATGAGCTCCTCACAGCCCTGCCGAGCCTGCTCACATAGAGACCTGCAGGGCGGGATGGCCCGCTCCAGCACTGTACACACCGGGGCATACATGGTGCACAGGAAGAACTGCAGCTCTGCAGAGCACTGGATTTGGACCAGTGGGTAAAACTGGTGGACCTCCAGGCCGGCTTCTTCCTGGTTGGAGTGACCCAGCAGGTTGGGCATGATGGTCTGGTTGTAGGCGATGTCTGTGCAGAAGGGAATGGAGATGGGCTGGCAGGAGCCTCGCCCTGGAACCAAACTCCCATCCTCGTACTGAGCTGTTCCAGGAAGGATGAGGAGCATCACGCTGAAGGTGGTTCCCCAGAGCCAACTGCAGATTCTCATCTCAGGTGTGTCCCAATATTGAGAGAGAGGAGAGAGAAGGAGAAGCATTCAGAAATATGCAGCTCTCTATCAATAGTTTAAGAAACTTTTAATCTGAGATCTTCCTCCAGAGAAGATCTCTGTCCTCCCTGGTCCAAATGCAGAAACAGACGACTCCAAATTCCAGGGGAAAGTTAGAAGAAGAACAACCAAAGGAACTTCAAATAGTTGATTTTCTGATTTCCTTCCCTGCTTTTGTTGAATGACAGAATTCAACACCAAAATCAATATTTCTTCTCCTGCTCCTGTTTCCAAAGGTCTGTCCTTTACTCTCATCCAATCAGAGAGCTTGTAGAAGTCTGTCTCCTTTCTAATTGGCCCATGGGTAATATGGAGGCAAGACATTGCAAAATGGAAATATCCTGCAGTTTCCTGCTAAATGCTCCACTTCTTCAAAACCTGTGAGAAAAAACAGACTTTTGTTTCACTGAGCTTGTGTCAAAGCCCTCTATGTCTTCAGAGGTGTCATAAAGTAATTATTACTGATGTTTTTCTGTTTAAAATAAATAAATTCTCAATGAATCAGAAATAAAAAAAATTGAAAAACACTTTAAAGGAAATAAATTATTTTTAGAAATCCTGAAGAGAGGAGAAAATTCTGCATTTTAATGAATTTTAAAAAATAAAATAGAATACTATAATTCTGATTATTCCCATCTCAGCCATATTAACCACCACTAATGTGAAAAGATACACCATAAATTCAAAAATAAAGTCTTTCCAAGCTTTTCTAAAATTAATTAGCAGATGTTTTAACTGAGAAGGTAAATTAAAGAGATAAAAGATAAACTTCTCTTTGGTCCAGTATGTTCAGACTGAAATCCTTCTGTTGTTTATCTGTCTGTAGAAAATGTTCACATTTTTCTTTTTCTAAGCATGTTTTTATTTCAATTCTATCTTTGCATCTATATATAATAGGATAAATGATGAATTATTTGAACATTGACAATATATATACTTTTAATCATTAAATGTCTGAGCATTTCAGAAAAACAGCTATTTTAAATAAAATACATCAATAATATATAGGTATATATAAAGACAGAGTGATAAAAATAAGTTAAAAATTTATATTTTATTGAAATTCTTTTCTATTTTAATTTTGTTTTTGCTTTTTAAAAGAAAAAAAAGCTGGCTATTTACAGAGAATTGATTGTTTGGATCACTCTGAGCACTTTTACACATCTGGGTCTCCTTCAAATTTGGTCGATTTTAACATTAAAATCAATCTGAAAATCTGGATTTAACATAAACTCAATTCCTTGTAGATTTTCAGGAACTTTTTATTTAAAGTTTGACTAAACAAGCAAAAAACATACAGAAAAAAATACCAGTTGTTTATGAAAAATCATCATCTCATGTTAGCGTCCTCCATTCTATTAAAAACTGTTGATGTATTAATAACTCAATCTGTGCGTTTTCTGGGCAGAAAGATTGAAAAGAAGGAACAGATTTAAATACATTTAAATATGCACCAAACTTTTTGGGTTTCTTTCATCTCAGCGATCAATCAAACATCAGTAGATTTGATTTTCTGTCAGTCACAAGGATCTAAGCGCTGTGCTGTCAGACTGAAAATTATAAATTTATGATGCATAAACTGTTCAAAACAAAAGAACAAAAAAACTTTTGAAACTTATGTTTGTTTGCAGAAATATGATTATTTAATTCCTTTGATGAAGGAAAATCACAAGGAAAGAGAAAACTGATTAATTACTAAATCAATTGACAGAAAAAGCTTCAAACAAAAGTTTGAAGATGTGAAGGATTGTGATACTATGACTCCAGAGAGAGGAAAGAATACCACAGTACATCAAATTAACCACATTACAGACTTCCTTAACATCAGAGTCTAAAATATTCGACTTCTATAGTTATAACGGTTATAGTACTTTCAGATAGCTTTTAGGATGACCTGATAATAAAGAGTTATGTTGGATGTCCATCTATTCTGAGTATCCACAAAATCCACCTTGAATTTAACCCTTTGATTGTTTGTAGGTCCGACCTATTAAATATGGACACACTTGAAGTCACATCCGCCAAACATTGTTGGAACTTCTGACCCAAAGTAAATTAAGAAAAACAGGGTTCAGGAGTCAAATAAAAAGCATTTTCTATGACATTTCCAATTACACTTATAGTAATTAAGTAAGACCTGACTGGGTTAATTAGGATTTATATTATAATATAGGTATCATAATTATAGCAATACTTAGGTCTATCTTTTATTTGAGTTTTCACAGGATTAGTTTTTTTGACAGTAGGCTGACAGGAAAGAGGATGTGTAAGAGGGCGTCAAAAGACCACAGGTTGGACTCGAACCTGGGTTTTGGATCCGTAATGACTAAGGCCTCTGCAGATGAGTCGTGCGAGCTAACCACTGCACCACAGAAGCACATCCAGCCTCTCTGACAAACTAGTAAAGCACAAATGTGAAGAGATTTCATCCAAGCACTAAGCCCTGAGGCACTTGTAGAGGAATTATGTGAACAAAGAATTTACTAAGATAACAGAAAGACATATAAAAGAACTAGATCAATATTATTCATGAATGTGCTCATGAATCAAAAGACCAGTGCAGTCTGTCATTAAGTATTTTAAATAAATTCACCTGAAAAACAGACTTTGGGAGACTTAAATCTTCTGCTCGTTCACATAAACTTCACAAAATGCTCTATAAGACAAACCAGGGATCACAACGCTCCAACAACTGGTGCTTTTTCTGTTGTTTCTTAAAGATTCGTCTTCTTTGTGTCTCACAAACTTTAAAAGAAACTCAACAATGTAAAAACTCCTGTCAGTTAGTGAGCGTCTGTAAGGAGCTTTGATAAACTTCTTTATTCATGAGGCCTTTCAGAGACAAACAAGATGATTAAACTGCTGCATGCTAATGAATGCTAACAAGTAGCACAACACCAGAGGGAGTCGTTACATTTCCATCAACAACAGAACAGATTTACATGCAGGAACCAGCAGCAGACAGAGATGTGGAACATCTATCAGCATTTTGTCTGACAGGGATTGTTTCCCCCTCAGCTTGTCTGGTCAGGCCGATGGGCTGATTGAACAGTTTGACCTGCAGAACCAGTCTGTGGGCAGCAGAAGTGGTGTCAGCATCATTTGGGGATTTAGAGCTTTAAATAAACTATTGTATCTCCACGTCAGTATAAGAAACATGCAGAGCTGCATAGTAACTAATTACATTGACTTGAGTAACTTACAAAGAAATGTACTTTTAGGAGTACTTGTACTGTTCTTTACTTTTTACCCAAGGGATATTCTTATGAGAGCATTGCTGCTCTTATTTACTCACTGCGAGTAACTGGAGCTATTGGAGTTCAGCTGAGCATTCAGTAAGTATATACATAAATAAAGTATTTATTGCCTTCTGAAAAGATTGGTTTTATAAGTTTATGTTGAAAAAAAAATACTTTGCAATCATGTTATTCATTCATTTATGTATTTAAACCTTATTTTATACCTGTAAATATCCAAATTTTCACATAACTGGCTGTTTGATCACAGAATTATAAACATGAAATCAGATGTTAAGATGCCAACTTTTTAACCAGTACATTTGATAACAGATGTACTGGTTAAAAAGTTACCTCACTATATAGGTAGCCATTTAACCAAGTACTTGGTTCATATCTTGGATCACTACTTTTACTTGAGGAAAAAAATGTTAATGAAGTGCCAGGCTTAGACTGGTAATCTGTGATACCCGGTGGGCTGGTCCTAATTTAAGCGTTCTAATGTGAATTAGCAATGCAAAAATAATCCATTGCCTGCTGACAGTGCTGTCCGGGTGTGTTAAACTGTGTGGATTAAAGTGGAATCTGGAATAAATTGCACCTTGCAAAAAGTCCCGTGATCAAGACAGCGTCAGGGTAGGCCGTTTGGTTTTTAATTTTGCCCACCACGACATGTTGACTTTGGCTCACAGGTTTTGCTTAAGTAGGTTCGCTAAACTGGGTTCTGCTCATTTGCGCTAAAAGGTGGGGTTCATTGTACTATGTTGACTTTTTATAGTTATATTCCTCTAAAAAAAATGTATACTTAAAACTGTGTGTCCGTGCTCATCATGTTTTGCTTTTTTCTTGATGAAGAGTGTAAAATATCACTGTAAACGGTATTTCAGTGCAAGATGGAAGAGTCATGTGATGCTTGTAACCTAGTGTGAAGGCTTTGGAAGGCATTCTATTAAAAAAAAATTCACCACCTAACCACTACTACTCTTAATAGTAGTAGTATCAGTAGGACTACTGGTTTCGTTGATTTGGGTCTGTTGAATGATGGAACCATGGTGTTTACAGTATTCCATTTTATTGCCCACATGCCACCTAGACTTGCAGTGAATGCTTACACACTGCAGAGCTTTCATGGATTAATTCTTGAAGAACTGCCTGTCTGCCTCTATATTGTATTGGTTTATGTATCGTTTTTCACATTTGAGATGCACACGTTTGACTGTGCTTCTATTTTTTTTTCCAGGGGGGGGGTCCATAAGTGGGCCAGTGTGGATGGAAAAGTGCCAGGGCCGAAAATCGTTCCCAGTCCAAGCCTGTGTAGTGCAAATCTTACATGAGTAATAATTTGCGTACTCTACCCACCTCTGCAAACCTTAAACCCAAGAACACATTCGTTTGTAGCAGTACTTCTTTAACTATACTGAAATATGATAAAGTCATCTGAGGGACCTGTTCTTTCAGTTCAATCTGCATGTTTTCTGTCATTACAAGGCTTTGTGGGGCTACTCTATAAAGCCAGGAACTCACCGTAATCCACACATTTTGAATTGAAAAAATCGTCTTGGAAGGGAAACGAAAGTTCTTCAAACTTGGGAAAACAAAGTCCAGTGGTTTGTTTTTGAACTTATTTGACAATTATTGGTCCTCCTAATTGTCAATCCTTTTGGTGATATGTTTATGTAAGGCCGTCCTACGTGCTCATCCCCTCTTTTTTTCTCTGCCTGTGCACTTTCAAGCATAAATCTGTGGTGAGCTTTGATTTCAGCCAGTCATTGAAGGTCACCTTTCTCACTGCAGTTCTTTGAAAATCGCCAAGGGTGGTGGAAGAGTTATGTGACTAAAGGGAAGCAAAAAGTAGTAATCATCTGTCCGAACGGTCAGTTAACTGACCTCGATATTAAGTCCACTATATCGCCCCCGCTCTATATGCTGATTGAGGGATTAGGGGTAAGGGCAGAAGTTTGGACACAGTAAGCTTGTATAAGCTATGCGAACAGCAACTTTTAAACAGAGCATTTACAAGAAAAAAAGGGCTTATGCATGCCCTAATGGCATCAGGCACAGGGTTGTGCATGAACACTGAAGAGGGCAGATCTTCTCAAAAATTCTCCACTATACCTGTAAGTTTTAATGAATGTAAAAGAAGAGGGGGAATAAATAGGATTCTGTTAAGCTGCATCACAGTAAGCAAAAATAAATCCAAAATTGAAAATGAAGCCCTTTTCTGAAGCTGTGCTGAAATAAACAGTTTGGATCAGTAACTCTAATTACCATATTTTCTACACTATAAGAGGCACCGGAATACAAGACACACATTCAATGAATTGTTTATTAAAATTTTCTTTTCATATATATAAGGTGCACTGCGCTATATGGCGCATACAATAGAAGCTACAATAGTGTCTGGGGTTGCGTTATATATCCACTAGATGCAGCTTAAGTAAGTCAAACTTTATTAATATATTATTTACAATATGACCAACCTTCTTCAGCGGTAAAAAACCCCCAAAAGAAACACATACATCTCAATTTATCCGTTCATTTCTCCTCAACAATTACCTCAAATTCTACTTCTTCCGTGTCCGAATTGAAAAGTTGGGCTAATACGTGATCCAACATGCCTGGCCCCGTCTCGTCAAAGTTATCATCTTTGAGTCAATGTCACTGCTGTTGTCTGGCAGTTCAGTGACAAATCCTGCCTTACTGAAAGCTTGGACCACAGTTGAGACTAATATATCAGCCCAGGTTGATCCATTGGCAGATAGTGGCGAATCTCGTTAGGCGCTGTCTCACCGTCTTCTGTCACCCACTGCTCCCACACAATTCGCAGTCTAGCTTTGAATGCCCTGTTGACACCAATATCTAGTGGCTGGAGTTGTTTTATCAATCCACCCAGAATAATGGCAAGCAGTGGACTTGACTTATTTTTTGACACCATCTGTGATATGGGAGCAGACCGAGTCGTAGATCGATAGGGACCGAGCTGTGCAAAAGAAGCCATGCTGTCTCCTGACGTAAATTTCTGGTTACCACTCACTCATCTTCTCTTCATCCATCCATCCCTTCCAGTTAGCTTTGATGACGACGCCGGCAGGAACGTTTGCTTTTGGCAAGGCCTTCCTCCTGAAAATAACCATGGGTGGAAGTTTCTGGCCATTACCCTGGCAGGCCAGAACTACTGTGAAGGATGACTTCTCATTCCCTGTGGTGCAAACATTCACCGTACGTTTGCTCCCGTTTTATCCACATTGCGGTTCACAGGAGCATCGATGGTGAGTGGAACCTCATTCATGTTGATGATGTGCTCTGGCTGGATCTTTTTTTCTCTGATCTTATTTTTATGCGCAGAAAGAGGCCAGCTTTTCTTGGTAGTCTTTCGGCAGTTGCTGCGAAACAGTAGTTTGTGTGCGGATGGAGAGGTTACGTCCTTTCATAAACTGAAAGCATCAAGAAGGAAAGTCATTGATGATGAGTTCACGTGTTCCATTGTTGCCTTCATTTGAATAGTGACTGTTGAGACACTTCTACTTGCTGCTCTCTCTGAATGAGACATTGGAAGATTGTTGATGAGAACAACCCGTTGGCTTTCAAAACCATGTCTGTGCCTATTGGCCAACGCTCTGACCAATGAGCACAACTGACTGTGACGTAGTAAGTGCAACAGAAAGCTGATGGGGGAGAGTAAACAAACAGCCTGTTGGTAAAACGGCGAATATGTCCTTCTTAAAAATTAATGAGCGTATAGCCTCTTTCTGCTCACGTTTTAACGAAAACCCCGAAGTCTAATCCTTCCAGAACTGATTCTAAAGCCGAGTCAAACAAGAACTGTTCAATAGTTGTTGCTATCTTCCTTGTTGTGTTTTCTCCAGCGTTGTGCAGCTTTGTCGTCATGGCCTCAAAACACCGCCCGCTTTGCATCCAGAAATTAGACTAGAAAATATTTTGGAAGCTGGCGGATGGGGCTAGTTTACTAGGCAACAATTCCGCATGATTGCCTCATTAATGTTTAAATCTGGAGCTGCTGCTCTATTCCAATGTTTTTCTGCGTTACTGATAGCATTGATTATAAACTCTGCGTCCTACGTGTGTCTCTTGAAAGGAGCCATTATGGAGTCCTAACAGACATGAATGTAAATGAAAATTTCTGATTTTTGCAGTCATATATACCAGTATGCACCTTGTGCTACTTCATCTACAGGAGAAAATGGAGTCGGCCGCAGCTCCCTGTAGTTGCGAGACCTGTTGAAGCATAATATTGATCCATACATAGAGGGCAAGCACACTAACAGTTTTGGAGAAAATATAAGACTTTTAGGTGCGCATTACAGTGTGCAAAATACGGTACTTTTTTTACACTTGGACATTCTTCAAAGTTGATTAATTTCATCATCAACGTTAATGTAAAATGTTTGAGATGCCATTAGTATTATAAAAAAAGTCCTCAACTCCTAACTGTTGAGGTGCAAAAAAATTCTTCACAGCATTCTCACTTATAAATTACTCAATTATTTCAATGCATTTTATCAAGGATCAGTGCTAGATTTTATTTTCAATAACACACAAGGATCTAATTAGAGATGTTATATTTAGTGCACATTTTAAATAAATGGGATCTTTTCACAGATTAAAACATCACAAAATGCTTCATGGTGTATTATGAAATAGGGACCCATGATATTATCAGATTGCTATCAGTATCGGATCATATTAGCTTTGAAGCTAACTAGCGGATATCAACAATCCCAGTAATATAATGTACTGGTATATTAGGCACTATTTTGTAAATAAAATGTCAGCATTATGCCTCCAGCACCAGCAGGTCATATTTTCCATGACTTTGTCATAGAAGACATACAGGAGTAACAATGTTGGCGGTGTCGACGTTTTTTAAACGTTTCGTAAACAGACAGCTGAAAGCTGTTTGCAGGAGGGAGAAAATGCTCTAGTGTCTGAACTGTCAGTGGGAGATTCTTTGTTAACCGGTGGTAGAGAGACCATTACTTTACTTTATTTCATGTTTAGGAGCAGAAGCTGGTTACCTTTGTTAATCACCAACTTTGCTTTCTCCCTTTTTATGCATTATTTACTGATACTCAGAAATAGTTCAGTTTCTGATTTTGTGACTGTGTTTTAGTGTTAAATATATGCACTTATTTTCATTCATTCACTAAATATATGTAACTTTTTATGTCTAGGATCAAATTAGTTGTGTGAATTAATGTATACCACATACATTTCTATCTAGTAATTCTATAAATTAGATAAATAATTTCAATAGAATTGATGTTCTATACATTTTCCATTTATAATGAATTTTATTATTTCTCTCTTTCAGGTCCAGCTTTTTATGCATTTTGGTTCGTTCCATCATTTCAACATAAATCCCTCCATAAATATTTCCTATAATATCTGAGGATTGATTTGTTTATCAAAAACTCTGTTGTTCAATCGAGTCGGTCTGCTTGCTTGGATGAGCTTCTCTCAATCAGATTATTTATTTTTGCAGTTGACCTAATTATCTTGAAATAACATTTGGCAAAAACTGAGACTGAAATTAGATTTATTTAAGTTTAAGAAACTATCTAGAGTAAAATAAAACTTAGAACTAAGTTAATTTCAGGTAATGTTATACAGATTGATTACTATAGTTCTTTCTTAACCTTATTTAAAACTTTAAATGTTCATTTCTTTCATCAAATCTGACACATTACTTGTATTTTAAACAAGAAAAAAAAACAAATGAAAAAGTAGAACCTTTTTTAGTAGCTTTTATTGTTTTAACACAGATGCCTCAGTTTAATATAAACACATAAAACGCTTTAATAGTAAAGTTATTTTAAACACATTTAATATAAAATGTTTAGAAGATTCTCTTTTTTGCACAGAGCAAAAACACAGCAAAACATGAACCTCCAACAGGTTATTAAACAGCATTTTAAAGCTTTACTTGGGGTATTATAAATACCAAACATTCCTGTTTATAAAACAGAGGAGATAAAAAGTTCCCAGATAAACAATCTTCCCATTAATCTGCATTACCCTTCAGGGAAACATAAAGAGAAGCTTAAAAACAATTTCTCTCATTTTCTTCAGCAGTTTTAGCTCCAGGCTGTAGAGCTTAGTTTCTTAGTTTCTCTCTTCCAGGATCCGTTCAACCTTCCTCCTCTTTTCACTGCAAAGATCAGCAGAGCTTTGATCAATAACTGGATGCAAAAGAGCAGAAAATGACACCCAGAGAAGGAATGTTTTATTGACTTACTCTACACACTTCATTGCTCTCAAGGTCCAAGCTTGCAAAGGGTCAGCACACACGAACCTGCCGCCGAGGTGGAAGCTGTAACACAGAGAGGAACAAGCACATGAATGAGCCGTCACTGCCTACAGCTGCTGTGGAAAACCTGCTCAGTGTCTCTGCTGGATGTTTAACCAGCTTTAACTCATCACCCATTAGATTTGGTCAGTAATTACCTTTCATTAGAAGCTGTTTTAACTTTAAGGACGGCTTCTCTAACCTGCTCTGTTTGCTGCAGTGTGTTTAAAATGGTAAATGGTCTGTACTTCTATAGCACCTTAACTGCAGAGAAAAGCAGCTGTTGCCTAGTTTCTGTCTTTAACAGAGCTGCAGCACTGAAAGGTTCATGGATTTCTACTATTTGATTCCTGACTCACATGATGGCACTGATGTCACAGGAGCCATTGATGGTCTGAATGTTGTAGCCCGTCAGCGCCTTGCAGGGGATCTTCCCCCTGGTGTATCTCATGCAGCAGCTCGCTGTGAACAAGCACAAAACATCTGTCAATGATCCACATCTTTACATCCCACCTAAAAACAACACTTCAACCCTGACTTCAACACAGACACATTAGAGATGTTCCAGATCTCTCTCCCTTACCGGACTCAGAGCCGCAGATGAAGCTGGCAACAATGAGGAGGGAGCAGAGAGCTGCAGAGAGGCATGCTCGTCTGTTTGCCATTCTCACTCGACCGGTGTTCTCACTTTGACTGGAGAGAAGCTGAAGAGGTGTGACAGGTTTGAAGGAGTTCACTGACTGCTACAGCATGAGCTGAGCTCCCTCCTTAAATACAGGCCATGAAGCAATGATATGGGACTTCCCAGGGGGATGGATGAAGAGGGGCCATGAGCTGCTGTTCATTATTAACCAGGAGATAATCTCAGCCTTCAGATGTCAGGTTGAGCAGAAATATTCCTTTATTTATTCAACATTCCATCACATGTTGGCATCACCTTGATAGCTTTGCACCTTCTAAGTTTTCCTCATCGGATTAAAGTTTGGGAATTTTCTGACCGGGCCGTTCATATAACCACTCGTCAGAAGATTTAAGTTAAATATTAACTTTAAACCTGAATCTACTAGAGGAACAGACAACAACTCACTTAACTCAGCTAGTTCCACCATTTTAATAGAAATTACATTTTAGAAATCTTATAAATCTCATCTATGATGGCGACTGCAGAACATTATTGCAATTCTAACCCAGAGATAATCAGTTGTAACTGCATGGCGTTTGGTCCAGTCTAAAGATCTGTGTGTAAAATCAAATCAGAAAATGTCTTCATGATCTTTTAACATTCCAGGAAAAGCTTTAATGTGTTGGTACAATGTGAGGCTGATTTTGTTTTTATTGCTACTGTGCTGCAGAGCAACTACTCTGTTTGGGATAATACAGTTTTGTACTTTTACAGATCCCTGGACTGATCCATGGACCGGACCAGCAACTCACTCTGAATGGAACCAAACCATGACAAAACACAAAAAAAAGTGTGGGAACATTTCCTTTTATGCATCATTAGTAAAGTGACATGTTGGTAAATGGAAAGCAGGTCAGGTATTTATTACTGTGAGCAAATATACAGTCTCCTCCCATCAAGGATCTATATTTAGACCATGACCAGCTAAACATGTTTAAAATAGTAACTCATAAGATCTAAGGTCAAATGAGGTCATGTGTGTTCATGGTGGGGGGGTTACTTCCTTAGTGGTGACAAAACTATAGGCCATAAAAAATCAGATTGCTTCATGCAAACAGCTGAGGTTGCATTTCCTGCACAGGTACAGAGTTATACTTTGAAAGCATTTTCTAGTAATTTTGGATCTTAACATGAATCAAATGTTTGACTTTAGATTAATCTCTTAATACAGTTCTAAAACTGTGAAATTCAGACATTTCAAGGAAATTTAAAAACTTCAAATGATTTAGATATAAAATACCTAAATACAACTATGAAAACAATTTACACCTCGCTCCATTCATGTTACCCCGCATTTCCAATTTAATTATTGATTCATTTTACTAGACTACATTAAAAAATGTCACTTTGCATCCCATTGCAAATGAGATAATAGCATATAATATATGCATACGATCCATTTTCAAAAACAGGCTCTTACACTGGAAAACGATCTAGAAAGAAAGAAAAATGAGGGGCCATGAGCTGCTGTTCATTATTAACCAGGAAATAATCAGTGACAGCCTTGAGATGTCAGGTTGAGGGAAATAATCCTTTATTTATACAACATTCCAACCCTTCCAGTGATTCTGATTAACTTTTGGTATTTCTTTTTTTTTTTACTTCATCTTTGAAATTGGTTTAAAGTTTAGGAATTTTCTTACTGGGCGTTCTACTAAAATTCAACATATCTTTTTGTCTTTGGTAGTTCAGCAAGACTCAGAAATAGCTGTGTCAGCAAATCCAGAGACAGTCAGACTCACAGACATGCATAACTTTAGCTGTTAATGACATATGGGACAAATTTTCTAAATTAGATTTTGCTGCTTGTGAAGGAGGATAATCACTGATGCAGTTTAAAGGGAAGCCATACATGGATGGATTGATGGATCGAAGTGAAGTTTTTTCCATAGTAGGGATGCATGATATATTGATGTTGGCATTGGGTATCGGCTGTTATTCGTCTTTTTTTTTTTACATTAATGTTTTTGAGCCCTTTATAAATAATACACTAAAGGCAGGCATCTGTCTATAAATATAAGTGTATTGTGGTACTATTGTGTTCTCAATAACAGGAAAGAATTTAATAAATATATGTTTGAGCTCATTTTTGGAAAATATAAACCTTTTGAAAGTGTTCAGGTTGAGCGCTGTGGGTCCATCAGCCACTATCTTTAGAGCGTCCCCACCAACTTTCATCACAAAGATACACCCTTATTTTAAAGTGTGAGTTTTTAAAATTTTTATTTTGTTTTTCACTGCAGCGGCCCTCATTGACCTTGCAAAATGCATCTTGGTCATACGAGCTGACATTGTAATCTCTTCAAAAAGTTCTGGATGAGTTCCTCTGACTACTCTTCCAATAGACCCATCCCACAACACAAGGTCTCCCACAACTTTGATTCTTTGAGTCGGTTGACCTTCTCAGTAACTGATGAGAAGGCTTGGAGCTGCTTTGCCATCACATGCTTGTCAATATCTGCGATGTTGTCAAGGCCATAACAAACCATTTGGCTTCAAGGCAGCTTTGGCTGTTTTAACTTTAATCTTCAGGAGGTAACGCTTTGTTTCAACATAAACCTTCATTCCTCCAACACCATGGATGGAAGTGTAATATCCTCACTTCTGAGGCTCAGTCTATTTACAGCTTTGTGGGTTATGTAGTTTGTGTCTGAAGCCGGATCGAGCAAAGTCCCAATTTTTAGCCCAACATTAGCTGGAAATTCAAGGATCATCATTAACACTGGAAGTTCCTGCAGCCCACTATCTAGTAAGAGGTTTAGTTGGTTTGTTACAGTGTTTAGAGCTCTGGATGCAGAAAACACATCTCTACAGTGCTTTACTAATTCAAATGACAGTTTCTTGAGGAATTCCTCCTGATCTTTTTCCAGCACCCTTATTTTCATCTGAACCAAGTTAGCTCCTCCTTTGAGCTGCATTGCCTTTCTTTCCTTCAGCATTTGGACACAGATTGTAAAGATGCTCAGGATCAGGAAATTCCAGACATTTCCTGCATGGTCCCAGCTTTCTCACAGCTGCTTTTCTCTCAGCAACTGTTAATGTCCGGAACTGCTTACAAAACTAAAGTCTCTTTCTGTGCTTTGTATCACCGCAGACCATGCAGCCTGTAGACTCACTGCTTGCTTTGACGGTCTTGGTTCTGGCAAGCCTTGGTTCCATTCTGGTTTTTCTCCTGCTTGGCTCCTCCTCTCTCAAATAAACAGCTGCTCATACAAGTACCACTACACATGCTTTCTTGTTCTTTTAGAAAAGCCAAGAGGTTGTCAAGAGTGCTCTCCGGTGCCATATAATTTCTTTTGTCTGCTGCGTGAACGAGCCACTGCTTTTTGAGGATCTCCAGAAGCTGGCTCTCTATTGACTTTGTTGTTAAGCAGATTTTTAATAGCGCCGGTATCACCAAGATCACTCATGTCCTTTAGGGCTTTCTCCACGACCTGGATTAGTTCTACTATCCTTCTTGGCTGGTTACCCTTGACAGCCGGAATACTTTGCAACTCTTCCACTATTTCAATGGCAATGACAGTGTGGTTCCCATATCGGTTCTCAAGGACACGGAAAATGTCATCCGCTCTGCTGTAGGGTGTAAGAGGAAGATCTCTTACCAGCTTTTATTCAAGACTGTCAACTAACTGGACTTTCTTGACCTCTGCTAAGCCAGTTGGTTCCCCTTGAAGAGCCTCCCAGTGACTTTTCCATCTGAAGAATATTCAGGACAAGCTGAGGGAGTTTGACTACCATGTTCCTAAGTTTGTTTCTAGGACCGCTGAGTGCATAAAAAGATAACAACGGATGATCAAAGACAGGCCGAAATAGGAATTTATTCTAATTATCCACTGCCAGCTGTATAGAACTGCGTAAACGTCCCAATCCCATTTAAGTGGGGAACCTGCACAAATTAAAGGCATAACTTGACAGTAAAAACCGGCTGCCTCTCTGCTTGTTCATAATAGTCTCCCAGTCTGCACAAGCTTCTTAAAAGATTACTTCAAGTCTGTTGTTTTACCTAATGGTGCATGTGATGTGTATCGCGTTTTATTGTCCATGTGAACCGCGCTGTTCTACCAAATCTGGCAATCATATCCATTTTGTTGAAACAATCTGTGGTTTCCTCTTCTTCTATTTTGCCCGGTTTTAACTTTACAGTTCTAAAGGACTCAGCAACACTGTTTCTTTGGCCGAACCTGCATTAAGTTTCAGCCTTCATGTGTTAGGAATCCAGTTAGTGTGGGGTTTTTTTTGTGTTTTTCTCTCTCCACCACCAGGTGGTGCCCTGCTCCTCGTTGGGCCTCCCTGAACCCTGAACTGAACAACGTATGTCTACCTGTCTGCTCTCCAACAAGTTCCCTTCTCCTCTGGATTAATTCCCCACAAACTGGATTCAAGGATTAACAAGAGCCCCCTCAAACGTGAGTTTCTCTCCAGCTATAGTCAAGCCTCAATCAATTTTCCTACGGTCCCTGAACTGATCACTGTGACTTCTCCTTCAGACTTTCCGGTTCCGGTTCACCAGTCCACTGAGTTACAGCTCCTACTTCTGTGTTTCATCAACATTCAATAAACCTGTTAAACTTTTTCCCTTGGTCTCTGAGTGGTTCTCTGCATGTGGGTCAGATTGCTTAAACTAATTATGACATCATGTACATTTTTATTAACCACCTGGATCCCTGTTTGTCTATATGGAGGACGGGTCCCTGAAACTGACACTTAGCCCTCAGTTTAAGAGCAAAAATCTTATTTTTTTCCCCCCAGCCTTTATGTGAAAGATATTAAAAGTGTTGTAGCTATTTTTTTTTTTATATTGGCTTCTTTTCTTTTTGAGAGGAGTGACTTTTGATTTCAAATTGTCTTTAATTTATGGCGTTAAATAATAGAAAGTGAAAAATTTTTGGAACAAACTTAGACTTGAACATTATGAGGTAGAAAAACTCACAGGATTACTTGCCTTTTGTAATTTCTTATCTGTAAAAGATCAAAAATATTCATCAGTTGTAGATTAATTTCCTTAAAAGTTATTCTTTATCTCACTAAAATCTACTCAAGATTAAATCTGGATTTATTGACCATCCAGTTCTTGCCAGATCTATACGGCTGGTATTTATTAGTACATTTTAAATTGATACATGGAGAACCGTTGGGGTTTTTCTGTGCATGATTGAAAGAGTTGCTTTTTCAGTAAATCTAATGATGCATTTCCAGCTCTAAGAAGTAACTAAGTAACAAATTTTTTGCGTTGCTGTTCACATATCCAAATATATGTGACTTTTATGATCTCCTGTGTGATACACATACATATCACCACATAGCCACGTGGCCTGAGTCGCATTGGAAAAAATCAGATCTGTGATGTTTAAACTGTCATAAAAAATGCATATGGGAAAAAAAATCGGATTTGGGTCACTTCAGGCTGCGGTGTGAATGTAGCCTAACTGAACACTGAAGCTGCTTGGTGAACTGAGCACAGGAAGAGGAGCAGAAAATTAAAAACAGGGACAGACGATCAGAGCTGCACAATTAAATCTGCTACAAAGAAGTTCACCAGCTCTCTGTACTTCTTCTCCATCTTTGATGCACCCAAAGACTACAGTCATCCCAGTATTTCTGCAGGTGACAGGACTCTGTCTGGTACTGGAAGTCAGATGTGTACAGAGAAGCAATGGTGAGAGTACCGTCCTCAGTGTTGCTCCTGTACTGTTGATTATTTGATGAGACAGCTGACCATTTAGTGTAACAAACTGTGGTCTGTTTGTCAGGTAGTCTTTGATCTAGGCAATTCTTGATGCCTTCATCAGGGGTTTTCTGAGTCAGTCTGTCAGTAAGGCTGAATCATGTTAAAGCTGCAGTCTGTTACATTGAGAAGAGAGCAGACTTCGACTGAAAATTTGAAGAAAAACAGGTTTCACGCCACTCCCCCACCCTCTCTGCTTCACTCATGCCCCACCTCCAAGCTCCACCCCTCTCACAGCATGTGCGCGGCTACCGCATGCGACCAGAAGCGTCCAAGCTGCGTACGTGGCATGGAGTGTGAACCGGTAAGAGCGATAACACTCACCTCCAAGCAGCTAGATATAAGATGCTGGTTATACCGAAGTTTGCCGTGTAAGCAGTCGTCGGCAGGGGCAGTAAGGGCAGTTTCTCTTTCTCTGGTGGCTGTCGCTCCGCCATGACTTCCACGCGCGTCCTCCTGACTGCGGCAGCCGGGCGGCAGCGGCCGGTTCAGCGGTGAGAGGGAGGGGGCGGGATTCAGCGTGTATGAGCTGTGATTGACACTCCATCAGACGCTCCTCTGGCTGTGATTGGTTGTTTTGACCAATACAGGCAGTATGCGGGACCAATTGAAGCAGTTTTTTTCACAGGTTACATATCACATGTACTGCTGTCTGGGCATAGGGACAGTTTTAGCCAATATGACAAAAAAGTGATTTTTAAAAACTTACAGACTTCAGCTTTAAATGCGTTGGAGAAATCTAAGTTCCATGAAACAGTAACATAAACCAATAAATACCGCATTAAGAACATTCTGATAACTATTTAATGTTTGATTTGGAAAGTAAATAACCACATTAATCTAAAATAAAATGTAAATTATTTTGCTGTACTTGTCATTATTTTGGCGCTAATGGCTGGCTTGATTGCTCATTTCATTCAGCTGTCTAGCTCTGCCCTGTTCCTCATCACTCATCAGATCCACCTGTTCCAGTTTCCTATTTAAGCTGCCTGATTCCCAGCCATTGGTGCCAGACAATTGTTGAGCCTTTGTTGTTGAGAGTTCTCTAGCTTTAGTATATTGTTATTATAGCCTGATCTGTGTCTTTATTTGGATCTTTGAACTTGCCTGCCCCTGTCTGATTAGTTTGTCTGCCTATCTTTTGCAGCCTATCGAATTCTTCTGTAAACTGAACCTAGATCTGCCTCTTGACTTCGCCCTGTGTATTATCCTGTCTTCCTTCATCAGCTCGGATCGGATCTCCTCACAGCTCTGGGCTTGCAGCTCTGCTGCGTCTGTTCAGTTGACCTACTGGATTCATCCTTGCGTTCTGGGTAAGGACTGAACTGTCAAACCAGGTTAGTGACTCGTGCTTTCATAGTCATCCTCTGTCAGATTATCACAGACACTAACTGGTGTTTCTCTCCAATAGACGTGACACCATAGCCGCTGCAGCCGCTGCCACTGCAGGATCTCTGTTATTGTGTGAATGAATGCTTTTAAAGTAATGTTTTTTAAAGTAATCCACTGTCGATCTTGCCTGAATTGTGGGTCCTACCTTCTGAGCTTCTGACAGTAATATGTTTGCATATGGGCTAAAACAATTAATTTGACTTATTGTAAATAGATAATTATTTTAAAAAATGAACTAATTAGTCAATTTCTAATTAGGATTTGACTCCCAACACATGCCATTAGCTTAAAGAGCAACACAGAGAGGAGTACAAAAATTGTTAAAAAAAAAAAAAAAAAATTATTGCATTTAAACCTTTTTGTTCTTGAATAATCTCTGTCTACAAACCCTGATGGGGCAGTTTTAGCTTCCCCTGGTTTAAATTCTCTAGAAAAGAATCTTGTACTATATGATTATTAATCCATTATCCAAAGATTATCAATTAGCAAAACAATTGTTAAATACAGCCCTATATCTACTGTAATCATTAGAAAATACTTTTCGCATAAGTTTTGTATCAATGAGACAGAGTAAAGAAAACAGATTGTTTAATTAAACCAAACATGAATTAATCACTTCAACCACTGAAAACACAGATGAGTAAAATAAGAAGCGGATAAAGTGGATCAAATCTGTAAGAAGAGAGCAGAACAAACAGAACGAGTCGCTGTCACAGAAGGCGAGGATTGTCCTCGCTGTAGTCATGTGGGTCTCCTTGGAAGGGCAGGCGTGGGGGATGGTTACAGATTCCCATGAGGAAGATGATGATGGTGCCAAAGGTCATCACAGAAGTGATGAGGAAGAGGCAGAGACGGTCCACCGTACGAGCGATACCGCTCCAGTTGTCCTTCTCCTGTAGAGACAACAGCCTGGTTTCTTCTCTGATTGAAACTACTTTGGGTCGGTTCTACCAAACAGTTCAAAGCTGCTTTATTTCAGTTTCCAAAAAACATTTCAAACCATTATTCTAAAACCTCACAGATGCCTTTTAGCAAATATGACAGCTTGTGACATTAACCACAGCAAATATTTATGCTGTTATTTTTTGGTTTTTATTCCATTTCAGGAACATTTTTAAGAACCAGAATGAAATCAAAACACCAGGGTGGAAATCTATGGTCCTAGTGCCGAGATAGGAGTTTAGTAATATGTATTTTCCATTGATATTAACAGGTAAGATATTTTCCCAGTGGAAACAAGATGATTTAACAAAAATGGCATAATATCTAAAGTTATTTAGGGGAAAGCCTTCCATTTTAAGGTTGTCTTATGTTATATTTGTTCTTATTTTTAGATCAGTTTATGCAGTGCAACTTCAGGAGGAGTTGTGGAAAAAATGTGGTGTGGTGGAAAAAACCAAACATGTTCTAGTCAAAGAAGTTTAGTGAACATAATGCTGAGGAAGCTGTAGTGTAAACTATCCCTGGACGAGCAACCTCTACCTGTTAGAGAAGATGCAGGAGGAATCACTGGCTGATCAAACTGCTAAAGTATGAGAAGGCGAAGGGGCCAAGAGATAATCACAATCCATATAAATATCCATTTAAATACCCTGTATAATAATCCTGCTATATAAAAAAGACTTCAGCTATCATACTTAGACACACTGTATATACTTTACTGTATATATCCCATACATCATTTCTTCCTTTGGCACCTTATTCTCTTTTTGAGTATTTAAGTCGATGTAACAAGTACATTTCTCCATCGTATGATCAATAAAGTCAATCAATCAACACAACGCTATGTTCTAATTCTGGCCCCTCACTTGCTCTGACCTCCTTTTTGGTTTGAAGGAAAACTTCAGACATAAGGGTACTTCTCACCTCGTTGTAGTCGTTCTTGTCACGCATGTGTTTGACAATGTAGTTTGCTCCGTCCACAGCCGGCTTGATCTCTCCGTAAAGCTGATCCATCTCACCGTCGCTCTCCTGAGGCTTCAGTACTAAACGAAAAAACCAGATCAGGTTCTAGAAACTTTACTTTCTCTATGCAGAGGCACCAGATGCCCATTTTTACAGTGAGCCAGAATAAAGTGCACCGGGTCTGATCTGATCCAGTCCTACCTGAGGTGTGCGTGGGCCTTTTGGACAGCCCGTGTCTTTCAGACTGACGTTCAAACATTAGCTCACTGCGGGACTTGATGCTGTAATATTCCTCTGCTGCAGCGATGTATCCCACCGAGCTAGATCGTCGGGGCAACGCTCCTTCCCACACCGGTTCATCGTCCGTAGGATGGGTCATGTGGAGGATCCGGGGCAACTGTTCTAGGAAAAACTGGACAAAGAATTAAATAAAGTCATGGCATTCAAACTCGGGTGTTCGTATCAAAAATGCAGAATGAGCCCGCTGCTCCAAAATTGGATACAATGTTTTTCCTGCTTTTAGCTGTATTGCTGCCATTTCTTCTTGTAATTCTCGTTAGCATGAGAAAATGGCTTTTTTATCTTTAGATAATAAGAAAATCAACAATTTTTCTCAATAAAACCACCGTGAAAAAGTTTGGAGGGATACGGCCGCTCTCGGCTTCCGTACTGAAGGTATTAAGATTTTTTTCTTTTTTTGTGTTCCTTACCTTCTTGGTCCATTCAGACATAACATGTGTACTGGGAGTCCTGAAGTGCAGGTTGAGCACAACAACACAAGTCAGCACGACGATTGTAACAAGCACCATGATGAACATCAAATATCTGAGGAAAGAATAGAAAAGACATACTAAACTCATGGATTTCTGGAAATAAAGACTGAAATACAGGAGAAACACAGTTGGTTTCTACATGCTGATCCTTTAAACAAATTACATGGAACAACACATCCAGAAACAGTCAAACTTCAAAGACCCGACATCAAGAAATGCATCGACCTTCAGTTAATTATTTACTGCATGCCAAAATTTCAACAGTTGCTCATTTAGGAATCAGTGTAAGAGATAAAATCTCCAAGCCTTTGTTGGTCATACTAATTTAACTGTAATTTAACTGATTCAACCAAGAAAAAGGGAATTTACTCTGACAGGTTGCTATAAAGAAATAGTACGAAGATCCAGTTCAGTGTTTGCTAAGACAAAAAAAAAAAGAATTTGTCCTCTAAAGCTAGGCATACTGTACGAGTTTTTGTCCTTTTCGGGCTGATCCTGAGAATGATTAAATTATCAGCTTGACTGTGCATCCTGTAGTGCACAGGGGGTAACGAGGGGCGATCAGCTTTTCACGACCACCTCCCGATCAGGAATCATGAGGTCGGGAGAAAATCAATCATGGTTGATTTTCAGTTGGCCGTTGTCGGCAAATCGCGCAGTGCGCAAACAGGGATTCTTCTTCTGCTTCCCATGGCATGCTCGACCCATGTACGGAGGCCTTAGTCCTGATGCGGCTGACCCGGGTTCGAATCCGACCTGTGGTCCTTTGCCGCATGTCTCTCTCATACCCCCTTTCCTGTCAGCCTACTGTCGAAAAACGAGCCACTAATGCCATAAAAACAAAATAAAAAACAAAAAAAAAAGTAGGCTTTAGGATTGGAAAACTTTACAATAAAATTGCAGGACATACATCGTTCTCATTGGTATGGCTTTAATGAAATTATTGACCATTTGATGACCGTCTTTTTCCTCTTCTACTCGTTTGGCTTCTGGATAGACGAGTCCGAATAACTCCATCTCTCCGCAGGGCTGAGTCCGGCGTGGTTTTTAGACGTACCATGTGAGCAGGTAGATCGCATCAGAGCGTCGGGCCACATAGTGTGAGAACATACATTGTGAGCTCTGAACTTACACTGTACGACGGAACTCTGTGGTTTCATCGTACAGTGTGAGCTGTAGCTGCATGCAAGCCCGGCTTAAATTAATGAGATTGTAGACTGAAATCCAAAGAACTCCTGTCAAAAAACATTAAGGAAATGTTATGTAGGTGTATGTGTCTGTAGATATTGGAAAATCCTACTTGACTATCAGAGGGACAGACATGGACGTCTCTGGCAACCTCTGGGAGATCAGAAGCAGGAAGACAGACTGAGCCAGGAGAACTGATATGGACAGTGTCATCTTCTCACCACCTAAACACAAAAATCAAGTTTGTTTCCCAGAACGGTGGACATTGGGACTCAAAGTCCAAGTTGAATAACTTAAAATAGTGAATTTAGTAAATAAAAACTTTTCTAAATTATCATAGAGGAACAGGTTCCCTTTGACCCTACACAGCTTCTGTAAAATCTCCAAACATCTCATATTTAACGTTCCTCTAGAGAAGAGAAGAGGTGAGCAGTTACTGACTGTCTGCAGGCAGGTAGTAGACCAGGCAGGCCAGAAAGGAGATGAGCACGCAGGGGATGATGATGTTAACGATGTAGAAGAGAGGTTTCCGTTTAATGACCAGGTAGAAGGTGATGTCCTGGTGCTTGTTGCTCTCCATGGGAATGTGCTTGTAGGTGTTTTTCTTGGCTGGCCGGTGGATGATCTCCCACTCACCGTTCTCTGCAGACATCAGAGAGGAAAATTTAGATCATTAGGTCTTAATTTATGCCTTTTGTTTTGTTGCAGAAAAATGTAATCTCTTGTGGTGCAGCATCCCGGATAAACTAAAGTTTTTTTTTTAAATTTCCTGACTGTAATAAATTAGATTTAAGGTAACGACTGAATTCATCTGTGTTTTTGCATTACTTTGGGATCGATCATTAACCTAAGGCTAACCTTCAAAGAGGATAACTAACTTAAAGCCTGACTTGAAGTGTTGAAATAAATGGACCAAGAGAACTGAACTTAACAAGAAAAATATAAATGAACAAGAAGAAACCCAGCAGGTGGATCCGGATCTGGACCGTGGTGCGCTAATCCGTGACCTCTGGTTTAAAGGATAAACAGGATATTTAAAGACAGATGTTACCTGTAAAACTCTCAGGGTCAATGATGATCCACTCCACCGTATGTGAATGCGTTTCATTCCCATCTTGTTTCAGCAGCATTTTAATCTCTCTGGCGTTGTACGTCAGAGAGCTAAAAGACAAGAATCTGTTTCAGTTCATCAGGATCTGAACTTTTATTTCTCGCGTAGTTTTGCATCAAACTAATGTGTTCAGATACACAGGGAGCTTCTTACGTGAATTTAAGCGTGCAGTTCTGCCAGTCGAAGGGGAAGTAGTTGACATTGATGGAGCAGGAGGATCGGAAGATGGCAGGAGGTAACCAGTAACAGAGACCAGAAGAATCCACCAGGACGTTACTGTAGTAGGCCACCTGGAACTGGGCATCATTACTGAAGAAGAAGAGGATTAGAAAATGCTCTGTGAGTCACCGTGGAATATCATTCACACACCCAGTACTTGTGTTGAGGGGGTGAGGGGGGGTGGCATCCCCCTCATACCATCCCCTGTGACATTTTATCACTGAATGTGTAAATTTCTATTATATATTTACAGTAATAGCTATAATACTGCCCTTTCAACATGTGGCAGGTTGTGTGCTTACGAGTAGCCAGGCCAAATTACGGTGGCCCAGAGGGCACATGCAATTTAATTTTCGCCCTCAGTGGTGCAACCAGCAGAGCAGCTGACGGTGCTCTGAACAGCATCACGGCCAAGCAGCAAAGACAATGTAATTTTAGGGACTTCATTTATAAGAAGGCAAAAACTAATGCATCAGGTAAGTCAAGATTCAGAAGACATGACCTTTTCTAAGCTTATCATTGTGTCACCTAATATATAGAAGTCCTAATCTCTGGACATCGCAATAGCATGCAAGACTAGGTAAAGTAGTTTGAAGCGCAAACATTTTTCTGTCTTTAAAGTTGTCATGACACACGAGAATTAGTCTGGAGCGTACAGGAATTGCTGAACATCCAAAATCTGCATTTTGGTTGTGATTTGAACATAAAATGAATCTGTAGACTAGTTCTGTTTTGCTGGATGAGAGCCAGAATCTAGAAGATGCTGGAGAGACAAGTGGAGCTGTGGCTAAAAGCAGTGTAGGAAACCTGCAGGAGAGAATCGAAGGTTTGAAAAATGCCTTTTAATTAAGCCATTTAAGACACCTGTTAAGATTATTATCTTTAAAGAACTGCCAAATGTGATGTAATTGTCTGGCCAGTGGTGATAAATGAATTGAATGGTGACATCCGACTGCAAGGTCCCTCATGTGACTTGCAGAATGCCTGTTGTCCGATCAATGGTTAATGGCTTCAGTTCGGCGGATCTGTTAAATAGATTTAACTCATTCATTGCCAGCATGTAGCCTAGCTTACATTAAATTAGCCAATAGAAGCAATAATGATAATCAGTCTATTTTATAAAATAAATACTTTAATAGATTTTATATAGGCTTATTTCATTTTCAGGCTAATTTTAATGTATTTGAATTTGTAAGCAGTTTTTTTTCAGATTTTAAAAATTATTTCAACTGTTTCAATTTAATTAATTTAATTTGAATTAAAAAAATACTTGACTTGAAAGGATTCAGATATTTATTTGCAAATTTTGTGAGGTTTTGTTCCAAATCTTAAAAGATTAATTGCCAAAAGATTTTCCAATGTAAAATCAAAGAAGTGTCCCACCATGACCATGAAGCTGATCCCAGTGGGAAATTAGTCCCTAACTCTGTAGGGGCAGTGATAGCCATGCCAGTCCAGGGACTGACTGCAGTTCTACTGAAAGGTGCCTTGGTCAAGGTCAATGACAATGCATGTTGCTTTAGATTATTAGACTATATTAATAAGGCTATGTATGCTTAAAAAAAATCAAAGGTTCCACGCTTCCCCCTTCTTTTTTTTTTTTACAAATCGACATCTGCACACACTCCTTGGCAGATTAATATTTAGGGAGTCTCTTAGTGGATAAAAATGATGGAAGAGAAGAATCAGTTTTAATTAAAAACACTGTTCTTATTTTCACATTTAGCAGGTTAATGTTTATAGTTTGCATGTTGGAGTTTGAACAGATTAGATTAGAGCAGGCCCAGATTAACAATGTGCAGAACCTCAACCTGAGTGCTACATTTTATCAATCTGGCTGCCTGGCCGTGAGAAAGCCTGTGACTTAGTTGGAACAAAAACAGATCAAATTTGAACTAAAATGTCATCATAAAGTGCAGATCTGTGAATGGTCTGCCTTTGAGCACATTCAGGTGTTCATATCTTCACTTTTTGATCAATCTTGCTGCAAATTGTGTCTCCAAGCTTAAACTGAGGCCTCAACAAAATCAGACAATGACCATTTTTTTAGTAATCAAAGGAAAATATTTATAGGTGATTGACTGAGGGAATCCTTCTTTTAAGAATGTTTTTACACAGCAGTCTGATAAACATCAGGATGATTAACCAAACAGCATTGGTTGTAGTTTATAGTTAATCTTAAGTATTTCTGAACGATAATTTAAAAAAGCTATTAAAAGGAGTTTCTTCCTTACATCTATCGTTACCTTTAAACCAGCATGTAATTGCATAAGTTTTAGTGCAACATGAGTAGAAAAGATGTTTTCCGTGCAAATAATTTAAATAAAATGATATATTTTATACAAAGCATAAAATGAGATAAAAAGAAGGAATATTTTAGGTCTTTTTTCGGTTGTTTTCCTTATTGTTTTGTGTTTGGGAAAAAGGAAAAAAAACTATAACATGAAACTGAATGAATGAATCATTTTACTTGTTTTCCAGAACGATCTCTGGTAGCCAGACCATGCTGGGCGGCAGGCGAAGCATCTCAATGCCGTCGAACTCCGAGGCGTTCCAGGACAGCCTGTAGTCGGTCCATGTCTGTGTCACAGCAGTACAGAGACGGTTCACATGCACAGATAAAGGCCTTTTATGCCTGACAAAAGGAAGAAAGTTGTTTTGACGTACATGATCGATCCACACGTTTGTCAACAGCGTCTCATCAACTTCTTTCTACAGATGGCCAAGAAGGAAATAGAGATTACAGGAGGTATGCGAAACAGACAAAACTATAAACTGCTTAGTTTTACCGCTTCATGTGATACATAGACGAGACAAACTGCACACATCACCCCCACAGTGAAACACAGCGGTGGACGCATGATGCTATGGGGACGGCTTCTTTTCCAAGGAGTGATAGAGGAATCTGTTAGTTGATATGTGGATGGATGACGTTCAATAGGAAGAAATCTAAGCATCTAAGGTTGTGCAGCTACGTCTCCCAGCCGTCCCAGGAATAAGGAGGAGATTCCAGGATAAAGGCAGTAATTCTAAGCTTTTTGACATAAATGCCACCCGACTGCTCTTTGTAGAGATGCTTATACACTTTTCTTTGTTCACTTCATCATTTAAATTTCTGCAGATTAAGTTTTGTCAATAAATAAATAAATCAAAGTTTACACCAGAAGTTTAGAGGAAACCTAAACTCTGGCCTGTGGACTTCTACATCTAATGTTATCCTTTCGGTTTATCGCTCCACTGAGAGTTAACCCCAACATTGACCAACCTAATCCTAAAATCATTAGATTTAATAGTTTCCTAATTAAATCCCATGTAAAACCAACTTCTAGTTTGACCTTCTGTCCTGATTTCATAAATGTTGGCACTGCAGTACTGTACTCTGGCCACACCATGGACCTCAACTGGTGTTTCTCAGTAAAATATTCTTCTGTACATCTTTGGCCCTATGGTACATATTTGTTACCACTCTGGCTTACAGCTGTGTAGCAACTGAACTTAGAGCAATAATTAAGACTTAAATGTTTTTTAAAGATGATGATCTTACAGAGTTCAATAATTATAGACCAATTTTCTTACATTGAAATCTAATTAGGTTTTAGTTTTCATTTATCTAAAACAGGGGTAACCAATAAAAAAATCAGCAGGGTCCGAATAAAGAAAATCATCAACCAGTAAAGGTCCGGAGACATTTTTAATTATAATCTGTTACTTTAAAAATAATTTAACACTGAAACAAAATGAGGTGTTTATGCATCTATGTTATACATTGAATTTTTTAACAATAAAATATATTAAAAAAAAGAAAATGTTTCCATTTAAAATCTAAAGTGTTTTTTGAAGTAGAGAACAACAATCGTTCAGTTTGGTATATAGACAATTTCCTGATTCACATACAGTATTTTATAAAACACTTGAACTGACTTTTTCTTTTTTCTGTCTTAATGAGAGCAGTGGGCTTTATGCTGCCCTGCAAGGCTTTAAACCTGGTTTGAATGGAGACTAAGCCATTCTAAAGCACATGTCAAGGAGCTCATTTTGATCCTGCATCCATGTTTATTTTTGATCCTGTTCATGGTGGAGAATCCTGCTTCACAGCAGCAGGTTGAGCCAAAAATACTCAAAATGTGCAGGGTCATCTCTGAACACACCATTTCACCATATTAACAGGAGAAACAGCTCAAGTGAACTTAGACACTGAAGTCGGACAACCTGCAGTAATTTATAAATGTTTTAAATCAGGCTGGGTCCGGATTAGCCAGCAAGTGGGGCCGGATCCGGACCGACCAACCTGTGACCTCTGATCTAAGGATTACATCATGACAGTATCTGCTATCTCATAAGGAGCATGCGCTGATGTCAGTTATGTATACCAGCAGATGTGTCACAGAGCTTTGAGTTATTCAATAACCTTTCAGCAAACTGAACCAACCTGCTGGATCACTTTTTCAGTTTCTCTGACCAGATTATTCCCTCTGTGGCTTGATAATCCTTTTCATCACTGATAATCTCGTACCCTGTTGTTCTTAATTTGGTACTCATTCCATGGAAAGCCTGCATGATTTTTTCCTTCAAGAGGAATAATCCTGTTCATAAAGTGTTCCTTCATTGGTACTCACTGAATGGAGCCTAAACAGCCTCTTCCAGCATATCCTATTAGAAAGCCTTCTCCTCCACACTGAGGCGGTCACACTAAAAAAAACATAAACATGCAGGGTTTTTTAAAAATGTTTTTTTTTTTACCAGGGAAATGAGGTTGGAGAGCGTGAGGGCCAGATAAACGTCAACGACATCCTGCTGCTTCTGGACGGGCCTTAACTCCTTGTTGTATTTTTTCTCTTTGAACAGGTAGTTGATCAGACGCTCCTCCTCGTTCCTGCACAAACACTCTGATAAACAGACAGAACCAGCTGTCAGATTCAAAGTGTTCGCTTTAAGTCATTTACTGAGTTGGAAGGTCATTATATGAGGAGCACTAAGGCCAAAGCTTAATGGTAATTTGATACACTGAGAACATCTAGGCGGAGCTGAAGCCTACATCATCACTGTAAGAAGGTTCCCCCCTCATTCACTTCATAAGGTGTTAGAGTCAGGATATAATAAACATGACCTGGTCTTTACCGGATGTATTAAAATCTAACTTGAGCGTCCAACAGTTTTGAGAAGGCCTGAACTGAAGTTTGTACAAAGAAAAAAAAGCCTTCAGAAGATCAGCTCTCTTGTTGACCATAATATTTGATGCTTCAGATGTTTTTTGGAAAATATTTTAATCCAGCTAAGGCCTGGGCTTTGATTAGGTTATTAAACAAGTTTTTCCTTGCTGCGTTTTGGATCAAAGCTCTGTTTCTGACCCAGCTGTCAGACTCTTACATAAAAGAAAGCAGCTCTTCATCCATGAATGGTCCATGATATATGAAAAAAATATTTTTTTTGTAAAGTGAAGGACTTCAGTTTGTTTAGATAAGGCCTCGTATGCATTTCCAGATCGATGGGCAGCCCTTTTATTTCTCTGATGATGCCTTTACATGTCTGCATTGTGTTGAACACATTCTAGCTCCACAGAACCAATACAGATCAGTTAATTCCCATTGGGAGCAGATGTAGAGCACGCATCAGCTCAGAATGCTACAATGCTGCAGTTTAAATGAACAGTTGTGATTCAATATGAACTATAAAAGCATTACATCCAGAGAAGTATGACCATAAAACCAAAACACCTTGTACTTTCTTGTCACCATCACAGTGAAAAATTGCTGCTGTTATGGACCATACAGCCGTCACGGGTTTGAGGCCCGGCCTAATGCAGAGTCTCTTCCACCCCCCTCTACTACTATATCCCGTAAACCTGCTTTCAAAAATAAAGGCCATTCAAAATAGTCTTAAAAAAAAAAAATCAGTTTTTCAACACCATGACTAACTGTATGTGCTTTCTTTCATCCTCTGACATGGAAGGTGGCTCGGAGCTCGTCTGCCTGGCTGTGTGTTTCCTGGACGGGGCCGCCTATGAAGCTGGTTGAGCAGTTCCTTCTGTATCTCTGCTTCTTTCTCCTTGAACCCCAGTCAGCCTCATATGGTTCTGCTGGAGGTTTGTTCCTGCTAAAAGGGTTTATTCCTCTCCACTGTCTCTACAAGCATGCTTGGCATGAGGGATTGCTGTCCAGTCGATGCAATCAGCTGGTTTTCCTTAGATGGAAAACCAGCTGAAAAATTAAAGTGCCTTGCGATGACAGGTGTTGTGACTTAGCACCATATAAATAAACTTAATTAAATTCTATTCACTGCAGACCCTAAACTCAGAGCGATCTGTGCTCTATGCGTTGTCACCAAGGTCTCCAACTAAATTTGCCTAAGTTGTTGTTAGCTGTTGTTTTGATAATAAGTTGCTAGATAGTCTCATGAAGCGACCTTGCTTTAATTTCATACTGCTGGCCAGCAGGAGGCGGGGCCTTTGCTGAGAGCAGCCGTGTGACATGAGGCACCTTTAGACATCCCTAAACAGTCCTAAAACACAACATTATTATACCCCAAATTCAACTCTAGTCCCGCAGTGTATCAATAAAAGGCTATTTTTTTAAACACATGTAGAAAAACATTTATGAAATTGATTGTGTTTAGAAGGAAGTTGTGCAATCCCTTCACCAGGTCTCTAAATATTATATGGATTATTAAACACCCACAAATTAACGGGTTTTCTGTAAACCAAAAATAGATTTCCTGTTTGGTCTTTTTTTCAATAGTTTCTTTGTAGATCTAAGCGTGTTTTATTTAGCTGGACTTTGGAGTGAAAAGGTAGCGGACCCTTGGTCTAGAACAGGGGTCGGCAACCTGCAGCTACAGAGCCGAGTGCGATTCTTTAATGCCGCCCTTGCGGCTCCCTGGAGCTTTTTCAAAAATGAATGAAAATGGAAAAAGATGGATTTCTTTTTGGATGTTAAATATGTTGTGCAGGAGGTCAAACAAACATTCATAATGTTTTCCAATCCATCCATTTTCCGTCAT
The DNA here is from genome assembly GCA_030533445.1 of Cyprinodon diabolis. Classification (NCBI taxonomy): domain Eukaryota; kingdom Metazoa; phylum Chordata; class Actinopteri; order Cyprinodontiformes; family Cyprinodontidae; genus Cyprinodon; species Cyprinodon diabolis. The sequence goes on from CM060082.1 coordinate 8,028,395, forward strand.
GCTTATCCCAAGTGGGGTCACGAGGGGTGCTGGCGCCTATCTCCAGCTGTACAGGCGAGAGGCGGGGTACACCCTGGACAGGTTGCCAGTCCATTGCAGGACATTTATGTTTTCCATTGTTGTGAAAATTTGTATAATCAATAAATTTAAACAATACATGTAAAAAATTCTGTCAACAAAGATTTGCACCATAGCCTACGATATATGTTTCAGTGCGGCAAGGTGCCAGGCAGGTGGCTGTTGGGTGTGACTCTGGCCATGAATTTCAAAGGGAAAAAAGGAAGATAGCCGATGAGAACAGAGGATTCTAAGAAGAATGAACCGAACCATTGCTTTCATTACCAACACGGAGGGATTGCCTGCATTTATGCTTTGTAAGGAGAAGTTTTCAAATAATAAAAAGAGTCATTTGGAAAGGTATTTCCAGGGAAGACATGCTAAATATGCAGCCAACCACTAAGTTAGGAGTGAGAGAAAAAGTGTGATTGCGGTAGGCTTCTTCTGGATAAATTAGAAGACATCAAAGATAGATTTAAAAGGTGGATTACATCTCCAGACTACACTACTGCTGCTAGTCTTGGGCAGGCATGGAAAACCGTCCACAGATCAAACAGGTACCGCTCTGATGCAGGGATGGGAACTTTCTTCCATTTTTTTCTCCAAATCCTCAAAATAAAATAACACCATAAATCTGATTTCTTTGTTTTCTATAATTTCATCAATACACCAAAACCTAACACATTTATATTGTAAAGGAATTTAAACTTAAAGCACCAAATATCATACATCAGAGTAGTCACATTATGAGACATTTGTTCCAGGATAAACATTTAATCATTAATGCTTATTATGTATTTAAACCAACGCAGTCCTTTTTTTTTTATAGTGGGCTAATACACTTTTACATTTTTGCAGCTCCAGACGGATTGTTTTTGTTTGGTCCTATATGGCTCTTTGAACAGTTTGGGTTGCTGACCCCTAGAATCTAGGGGGTTCTGGTCCATTTGATCTGGACATCAGTCCTATCACTAATGGTTTTCCTAAATAAAAAAAATACAATAAAAACACAGTAAACCAACGTTCTCTCAAACACTGACAGGAGAAAAACGAACAGGGGCTGGACTGGTCTGCATGAGCCGCCGCTGCTCAGCTTTCCTGTACAGCAGCTGTTCTGTGGATCAGATTCCTGCTCCTGATCCGCTGTCCACACAGAACCCGACAGGCTTCTTCCACCCTAGAGCTTTAGTTCCTCCAGGGAACCTCTTGTTTAGACCCTTTTATCTCCAGTTGGATTCAGGTCACAAACTTACAATAAACAAAATGACCGGATCTTATCTTATTTTGGCCTAATTCTGGATTATGTGAAATACTAAATTGCACTTTATCTTTCTGTGAAATAAAAGTAAAACAATAAAATCTTAAGTCAAAGAGATTGTATGAATCAATCGTACAAAGGTTAGACCTACAAAGAGCAGCATGTTGTTAAATTATGTAAAGTTTAAGGTTTTTTTTCCTTACACAAGAATATATTTAAAAGGAAATGTAAAGATTTTTTCCCCATCTCCAAGTGGAAACACAGACATTACCCAGCAGCAATAGAAATAATTAACTTTTCAGAGTCTAGCAGAGGACTTATACTCATTTAGATCAAACCTAAAATGTTCCCATAAACTCACCGTGTGCGACCAGTGTGAGCAGGGAGACCGTGAGCAGCGCAACCCGGTGGAGCTCCATGGCCGACTGGCTGAGTGGAGCACAGGCCGCTTTACCCACCAACCTTCATCAGTAAGTGACAAGCAGCAGCTGCAGAAACACAGGGCAGAAAATAGAAAAGTGACAGCAGGAGCGAGCAGCCGGAAGCATGAAGAACTTGGTGGTTTCAAAGGCTCTACACACAGTCATCCCAGGACGATCTGGGAGAAAATAAAGAACAAATCTATAAACTTTCCAACTAATGATCTAAAACAAAAACTTTTTTTTGTTTATCCCAACTTTGATGCACCAAAAGTTGAGTTTATCAAACCAGCTCTCACTTAAATAAACTCTAAATGCTCATAAAACAGTACATACCTACTCAGAGAAAACAATGATTATGATGCTCCTCTATTTCTATACATACATTCATGGCCAAAAGTTTATAGAATGATTCAAATGTTAATATTAACAAAGTCTACTGCTTCAGTTTTTATAACGGCAATTTACATATAGCCCAGAATGTTATAAAGAGTGATCAGAGTAACAGCAATTAATTGCTAAGTCAATATTTGCCTAGAAAATGAACTTTATCCCCCAAAACACATTTCAACATCATTGCAGCCCTGCCTTAAAGGGACCAGCTAACATGGTTTCAGTGATTGCTCCATTAACACAGGTGTGGGTGGTGATGAGGACAGGGCTGGAGATCAATCTGTCATGATTCAGTAAGAATGACGCCACTGGACACTTTAAAAAGAGGCTGGTGCTTGGCATCATTGTTTCTCTTCTGTGAACCATGGTTATCTCTAGAGAAACACGTTCAGTCATCATTGCAGAGCACAAAAATGGCCTAACAGGAAAGAGAATGGCAGCTAGAAAGATTGCACCTCAGTCAGCAATCTATGGCATCATCAAGAACTTCAAGGAGAGAGGTTCCATTGTTGCCAAAAAAGCTCCAGGGCGCCAAAGAAAGACCAGCAAGCGGCAGGACCGTCTCTTAAGAGTGTTTCAGCTGCGGGATCGGGCTACCAGCAGTGCAGAGCTTGCTTAGGAATGGCAGCAGGCAGGTGTGAGTGCATCTGCACGCACTGTGAGGCAGAGATTCCTGGAGCAAGGCCTGGTCTCAAGGAGGGCAGCAAAGAAGCCACTTCTCTGCAGGAAAAACATCAGGGACAGACTGATATTCTGCTAAAGCTACAGGGAGTGGACTGCTGAGGACTGGAGAAAATTCATTTTCTCTGATGAATCCCCTTTCCGACTGTTTGGGACATCTGGAAACACCTTGTTTGGAGAAGACGAGGTGAGCGCTACCACCAGTCTGGTCTCATGCCAACTGTAAAGCTTCCTGAAACCATTCATGCGTGGGGTTGCTTCTCAGCCAAGGGAGTCGGCTCTCTCACAGTCTGACCTAAAAACACAGCCATGAATAAAGAATGGTACCAGAATGTCCTCTGAGAGCAACTTCTCCCAACTGTCCAAGAGCAGTTTGGTGACGAACAATGCCTTTTCCAGCATGATGGAGCACCTTGCCATAAAGCAAAGCTGATATCTAACTGGCTCAGGGAACAAAACAGAGAGATTTTGGGTCTGGAAACTCCCCTGATCTTAATCCCATTGAAAACTTGTGGTCAATCATCAAGAGACGGGTGGACAAACCTAGAAATTCTGACAAAATGCAAAAATTGATTGTGTAAGAATGGACTGCTATCAGTCAGGGTTTGGTCCAGAAGTTGATTGAGAGAATGCCAGGGAGAATTGCAGAGGTCCTGAAGAAGAGGGGTCAACACTGCAAATATTAACTTGCAGCATTAACTCATTCTGTCATTAAAAGCTTTTATTACTCATAATATGATTGCAATTGTATTTCTGTATGTGATGACAACATCTGACATACATGAAAACCAGAGGGCAGAAGATCATGTGAAAATATATTTATGTCATTCTCAATACTTTTGGCCATGACTGTAGAAAATAAAGAAGGTCAAGATTAGGGCTGGGTATTTTCGCCAAAGTCATGAAATTATTCGATTTTGATTCATAGAGTTCTAAATCGATTAATTTTGATTTGATCTGTTTTTACAATAATGAAAGTGGCTCAACTGTGTTTCAGAATACTCGTGTATTTTATTTATTTCCTGTCATAGTCAAACCTGCAAACTTGTAAATCGGACACTTTAAACATAAGATGTGAACAAAACTGTCTCAAAAGTGCAAACTTGTTTGTGAAAAGTGAAAAAGTGAAACCTCACTCGAGCGAGCAGACGTGACACAGCATACATGCATGAGCTGCATTATCTTCACTGCACAAACCATATGTGCAGTGTTGTCTGTAACAACTATAGGGTCATTGCTGGTCAGCCCCATTTGTTAATGTCTTCAGTCAACCTATTGGCTATATTTGCAGCTGTCTGGCTTGAAGTAATCTTGATAGCATCTTTCCTGCTCATTTGAATGTGAACGTCCCGCACGTCACTATAAAACGAATTGACCTCATTTCCTAGACATCGATTTTGCAAAAATGTAAAGGAATCGATTAAAAATCGATTAAATCGATTTTTTTACCCAGCCCTGGTCAAGATTGTTTTTCTTGAGATGTTTTAGTCTCCTCAGCTTTTTAAATTCTATTCAATTTATCATAAAAGAAGTACAGTTTTGCTTTACAATCTGTCCAATAAATGCAGCCTCTTTCAGGTGTTTGGTCTGCTCAGGCTGTGAATCATGCCAATCATTGTGTTCAGCTCCTATTTTTCTGCGTTAAGCTGACCAGCTGATTGTGAAACACTATCACAAGTACAAAGCAACAAAATTAACTCTCTGCATTTCTCTGCATTTAACCCATCCCTCTGGGGAGGAGTGTCAATACTTCTGCAGCTCCAGAGATGACGCCTGTAACAAGGCCTGTAACAATTTCAATTTATTATTTTTTCAAATTATTATTTTATGTTTATGGTTGAACATAGAATAATAATTTCAAATTGGCTACAGGTGTCATTGTTTATGGTTTATGTCAGGGAATTGTTGATGGTTGAGCCTGCTCAGTGGGGCAGTGGGTAGCACAGCAGAAAGGTTCTGGGTTCAAATCCTGGCCTGGACTTCATATTCTCCACGTGTGGGTTCTCTCCGGGTACTCAGGCTTCTGCCCACAGACCAAAAAACACGACTGTTAGGTTATTTGGCTTATCTAAAAATTCTACTTATGTGTGTGCGTGAATAGCCGTTTGTCCTGTTTGTCTCTGTGTTGCCCTGCGATGGACTGGTGATCTGTATCTCGCCTGTAGACAGCTGGAGATGATCACCAGCACCCCTTGCTGACCTTATTTGGGATAAGTCTGAAAATGGATGGATGGTTTTTTTATGGTTGAAATCACCAAATCGTGGTACAATTAATTTCCATATGTTTTAAATGTCTTTTTTTCCCTTTTCATATGAATAGTTGATTTACAATATTTTCAATTGCTGTTCTGGATCCGGACACTAATAAAAAATAAAAACTTCGATGCTAACCTCACTGTTATCTCACCGCCACAGAAAACTGAAATGAGGCAGGAGAAACCTTCAAACTCAGTGGCTCACTCATAACACCAGCATGGCTCTAGTAGCTGTCTAACGTCAGTTTGGTTTATTTAAAATGTGCACAGAAACAAGAACTCTGCGCTGATTGGCTGGTTGAAATCCTATAATCAATCCTTTTTACACACGTTACTGCCACCATGAGGATTGGAATATGACATTTAATATAAACGTAGACCCCAGATCAATCATTTTTCATCTATGGGCTATGACATGATTTGGTCTTGGGCTGGTCGACAGCTCTGCTCAATATAATGTGTTGAGCAGGCACATAATCAAATTAAATCAACTGGATATTGAAATAATTTTCACAGTTGTGTTTTTTGCTGGATATGTATCTATACATATAAATCTATCAATCTATCTCTCTCTCTCTCTATATATATATATATATATATATACATGTATAAACATGTATGCATATATATATCTATATATATGTACATATATATGTATGTGTGTGTATATATCTATCTATATCTATATATATATAGATATATGCGGCTGTTAAAATACCTCCTTATGTCTATTTTCTTTTTTACTGGCAGCATCGACAAGGCATAACATGAGAATGGGCATAAGTTTATTTAAATATAAAATAATTTTCAACAATTCTAAAAAAATATAACACTATCTTATCTGTAATGTAGTATCCAAAATAAACAGCCAGATTGAGGCTTTTTTACCAGACAGTACTGTTTGTATTGATTTACTAATGAACAGTGTGGAAATCTATATAAAATAAAACCAATGTTTGTAATCATCTTTATCCTATTTGTAGATGTTAATTGTCAATTAAACATCAGTAATATTTTGTGGAATTGTAATTATGCTTTCTATATACAAAATATCAGATTTTTAGGTGCAATCTCATGTTGTTATACTCTATAAAAAAAAAAAAAAAAGTAATTAAACAGCACAGCAAAGTTACTGACAGGACAGGAAAGGCCGGGTATAACTCCGCTCCGTCTGAGTTTCCGAAGCTGCGAGAGGAGTGACTGTTTGTCACAGTCTTGGTTTTGGTTATGTTTATTTAGAGTATTCAGTTTTACTTTTCTCCTTGTTTTAGTGTTTAATTATTATTTTGTTGTTTTCTTGTTAGTTCCTGTCTTCCAGGTTTTCCAGTTGTTGTCCTCTGCTGCCCTCTTGTGTCCTCTATCCCTAGCTATGTTTTCTGCTCTGTCCTCACCTGTTTCTAATCCTCTCGTTAGCCCTCTCTTTGTCTCTGTTCCCTTTAAAAGGATTGTAAATAACATTTTATTCACATAGAATTATTGGTAGGGACAAGTGGGTCAGTCCAAAATTTTTGTTTGGACAGGTCCATATTGTCCCAATGCAAACCTACAGTACGCCTATGCTTTCAACCATATTGAAAGGCTTTTTTTCAATTGGGCTACATCTTTATCCTTCCCCATTTTCCTTTTCGGTTCAGCGCCCTGGATGTTTTTTTTTCTGGCACTCCATCTTGTTAAGTGTGTGACGCAGTACTAGGACCAAGTTAGAGATTTTTTTTTCTTCTATTACGAGAAATAAAGTTCTAACATTACAAAAATAAAGTCACAATATTACGAGAATAAATTCCCAACATTATGAGAATAAAGTCGCAACGAGAATAGTCATAAAATTACGAGACTAAATTTGTAAAATTACGAGAATAAAGTTGTAAACTTATGAGAGGAAAAGTCGTAACGAGAATAGTCATAAAATGACGAGAATAGTCGTAAAATTACGAGAATAAAGTCGAAAAATTACGAGAATAAAGTCGAAAAATTACGAGAATAAAGTCGTAACATTGCGAGAATAATGTTGTAACATTACAAGAATAAAATCGTTACATTAAGAGAATAAAGTCGCAACGATAATAGTCAGAAAATTACGAGAATAAAGTCATAACATTAAGAGAATAAAGTCGCAAAATTACGAGAATAAATGCGCAAAATTACGAGAATAAAGTCGTAAATATATGAGAATAAAGTCGTAATATTAGGAAAATAAAATCCTAAAATTATGAGAAACAAGTTGTATTTTAGGACAACACTTACAAGAAGCACTTTCTTCCCTAAAATGATGAGTGTTGAGCATTATGTGAAGTTATGCTATGGGTCTGGTTTGACAAAAACAAAATCTTTCAGAACCAGCATCAAATTGGGATATCAAAGTGGACTCAGGACTCAATAACCTTTATTTAAATTATTAAATTAAATTACCCTCTTTGAAATAGCTAGCAGCAAATAGACATGAGGATTCTATTAAATTACTTTTGATCATAATTTGGTAGTTGAAATGTAATGAGCCATCTATCCGCCCAGTCGCTCATTCATTGTGATAATTAGAACCTGAAATAGAAATAGTTTCCAAAAAAACTAGGTGAAATCCCAATTTAAGATTTATAAAAAAATATTACTAGTTATGAAAAACGTGGGAATGTCTGCCTTGCCAACTGCAAAGCCTCCAAACAGATGTCCATTCCAAAACGGTTGCTGTCCCTCAGAGGGTCAATTCCTTCCTGAAGGTTGATGGAAACCTGTCTTCTGATAATTTCTGGTGTGTCTGAAATGATCACACATTCATCTGTGTCCAACGGGGTTGGTACTTCCCAGTCAACCCCATAGCGATCTTTGTCAATCTACAAAACGCAAAAGCAGTTAAATGAAATAAATAAAAATGATAGTAGTAAATGGATAGTAAACAGTTTTACTTGTTATGGTATGATTAAGAATCCAAACGTGCTCCCAGAAAGGGTCATGTTTGCCAATAACTGACCCCTAATCCACAACTGTTGAAGTGATCTGCCTTGCTCTGTGGATAGGGAATGTCTGTCCCAAGCCACAGAAAACAGTTCTAAATGCTGATTTAGTCTGAGCAGCATTATGAAATGAATACAGGCCAAATCCAGTTCACTATCAGAATTCAAAGCTGCAGTGTCAGCCAGATACTCCAGGGCATAACAGTAGTTCACAGTGACAACACATCAAACGTCTCTCCACAGCCTCTCAATTCTTTGATTATGGACACTGCGTCCCGTTATAAAACTTCTTCTTTCTAAAAAAGAGCAATGCATAATCAGGTGTAATTTTCTATAACAACATGATAATGTGTCATATACGGAAAGTGTTCAGACCCCTTTAAAATTTTCACTCTTTGTTTCATTTCAGACATTTGCTAAAATCAATTAAGTTAATTTCATTCTCATTAATGTGCACTCAGCACCCCAGATGATCCTCCCGTCAGATGGTTCTGCTCCATCCTCCAGCTGTGTTTAATTTAACTGATTGGACTTGATTAGGAAAGGCACACACCTGCCTATATAAGACCTTACAGCTCACAGTTCAGTCAGAGAAAACGAGAATCATGTGGTCGAAATGAGACCAAGGTTTAACTTTTCAGAGTTAATTCTACGCGGTATATGTGGAGAAAACCAGGCACTGCTCATCACCTGTCCAATACAATCCATACAGTGAAACATGGTGGTGGCAGCATCCTGCTATGGGTGTGTTTTCAGCTGCAGGGAAAGCACGGCTGGTTTCAATTGAAGGCAAAATGCGGTAAAGTACAGAGATATGCTGAAGAAAACCTCTTCCAGAGTGCTCAGGACCTCAGACCGGGCCGAAGGTTCACCATCCAACAAGACAATGACCCTAAACAAACTGCTAAAATAACAAAGGAGTGGCTTGGAAACAACTCTGTGATCAGTCTTGACAGGTGCAGCCAAAGCCCTGACCTAAACCCAATTGAGAAATGAATAAAGGGCGATTCCAATTAATTTTGCCCTACCTGCAGCATCTTAAATCTAAGGTTTAATTAATTTTTTTTTCTAATGCTTTGACACGATTTGTTTTAATTTTGTATTATATAAATAAATGATCAATTAACTTAATAGTGATCTGAAAAGTGTTGGTGTTAATGCAGACATACATGTCTTATATATTTCTAGTATAGTCTAATAATTTTAATGTAGTTTGATGTTTTTAAAAAGTAAAAAAAAAAAATCAGTTTAAATGATGAAGTATTTAGCAGAATTAGGCTTCAGTCGGGTTAAGGTCCTTGTTGTGGTTTTCTCTTTCAAAAGAAAATCATACATGACACACATGGCTTAAACTCAGACATCCTGGTGTATTCAGAATGTAACTTTACAGTACAGCTTTAGTATTCAGTTCCTGCAATCATTTTAATCCAGACTGTGAACAGAAACTAATCTTAAACACGCTATGACTATGGAGCCGAGGTGACAAGTGAATTTCTCCACTCTGAGATCAATAAAGTCTATGGATATGCACAGCTCAAGAAATCAGACTTTTACTACAGTTATTTGAGTAGTAAGAAGTTACTGTTACAACAGTTGTTTAATGTACGGTACTCAGAATGTACTCCTGCTTAACATTGGGGAAACGCTATCTGATGGGGTGTAAATATCATCAGGCTGCATTACCTCTGCTCAGGGGTGTGAAGTTTTTTAACAGGGCATTCAGATCTGGTGAGTGTATGAAATTAATAACTGGGGATGTCTGTTCTGAAATCCTGTGTGTTTGGGTTGTTATAGATACTGCAACATCCATCCATCCATCCATCCATCCATCCATCCATCCATCCATCCATCTTTGCGGAGTGAATCGTGCCGCCTGCGCTGAAATACTCACCTACCCAACTGACAGACAGAATCTCACTATACATCAGCCATTCTCATCCTCCCCTCTCTCATGACAAGGCGCGCACGAGTCCTATCATGAAAAAAAGGTTCATTGTGCGACCTGAGTAACGTGCAGTAACGGGGTGTCTGCAATGGTAACTGCCTTATAGTTACAGTCAAAGTAATTAGTTAGATTACTCGTTACTAAAAACAGGTAACAGCGTTAGTTACTGTTAGTATCAATGATGTTAATCCCATCACTGGTCAGCACTAAGACTGTGTTGAAAATGTGGACTGGGTTTTTATCAGCATTGTGTTATAAGTGGAATGGAGTTTAGTTTTAATGTCCGTCGTTTTTTAGCGCAAGAAATTGGGGATATGGAGTGAGAGCGTGTGAAGACACTGAGGTGAAGGAGTCCCACGTCCAATGGGTGAGAGTTGACAGCCCTGCTGAGGTTCATAATGTGCTTCATTTTATGGAGAATTCTTCTTTGTGAAATCATATCCAAAGGGTCTCAAGGAGTTCCTACAAATGAACCTGCCTTCTTCATCTGCTTTTTGACCTTCTTTTATCCTGTGATCCGATGCAGTGACCTCATCAGATGACGGCAGAAGAGATTACACAGTCCACAACAGACTTATAGATGATGCAGCCTCTTGCTGCAAACACTGAAGGCCATAAGCTTCCTTAAGAAATGCTGTCTGCTCTGTCTCTTCTGGATGGCGTTACAATTCATTCTATTGATTATATTTAGCAAACATTTACATTGCTTTGTCTTTGCGTAGGTTAGTTTAGTTGGGTTAACTGGTTTAGTCAAGACTTTTTAAATGAAATATGTTTGCCTTGGAGTTAAAAATGTTTTGTGAATAAAATCTTAAATTTTGAAAGGAAGTTGATGTGAATTTATTCCAAATGTGCGCGGAATTAACAGTTTGACTGTGATTTGAGCTTGATTTACACTTACATCTTTTTTTACATTTTACATATACCTTGAATTGCATGGATATGATGGCATCAGTGAGTCTCATTATTTATTTATTTTTATTTTAATGCGGGCTTTAGATTATCTATTTTCAAGTCAAATTTCTTTTTCTTATGCTTAAAAATGAATGTCACCTTATCACAGTGTAATTAATTACATTATATCATAAACAGAAATTTCTCAAATTTTTAAATATGCCAAAACATTTTTTTCTGTTCTAATGCAATAAACAAAATTTACTGTGCCACAGAAATGTGAAACGTACTCGAACAACATTTGCTTAAGCTGCTGAACAAGTCGTGCATTTTAGGATGATTCAACCCTTTAGGATGCGTCCTAAAGGGTTGCGTGTAGCTACAGTAGCCACTCCCAGTAGCCTCAGTGCATTCCCACAGGTATGAACAAAAATCACCAACATATTGTTTTGCAATATGATATGGGGAAGTAGAAGATGCAAAATATGCAGCAAATGGAACTTTGTTTTCAAACCAGTAATATTAGACTTTTACTTTACTAATAAAGCAGAGTGTGATGTCACTCACTGGAAACAAACACACCCTAAAGTATTTCATGAATGTACAATCGCTCTGTTGGTTTTTCCATACTCAAACATCATTTTCCATTAGCTGTGTGTTTTACATTCCAATTTCCATTCACAACTGAAGTTAAAATGGTTTGAGGTTCATGCACAAGTGAAATAAGCAATATGGCTTAATACTTACTTAATACTCATTTTTTATACTACCATTTCCAAACATAATAAATAGTTCATATTGCTAACTTATCCTCCCTCCCATGTTTCAGAACAAGCAATGAAAATATTACACAATAAAACAAACTGATGTTTATCATTCATCAGGCAAATCTAAGAAAGAAAAGGTGATTAGGTGATGACACTCTGAGCTATGGAAGCACAAAAAATATTTATTTCCAAAAATGTTATTTTCATAAACAAAAGATGTGATTAATCAGTTTTATCATAATAATTCCATTAGTAAATTTAATGATTTACTAAGATGGGATTATGACAATTTCTTTCTATATAAAAACTATATACACACTATACTAAAATTCTGAAGGTTCTGGGAGACAATTGGGTGCATGGTATTTATTTACATGTTTGTTTGCTTAATTTGGAAAAATGTATTGCTTATTACAAGCCGATGCTATGCACATAAAAAGGTTTTTAACAATAAAGTATTTGCAACCTTGATCCCTGATTTAGGTTCCAGGGTAAAGACAGGTTTAAAAACATGGAATTTTCAAATGTTTCAACCATAAAAAAAAAAAAAAAAAAAAATGTAATTTTAGAAACATAAAATAAACATGTTTGCACATTGCATGCTTTCAATGTGTGAAAGCATGCTCCCACAGACACATTGTGCAGAGATGTACACAAACACCTGTATTTTAACTCTTATAACCCCCCTACTAATTGTGTAACCATTTTTTCCCTTAAGTTAAATGAAAAAAGAAAAAACACAAGTTACTTTTTTACACTAGCTTTTCAATCCCCCATATGGGAGCTGACCTGAGCCTGCATAGTAGTAGTAGAGTAAGTATCCTTGAATTTTGTTTATGAGTGAGGGAAGAATGAAGTGGGTGATCGATTGATGCGGACGCTGTACTGCTCTATTGTGGTGAAGATAGAGCTGAGTGAAAAGGCAAAGCTCTTCATTTACCAGTGTATCTGCGTTCCTTCCCTGACCTATGGTCATGAAATCTGGGTGATGACCAACAGAGAGAGATCGTGCATATAAGAGGCTGAATTGAGCTTTCTCCACAGGTTAGAAAGGAGAGGCGCACAGAAGGTGCTTGCACACTATACCTTTCTTTGGTGCTTCTAATTTTTTTTTTTTAGCTTGGTCACCGCAGCCAACTTTTAATATGAATGCTGCACACATTTTTAGAGATGAGGCACCAGTTGTTATCTGGTTCTGAAACAATTAATTCAACCCCACGTCTCTTATATATGTTTGGGATGTTGGACCATCTTTTTTACAAAATCGTTACCATGACTCAGTGTGGAAAAAGGATTTTTAAATCAAACTTCTCTACTTTTGTCTCATCTTCTAAAAAACGTTGTTCCAGAAATTATCCGGTTCATTCAAATGCAACCCTGTAAATCTACGTTGTCCTGCTGCATTCTTTTCAATGGTAAAGGCATTTTCCCTTACACCCAAACAAGCTGAACTAGTTTACGGTAGGCATACTCTCATGAAGTCGTCTGACAGTACACTTTATCTGAGATAAGCTCAGGTTTTTTGAGCTTTACAGAGTCTGACCCTGCTGACATTTCCTTAATCTAGGAACGTTTGGTGGCCATTTTAAACGATTTTCACTGGTGAATAATCTGTTTCATACAATGATTGGGTTAGGAAATAGTCATATAACCCTCCGAATACTGATGTGCAAGAACAATTCCTGGTAAATGATAGCTATCGATCCCTCCTTGCTGTCGATCAAACATAATTTTGAGGTGAGACTTTGGTCATTTTATAGCATGATAAGGCATTTTTACAGATTTTATTTAGGTTGTTTTTCAATATGTAAGACCATGAAACTGAGTGTATTGTGCATATATGTGTCTTAGTAAATGGAATAAGCACACAGGCAACTAGTGTTCGTAATTACAGCAAGGATGGTATCTTTTCACACTAAGAGAGATTCATTGCCTGTCAGAAAAGAAAAAATATTTCTGTTTTATCAGACTGTGTTGTAGATTTATCCAGCATCTCAGTATTGGGAGAACAGAGAACAAAACTAAGCACACTACTATAATTGATTACTGATTATATAAAAAGTGCAACTCAAGTCCTTCTTGTATGAATCTAAGTGAAGAAATTAGGTAGAAAGTGAATAAAATATCCCGCTGTTGTTGCCCATTTGTGTATTGATTCTTCTTGGTGTGGTAAAACTCTTACTTTTCATGCACATTTTCCAGCTATAGATTTCTAAAAACATGAAACTTAAACTTTCCCAACTGAATACCACTGAAGACTATTACCTTGTTTACTGATAAAAATTTAACGATAAGAAAACAGAACAGAAATAAGATGCATTCCAGCATGTTCAGAAAGAAAGATAAAAAATATTTGTCAATATTTGGTTTCAGGTCCATTTACACAGTCTGCTTTTTGAGGCCGTCAGATGTGAAACTCAGTGTAATGTGGATTCGGGGCATAAGGAAAAAACAATGCAGTTGGGTTCATTTTAATGTCTGTAAACAGAAGGTGTGACGTTGCAGGTTTATTTTTTATTGGTATATTTCTCTCTGTTTGAAGCCACTGGCATGAAGGAAGAGCAACATGTTTCTTAATTGTGCAAACATGTACGAACACGTTTTTTTTTTCTGATTTATTTTCACGGAATTTAAAACCTGCTGGAAAAATTGAATAAAGCAACCAGCTGTTAGGAGAGGTAAACAACGCTTATGGAAAGTATGCAAAACAAAGGCATTTTTTACAGTTTTTTAGTTTCGAAGGTCAGGGCATGGATGGCGTGTCAGAAACTGACACGAACAGCGATGCTTAGCTGTTTGTGTCGGAAACTGACACACCATCCATGCCCTGACTTTCGTGCCTCTTGCATCTATGCCTCAGGATTACAGATAGCTCTCCTCTATCAGTCTGGCTCCAGGATGTATCCTTATCCTGTGTATCTTCCAAAGACAAGAAGACTGTCCTCATTAGATGGCCTCTGTACACACAGTGTAATCCACCATGCGAAGGAAGGTCTTCTACTCCATCTAATCTGGCTAACGGATTAATAATACACATGAATAATAAATAATAAACCTAACATTGTGAGGCTATGAGGAAAAGTTTGATAATATAATTTTCTATTCAAGACTATTAAAAAGAAAAAAAGCATAACCAAAAAAATCTTGCAGTAAAGCATTTGCTGTGCTCTCACAACATGTATTCACTTGCTTTTGACAGAGCACAGAGAAGCTAATTTTATTTGTTCAAGTTGCTATATAACATCTTTTTTGTGTTTAATACTGCTGCTGTTGAAATGCTTGTAAAGCTGGCTTAGCCACTTCTGTAGTTCATGCAAAAATCAACCTGAAACCTTATTCTGGCTGCAGGGTTATCCGAGATGGAATCCCAGATCTCCTTCTTCCGAGCAGCATCCTAAAGCTGATTCTGGGGATCCCAAGACAATCCTGGGACCGATGTTGATGAAGAATATTTCCAGCAGGTTCTGGCCTTCCCCAGGGTGTCAACTAGTAGGGACAACTCTCTAAATTTTACAAAGGGAGGCTCTAGAAGGGCAACCTGATCAGATATCCCAACCACCTTAACAGAATCTTTTTGATGGGTGAAGCAGCAGCTCTTCTTTAGACTCTAAGTACTGAGCTCCTTAAGCTCTCTTGAATGCTGCTTCACACATACAAATTTCACATACAAATGTCTGCCATGAAGCAGTCTGCACTGGATGCATGTAGGATCCATTCATACATCATATCATCGTCTTTATTTAAATTTATTGGATCCACTTTTCTTTTTCTGTGTCTTATTTACTTATTTGCTTCTCTTTTCTTTTTTTTTTTTTTTAGAAATTGATGGATTGTGCTTTGCCATTTATCCTAGAGAGACATAATCCGTATATATCAGATTGACGATGGAGAGTTGCTCTCCATGGTCCTAATCGCAACAGAAACGCTATATTTACATTTACTAGAAAGCCTTCTGTTTAAGATGGAATGAAGAAGCCATTTGTAACAATGCAGACAGCTTCACACGGAAAAACATGATCGAAAATGCAAATGCTCCTGCAGAGCTGAGCAATATCTTGTGAAAGAAAATTCAGAAAATTCTGAAGAGATATTCTACTTTTCCTTCCACATCATCATAAGGAACAGCTTTGTGATCTACCACATAATAAAAAACCAACGGACTATATGGTGGGGTGGGCAAAGTTCTCAACTATAGTAATTGATTAGATGCATTAATACTCATGATCAAATGTTACTCAGGAAAGTAAAAGTTTCTCTGTCAAAAATCTACTCAAGTTAAAGCACTGAAGTTCTCTGTTTTTCAAATACATAAGTATTCAAAAGTACATAGATTTAAAAGCGCTTAATAATACAAAAGTACAAATGAAATTTTCTAATATCAGCAGATTGCTATAGAATTTTCTGAGTAATTTTAGAGAATCTTGTAACTTTTAGAAACCACCTAATGTATTGATGCATAGAACCACCTGCTACAGATTCTCCAAACCAGTAAAGAACTTTAGAATACAAACGGCAAAAAAATAAAGACAACTATTTCATTATGATTTTTCATTTTAAAAAAAACCCAAAAGAAAATAGAGGAGTCTGGATTCTCCTAACACTTTAACTATGGAATAGAGGTTTAAGATTGAATCCATTAGAACAAAAAACTACAACTTTGATTTGAGAACTCATCCTACTGAACAACTTGGGCACATGGCAACAAGTAATGGCTTAATAAAATGTATAAACTAAAAATAATATGTGCCCTGAGTTTCTCACATTTGTTGAACGTCATGCTAATCTCTAAAACAGTGGTGTCCAAATTCAGTCTTAAGGGCTGCATGCTTTGGATCTTCTCCCTAGAGGTAGTTACTACCTCCTCAGCATGTCAAAGTTCTGCTTATGCCTGCTAATGAGCTACTGTTTCACCGAGGTGTGCAGAAAAAGAGAGAAAACGAAAGCATCCAGATACCTGTTCTTAAATATTCACTTTGTGAGAAACAGTGTTGCCAACTGCAACAGCAAAGTTACTAAGGCCAGGCAAACTACCTGCTACTGCTGCTACAATTTGAATGCATCTCTTAGTCATTGTTCACTATAAAACTAAATACATTTTTCTTCCTTTGAATGCACCTAAGATCGTGTGTTGCACCCAAATATGTGCAACCACATTTGGAATTATTACTTTATGGATCAAAAGGGGAAAAAAAGTAATTTTTATCCTATAGATGTTAAGTATGGAAAAAAAAAACATACGGCAGTAGTCGATTCAAATATTATCTTACATTTAGGAGATGTTTTCCTGGGTGAATATTGGTGGGTAAAGGAGAGAAAAGGGTAGGCGGAACCTTTGATGCTACGGTCGTTCATTCCGGTTGCTAATTAGGGAGGCACCCCTGTGTTCCCCTTATATCTAACCTGGATGAAGACTTGAGTGTTCCTGTGTTCATTGCTCTAAGACTCAACCTTTATTTTACAGGTCAGTACATGGTTAAAACGGCCATACATGAGAGCTTTAAGCTTCGTATTCTTTCTGTAAGTGACAGGTAATAATTTTATTACGATGAGCGTAACTTTGAATTAGTTTTGTGGGTGTTTGTTTGTCCACCGTCGTTGGGCGGCGGGAAAGCCGAGCCGCGTTGCGCCGGAAGTCTCGCGAGACTTCGCATTGTTCTCGCGAGAGTTTGCCCGTTCGTTTGAGATGTATTCTCTTTGATAGTAAAATCAGATAGTTTAGGGTTTTTTTTTTTTACAATCTACAGATCGCTCCAAATTATTTGAGAAGGCTCTCGATGGAACTCAAATGTGTTTAAAGAATCCAGAATATTTGTTCAGGTTGGAAAATTCTCTTTGTTACCGTGGTCATCGTGCTTGAGACCCGTAACAATTTGTGGGGGCTCGTCCGGGATCTCTTCTCGCCAGCAGTCGAGGAAAGATCCAAGTGATACAAGAACCACGACAGTGACCAGGTTGTTATCTGATCCTAACTGACTAGTGAGTGTCCAAACTGGAAGATTAAAGTGGAACTGCACTATTGAAGGAGGAAGCAAAGTGTGCACCAGTCACTACAGAGCTATTACACGACGCCTGGAAACAAAGAAGAAGAAGAAGAAAAAAAAGAGGGGATCAAGTGACATGTCGACCACACGGAAAGAACTTGTATGGTGCATCAGGGGACGCCTGTTTGCCCTCTCCAGCAGTGACCTTTTTGAGCTAGCAAAGAGCCTTGCTACAGAGAACAGGGACACATTACAGGTTAGTGAGGGGGACAAAGAGGGGTGTATGGAGTATGTCACCTCCTACCTGCAATCTCCAACTCTGCTGCAACTTGAGGATGAAGGCATGAGCCAATTACTAGCGCTGGAGGATCTAATTGACAGAGTTATTCAAACAAGTGACTCCATTGTGCAATCGGCTGGTGGAGCTGCAACACCAAACAACCTCAGCCCACGCCTGTCTGATCCAACCAGGCATTCAGACTGAAGCAGACACGGAAAATGAGTCAGTAGAGGAGCTGAGGAAAGAGTATGAAAGACTGGGGGAGAGAATACGACTAGCAGAAAAGACAACCCGATTATCAGCTACCTCCAATCATCAGAGTCCCCTACTGTCATGCCCAGAGAGACCTGTCACCCTCAAAGATCTTGCTTATCTGTCTCGCAAAGAATTCAAAGTACTCGGAGGGCAAATTGGAGACAATAATTCCGGGCTCAGCTACAACAGTCTCACAAAACAGATCAATGAAGGAATAAAGGAAGGATTTACACCAGCAGAAATTGTGAGGGGTGTCCTAAGAATTGTGAAACCTGGCACTTTCAGGGACATGCTTATGCTCAAAGATGAATTGTTGCTCCCTGAACTCCAAGGCTTCCTCAGGTCCCACCTCGGAGAAAAGGCAGCGACTGAGATGTTTCAAGAGCTAATGTGTGCCAGACAATATGAACAAGAGTCACCCCAGCATTTTTATATAGGATGACTGGACTCAAACAGAAGCTTATTTTCCAGTCCAGACATTTCCTACGACCCAAGAACCATCCAGGAGGTCTTCCTGCATACCATCTATCAGGGCCTGGGGGTTAAGTATGCAGATTTACGACGAACATTAAGACCTCTCACCTCTGATAGTAACGTCACGGATGAAGAGATTCTTCAAGAAGTTACAAAGATTATTTGTGATGAGAACGAGCATCAGTGGCGATTAGGCCAAGTTTGCCGCCAAAAGACAGCGCAAGCTCAAAGTGCTGTGATTGAAACAAAAGAGAAATTAGCTAGAGAACAACAGACTTCACAGACGATCAAACAACTGGCTGCACAAGTCGAGACCCTAACCAACATGGTGGCCACCTAATGGATCGTGGAACTACAGACTCCTACAACCCTTCCACCCAACCTTCTCAGCCATCAACAAACCAACTTACCACACCCCATAAGAAAACTTCCCTCTGCCAAAAATGCATTGGACAGAACTTGGAGGACTGTGGCCATTGCTTTATATGTGGTGAGTTAGGGCACAGGGCAGTTGGATGTCTAAAGCGGCCCAGGATTCAGGGAAACTGGAATCGGCCTCTGTCACGGGACAGCCAGAGGCCAGTGCAGAACGCCGGTCCCAGTCAGTAAATTCTACCACTGAACAACTTACAACTCGGCGACCCAGGCACAGCAGTAAGCAGTTGAGGAACTATTCTAAACCTGAGAAAAGAGAACACTGCGCGTCACCTAACCAAGGTCAGGTAAGATGCAAAGTTCCTCTGGTTGGCAAGAAAAGCTTACTTAAATGCCTGGTTGGTGGGTATCCTGTAACAGTGTTATTTGACTCAGGCTCACAAGTGAGCATTGTTGATAGACAGTGGGCCAAAAGATACATTCCTAGCTACCAAGTGAGACCACTCCAAGAGCTGCTAAATGATGATCTGGAAGTCTATGCAGTTAATGGCCAAGTAGTCCCTTATGATGGGTGGGTTGAGCTGACAGTAACCCTGGCTGGTCATGAAAACCCAAACCTCACTGTACAAGCCCCATTCCTAGTCAGCCAACTATCACTGCCACAACCGCTAGTAGGGGCTAATGTGCTAGGAGCAATTACCCAAAGACAGGAGTCAAATAATGAAGCTACTGGGGTACTCTATGATCTACTGTGCAGATCATTTGAAATGGATGAAAACCAGGTTGAGGCCATGGTTAACTTCATTCACGTACCAGAAAGAACGGACAGTGGCTCAGCTACATTGAGAGTTGGAAAAGAAAATATAACTATCCCAGCAGGCAAAGCAGTTCAAGTATGGTGCAGGGTGACCCAGAACTTTGACACCTCTGACCCCCTTGTACTATATGAATCTGCTAAAGGGAATATTGCTTTAAGACACCTAAGTGTAGGAGATGGTCTCTTAGAAATACACAACCCCCAAAGACCTTTTGTAAAAATGCCAATTTCCAATCATTCAAAACATGAGGTGATCCTACCAAAAAGAACAACCCTAGGTACCATCCAACATGTTGCCAAGGTTATTAAAACAGATATACCAGAGCCAATCACAACCCAACCCGCACAGACAGCAGTAACTGTGGTTGAAAATAGTGAAAAAACTCTTACACGCAACCCCCCTGCTGAGTCCTGGTTGCCCCCAGTCGACTTGAGCCACCTTAGTCCAGTCCAGCGGCAGTCAGTAGAAAAAGTGTTAAGAGAGGAGTGTGGGGCGTTTTCCCGTGATAGTACTGATATAGGCTGTATCACTTCGCTGCAAATGGACATTAAACTCAAGGATGAAACACCAGTCCAGAGGGCCTACGTTTCTATCTCAAAACCTCTTTACAGGGAGGTGAAAGAGCACATCCAAGAACTGATAGTCAAAGGATGGATTGTTAAATCTCGGTCACCATATGCAGCCCCAGTCATCTGCGTAAGAAAGAAGGATGGATCGTTACGCCTGTGTATTGACTATCGCCTTCTGAATAGCAAAACAGTCCCAGACAGGCACCCGCTTCCCCGGATCCAGGACCTCACAGACTCTCTAGGAGGTTATAGTTGGTTTTCGATCCTGGATCAGGGTAAAGCCTACCATCAAGGTTTTATCGCAGAAGGTTCAAGATACCTGACAGCATTCACCACTCCATGGGGCCTCTACGAATGGGTGAGAATACCCTTCGGATTGCCTTCCAATGGAGCATGGAAGAAATGCTCGACTTACTCCGCGATGAGTGCTGCATTCCCTACCTTGATGATGTGCTCTGTTTCTCCAAGTCACTTGATGAACATGTCCAAGTACTACAGAAGGTTCTCAAAGCTTTGCAGCGTCATGGAGCTAAGCTGAAGCCTGAAAAGTGTGAACTGTTCCGCAAGGAAGTTCGATATGTTTGACGTCTCGTGTCGGAAGAAGGTGTGAAAGTGGACCCTAGAGACATTGAGGCTGTGCAGGCACTCAAACACAGGAAACCACAAACAGTTGGGGATGTCAGGCAACTGTTGGGATTCCTGAGTTATTATAGGACATATGTTCAGGACTTTTCACGCATTGCGAAACCACTGTATGACTTACTTCAAGTTAAGCTAGACCCATCATCACCAAAACCTACGAGGGCCAGAACGAAGGGTGCTCAGCAATCTTCTCGGACTCCAGTGCAATGGGAAGAAGAACACCAAGAGATCCTTGAACGCCTAATCAGCATGCTAACCCAGCCACCAGTGTTGGCGTACCCTGACTTTACCCACCCTTTTATACTCCACACGGACGCATCCCAAAAGGGGCTTGGAGCAGTCCTTTATCAGAACCAGGACAATAGGATGCGAGTGATAGGGTATGGGTCTCGCACATTAACACCTGCAGAACAGAACTACCACTTACACAGCGGGAAACTGGAGTTTCTAGCTCTGAAGTGGGCAGTCTGCGACAAGTTTAGAGACTACCTATTCTATGCCCCACATTTCACAATTTTTACAGACAATAACCCCTTGACGTATGTCCTCAGCACTGCAAAGCTCAACGCAGTTGGACATCGCTGGGTGGGTCAACTGGCAGATTTCCATTTTGAGATAAGATACCGTCCAGGGAAAGTCAACATAG
Organism: Cyprinodon diabolis; assembly: GCA_030533445.1. Classification (NCBI taxonomy): domain Eukaryota; kingdom Metazoa; phylum Chordata; class Actinopteri; order Cyprinodontiformes; family Cyprinodontidae; genus Cyprinodon; species Cyprinodon diabolis. The sequence continues at coordinate 8,050,052 of CM060082.1, forward strand.
ATGCTGATGTACTGTCCCGTTGCCCCCTCAACATCGAAACCTTCATGAAAGAGTGCTCGGAGGAGCTGTCAGAAGAGGCTGTTGATGCAGTATGGGAAGGAAGCAGGATGGCCAAGCAAGGGGATGTTGCATGGATTGCAGCTCTCAACCTCCCCTCACCAGGACCGCCCATTGAAGAACCTCTGACATCCATTAGTCATGACGAGTTGGTCCAAGAACAAAAAGCAGACCCAACTATTGGAAAAGTCATAGAGATGAAAGAGAAAAACTTAACACTAACTGAAGATGAAAAAGTCAAGGTTGGCACTAACATGAAGAGACTGCTGAGGGAGTGGAGTCGGCTACACCTGGAGGAAGGCCTTCTCTACAGAAAGACCACAGAACGTAAGCAGCTGGTTCTCCCTGCTGTTTATAAACAGACCGTTCTCATACACCACCATAATAATATGGGCCATGTGGGTGTAGAGAAGGTCCTGAACCTAGCCCGAGATCGGTTTTATTGGCCTTTCATGAAGAGAGAGATTGAGGAGTATGTCACGAGAAAGTGGCAGTGCCTAAAGCAAAAGAAACCACCAACACATGAAATAGCTCCAATGGGTAGCATAGTCTCCAACTCCCCACTCGGGCTTGTTTGTATTGACTTTCTGCATCTGGAATCCTGCAAAGGTGGATTTGAATACATCCTACTTGTAGTGGACCATTTCACTAGATTCGCGCAAGCGTACGCCACCAAGAATAAGGCTGCAAAAACAGCAGCTGATCGTTTCTTCAACGACTTCATCCCCAGATTCGGATATCCATCCAAACTCCACCACGATCAAGGTCGTGAGTTTGAGAACGAGCTGTTTAAATCCCTCAGAGAGCTTGCAGGAGTTGTTCACTCAAGAACTTCCCCCTATCATCCACAGTGCAACCCTGCTGAGAGGTTAAATCGCACTTTATTACAGATGCTTCGTACCCTGGGAGAGAAAGAGAAACAAGATTGGAAAGGACACCTACCCCATGTGATCCATGCTTACAATTGTACAAAGCATGAGGCCACCGGTTTCTCTCCATACTACTTGTTGTATGGCAGACATCCTCGCCTCCCAGTAGACCTTCTCTTTGGCCTCCTGACAGGAGAAGATATAAAGACATCAGAAGGATATGCAAAGAAATGGAAAGAAAGAATGACAGAAGCATATCGAATTGCAAGTGCAAACAGTGAAAAGTCAAGCTCCAAGGGCAAAGAAAACTATGACAAAAGATGTAAAGGACCAACTCTACAGATCGGGGACAGAGTACTGGTGCGAAATCTAAGTGAAAGAGGTGGCCCTGGCAAACTACGACCCTATTGGGAACAAACTGTCTACATCATAAGAGAGCAGCTTGGAGAAAATCCGGTGTACAAGGTGAGCCCAGAGACAGGGAACCATCCTATTCGCACTTTGCACAGAAACTTGCTGCTGCAAGTGAATGATCTGCCGTCAGATGTTATCCAAAGTCCAGCTGCCAGGCCACGAAGGATGAATAACAAAACCACAGTAAGACCAAAGGCACCAGGAAAATCCCAAAGTTCTGAAACCAGTGACTCAGAGGAAGATGAAGCTCCCTACTGGCTTCGGTTACTGTTAAGGAAAAAAATATTCTAAAATAGTTAACTTTGGAAAAAGGTTGGCTTCTCTCTTCCTTCCCCAGGTTCCTCTCGGCGAGCTGCGTGTGGCCATAAGGAAAACCAGCAATGCGTGTTGACGTCACAGAATTACATAGTTTAATCCCATATTCGACAATGCACAAACTTAGAAATAAGACAATGCATAAACTTACACCAGAAACTGCAGAACAAGGGAGACATACATTCAATTACCTGACATAAATGGAGAGAAGGAAAGAAAGCAAAGACGTACAAAGACATCTTTGGAGAGTTGCAAGAGCAAATCTGATTTGTTACTTCTATGTAGAAAGCTTTATCCTCTTGTATTTAATTTATTCAAATAAGGCTGGCTTTTGCTCCTCCAACCAGGAGCTATCTCTGACACTCAGAAAAACTTAGAGCTTCCCCTAATTTACGGCAAACATCTGGCTGAAGAAAACATGAGATAAGACCTCACAGAATAGCTGTTGGAATGCGGGGGCCTCTTCCTGCCATAAATTCTCAGGAACAAACTTAAATTCAGTCCTTTGGTTCAAGGAAAGGTTATCTTCACAAACTTGTTCAGAATTAAGAAATATGTTCAAAATGAGAGTGTTCAACATACCTTTTACTCATGCCATAAGATTAACTGTATTAAAAACTAAAAATAATAATTTTTCTTCAACAGTCCCTCTTATGAGGTCTGAGACACACAGACCTCACAAATAAATTGATTAAGCCTTCTAATAGAGGAACCAAAAAACTATTTAGTATACTAAAAAACTAAAACATTAGCCCAATTATATAACAGTCCCTGTTTTAAACAGAACCTCCTAGCTCCACGGCCAGGTCATGTGTCTGAAGCTGAACTCCATTATCTGAACTTATCAAATGTATCTTGGGCTATCCAACAATTTAATACTCACCTGATGAACCACAAAATTTTAACCAGTAAAGACTAAAACTGAAAATACATTTCCCTTATCAAATATGAAAAATCATAAAACTCAGTTATGTCAATAGAAGAAAAAACAAAATAGAAATATCAGCCCAAGTATAAAATTAGAAAACCAGAGTAAGATATCTCGAAATTACTAAAAAATGCCCAAGAAACTTAAAAGACAATACTCGCCACAAAAATTACAATTTGTCAATACAAAACAATAACATCAAAAAAAGAAAATACATCATAAACACATAAAAATTACAAAAAACCCATTTTTTTTTTTTCACAATTCAATAGTAAGAACTTAGAGTTCGTCTCTATACTCCTTCAATAGTCCTCCAAAAATGAATATGAATTCTTCGTCAGGAAACGATCCAAAAATACGCGCAAAAAGAAACTAATGTTCTTTAAGAGGTCGCAAAAAACGAAAACACGCAATAAAGAGAAGATAAGTTAATGATGATCTTGTAGCCTGATCCTTCACGTGTTCCTCCTCAGTTGTAAACCTCAGGTTTCCACCTGAGTGTCCGTTGCTCACTGAAAATTGGAGTATTGTGCCAATATAACAGTGAGTTTAAGGAGAGGGTGCAATCTCCTTTTCTCAATGGAAGGACACCGGAACAGGATTATTGTGCCTGTCCGGGCCTTTTAAGCCTTGTAATTCAGGAAAATGAAGTGGTCTTGGCAGGAATCCCTGCTACACTTCTGCCTGGAACTGCAGATCCTCCTCCGCGCTGGGATGGGCCTGCAGACCCTCCTCGACCGCAGGTTGAGACTGTAGATTCTCCTGTACGCCTTGTACCGTGCGTTGTGGCTCCTCAGCTGCTGTGCACTGACTCCAATGGAACCCGGTGTCTCCTTTTCCTTTGCAGACGGACAGCATGAGATGTCCTCTCTACGACTCGGTATGGTCTGGTTGATTTTCTTTTGATGACCTTCAGGCGCACCCAGTCGATTCCCGGAACTGGTCCCGAGCCTGGACGTTCCTCTGTCGTCTGGTATTTTGTAAATTCCGCTGCCAGGACCTGTAACTCATTGAAGAAATCTTTATGAGATAAATGTGCAAGCTCACCTTTCCATCCTGGAATGCAGGTAGCAGGTCCTGGAAACATCCATCCTGTCTGGAGCTCATATGGAGAGAACCCTGTTGATTGGTTAATGATTGATCCGACACTATGACAGCTTTGCTGTCTTCCTTTTGTATTATAAATCTGCTTCTTTAGAGCTGTATTTTATCAATCCTTTGACCCTCTTTTTATATAAGGCCTACATGAGAAATAAATGTTTCCTATCATGTTGAACCCAAAACTTAACTGTATTTTAGAAGCAGTTCCATAATTGTTAATTTGTAAATCTCCAATTTAGACCAATTTAATTTCAATCATCATATTTTCTATTTTTTAAAACCTTAAAGAATGATCAGCCTGTTTTACATGAGTATAGCTAACCTTGTCACTAAATATCAAAAATTACCTACTTTATTCCAATCATAGTTTTAAATCCCAAAAATTTCCACCATTTCTACCTTTGATCCATTTATTCTTTTGAAAACCTATTTATACAATATTTAATTGAATAATGTATTACCCTTTTTATATTGTTTATCAATTATCAATGCCTTTTCAGTTTTGGAGAGAGATTCGATACAGCTAAATTTATTAAATGATGTAAATCTTTAGTTTAGACCTTCCTGGATGTCTTAGTTAAACAACTTATTTTAAATCATATGAATAGAGATGCAACAATCCAACGATTACCTTCCTTAGTTTAAGAAACACTGTTTGATGTAAATTTTTGGTAGGCAATATTTAGTTTAGTATATTCAATTTATAAATTTTACTTATTTCATATCCAAATAGTTAGCTCATATTTAATGCTTCTAATACACCGTAAAACATTTAATGTATTTTGATTTAACTTCAATAACCTCTTTTCCGAAAAGTAAAGAGAGATCCAAACTAAAAATTTGCTTAATAGATCAATTCCATTCATGTCCCCCTGTTTCTATAACAGAACAAATGTTCTGTCATAGAATACAATAAAAATCCTATACAACTCATTGAGATGAAATCCGCTATCACCACTAACTTTAGCCTCATGTAACACAGTTGGATGTAATTCAAACATGGTGTCCCAGATGCTGTTACAATCTGCACACCTCAATCAAAGAATTTAATGTTTGATCAAATTTATGAAATCAACACAGAACTTGGTGTCTTTAGCTCAGTAAGCTTTATAGACACCCATCAATCCACTTTAACACCTTAATTTTAAATTCCATATAAATTTAAATTTAGTTTTACTGAATAGTAGCCTCTGTACTATGTAAATAAAATTTAGATCATCTTCCTTAGTAGATGAAGCGTAACACACAATGCAATTCAGCTATGGTTAAGAAAAAATATGTAATTGCAATAGTTAGTCCCTGCCCATTCTTTTCAGGCAGGAAGGGAAAAAAGACACATTATTAACAGTTGGTGAACACCAACCCTCAAACTGCATTGCAAAACCTCTGACCCCAGGAGATGGGGTGTCCTTAACACTTAGCATTACACTGCAGGAGTTCAGGACGTGAAGGACAACAGGGCGCATCAGTGCCATAACTAAAGTAAGAAGAGAACACTGGCATCACACACTACAAAAATTTAAAAAGAACTTATTCACCACTACCAAGTTTTGTTGGCACCCATTTCGTCTCCAACCTGCAGACTGAAGGGAACCCCAGGAGTGGGCTTTGGCGCCCAGGTCACATGATCAGAGGTGAGAATCCAGGATCAAACATGAGAACACACAGCAGGACCACCGCTGAGTGACTTGCCATGCCGCAATTCTTTATCTGCTGAATCAGAAGGTGTCCAGAGTAGCAGTCATTCCCGCAGTGCAGAAGCAACTGGATACAGTCCCTCTTTGATGAACTTTAGTCAGCCTATCGGGGTCGACAGAGCAGGACGTAGAAACCAGCAGATCAGTCATCCTCTGAAACCCCCGTCCGGGTTTGGACAAAAGGCTATGATCTTTGTGGTTCCGACTCACTGCTGATTCCCAGCCGTAGAAGACTCCCATTGATAACACTTGAGTCCCTTTTGTTTTCAGCCAGGTATGAAAAGCAACACTCAAAGGAGACATCTATTGCCAGGTCCTGTGAGCAGCACTCTGCCCTCACGTGACAGCAGGAGAACAGTTCGTCTTCGCTGACCTTCGTAATCGTTCAACAGCTTTTGGCTTACATACAGCAGTCCAGCAGAAGATGGGCACAGTTCAGCATCTTTGTTCAGCAACAACAGCGGCCTGATGTGGTAATCAAGAAGATCCCTTCAAATACATCGTCCCATGATCTCTGAGCTTAAAAGACCCTTTCCCCAAGATTGCCATCAAGTCAGAAGGAAGGAGAACTGCCAGAGAAAAAAATAATACAAAGTAATTAAAAAATCAAAACTTATATATGCCACATTTTGTTACTTTCACTATTATAAATAAAATTTATCTTGTGATGCATCCTCCCGTGTGTCTCTAGATTCGTTGTTGTTATAGCACTAACGGCCAACTGCCCCAAATCCTGAACTGCAAAAAGAATAAACATAGAAATGTGTTAAAATAGTCCACGATCAGATGTGCCAGAATTAAGAAAATAATGACACTTACTGTTCAAAATCAATAAACGTCAATACCTCGATGACATTCACTCTGCTTGTGCCAAATATCACTACAAATTTTGAAATCACAACCTCACAAACTCATTAAAGAATTAGAACAAACTCTAGAACGTCCTAGTACTGACACTAATAAAAGTTGTGATTGAATTGCACTTTGTCAAATAATTATGAATTGCATATTGTTCTACTAAATACCAAACATCCTTATCATTGTCCCACGCTCCAAGACAAAGTCTTATTTTAAGTTAGTGTTGTTAGTCAAAGTGGATAACACAATTTCCTAATAACTACATCTATCTGCTTTAAGCCAAGGCTGAATTCTCGTTTCATATTAATTCCATTGCACAAGCAGATGATTCAGCTTCAACCAGATTGTGACACCAAAAAATGTAATCGTCTTTACCTTAAAATTGTCCGTAAAGCAGTAATAAAAGTATATTTACGAAACAAAACCTTTACGGTCCCTAAATAGTTTAAAATAAGAAAAATATCACACATCTACTCACTAAAGTGACGTCATATTTACATAGCTTCCTAAAACCCATCAAAGGCCATCTGCCTACACATTCACTCTCATTCACACTCATCAACACCCCATTGTAAGAAAGATGCAGGATGTTACCTCAGATTTCAAACCAAAATTCGTCCTGTGAAAGTCTTAAACACTATTATTATAACACCATGGTTGAAAAAAAAATAATTATGCAATAGTTCTAATATTGTTCAGTTTTGAGTGAATCTGTTTTAAAACCTCATATTATACACACAACCGTATTTCATGATAGCCCACTGTTATTAAATGACTACCTAGACCCCCTGTAGGAAAACCCAAAAACCGTTCATGTGGTCATGTAATATGCAAAATGGGCTGCACACGAAGATCGTCCTACAAAAAAACAAAGTCATTCATTAGTGTTTCAACATGTCCTACATTAACAGTGTAGAAAACACTGTCAAGCAGAAAAACATCCATATGTTCTCGTTTTTGTTCTCTTGTTCCACACAGTGAGGGTGTTCCCTCCTGTGTCAGGAAACCTAGAAATTGAAGTGATTGTCAATGTTACAATATTATAAAAAAACAATTGGATCATTCCAGTGCTCCAGCCTGGAACTGATGCCACACATTTCTCCCGCTGAGAAGGTAAAAACATCTGTAAATCTGTTATTTTGTACTTTTCATTTCAACACAAAACACATTCTAAAAGTAATTCACATCAAAATCCAAGAATCCTGAAAGCTTGAGCTGGAAATATCAGTGCTAACAGAACTGAAGCACTCCCAAAATGCAAATGGGGGGGTCAATCAGTCCCCCTGCTGTGAAACAAAACTTTTAACCAAAATGGAGAAACCTCTGTCCCACAGAAGCACATTTTAACAGAAAGTTAGTAATACAACATCCAGCAAAAACATTTGAAAATATTTCATAACACAATCTTGAAACACAAATCACTTCCGCACAATCTCAGCACAATTCAGACACAGACAGACAAATAGACAGCAGCGCGTGGTGGAACATATAACGGGGGAAGACAGACACACAGCCATAGATCAACCCGCAGCCAAGCACGCACACAAACACAAAGAAACATACAAAACACAGAAACACAGACAATGTCGTAGTTCAGTCAAGAAAAGACAGAAAAGAAAAGAAAATGTCAGGCGCCGGCTAAAAGAATGTATATATGATGCATCAATCTCGGTCCCTCACTTCAGAGCTGGGTCAAGCTCGAGGCGAAAATAAGCCTCAATTTAGTTTATTCGATCAATCAATCCGCCCAGTGACAAAAGTTTTTTTTTTTTTTTTTTAGCGGAGAGAGCGATTGAACCCGTATCAAATTAAATAATTTATCTTAGTCCTTTATACTACTAGCAACTCGATTAAGGGTGCCAAAGAAAGGTGATCCAACCTGCTAGTAATCCTTTATTTTCCACGAGTGATACAACTCGGTCCAATTAACCCAAATAATTATAAGTCCACTGGAGATGAGTCGAAATCTCCGGCTGATACAAGCCAAAACTACCCAATACACAAATTTCCAAAATACTTTTTTTAGAGGCCCAGGCATTGATCCTCGGGGTAAAAAGAATATAACAACAAAACCCAGCTTAAAATCAGAGTTAACGTAAAGGCTCTGTTTGAACTAGCCAAAGTTCCCTGTAATGTGTATTTATTCAAATCCTTAAACAACCGACTCTTTTAGGAGGGATTCCATCTACCTCTGCAGCTTCTGAATTCTGTGAGGCCGCACACAGCAAATCAGCCCCGGTCCGACCACACGGCGCTTCAGACAACTAAAAAATAATCAAATACTGTCTTACCACACCGAAGCGTCGGGCCGAAACGGATCAATCAGTGCCAAACAGCCGCCCACCGAGATTCCAGAACCGGCACGAGCCCCCAATTGTTAAGGAAGAAAATATTCTAAAATAGTTAACTTTGAAAAAAGGTTGGCTTCTCTCTTCCTTTCCCAGGTTCATCTCGGCGAGCTGCGTGTGGCCACAAGGAAAACCAGCAATGCGTGTTGACGTCACAGAATTACATAGTTTAATTCAATATAAGACAATGCACAAACTTAGAAATAAGACAATGCATAAACTTACACCAGAAACTGCAGAACAACGGAGACATACATTCAACTACCTGACATAAATGGAGAGAAGGAAAGAAAGCAAAGACGTACAAAGACATCTTTGGAGAGTTGCAAGAGCAAATCTGATTTGTTACTTCTATGTAGAAAGCTTTATCCTCTTGTATTTAATTTATTCAAATAAGGCTGGCTTTTGCTCCTCCAACCAGGAGCTATCTCTGACACTCAGAAAAACTTAGAGCTTCCCCTAATTTACGGCAAACATCTGGCTGAAGAAAACATGAGATAAGACCTCACAGAATAGCTGTTGGAATGCGGGGGCCTCTTCCTGCCATAAATTCTCAGGAACAAACTTAAATTCAGTACTTTGGTTCAAGGAAAGGTTATCTTCACAAACTTGTTCAGAATTAAGAAATATGTTCAAAATGAGAGTGTTCAACATACCTTTTACACATGCCATAAGATTAACTGTATTAAAAACTAAAAATAATAATTTTTCTTCAACATTACCCAGATACCTGCAGGAGAGTCAAGGATCAACCAAAGAGCACAGACTTAAACCAAGCCAGACAGAACAAGTGGAAAGAGACAAGTCCCCCGAAGAGGAACAAAATAAGCAAGACACGGACACAAAACAAGGTAGAGACTTGCAAGTGCCACAGCTTCACCAAGAGGAGCACACCCAAGGGCCTGGACCTGAACTGGACGCCAAGAGAGCACCAAGCCCTGAGTCAGACCAGGACCATCACTCAGAGCCACCACCCCGCCTGAGGCAGTCCACCAGGCAGAGGCGACCCAACACAGTCTTCACCTACCCATCTCTGGGTCAGCCAGCCTACCAGCATCATCCGTCAGTAAACGCTGCCAGTGTACCGGCACTATATCCTTTTTTGCATTACCCTCCCCCTTATTCTCAAACCCTTTATCCCCCCCTTCTCACCTCTAGTCCTTACCTACCGGGATCATGGGCTGTTGGTAACTACTGAATGGACCAGAGACTTAAAAAAAAAAAGAAGACACTTCACATCTCAGAGACAGTTGTAAAGAGACTTTATTAATGTTAAAGGGATTCAGAAATACTTGAGTTAAGTGTCGGGAGCCACTTCTACTGTTGGGGAGCGTGTGGTGCACCCAAATATTTGCAACCACATTTGGAATTATTACTTTATGGATCAAAAGAAAAAAAAAAAAGTAAATTTTATCCTATACAGGTGCTGGTCATAAAATTAGAATATCATGAAAAAGTAGATTGATTTCAGTAATTCCATTTAAAAAGTGAAACTTGTATATTATATTCATACATTACATACAAACTCATATATTTCAGATGTTTATTTTGTTTAATTTTGATGATTACAAATGACAACAAATGAAAATCTCAAATTCATCATATCAGAAAATTAGAATATTGTGAAAAGGTTCAAAATTGATGGCCCCTGGTCAGTGTTGGGCACGTTACTTTGAAAAAGTAATTAGTTATAGTTACTAGTTACTTCTCCCAAAAAGTAACTGAGTTACTAACTGAGTTACTCCACAATAAAAGTAACTAGTTACTAGTAAAAGTAACTATTGCGTTACTTTTGCGTTTCTCGCCCCCGTAATCCTCACCACCCAGCCCCCACCTTCTCGCGGTGTGATTCAAAAGCCAGCTGAATAGAGCGGACAACAAAGACAAGAACCTGCAGAGAGTTTTGCATTTATTGCAACTCAACGTAAATGACATCAGGGGGGAACGCCATGTGAAGTTTTTTAACAGGGCATTCAGATCTGGTGAAATTAATAACTGGGGATGTCTAATTCTGAAATCCTGTGTGTTTGGGTTGTTATAGATACTGTAACATCTATCTATCCATCTATCTATCTAGATGTATACTCTGTGTGTGACATAAAATATGGATCTCCATCCCTGCCACAAAGGCCATCAAATAATGTTTAAAATAAAAAATACAGTAGGTTGAGAAGGCAGAGTATCCATCCATCCATCCATCCATCCATCCATCCATCCATCCATCCATCCATCCATCCATCCATCCATCCAGATTTCTCCCTTTCTTCATATAGGCTATCATTTGATCGTTCACGCTCTCCATAGTTCTCCTGTGGCGCGAGCACTGGGCGACTGGTGCGCGCCTTTAGCGAGCATGCGCGTTTCCTGTCGCTTGCGCGGTGAATCGTGCCGCCTGCGCTGTGCAGAGATGCAGAGGAAACCGTATCTGATGGGGAAACGCAGCTCGACGTAACACCGGTATTTCCATCAGGAAAACGCTGTTTGCTGCTGGATCCTCCTCACTCTCCATCTCTCTCTGTGCTGTACGTTAACACCCACCAGCAGAAACACCCACCTACCCAACTGACAGACGGAATCTCACTATACATCAGCCATTCTCATCCTCCCCTCTCTCATGACAAGGCGCACACCTCTGGATGACCTAAAAATAATCTTTAATATCTCTTAAACAAAAGTAGCACAAACAATATTTTTTCTGCACAAATCTGCACTAACGTTGCACTAACCATTCAGTCTATTTGCAGAGTTTTTTGACGTGGGTGGGGTGTGCACGAGTCCTATCATGAAAAAAGGTTCATTGTGCGACCTGAGTAACGCGCAGTAACGGGGTGTCTGCAATGGTAACTGCGTTATAGTTACAGTCAAAGTAATTAGTTAGATTACTCGTTACTAAAAGAAGGTAACGGCGTTAGTAACGCCGTTACTTTCAACGCCGTTAGTCCCATCACTGCCCCTGGTGCCACACTCTAATCAGCTAATTAACTCAAACCACCTGCAAAAGCCTTTAAATGGTCTTTCAGTCTAGTTCTATAGGCTACACAATCATGGGGAAGACTGCTGACTTGACAGTTGTCCAAAAGACGACCATCGACACCTTGCACAAGGAGGGCAAGACACAAAAGGTCATCGCTAAAGAGGCTGGCTGTTCACAGAGCTCAGTGTCCAAGCACATTAATAGAGAGGCGAAGGGAAGGAAAAGATGTGGTCGAAAAAAGTGTACAAGCAAGAGAGATAACCGCACCCTGGAGAGGATTGTGAAACAAAACCCATTCAAAAATGTGGGGGAGATTCACAAAGAGTGGACTGCAGCTGGAGTGAGTGCTTCAAGAACCACCACACACAGACGTATGAAAGACATGGGTTTCTGCTGTCGCATTCCTTGTGTCAAGCCACTCTTGAACCACAGACAGCGTCAGAAGCGTCTTGCCTGGGCTAAAGAGAAACAGGACTGGACTGCTGGTGAGTGGTCCAAAGTCATGTTCTCTGATGAAAGTAAATTTTGCATTTCCTTTGGAAATCAAGGTCCCAGAGTCTGGAGGAAAAGAAGAGAGGCACTTCATCCACGTTGCTTGAAGTCCAGTGTAAAGTTTCCACAGTCAGTGATGGTTTGGGGTGCCATGTCATCTGCTGGTGTTGGTCCATTGTGTTTTCTGAGGTCCAGGGTCAACGCAGCCACATACCAGGAAGTTTTAGAGCACTTCATGCTTCCTGCAGCTGACCAACTTTTTGGAGATGCAGATTTCATTTTCCAACAGGACTTGGCACCTGCACACAGTGCCAAAGCTACCAGTACCTGGTTGAAGGACCATGGTATCCCTGTTCTTAATTGGCCAGCAAACTCTCCTGACCTTAACCCCATAGAAAATCTATGGGGTATTGTGAAGAAGAAGATGCAATACACCAGACCCAACAATTCAGAAGAGCTAAAAGCCACTATTAGAGCAACCTGGGCTATCATAACACCTGAGCAGTGCCACAGACTGATCGACTCCATGCCACGCCGCATTGCTGCAGTAATACAGGCCAAAGGAGGCCCAACTAAATACTGAGTGCTGTACATGCTCATACTTTTCATGTTCATACTTTTCAGTTGGCCAACATTTCTATAAATCCTTTGTTTTTATTGGTCTTCAGTAATATTCTAATTTTCTGATATGATGAATTTGAGATTTTCATTTGTTGTCATTTGTAATCATCAAAATTAAACAAAATAAACATCTGAAATATATGAGTTTGTATGTAATGTATGAATATAATATACAAGTTTCACTTTTTAAATGGAATTACTGAAATCAATCTACTTTTTCATGATATTCTAATTTTATGACCAGCACCTGTAGATGTTAAGTATGGAAAAAAAACATACGGCAGTAGTCGATTCAAACATTATCTTACATTTAGGAGATGTTTTCCTGGGTGAATATTGGTGGGTAAAGGAGAGAAAAGGGTAGGCGGAACCTTTGACGCTACGGTCGTTCATTCCGGTTGCTAATTAGGGAGGCACCCCTGTGTTCCCCTTATATCTAACCTGGATGAAGACTTGAGTGTTCCTGTGTTCATTGCTCTAAGGCCCCGTCCACACGAAGTCAAAACGAACATGAAACGCTGATATTTTCCAGAACGTTTGTCGTAAAGACGGAGACGTAAAATAAATGTGATCGTCCACACGAATGCATGAAAACGCTGCAAAATGTATGCCAGGCCTGTAAGTGGCGCTGTGGTGCCAAAGCAAAAATAGGCGACGAAATGTTGGGCATGCGCACTAATATTTATACATGGTTGCCCTGCGGGTCCATTTTCGTGGTTCAGTCAAATTCAGGTGCTGAACTATGTTGTTGATATTGCTCTGTTCTTCCTGGAGATATTCCAGAAGAAGAAGATTCTGTTGTAAGCCCGACAGCAGGGTGAGTAGCATTAGCAGCAACCATTCAACACAGTACGGCGCCATTGTTGTTGTGATACTGTGTCGCGCATGCGTGTTTAGAGGCGACGCTATGACGCATGCGTGTAAAAAAAAAATGCGGTTAGAGCGTAAAGATGGAAACGCGAAAACGGCGTTTCAAAATCTTCCCACTCTGAAGGCTGAATAAAAAAAAGATCGTTTACAGACCCCCGAAACGCCGGCTTCGTGTGGATGAGAGGCTGGTTTGGTGAAAAATTTGTGCGTTTAGGCCAGGGTTCGTCTTCTTGTGGACGGGGCCTAAGACTCAACCTTTATTTTACAGGTCAGTACATGGTTAAAACGGCCATACATGAGAGCTTTAAGCTTCGTATTCTTTCTGTAAGTGACAGGTAATAATTTTATGACGATGAGCGTAACTTTGAATTAGTTTTGTGGGTGTTTGTTTGTCCATCGTTGTTTGGCGGCGGGAAAGCCGAACCGCGTTGCGCCGGAAGTCTCGCGAGACTTCGCATTGTTCTCGCGAGAGTTTGCCCGTTCGTTTGAGATGTATTCTCTTTGATAGTAAAATCAGATAGTTTAGGGTTTTTTTTTTTACAATCTACAGATCGCTCCAAATTATTTGAGAAGGCTCTCGATGGAACTCAAATGTGTTTAAAGAATCCAGAATATTTGTTCAGGTTGGAAAATTCTCTTTGTTACCGTGGTCATCGTGCTTGAGACCCGTAACAATTTGTGGGGGCTCGTCCGGGATCTCTTCTCGCCAGCAGTCGAGGAAAGATCCAAGTGATACAAGAACCACGACAGTGACCAGGTTGTTATCTGATCCTAACTGACTAGTGAGTGTCCAAACTGGAAGATTAAAGTGGAACTGCACTATTGAAGGAGGAAGCAAAGTGTGCACCAGTCACTACAGAGCTATTACACGACGCCTGGAAACAAAGAAGGTGAAGAAAAAAAAAAGAGGGGATCAAGTGACATGTCGACCACACGGAGAGAACTTGTATGGTGCATCAGGGGACGCCTGTTTGCCCTCTCCAGCAGAGACCTTTTTGAGCTAGCAATTGTTCTCGCGAGAGTTCGCCCGTTCGTTTGAGATGTATTCTCTTTGATAGTAAAATCAGATAGTTTAGGTTTTTTTTTTACAATCTATAGATCGCTCCAAATTATTTGAGAAGGCTCTTGATGGAACTCAAATGTGTTTAAAGAATCCAGAATATTTGTTCAGGTTTGAAAATTCTCTTTGTTACCGTGGTCATTGTGCTTGAGACCCGTAACAATCCTCCCATCAGTAGTTGTTCACGTTTCACTTCAGAGACTTTTCCTAAGGACTCATAATTCTTTATTCCCTTTTTATTAACCTTCTTTTATTTAACTTGCGTTTATTTTGAGTAGTTATAGAGTTCACATGCTTTATTAAATGGAGTGATGCTTTAATGGATTGTGAAGTTTGAAAAAGAGGCAATTTCATTGGTAAAGCACATTCAGTAAATGGATAATTAAAAGTGCTTTACATAAATTAAATAATAAAATAGAAGACAAAGAAAAGCAAAAACATTAGTAAAACAAATAAAACAATTGCACCACAAAAAAGCAGAATTAAAGGAAATGAAAAAAACATGATAAAGTAAGTAAAACAGTTGGATTAAAACCTTATAAAGTGCATTTTTGCACAGACAATTTTGTATAGTTGGTGATTAAATGGCTCTGCTTATAACTAGTGATAAATTATTGGTTATTGGTGCAGGAGACTTGCTGGATTTTAAGAGCAGATGTCTAATCTGCAGGAAAGAGGACTAATGACCCTTGATAAGTATCCATATTCCAGTTATAATTATTTAACTAATGTTTGTCAATTGGTCAAAAATTTGCCAAAATTTGTTTTGTTATATTTAGGAAATTCTGATGCACAAAATACATATCAAAAATAGTTAATGGTAATGTATTACATCAATTTCCGCCATGCACCTCAGCTTTTACACAGTAGATGGCACTGTATTAACGCATAATGCAACTTTCATGAAAAGGAAAAGACGTTATGAGAAAATATTGCAGCGATATCTCAAGGCATCAGATAGCACGATAGGTACTCTGTTTAAGCACAAGTGCGTCTGTAAGATAAACAATGACCCCAAGAATACTATCAGTTTACTTACAATGTGGTTTAGAGTCCATAATAAAGCCCTGCTTTCAGTCTGACAGAAAATTTTAAAAAATGTTGAAAAAAAAGGGGTAAAATGCAGCTTTTATGTTGCATTTAAATCAGGATAAAACAATGTTCAGCCCGTGCTCCTTTAAATCAAATCCCCAATGTGATTTCTTTGCAAAAGTAGTTATTTGTTGTTCTGTTGATAGGATTAAACTTTTTCACATTATCCACTGATGCTGTATATGACACCAAATGCACATTTAGAAACTGAAATGATCTCTGACTTTTTTAGTTGGCCATCAGGGCATCCACATTATCTTTATCAGGAAGCTTCTGATCCCACAATAGGGAAGCATATATATATATATATATATATATATATATATATATATATCTATATATATATACATAGATATATATATATATCTATATATATATATGTATGTATATATATAAAACAGGACTACATGCTCAGACACTTTCAGGTAAAAATGTGTTGTTCATTTTGCTACAGTTCAAGCAAATGGCCAACATGTGTCGTGACTGTTTAGTGGAAAAAATTTGCCTTTGCAATCTGGAAGAGGTGATTTAAATTCCAGCTTCTTCCTGTCAGATATCATTATTCCCCTTGAACACACAGCCTGGAGTTTCCTAATGAATTGTATGAAAGTGCACAGATTTGTGAATGTGAGTGGGTAAATGTTGTTGTGCTTTGTGTGATCTGTATGATTAGAAAAGCACTATTTAAGACGTGCTCAAATGCATTTACAATAGATTTATAACTCTGCCATTAGCTGTTAAAGCTCAATTTCCCACACTAAAGAGAACCGTCCAGAGCCGCTTCATAATTTAATCTTTGGATCAAACCATAGATCCAAACAAAATTTAAATCAAAGCCATATTTAACTAGAAAGCACTTGGAGAGCTCTGATTTTGCCGCATATTGTGACTTACACCTTAAAATAAAGCTCTCTTTATTCTGCAGCAGAGTAAGTTTCAAGTAGCTTCATGTTTTCGCATAGCATACATTCCTTCCATTGGTTTTTTTTTTCAACTTACGGCTCCGCCGTGTTTACATGATTATGTGACACCCTGTGTGTCGAATAATAATTATTATTATCATTAGCATTCCCTTTTTCCTACAGTTATGTTGCAGGTTCTATTCATATTTTGGCTTTCAGCTCTATTTAAACATAATTCTAATCTTGGGAAAATAGAACAAAACAACATAAGAAATATGCAGTTTAAGCCAAATAAACCATGTGATTGCTTGGATCATTTTATAAAATTTATTTTATCAATTGCCGTTGCGCCAAAGGATTTTCATTGGGCTCATAGATAACTTTTTTAAGAGAATGCAATTAGTTTGATCATATTGTTTTTAAAGGGGTTTGTTGAATTGCTGTGATGCATATACTGTACAGTATCCATAGGAGCATTTTTATGCAAAAAAAGTCAAAATCTTTTCCAACAACTCAAAAATTGTTTATGTCAGGCTAAGGTTAGAATTAGTTAACTTCTATGAAAACTTATTAAATTCAATTTGCCATGTATATAAATTCATTATAGTTTGCTATATAATGTTATTTTATGCTATATTTATTGTTTGTTAACTTGGTTAACTTAAAACAAATCTAAATAAATATACACAAAAGAATGGCAGGCTGATCTGGGGTAAGTTTCACAAAGCAGGTTTAACAAACTCAGACTCAAATTCTAAACTCTGAAATAATCTAGCCTGAGGTAAGAAACTGCTGTAATTTTGTTGGCGCAACTCTAATTATGTCCACTTAGAGTTGAGCATCTAAATAATGTTAGGTTTATTATTTATACATCATGTGCATTGTTATTTTGTTAGCCAGATTAGACAGAGTATCCAGAATATTTATTCTAGATGTGAAGAATGTCATTTAGTTTGAAATTGTCATTTTGACAAGTTAAAGTTTTTTTTTTTTCAGATATCAGGAATATATATTCAGTCAAACTAATACATATCAAACGGCTTGCCATAGCCTGCTGCTACTGCGATAAGATTTTGGGGAAATATAGTTTATTGGCAGTAGATAAATATATCTTTTTCGGTGAAATCATCTTGCAGTAGGAGAAGGTGAAGAATGAAAACGTTGCTCTAATATATAGAACCTGTTCATCATCTCATGTGGTTCCTCTCATGTTGATTCAGTCTTATTTTTATGCAGTAAATACTAAGTGGCTGTTTGCAGCCTCGTTTTGTTATTCTGCTGTCAACGAATGATAACGATGTTGTTATCCCAATAAATCTTGGGTGGAAGACTATACTGATACTAAAAAACACAACTAAGAATCCAGCAATGGTTCCATCAAAGACTTCATCAAACACCTGCTGTTATTTTTTATTTTTTGCAAAAAGAGAAGCAACTGAAGTCATATAGGAGAGAACACTATTAGTTTTGTTAGTTGAATATAAATATGTAAAGCTTAAAGGAGAGCTTGAAAACTTAAGAAACTAAGTAACTTTCATTTGAACACAACTATTTTAAAAACTTTCTATTAAAACTTCATCACTCTAAGTTTGAAGTCTAACTTTTCTTAACCTGCCTTTGTTGTTCATCTGCAATGAACTTCCCTCTGCTTTCTTTTGTTCTGGTTATTTAAGCACTTTGAACTGTCCTCTCACTGAAATGTGAGAAAAATAAACCTGCACTCCACCATTTAACAAAGGAAAGCCTCATTTGTTATTAATAAAGAATTAGGATCAGTGTTAATTTTTTTCCATTTTTGGCAGCTGGTGTTATTTATAGCTGTGAAACTGAACATCCCTGTTTTTCTGGTCTTGCATTGGAGTCTGCTTTTCTATTTTTTTTTGTTACTTATAGACTAAATGGGTAGTTATTACTTCCTGCTCATTGTAAACTAAGTTTTATAGTTGTCTTTAGTTATTTTATGCCATTTTATGCCAGAGTTGCATCAAAGTAACCCTACAACTGTAAACACAAATTACGTCACTTGATCTTAGAGCTTTCTTTAAATGAGTTACTACTTTAGTCACCTATTCTAGTTTAGCTACCGTATTTCCTGGTTTAAATATAGATCCCAGACGCTTTGCCAGTTATGCAAGAACTGTGTGACGACACTATTAGCACATTTTTCACAGAGTTATAAATAATTGACCGGCTTTCCATTTACAAACATTTCAAATGACTAATGGAATCTAAAGGAAAGTGTTCCATTCACACCAGCTTCAGTTTAATAAAAACTTTAAAGTCACAAGGAATGAAAAATGTCAGTTTTGTTTCTCTCAATGGTTCATTCACAGTGCTGGTCTGGTACATAATCTAATCCAGGGATCTTTTTTTTTGAGATTTTTACAGCACTAGTGGCTTGTTTTTTCGACAGTAGGCTGACAGCTATGAGAGAGAGAGGGGGAGAGATATGCGGCACACAGGTCGGATTCGAACCCGGGTCAGCTGCGTCGAGGACTAAGGCCTCCATACATGGATCACTACCCGCTGCCCCACCTGCACGCTCGTTCAGGGATCTTTAAGTGTCTTTAAAAGTAAACATATATCATCCAAACTGGGTAATTGCTGTTCAGCACAATAGCAATAAAAACACAATCAGCCCAACATTGCACCATAATGTCCAACATATGAGCACTTTTCCTGGTATGTTAATAGATCTTGAAGACATTTTCTGATCGAATTTATATAGAGATCTGTAGACTCCCATCTGAACCAAAAGCAAATCATTCATCCACTTTTCAGGATGTTTTTGGGAGAATGCAGCATTCATCTGTTGGAAGCACATCTCACTGTCAGAAGTTTTCATTTCAACACACACTGTGGTATTCAAAGACACGTTTGTGGAGAACAAAGTTAAAAAATGTGCAACTTGTGTCCAGATTTGATCAATTAATACCTCTGTAAAGGATTTTCTTGTTGCCTTTGTAATCAGAGCAGAATTTAACACAAAGAGCGATTATTTAGTAAAGTTCTGAAGCAAAATTAGACTTTTTTTTATTAAATGCTGCAAACTGCATTACAGAAAAATAACCCTTTGCTTTAAAGGCCCCAACCACCTTTCAATGCATTTTTTTTAAATCAAAGTTTAATTAAAGAAAATTAAAAAACGTTTACTTATTTTAAAGAGATCTTCAAAAAGTTGTATGTTTGTCTTTATAATAAACCAGTCTAACAAGCAGAAATTATGCAGAAAACTTGATTTGGAAGGGAAATAAGCACTGCAGGATGTTCAGTGTGTTTTCCGTTGTTTTACTTGTGGTTTTTTTAAGGAAATAGAAAGCGGAGCAAACAACACAGCTATTTATCGAGACAAATCTGGACAGTTTTATCTTTATTTCTAACTAGTCATGTGTTTCAAAGGCCCCGTCCACACGAAGTCAAAACGAACATGAAACGCTGATATTTTCCAAAACGTTTGCCGTAAAGACGGAGACGTAAAATAAATGTGATCGTCCACACGAATGCATGAAAACGCTGCAAAATGTATGCCAGGCCTGTAAGTGGCACTGTGGTGCCAAAGCAAAAATAGGCGACGAAATGTTGGGCATGCGCACTAATATTTATACATGGTTGCCCTGCGGGTCCATTTTCGTGGTTCAGTCAAATTCAGGTGCTGAACTATGTTGTTGATATTGCTCTGTTCTTCCTGGAGATATTCCAGAAGAAGAAGATTCTGTTGTAAGCCCGACAGCAGGGTGAGTAGCATTAGCAGCAACCATTCAACACAGTACGGCGCCATTGTTGTTGTGATACTGTGTCGCGCATGCGTGTTTAGAGGCGACGCTATGATGCATGCGTGTAAAAAAAAAAATGCGGTTAGAGCTTAAAGATGGAAACGCGAAAACGGCGTTTCAAAATCTTCCCACTCTGAAGGCTGAATAAAAAAAAGATCGTTTACAGACCCCCGAAACGCCGGCTTCGTGTGGATGAGAGGCTGGTTTGGTGAAAAATTTGTGCGTTTAGGCCAGGGTTCGTCTTCGTGTGGACGGGGCCTGATAAGACACATGAATTTAAGCTATTAAAGCTACAGTGTGTAATTTTCAGCGACATCTAGTGGTCAGACTGCAGACCGCAGCAACATGAACATCTCCCCCCCACCACTTCTCCCCCCCAACAGTACGGCAAGCGTTACGGGACAAAATGTCTTCCACGACGTCCGCATCACCTACCTTCTCAAGTGATGAGGTTTGTTTACATTGATAATTTTACAGATAGTATTTCATTAGTCTGTGTGTTCAGTACCGTCTCAGTTCATCTCTCTCAACTTGCCGTAGTTACTTTCGAGCGTAATGGGCGATCTCGCAATCGCTAGTTTGTTGGCTCTGCGCTGCCGTAGCGCGAAGATGTCTGCCTCCATGGCTGCGAGACCCGCTCCTATGTAATTATAAATAACGAATTCTAAGGCAACGCAAATATTAAGGTTAAGAGGCTGAGCTCGTAGATGATGATAAATAACATAGTTATGTATAATATATTACATTTCTGACTG
Source organism: Cyprinodon diabolis (assembly GCA_030533445.1). Taxonomy (NCBI): domain Eukaryota; kingdom Metazoa; phylum Chordata; class Actinopteri; order Cyprinodontiformes; family Cyprinodontidae; genus Cyprinodon; species Cyprinodon diabolis. The sequence goes on from CM060082.1 coordinate 8,071,178, forward strand.
TATATCCCTGTAATTATTAAACACTGTAGCTTTAAGAAGATCAAGCAAAAAGGATTCTCATCAATTATCGGCTTAATCTATTTGATGGTGGGTGGTAGAAACTTTCCGTATCACATTCACTTAACAACTAATGTGAACAGGCTAAAATTACAACTGTAAAAAGAAGAAAGCTTTGCCTTATCAGCTGTTTCTTCATCTAATTTAACCGTAGAATTCAAAATTTGAATGGACTGGTCTCCATTTTGGCACAGAAGGTTGTGATAAGTCATTTTTCTTTCTACAGGGGCTTTAACCTGGATTTCATACTAAAAAGGACCTCTAGTCTAAAAAGTTCAAACTGACCACTGATAATTTCCTCTGAATTCAGTGACTGCATATCTCATCTGCCCAGTGAGTGAAATCTAGTTGCAATAATGTTCAGCAGATTGTTTCTAATTTCACCATGATAGATGACATTTAAAACATTTAGAAAAAAACAAATTCTGTCAAAATAGTCTAAAGTGTGATGATGTTATCTGTTCCTCTGGAAGATTCAGTTTTAAAGTTATTCTTTAACTTAATCTTCTGACTGGAGTTTATATCAGCAGCAAGGTCAGAAATATCCCAAACTGGATGAGCTCAAAGTCTCCGGTTGGAAGGACTCTTTGTCATCTCCCTAATTTTTTTGCATCCTCCACATTTTCCTCAATTGGTTTTAAAAATAAATTGAAAAAAGCTAAAGGTTCTAAATCTGATATCTGATGAGCTCTTACAGGTCTAATAAGGACACATCTATAAACTCAACAATTTCAGCATATTGGAGACTTATTTTATTATGTTGCACTGAGTGTAAAGATAAGCACATGTCCTGAGCTAAGAAACAAGTTTTACATCTTAATTTAAAGGTGCAAAGCTATCAAGGTGATGCCAACATGTAATGGAATGTTGAATAAATAAAGGATTATTTCTCCTCAACCTGACATCTGAAGGCTGAGATTATCTCCTGGTTAATAATGAACAGCAGCTCATGGCCCCTCTTCATCCATCCCCCTGGGAAGTCCCATATCATTGCTTCATGGCCTGTATTTAAGGAGGGAGCTCAGCTCATGCTGTAGCAGTCAGTGAACTCCTTCAAACCTGTCACACCTCTTCAGCTTCTCTCCAGTCAAAGTGAGAACACCGGTCGAGTGAGAATGGCAAACAGACGAGCATGCCTCTCTGCAGCTCTCTGCTCCCTCCTCATTGTTGCCAGCTTCATCTGCGGCTCTGAGTCCGGTAAGGGAGAGAGATCTGGAACATCTCTAATGTGTCTGTTTTGAAGTCAGGGTTGAAGTGTTGTTTTTAGGTGGGATGTAAAGATGTGGATCATTGACAGATGTTTTGTGCTTGTTCACAGCGAGCTGCTGCATGAGATACACCAGGGGGAAGATCCCCTGCAAGGCGCTGACGGGCTACAACATTCAGACCATCAATGGCTCCTGTGACATCAGTGCCATCATGTGAGTCAGGAATCAAATAGTAGAAATCCATGAACCTTTCAGTGCTGCAGCTCTGTTAAAGACAGAAACTAGGCAACAGCTGCTTTTCTCTGCAGTTAAGGTGCTATAGAAGTACAGACCATTTACCATTTTAAACACACTGCAGCAAACAGAGCAGGTTAGAGAAGCCGTCCTTAAAGTTAAAACAGCTTCTAATGAAAGGTAATTACTGACCAAATCTAATGGGTGATGAGTTAAAGCTGGTTAAACATCCAGCAGAGACACTGAGCAGGTTTTCCACAGCAGCTGTAGGCAGTGACGGCTCATTCATGTGCTTGTTCCTCTCTGTGTTACAGCTTCCACCTCGGCGGCAGGTTCGTGTGTGCTGACCCTTTGCAAGCTTGGACCTTGAGAGCAATGAAGTGTGTAGAGTAAGTCAATAAAACATTCCTTCTCTGGGTGTCATTTTCTGCTCTTTTGCATCCAGTTATTGATCAAAGCTCTGCTGATCTTTGCAGTGAAAAGAGGAGGAAGGTTGAACGGATCCTGGAAGAGAGAAACTAAGAAACTAAGCTCTACAGCCTGGAGCTAAAACTGCTGAAGAAAATGAGAGAAATTGTTTTTAAGCTTCTCTTTATGTTTCCCTGAAGGGTAATGCAGATTAATGGGAAGATTGTTTATCTGGGAACTTTTTATCTCCTCTGTTTTATAAACAGGAATGTTTGGTATTTATAATACCCCAAGTAAAGCTTTAAAATGCTGTTTAATAACCTGTTGGAGGTTCATGTTTTTCTGTGTTTTTGCTGTGAGAGAAAAACTAAATCTTTAAAACATTTTTAATAAATGTGTCTAAAATAACTTTACTATTAAAGCGTTTTAAGTGTTTATATTAGACTGAGGCATCTGTGTTAAAACAATAAAATGTTCTGCTTTTTAATTTGTTTATCTCAAATTTAATCAAAGAAATGAACATTTAAGGATTTTAAAATAAGGTTTAAAAAACAACTATAGTAACTGACACAAATCTTTCTATGTAACATTATATAAAATTAACCTATTTTTCATCTTCTACACACTAAATAGCTTCTTAAACTTATATAAATTAGATTTTAGTCTCAGTTTGCACCAAATATTATTTCAAGATAATTAGGTCAACTGCAAAAATAAATAATCTGATTGAGAGAAGCTCATCCAAGCAAGCAGACCGACTCGATTGAACAACAAAGTTTTTGATAAACAAATCAATCATCAGATATTATAGGAAATATTTATGGAGGGATTTATGTTGAAATGATGGAACGAACCAAAATGCATAAAAAGCTGGACCTGAAAGAAAGAAATAATAAAATTCATTATAAATGGAAAATGTATAGAACATCAATTCTATTGAAATTATTTATCTAATTTATAGAATTACTAGATAGAAATGTATGTGGTATACATTAATTCACAAAACTAATTTGATCCTAGACATAAAAAGTTACATATATTTAGTGAATGAATGAAAATAAGTGCATATATTTAACACTAAAACACAGTCACAAAATCAGAAACTGAACTATTTCTGAGTATCAGTAAATAATGCATAAAAAGGGAGAAAGCAAAGTTGGTGATTAACAAAGGTAACCAGCTTCTGCTCCTAAACATGAAATAAAGTAAAGTAATGGTCTCTCTACCACCGGTTAACAAAGAATCTCCCACTTACAGTTCAGACACTAGAGCATTTTCTCCCTCCTGCAAACAGCTGGAGGTGCCTGTTCATGAACATCACAATGCTCTGAGTTGGATTTGTGTTGCATCTCTACAGTTATTAGCAGAGTTAAGGAATTTGAGATGTTAATGTTATTATAAACTCAATTCAATTCAGTTTATTTATATAGCGCCAAATTCACAACACATGTCATCTCAAGGCACTTTACAGTTCAACCAGATCATACAGTCAAATTGATACAAAGTTTCTATCTAAGGAAAACCAGTTGATTGCATTGACTCATTGACTCAAATACAATCCCTCACACTAAGCATGCTTGTAGCGACAGTGGAGAGGAAAAACTCCCTTTTAACAGGAAGAAACCTCCAGCAGAACCAGGCTCAGTGTGAGCGGCCATCTACTGAGGCCGACTGGGGTTCAAGGAGACAGAAGCAGAGATACAAAAAGCAGCTGTAAAAGGCGGCCCCGTCCAGGAAACACACAGCCAGGCAGACGAGCTCCAAGGCAGCTCCCATGCCAGAGGATGAAGAGAGCACATCCGCCCAGCCACGGCCAGAGAAACAGGACCACACCTGAAGACAGGCCGATCTCCAACATCTACAAACAAGGGTGTTGATGGAAGCAGCACAGCTGATGTTTCTTTCCTGGATGACGTCACAGCCAAACAGGAACAGACGAGGCAAAGCTACTCTGAGGAAAAGCAGAGAGAGCAGAAGGTTAGAGATTGAACAAACAGATTCTGCAGAATAGGAGAACAGAGAGAGAATGAAGCAGAATGATGAAATGGGGTCCCTATGTCCTCCAGCAGTCTAAGCCTATAGCAGCATAACTTTAAAGACAGCTGATGATAACCTGAGCCACCCTAACTATAAGCTTTATCAAAAAGGAAAGTTTTAAGCCTAGCCTTAAAAGTAGACAGGGTGTCTGCCTCACGGACTAAAATTGGTAGTTGGTTCCACAGGAGAGGAGCCTGATAACTAAAAGATCTGCCTCCCATTCTACTTTTAGAAATTCTAGGAACCACTAGTAAACCTGCAGATTGAGAGCGAAGTGCTCTGTTAGGAACATAAGGAACAATCAGATCTCTGATATAAGATGGAGCTTGGCCATTTAAGGCTTTATATGTGAGAAGGAGGATTTTAAATTCTATTCTTGATTTAACAGGAAGCCAATGAAGAGAAGCCAGGATAGGAGAGATATGATCTCTCTTTTTAATTTTCATCAGAACTCTGGCTGCAGCATTTTGGATCAGCTGAAGGCTTTTAACTACAGTTTGTGGACTTCCTGATAGTAAAGAATTACAATAGTCCAGCCTTGAAGTAACAAATGCATGGACTAGTTTCTCAGCATCACCCCTGGACAGGAGATTTCTAATTTTTGCAATGTTCCTCAGATGAAAGAAGGAAATTCTAGAAACCTCTTTGATCTGGGATTTAAATGACAGGTCCTGATCAAAAATAACACCAAGATTTTTTACTTTATTATCTGAAATCAGTTTAATCCCATCCAAATTAAGTGACTGGCTAATCAGCTTCTTTTTCAGAGACTCTGGTCCAAAGACTATAACTTCTGTTTTGTCTGCATTCAGAAGCAGAAAGTTAAGAGTCATCCAGGTTTTTATGTCTTCAAGACATGCCTGTAATCTATGTAATGGGTTAGCTTCATCTGGATCTATAGACAGATATAGCTGGGTATCATCAGCATAACAGAGGAAATTAATCCCATGCTGTCTAATAACTCTAACCAATTGGGAGCATGTGTAAAGTAAAGAGAATTGGTCCTAGCACTGATCCCTGTGGTACTCCACAGGTAACCTTTGAGCGTGTTGAAGATCTATCATTAACATAAACAAACTGAATTCGATCAGATAGATAAGATTTAAACCAGTCTAGTGCTGTTCCTTTAATTCCAACAAAATATTCAAGTCTTTCTAAAAGAATATTATGGTCAACTGTATCAAATGCAGCACTAAGATCCAACAGGACGAGCACAGATACAAGTCCATTATCTGAGGCCATGAGAATATCATTAGTGACTTTCACCAGAGCTGTTTCAGTGCTATGATGAGCTCTAAAGCCAGACTGAAACTCTTCAAAAAGTTCATTATGGTATAAGTGGTCGCAAACTTGTTTGGCAACTACTTTCTCAAGAATTTTGGATAAGAAAGGAAGATTGGATATAGGTCTATAATTAACCAAGTCATCTGGGTCAAGAGACGGTTTCTTAAGCAGAGGTTTAATTACAGCAACCTTAAAAGCTTTAGGTACATATCCCTGTAACAGAGATATATTAATCACATCTAAAATGGAGGAGGAGATCAAAGGGAATACCTCCTTAAATAACCTGGTTGGAACTGGATCTAACATACAAGTTGAAGGCTTAGATGAAGACAATAATTTTGCTAATTCAGAAAGTTCAACTGGATCAAAGCAGTCTAAACCCGGTTCAGATTCCATGACTACCTCAGGTACAATCGCGGATAGAGGAGTGCTTATGATCTTATTTTTAATAAGATCAATCTTATTTATAAAGAATCCCATAAAATCATTGCTGCTAAGAGCAGGTGGAATGGACGGTTCAACAGAGCTATGGCTCTGGGTGAGTTTGGCAACTGTATTAAAAAGAAATCTAGGATTATTCTTATTCTCCTCTATTAATGAGGAGAAGTATGCTGCTCTTGCTTTACAAAGGGTCCTCTTATACAGCAGTAAACCATTTTTCCAGACTAGGAAGGACTCCCGCAGGCCTGTAAAGCGATAAACTAATGTGTTTTTTTCTCTGCTGTTTTTTGTTTATATAAGTTCCTGAACATCCTCCAGGAATCATATCTGATTTTCACTCAGATTTTAAGATCAGTGTTGATGATAAAATTGATCAAATTTCAAGAAGGTCCAAGTGTGAAAAAGTAATCAGGGTTACTGATCCAAGCAGTTTATTTTAGCACAGCTTCAGAAAAGGGTTTTATTTTCAATTTTGGGTTTGTTTTCATTACTGAACTTAACAGAATCTCATTTATTCTCCCTTCTATTTTTACCTTCATTAAAACCAGAGCATGCGAGCGGAGGAGCGGAAGAAATATGGTGGATCACAGAGCAGTTTTCAATTCACAGGCCGGAGCGAGGATTTCGCTCCACTCCAATTCGCTTCAATGCGCTCACAATGTCAAATAAAAATGTTTGACTATAAAATGTGTAATTTTCCAAGACTTTAATATAGTCGCTGTTGTTGGTTTGAAATAAACCGTTTCTCTGGTTGTTGGTATTTGCTCAATGGAAAAGACTTTAATTAAATTCATGGCTGACTTCAAACCTAGGCCAATGCCTAAGCTGTAGTCTGAGCCTATAATATGTTGGAGTCTATGATTCAACTTTACCACGGAATCGCCGAGACAAAGATTGCATGTTGTGCGATAAAATATTATAAAAACATCCACTAACTATACTTAACAACACAGAGTGGGTTTACATAAAGGGATCATTATGGTAAACTGGAAAAAATCTAAACCTAGATAAGTCCTTTTTTCTTAAAATAGGTGCATTTGTTCTTGGATTGAGGAGGAAAAAGAGATATCTTGCTAATAGAACAAGACAATTTACATTTAAAATAAGAAAACACAATTGCATTGTCTTATTTCAAGTGCATATTACCTAATTATCTTATTTTAAGAGTAAAAATACTCACTCAATTAGCAAATTATCTCATTTACCTACAAATCTTAAGGATAAATATCCTTAATTTAAGAAATTTTCACTTCTTTCTAGATCGTTTTCCAGTGTAAGAGCCTGTTTTTGAAAATGGATCGTATGCATATATTATATGCTATTATCTCATTTGCAATAGGATAAAAAGTGACATTTTTTAGTGTAGTCTAGTAAAATGAATCAATAATTAAACAGGAAATGCGGGGTAACATGAATGGAGCGAAGTGTTATGTTCACAGCTGGGAAAGAGTGCAATAATTTAACAGCCATTTAAATTAGACAATACACACAGGTATCGGTCACATCATTTCAAATTAAAACTTAAGATATTCTCCTTTAATCTGGATTACTGTAGTTAATTTATGTTTCATGTAAAATGAATTAAAACAAACCTAAAATATACATTTCCTTAAAAAAACAGGTTGCAAATTAAGGTTGTTTTTCCAATTTATCCAATATTATTTTAAAACACTATCAGACAAATGTGGCCAATGATAAACCTGAAGATAAAGTCAGAGATATTACTTCCTGCTCGTTGTAAATTGTTTTCATAGTTGTATTTAGGTATTTTATATCTAAATCATTTGAAGTTTTTAAATTTCCTTGAAATGTCTGAATTTCACAGTTTTAGAACTGTATTAAGAGATTAATCTAAAGTCAAACATTTGATTCATGTTAAGATCCAAAATTACTAGAAAATGCTTTCAAAGTATAACTCTGTACCTGTGCAGGAAATGCAACCTCAGCTGTTTGCATGAAGCAATCTGATTTTTTATGGCCTATAGTTTTGTCACCACTAAGGAAGTAACCCCCCCACCATGAACACACATGACCTCATTTGACCTTAGATCTTATGAGTTACTATTTTAAACATGTTTAGCTGGTCATGGTCTAAATATAGATCCCTGATGGGAGGAGACTGTATATTTGCTCACAGTAGTAAATACCTGACCTGCTTTCCATTTACCAACATGTCACTTTACTAATGATGCATAAAAGGAAATGTTCCCACACTTTTTTTTGTGTTTTGTCATGGTTTGGTTCCATTCAGAGCGAGTTGCTGGTCCGGTCCATGGATCAGTCCAGGGATCTGTAAAAGTACAAAACTGTATTATCCCAAACAGAGTAGTTGCTCTGCAGCACAGTAGCAATAAAAACAAAATCAGCCTCACATTTTACCAACACATTAAAGCTTTTCCTGGAATGTTAAAAGATCATGAAGACATTTTCTGATTTGATTTTACACACAGATCTTTAGACTGGGCCAAACGCCATGCAGTTACAACTGATTATCTCTGGGTTAGAATTGCAATAATGTTCTGCAGTCGCCATCATAGATGAGATTTATAAGATTTCTAAAATGTAATTTCTATTAAAATGGTGGAACTTGCTGAGTTAAGTGAGTTGTTGTCTGTTCCTCTATTAGATTCAGGTGTAAAGTTAATATTTAACTTAAATCTTCTGACGAGTGGTTATATGAACGGCCCAGTCAGAAAATTCCCAAACTTTAATCTGATGAGGAAAACTTAGAAGGTGCAAAGCTATCAAGGTGATGCCAACATGTGATGGAATGTTGAATAAATAAAGGAATATTTCTCCTCAACCTGACATCTGAAGGCTGAGATTATCTCCTGGTTAATAATGAACAGCAGCTCATGGCCCCTCTTCATCCATCCCCCTGGGAAGTCCCATATCATTGCTTCATGGCCTGTATTTAAGGAGGGAGCTCAGCTCATGCTGTAGCAGTCAGTTAACACCTTCAAACCTGTCACACCTCTTCAGCTTCTCTCCAGTAAAGTGAGAACACCGGTCGAGTGAGAATGGCAAACAGACAAGCATGCCTCTCTGCAGCTCTCTGCTCCCTCCTCATTGTTGCCAGCTTCATCTGCGGCTCTGAGTCCGGTAAGGGAGAGAGATCTGGAACATCTCTAATGTGTCTGTGTTGAAGTCAGGGTTGAAGTGTTGTTTTTAGGTGGGATGTAAAGATGTGGATCATTGACAGATGTTTTGTGCTTGTTCACAGCGAGCTGCTGCATGAGATACACCAGGGGGAAGATCCCCTGCAAGGCGCTGACGGGCTACAACATTCAGACCATCAATGGCTCCTGTGACATCAGTGCCATCATGTGAGTCAGGAATCAAATAGTAGAAATCCATGAACCTTTCAGTGCTGCAGCTCTGTTAAAGACAGAAACTAGGCAACAGCTGCTTTTCTCTGCAGTTAAGGTGCTATAGAAGTACAGACCATTTACCATTTTAAACACACTGCAGCAAACAGAGCAGGTTAGAGAAGCCGTCCTTAAAGTTAAAACAGCTTCTAATGAAAGGTAATTACTGACCAAATCTAATGGGTGATGAGTTAAAGCTGGTTAAACATCCAGCAGAGACACTGAGCAGGTTTTCCACAGCAGCTGTAGGCAGTGACGGCTCATTCATGTGCTTGTTCCTCTCTGTGTTACAGCTTCCACCTCGGCGGCAGGTTCGTGTGTGCTGACCCTTTGCAAGCTTGGACCTTGAGAGCAATGAAGTGTGTAGAGTAAGTCAATAAAACATTCCTTCTCTGGGTGTCATTTTCTGCTCTTTTGCATCCAGTTATTGATCAAAGCTCTGCTGATCTTTGCAGTGAAAAGAGGAGGAAGGTTGAACGGATCCTGGAAGAGAGAAACTAAGAAACTAAGCTCTACAGCCTGGAGCTAAAACTGCTGAAGAAAATGAGAGAAATTGTTTTTAAGCTTCTCTTTATGTTTCCCTGAAGGGTAATGCAGATTAATGGGAAGATTGTTTATCTGGGAACTTTTTATCTCCTCTGTTTAATAAACAGGAATGTTTGGTATTTATAATACCCCAAGTAAAGCTTTAAAATGCTGTTTAATAACCTGTTGGAGGTTCATGTTTTTCTGTGTTTTTGCTCTGTGCAAAAAAGAGAATCTTCTAAACATTTTATATTAAATGTGTCTAAAATAACTTTACTATTAAAGCGTTTTTTCTGTATTTATGTTAAATTAAGGAATCTGTGTTAAAGCAATAAAAGGTTCTAAAAGAAAAAGATTTTGCTTTTTAAATTTGTTTTCGGTTTATGTGTCAGATTTAATACAAGAAATGAACATTTAAGGATTTTATAATAAGACCCACAGGATAATAAAAACATGGCCACAGAGCTCTGCATCTCCTCTGGTTATATTTACTCTCCTGGCTGCTTCTCTACTTCAAGGTCTCCTTTCCCAGTTTACCAGTTCAGGTAGACCTTCAGGTTTTGGTAGGACCACAGTCGGTGCATATTCTGTCCATATTCATATGAAGGAGCTCAAAGAGATTATCAGAATTTAGGATATTTCTTCAGAACCTAACCCTGCTTTAAACCTGTCTGCTGGGTCCCTTGGTCTTCATGCTGAGGCCCATAAATAAAAGCTCAGATTATACTGAGAATAAATCACTTTTTTATTATGTAGGGCAGCAATCTGGCTGTAAAATAAAAAAACAGGGGATGCTTGATTTTTTATTTTTTGTAGCACACATAGCCTAATTAACATATTCTATTAACCTAAAGCAATATGCATGGTATGGTTGTTACATGTCAGGGACGTTGGTCATTGACCTTGACCAAGGCAGCTTACAGTAGAACAGCAGTCAGTCCCTGGACTGGCATGGCTATTACTGCACCTACAGAGTTAAGGACTAATTTCCAGCTGGGATCAGCTTCATGGTCATTTGAATTTTATTTATTTTGCTCAGGCTACTTGCAAGCCGACAGCCTGCCAAATGTTCAAATATCAACATTAATGCCATTACTGTTAATATATAGTAGAAATGTTAGATATTGAACAATCATTTAAGAAGGGGGGATACCATCCCCCTCAACCCAAGTACTGATGTAGGGGATTTCTGGAGGCAAATGTTGCTGGATTTTAGAAAAAGACACAAACACACTATGCTTTCAGATTGTATATTTTTAGTTTTACTTCACAATTATTTCTAGACTTGAAAATACGACATATAATGAAATAGGAAAAATGTGGAAAAATGTGGAAAAATAGGAAATACGTTAAGGATTCTGACACATGCTTCTGTTCTTTCAGTAAAAATAAATTGAGGCGATTGCAAAAATCAAACAAGCAAAGTCATCCAGAAATAGTCACAGTTGATCAGTTTTTCAAAGTCCTAATGTCCTTGTTCATTTACTCAGGATTACTGTTGTTTATGTGAGCCTTTTTCTTCCATTTATTTGGTCCTTGTCTCCATCTTGTGGTAAAAATGGATGGCGAAGTGCCCTCAGAGGACTAAATCGCTCTCATATTTCAATATAGTTAAAGAAGTACTGGTACAAACACACCTGTTCTTGGGATTAAGGTTTCCAGAGGTGGGCAGATTACCCAAAATATTACTCATGTAAGAGTTGCACTGCTTTAACATTTTTTTACTCAAGTAAAAGTAGAAAGTAGTGATCCAAGATATGAATCAGGTACTTGGTTAAATGGCTACCTATGTAGGGAGTAATTGTTGGCTCTTGACATCTGATTTCATGTTTATAATCATGTGATCAAGTTGCCAGTTATGTGTACATTTTGATATTTAAAGGTATAAAATAAGATAAAAATAAATAAATAACATGATTGCAAATTAAACTTTTTTCAACATAAAGTTATAAACCCAATCTTTTCAGAAGGCAATAAATACTTTATTTATGTATATACTTACTGAATGCTCAGCTGAACTCCAATAGCTCCAGTTACTCACAGTGAGTAAATATCTTTGTAAGTTACTCAAGTCAATGTAATTAGTTACTATGCAGCTCTGCATGTTTCTTATACTGACGTGGAGATACAATAGTTTATTTAAAGCTCTAAATCCCCAAATGATGCTGACACCATTTCTGCTGCCCACAGACTGGTTCTGCAGGTCAATCAGCCCATCGGCCTGACCAGACAAGCTGAGGGGAAAACAATCCCTGTCAGACAAAATGCTGATAGATGTTCCACATCTCTGTCTGCTGCTGGTTCCTGCATGTAAATCTGTTCTGTTGTTGATGGAAATGTAACGACTCCCTCTGGTGTTGTGCTACTTGTTAGCATTCATTAGCATGCAGCAGTTTAATCATCTTGTTTGTCTCTGAAAGGCCTCATGAATAAAGAAGTTTATCAAAGCTCCTTACAGACGCTCACTAACTGACAGGAGTTTTTACATTGTTGAGTTTCTTTTACAGTTTGTGAGACACAAAGAAGCAGAATCTTTAAGAAACAATAGAAAAAGCACCAGTTGTTGGACCGGTGTGATCCCTGGTTGGTCTTATAGAGCATTTTGTGAAGTTTATGTGAACGAGCAGAAGATTTCATTCTCTCAAAGTCTCTTTTTCAGGTGAATTTATTTAAAATACTCAATGACAGACTGCACTGGTCTTATGATTCATGAAGACCTCACATTTTCTACACTGGAAAAAGTAACCTTGCTCAAATAAAAAAAAAATGATGTCCAGATATCAGATCTAAAATATTTAACTTCACAGAATCTGAATTTAATCACTTGTTATGACCAGATTATTTTATGTTGATGTAAACAATAATACTGCTCTTGACCCAACTTTAAATCTTTTTCCTGTCCCAAATGATTTTGTGAACATTTCAGTTGATGAACCGAACTAATATATTTGAAATGAGCCGACCCAATGTACTTACTTTTGACTAAATTAACATGTGAATTAATGTTTGTATTGACATCATGTTAATTAATTTATATATAACCAAATTATAATTTTCACTTTCATTTCACTTTACTTCAAAAATTATTTCCATTTCCCATCTGACAAACTCTATTAATAACACTTTGCCATCAGATTATTTTAAATGTATTTATTAATTGTTAATATAGCCTTAAATACTGTAAAAGCCTTAAATGCTGGTGTAAATTGACGTTAACTAAACTTGGTAAGCGGTAGCAGTTAGCATCTGTCGCTAACATGCTAACCACAACAGCTCTCTTGCTCTTTGTAAGATAACACTGGAGGCTCCCGCTGCCAATGACAGCCAGATATTTGGCATTTAACTCGAACTAAACTCCACACTGTACATTCAAACAATGTTTGTTTTCGGATGTAGCCCGGTTGAATGAATGAGGGCTTTTGGCTAGCAAATGTTAATGATTTACTGTTATAACTAGGGATCCCACCTGTCCTTTGAAATATGGAATCTTCCTGTATTTAAAGGTCCTGTATTAAACTGATAAGGGACACTTTTTGTTCCATATTTTCACAAATAACAAAAAAAAAAACAGTTATTTCGGTGACACTTGCGCACAGAACAACTCTACCGTTGGGAGTGTGACCCATGTCTGCGCGTCCTGATTCTCTCTTACTGTCATAGTGGGGGTGGAGGTTTGACAGGACCCAAATGCAGACAAAAGTTTAAAGTGTTACTTGAATGTTTGATAATAAAAAGGATAACAGAAGCAAAAATCCAAAAACATAAATTCACAAAAATGCTGAAAACCAAGAATACTCACAACAAGAAGGGGACAAAGTAATGACGACAAACCAGCCAAGAGTGACTGAACAGGAGGAGATTATATGGGAGAAAGAAACAAAGACCAGGCTAATTAGCAGATTGGGAGCAGGTGTGAACAGAGGAGGTAAGAAGGGAGCTAGGGAAAAGAAGAGTGACACAAGAGGGCAAACAGGAAATATATAAGAAAGCAAATACAATAAAAAATACCTAGAACACAAGAATCAAAATAAGAGCAATGAAAACTCAGAGATAAAACTTGAAGAAAACCAAAACCATTGCACTCCCTCCCTCTGGCTCTCTCTCCCGCCCAACCTGCTGGCGATCATGAGTCACATCCTCAGCATTTCAGCATCCAGATATGTGGAAAGGGTGATCTTACAGATGGCAAACAAGTGGACAGGCAGCAGGAACAGGCGCTCTGTAGAGCTTATGAAGAGTGAGCTCCTCATCACACTCAACTTTGAGCAGTCCTGCTCAGAGTTTTACACCAGCAGTCTGACAGACAGGGAGTTACTCAGTGCTGCAAGGAGTAACAGAAAGTACTCATGGAAAAATAAGTGACACATCCAAGTTCCATGCCATTTCCATTTAAGGCCTAGCTAGTTCCCATTCAAGTTTATATTTCAGTTAATCACAGTTAATTATTGCCCTTTCAAGTTGTAAAGAGGTAGTCTATGTGGGTCTATCTCATGTTCTGTGAGGTCATGTTATGTCTCTGTTAAGTCTTTGCAAACTTTAAGTATGAATAGTCTTTTTTTATCTATGGATGCCAGACATTATTATGGATTTGCTACTAAATTTGTGCAATCAAGAGTAAATCCCAACATATACACTGCAAACTAGTGTGTAAGCTACAGAACACCCTGTCATGCTGTATAGGCCTATAGTAAATTTTCTTTTACTCATTCATTTCTGATATCCCCCAACATACAAGATCAGAATTTTTAATTTTCAAAATGACTTAACATAATGCTGTCAAATGAGCCCATTGAATTAGCAGTTTCATATTTCTTTGAACTATATGCATTGCCATGTTTTTAGCGTGCATATCCATGTTGTTTTCTTTGTAGTACTGGAGCTACTGTGCTGGTTTGAATATCCATACATCCATCATGATCTTAGACAGTGGTTTTCAATGTGGGGGCCGGAGACCTTGGGAGGGTCACTGCAGGTTAGCAGGAAAAGTATAGCACAACAAAATGAGTAATTAATAAACTGGGTAACTAACAACCAAAATAACCCAAAAATAAGCACAAAAAACCCATTAATGTAATACCGGTAATCTTCCCTATAGCCTAAAAAAATTCTCATTCATGCTCATTCAGTCCCTTTGCTCATCTAACTGACTCCATCTTTGTGGCCTCGAATAATTTGGAGAAATCATTGCTATTGTTGACTTTCTTTACATTGTTAAACATGATCATAAATGCTGCCACCCTCATGCATTTGGCTGGCTCCAACTCCACTAAGAAAAATCATACAAGACACTTTTTATTCTAACTCCAAAACTAGGGCATTCGCAAAAACTTTAGACAATTCACGCTTTGATATAAAACAAACATAGTTCACTAGAATTTATTATGAAGTGCCTCAGGGCTTAGTTCTTGGATGAAATCTCTTCACCTTTCTACTCTCCCAGGTTGTTAGAGAGACCGAACTATAGCTATAATTATAATACTATATCTAAACATAAATCCCAATTAACCCAGTCAGTTCTTAAAGATACATTATGTGTCATGATCGGTTTAGGGATAAACCCACATGCAGAACACCACTGGAGACTTGGTAAAAGATTTAACAGAGTTTATTAAAGGTTTCACACAATGACATGAACTAGACTCTGGTTCTGGTCCGGGCAGGATTCTCAGGCGTCTGCAGAGACGGATAGTTTGGTTAGCTTGGTTTGCAAATGAATTAAATGAGTTTTCAGATGTTTCAGTGGATACCTTGAAGAGGTCCAGGCTTAGTTCTGAGAGAGGGAACCGGTTGGGTCCAGAGACTGTTGGTTCAGCAGAGTGCTAAAGCAGCAGCAGCGTCTAGCTTCTGACTTCCAGTGAAAGACCTTGGTTGGAGTGATCAGCTCTTTCCCTAAGAGCAGCAAGTGGATTCCAGAGTGGGAACTTCAAGTTTGGCTCTCTAGGGCAGGCAGGCAGGTTTCTGGTTAAGCTCATCCAGAGCTTCTCTTGAGAGATTGGTTTCCTAGGAGCGAGAAGACAGAGGCAGATTAGAATAAGGTTTCTCTAGGAAGACAAAGATTAGTAAATTCAAAGGCTCAGGTTCGCTAACCAAACTTGGCTAACACTGCGGCGTAGAAGGAAGGTCTGGCAGCTGCTTATAAAGGCTGGTCTCCTGATGAGCTGATGAACGTCAGCTGTGCTGGAGGGCTCCAGCCCAGGAGGATCCACAGCGCACTTTGCTGGAGAATCTCCAGATCCCAACATTATGTACGTTTTACGGGATAATATCTTTAAAAACTGCATTTAATTTGACTCTCTAAGACTAAAACATTGTTTGATAGTCATCTACAGTATTAGCCTGCACCTTATTTTTCCTAATTTATTTTGGGTCAGAAGGTCCAACAATGTTAAATTCAAGGGGTTAAATTCAAGGTGGATTTTGTGGACACTCAGAAGCGACCATCATCAGACATAACTCTTTATTATCAGGTCATCCTAAAAGCTATCTGAAAGTACTATAACCGTTATAACTATAGAAGTCGAATATTTTAGACTCTGATGTTAAGGAAGTCTGTAATGTGGTTAATTTGATGTACTGTGGTATTCTTTCCTCTCTCTGGAGTCATAGTATCACAATCCTTCACATCTTCAAACTTTTGTTTGAAGCTTTTTCTGTCAGTTGATTTAGTAATTAATCAGTTTTCTCTTTCCTTGTGATTTTCCTTCATCAAAGGAATTAAATAATCATATTTCTGCAAACAAACATAAGTTTCAAAAGTTTTTTTGTTCTTTTGTTTTGAACAGTTTATGCATCATAAATTTATAATTTTCAGTCTGACAGCACAGCGCTTAGATCCTTGTGACTGACAGAAAATCAAATCTACTGATGTTTGATTGATCGCTGAGATGAAAGAGACCCAAAAAGTTTAGTGCATATTTAAATTTATTTAAATCTGTTCCTTCTTTTCAATCTTTCTGCCCAGAAAACGCACAGATTGAGTTATTAATACATCAAAAAGCTCTAAAGTCTTTTTGCCATCTCAACAGTTTTTAATAGAATGGAGGACGCTAACATGAGATGATGATTTTTCATAAACAACTGCTATTTTTTTCTATGTTTTTTGCTTGTTTAGTCAAACTTTAAATAAAAAGTTCCTGAAAATCTACAAGGAATTGAGTTTATGTTAAATCCAGATTTTCAGATTGATTTTAATGTTAAAATCGACCAAATTTGAAGGAGACCCAGGTGTGTAAAAGTGCTCAGAGTGATCCAAACAATCAATTCTCTGTAAATAGCCAGCTTTTTTTTCTTTTAAAAAGCAAAAAAACAGAATTAAAATGGAAAACTATTTCATTAAGTGAAACATAAATTTGTCAGTTATTTCTATCAATTCTGTTGTTATTTATACTTAGTTTATTGATGTATTGTATTTTAAAAAGCTATGTTCATCTAAAATTATTTAGGTTTATCGTTTACAAAAGTGCTCAAAAAGACATTTAATGATTAAAAACATGTAAATATATTGCCATTGCTCAAATAATTAATCATTCATCCTACTATATTTAGATGCAAAAATAGAATTGAAATAAAAACATGCTTAGAAAAAAGAAAAACATTTTCTATAGACAGATAAACAACAGAAGGATTTCAGTCTGAACATACTGGACCAAAGAGAAGTTTATCTTTTATTTATGTAATTTAACTTCTCAGTTAAAACATCTGCTAATTAATTTCAGCAAAGCTTAGTGGGCTTTGACACAAGCTCAGTGAAACAAAAGTCTGTTTTTTCTTACAGGTTTTGAAGAAGTGGAGCATTTAGCAGGAAACTGCCGGATATTTCCCCTTTGCAATGTCTTGCCTCCATATTACCCATGGGCCAATTAGAAAGGAGACAGACTTCTACAAGCTCTCTGATTGGATGAGAGTAAAGGACAGACCTTTGGAAACAGGAGCAGGAGAAGAAATATTGATTTTGGTGTTGAATTCTGTCATTCAACAAAAGCAGGGAAGGAAATCAGAAAATCAACTATTTGAAGTTCCTTTGGTTGTTCTTCTTCTAACTTTCCCCTGGAAGTTGGAGTCGTCTGTTTCTGCATTTGGACCAGGGAAGACAGAGATCTTCTCTGGAGGAAGATCTCAGATTAAAAGTTTCTTAAACTATTGATAGGGAGCTGCATATTTCTGAATGCTTCTCCTTCTCTCTCCTCTCTCTCAATATTGGGACACACCTGAGATGAGAATCTGCAGTTGGCTCTGGGGAACCACCTTCAGCGTGATGCTCCTCATTCTTCCTGGAACAGCTCAGTACGAGGATGGGAGTTTGGTTCCAGGGCGAGGCTCCTGCCAGCCCATCTCCATCCCCTTCTGCACAGACATCGCCTACAACCAGACCATCATGCCCAACCTGCTGGGTCACTCCAACCAGGAAGAAGCCGGCCTGGAGGTCCACCAGTTTTACCCACTGGTCCAAATCCAGTGCTCTGCAGAGCTGCAGTTCTTCCTGTGCACCATGTATGCCCCGGTGTGTACAGTGCTGGAGCGGGCCATCCCGCCCTGCAGGTCTCTATGTGAGCAGGCTCGGCAGGGCTGTGAGGAGCTCATGAACAAGTTTGGCTTCCAGTGGCCCGACAGGCTGCGCTGCCAGAACTTCCCTCTCCTTGGAGCTGGAGAGATCTGTGTGGGTCAGAACACGAGTGTTGCTGAAGGCTCTGCCTCCGAGCTAATCCCGGCCACAGTCCCTCCCCTTATTTGGAGCGACCGTCCATTCTCCTGCCCCGTGCAGCTTCAGGTGCCCCCCTACCTCGGGTACTACTTCCTTGGGGCCAAGAACTGTGGTGTCCCCTGTGAGCCGTCCAAACCAGGTGGACTAATGTACTTCAGTGAGCAGCAGGTAAAGTTCAGCCGGCTCTGGGTTGGAACCTGGTCCATTTTGTGCTGCCTCAGCACTCTCTTCACCACACTGACCTATTTACTGGACAGAGGGAGGTTCCTCTACCCAGAAAGACCCATCATCTTCCTGTCTGGCTGCTACTTCATGGTAGGGATGGCCTACAGCGCCGGCTTCCTGCTGGGGGACAAGGCGGTGTGTGTGGACAGGTTCAAGAAGGACGGCTACAGGATGGTGGTCCAAGGTACGGAGCAGGACGTCTGCACTCTGCTCTTCATTGTCGCCTATTTCTTCAGCATGTCCAGCTCCATGTGGTGGCTCGTCCTGTCCTTCAGCTGGTTCCTATCTGCTGGGATGAAGTGGGGCCATGAGGCCATCGAAGCCAACTCTCATTACTTTCACCTGGCAGCCTGGGTGCTTCCAGCGCTGAAGACCATCAGCGTGCTGGCCATGGAGCAGGTGGAGGGCGATCTGCTCAGCGGTGTCTGCTCTGTGGGAATCTACAGTGTGGAAGGGCTGCGAGGCTTCATCCTGGCTCCGCTCTTCATCTACCTCCTCATCGGCGACTCCCTCCTGCTGACCGGCTTCCTGTCATTGTTTCGGGTCCGATCCATCATGAAACATAATGGTACCAACACCAATAAACTGGAGAAGCTTATGGTTCGGACCGGTGTCTTCAGTTTGCTCTACACGCTGTCTAATGCAGCCACCATCGCCTGTCTGGTATATGAGCAGGCATCTCGGCCCCGATGGGAGGCCACCTGGCGATTGCAGACCTGCCGTCATTTTTCTCTGCCCTGCCCAGCCAAAAATACACCTCCTGCATCGCCAAGCTTCACAGTATTCTTAATCAAGTATCTGATGACCTTAATGGTGGGGATAACATCTGGTTTCTGGATCTGGTCAGATAAGACTATTCAGTCCTGGCTCCGGTTTTCAAAGAGAGCTCTGATCAACCAGGATAAGGTGGGAAGGAGGTGCAGCAACAGGAGACAACTCAGTCTGCATCTTCACAAGCCAAACAAACTAACATACAGAAACTGAACAAGCTAAATTAGGACAGTACTGAGGTTTAGAGTTCTGTCTGGGTTTCTCACCAGAAATGCTTTGAGAGGAAACCTTCCAACTCTGATGATAATCATTTAGATCAGGTCAAAAACTTTGGAGTCATTTGAATCAGATTTAACCTTTAACCTTTCAACATTTCTCCATCCTTAAGGTTTTTTTTTTTTTTTGTGTGATACTTTGAACAAACACAAAGGCAAGTTTAAATCCATAGTGGTGTAATTATAAACAAGCTTATTTTTTCAGATGTTTTTTATACACACAAATCCTAAGCTATGGTGCTGAGTAATTAAGTTATAAATGATGGAAAAGCAATTATAGGCACAATCTATTGAACATATCTTATCTTTCACAAGAGGTTTAAAACAACTTAATGAAAGGAATGATATTCAAAGGGTTTTATGCAATAAAGAAAAACATGTTTCAACTGTAAAAAATGTTCATATACTTTTGTTACATATACATATTTGTATCATCAGAATTAATTTGGTTGTTCTTCAATGAGGCTGTAACATAAAGTCCATTTTCCCTCTGAATGAAGCTGCTGTACGGCTCAATTTCATCCAAGTCCTGCAGAGCAAGTCATGAAAAGTGCGTGTTGAAATATTTTTGTCACATTGATCATTAAATGTGTGCCTTTACTTTTTTATGTAAATTACCTGATTTGGATTGTGGCTGCTTGATTCTGGTTGCCCTCTGATGAGAAATACAGTATTTTAGTTTCCATGAAGATATACAGATCATTATCTCTGCATGCTTTAGAAGACAGGAAATGAAGCAGAGCCTCGTCTCTCATTTGTAAAATATTTTAAATCTGGGTCATTGTTGCACTGCCCTCATTAAGTTATTATTGTGGATAACAAAACATCATCAAAACTGCTATTTGTTTAATTTGCGTAAGTTAAAAAAAAAATTTTTAATTGGGTATTGAACAAGTTTCTCAGCGATGGCAACGTCTTCTGTGGACAAATCCCAGAATAACAGAAATGAAGATAATAATGAGAACTTTAGCAGTCAAAGCAGAGGGAAGCATCATTTTTGAAAAATGGCTCTCATCATCATCTTCTTCATCATCTTTATAATTTGATAAAATAAAAACAAAAAAAAATTTTTTTTGTGTGAAACTATGCAGCAAATATAAAAAGAAGCTCACCATTTACTGTGATGTTGAGGGGCAGAATATATGTTCCATCAAGTTTGGAACACTCACAGGTGTAGTTCCCATTATCAGCTGCTGTTAAACTGGTCAGGTGCTGAAACACGGTGTCTTTCCAGGTTTTAAGGGTGAACCTGGAGTCACACTCGTGAACAAAGTTGCCTCCGTCCCTGTACAGCAGATGGCACTCCTCGCCGTTCCTCGCCATTCTGAGCCTACACGCTATCAGCATGATGACATTTGATGTTTCGTTGGTGCAGATTGGTTCTTGGATTTTATTCCTTACAACACTTGCTGTAAATAATAAATTATAATCAGTATCAATGATTGAAAGTTATATGTTGTAAATCATAGATCAATTACACTTTGCTAACAGAAAGTGAAAGTTGGTTCAAAATATACAGAACTTGAAACCTTGAGAAAATTTTTCTCTTTTCCCTTCACCATCCAGAAAAAACACAGCACCTGGCAGAAGCAGTAAAACCCTGATTCTCAGTGCATCCATCTGACCCGTTTTCCTGGGACGCTTTGCTGTGCTGCTCTAAAGAGAGGTCGCCTGAACCATCCTCTGATCTTTAGGGCTAACTACAGTAAAACACACATTTTATCTCTCAAGACGATAGAGGATGTGACACTTTTCTGTAAAAGGAAACGTGTGAACGTATTTAAATAACAGAAATAACAAAGTCTCTGAATATTGAGTTATTACAGTTGATTTTTCCTAACTCAAAAGTTTACTTTAAATCAAAAGAACCCATATTTATTTATGTAAATTAATAAGAGATTTTTTTTCTGTACTGCAGCCGCTTTTATCAGACCCCAGAGATGAAGGATTTCCTGTCTTGTTTTCTGCAACACTAGTGGGTTAGTAGGACTGAAGATGTAAATGTCAGGCTTGCTTTGTGGTCTTCAGATATCAAGCCTGAATGCAAGCTGGTAAAAAAAGAAAGCGACACACTGCAGGATGACGTAGATCATGTTTATATCTTCTGAAGATGTCACTTTAACAGAAACATGTTTTATAACCCGGACAAAGGAAAGTGCAAAGAAAATTTCATAAAATGTTTGGATGAAGATATCACTATGTCTTATCTAAAGGAATTAATGATAAATATGAATAAAACTAGCTAAACATTGAAAAATTTGCTGCAGTATATTACACTTTCATGTGTTTTATTTATAGCTTTAATGATAGATTTATTTATTTAAAATCCTAGATTAGAAAGGCAAAGAAAACGAATCAGGTTATGAAAGATGAGGTGGTCATAGTCTAGGAAAGCTAAACTACCAGCTAGAAAAAAGGAAACATTTTATTTTTTATTTTTTTTGTTTTTAGAGGTTAATAGAGCAGAGATTTTATTTTTTTTCTTTTTGTAAAAAAGAAAAAAATTGAAACCAAAAAAGGTAAATGAAAAACAAAAAAATAACAAAACAAATGATCAGCCAATAATTAACTTTTTTAGGTAAAGCTGTTTTAATTAGTCCTACTTTCAGGCCTGATTTAACAGAGGAAAATTTTATCCACATCTTCGACTGAAAAGTGGGTTGATTGACAAAGGAAGTAAATGCCCTCTACCCCACTGATCTCAAGTTATTCCCTGGATAGCCAATTGGCCGTTGGTAGTACAGGGTGCAGTGAAATCACCAGCCGCCATATTGGTACTCCCTAGTTTGGTTGGAATACAAACAATATGTGCACTACATAAAGATAAATTCATCCCTTTAACACACACTTGCTGTTTCATTAGATTACTGTAATTTATAGCAGGTCGCTGTGATTTATGGTAAAAAATAGACACATCGGATTGCATAGTCAGTTTGAAGTCCATGAAGTCTATAAATCACCATCTGATGAACTGCCTGAAAGTGCTAAATTGATGATGTGTAATATATGTATAGATTGCATTGTTATGGTAATTACACATTATAGGCATTTTATGGCGCGACTCCGTGTAAGTAGGGAGTACCACATGGTGGCAGGTGATTTCACTCTTATTATTCACTGAATCCAGTGAATAATAAGAAATAAGTGGGTGCATCCATAGTAATTTTATAAGTAGAAACCTCATTGGATGCTGTCCACAGCGAGGCTGACGTGCCTAGAGGGCAGCCATCTTGGATCGTACCACAGTTCAGCTGCTGTTAGAATGAATAGGAGGCACCTTTGATCTCATTTTAATCACATGAAAGATGAGTCAAAGATAATATTATCATGATGTGTTACATTTTACAACCATTTAAAAGACTACAACAAACTTCAAAATTACACTCATATTACACATATTTATTCAGATTTAAAAACTATTTCAACTGAAGCGCCAAATGGTCTCGATCAGCTCTATCTACTCCATACTCGTTCCCGATGATGGGATACAAATTCTCACAGGTATAACTGACAGAAGGCAACATGGCAGTAGGCCATATATGTATTTCCGGTTGCTACAGACTGGCCGATCCGGCAGCGCCCCTGCTGTCCGATCAAGGGTACTACTCACAAGCCACCAGTGATGGGACTAACGGTGTTGAAAGTAACGGCGTTACTAACGCCGTTACCTTGTTTTAGTAACAAGTAATCTAACTAATTACTTTGACTGTAACTATAACGCAGTTACCATTGCAGACACCCCGTTACTGCGCGTTACTCGGGTCGCACAATGAACCTTTTTTCATGATAGGACTCCGCAGCTGCGTGAAGCTGACACCCCACCCACGTCAAAAAACTCTGCAAATAGACTGAATGGTTAGTGCAACGTTAGTGCAGATTTGTGCAGAAAAAAATATTGTTTTTGCTACTTTTGTTTAAGAGATATTAAAGATTATTTTTTAGGTCATCCAGAGGTGCGCGCCTTGCCATGAGAGAGGGGAGGATGAGAAGTGCTGCTGTATAGTGAGATTCCGTTTGTCAGTGGGTGTGGGTGTTCCCGCTGGCGGGTGTTAACGTACAGCACACACAGAGAGATGGAGAGTGAGGAGGATCCAGCAGCAAAACAGCTTTTTCCTGATGGAAACACCGGTGTTACGTCGAGCTGCGTTTCCCCACCACATAACGGTTTCCTCTGCATCTCCGCACAGCGCAGGCGGCAAGAGGAAACACGCATGCTCGCTAAAGGCGCGCAACAGTCACCCTATGCTCGCGCCACAGGAGAACTATGGAGAGCGTGAACGATCAAATGATAGCCTAAATGAAGAAAGGGAGAAATCTGGATGGATGGATGGATGGATGGATGGATGGATGGATACTCTGCCTTTTCAACCTACTGTATTTTTTATTTTAAACATTATTTGATGGCCTTTGTGGCAGGGATGGAGATCCATATTTTATGTCACACACAGAGTATACATCTAGATAGATAGATGGATAGATAGATGTTGCAGTATCTATAACAACCCAAACACACAGGATTTCAGAATTAGACATCCCCAGTTATTAATTTCATACACTCACCAGATCTGAACACCCTGTTAAAAAACTTCACATCGCGTTCCCCCTGATGTAATTTACATCGACTTACAAGAAATGCAAAACTCTCTGCAGGTTCTTGTCTTTGTCGTCCGCTCTATTCAGCTGGCTTTGGAAACACATGGCGAGAAGGTGGGGGCTGGGTGGTGAGGGTTACGGGGGCGAGAAACTCAAAAGTAACGCAATAGTTACTTTTACTAGTAACTAGTTACTTTTATTGTGGAGTAACTCAGTTAGTAACTCAGTTACTTTTTGGGAGAAGTAACTAGTAACTATAACTAATTACTTTTTCAATGTAACGTCACCAACACTGCAAGCCACAGATCATTTTTACCGGTGTGACGTTTGCGTCAAAGGTGAAAATGAAGGCATAACTGGTAAAGTTGGATTTGTGACTCACAGCAGCAAATTCATGCAGTCGTTTTCATTGATTTGTATTTGTGTTAAGGAAAAAAAAAATAGAATATTTAATTAATTTTTTTTAGATTTTAATATACCTGTTTGAATTTGTTTTGCACCATTTGTTTTAGATCAACTGTAGAAAAACTGAATGGAAGACATTTCTGATGTGCAATTCCTGTACTTGTACTCCAGAATTTGAAATGGTGTAACTTTATGTTGTAATTGTGACAGATAATAAAAAACTACAAAATACCACAGTTAAAATGCACAAATAGTTTTGCAACAATAGTTCTGGACCATTTGGAGCAAAACTGAGAATGTAGGAGGCAACCTGTAAATTAAGTATTTGTACTGAAAATTTGAACAGGTGTAAAAAAAAAAGAATTGCACTTGAGATTTTTTTTTATTCTACAAATACAAAACTTAGAATGTAACTTTCTCTAAAACTTCAAATTAATACTTTCAATACACAAATAGTTTTATAACAAAATAGCCTTCATACCAGCAGCAGTGCAACATGTCCATTAGAGAGGCAGGGACACAAAGAGCCGATTTTACAGCACCACCTACAGGAGACATTTAAAACAACCAATGTAAAACTAAGCAAACAAAGAGCTTTGAACTAAATTAAAATAAAAATCACAATGTCAGGACTCAGCAGGTAGTGTTGTGCTTTTTTTCTGCCCCTGCTTTCTGCACAGGTGACTGGAGTTGACTGGTGGGCGTGGTACACACCTGAGGCTCGTTCTGTGGTTTGCCTGTCTGCGCTATAAAAGGAGCTCTCTGACAGCTGGAGGATGCCAGAGTGTTAACCTTATGTGGTACGCCTCAGTTGGCCACTGTCTTTGACAGCCTGAACCTTTCCTGTTTTTGATCACCTTTCTCCTGTGTCTCCTAGAACGCTCCCTCGACTCTAAACCTGCTCCGGGCGTTTCCCCAGTGCTCGCCTGGTGTCTCCAGCTGATCGCTGATCTCTGCTCCCAACGGCGCAGCTTGGATCCTGCATGAGTTTCCCCGGCCCGCTCATCGGTCACCCAGTCACCGGATCACCTCACCCAGGCAGCGCTGAGTCCGCTCCCCCACACCACCTCCCCAGTGCGCTTTCTGAGCTCAGTGGTAAGCCTTACGCACCTCTTTACGCGCGGCCCGTCCGCGGCGCGCTGTCTAACTCATCTCTCCCTTTTCAGCTCGTGCAAACCCCGGTCCCGTGACTCTGCCTGACGCTGACTCATTGTTTAGTTTTCTCGTTTCTCTATATTTATTTCTGAGCTTTAATAAAACCCTGAATCTGCTTCCTGTCTCCCGAGTGTTGTCTGCATGTGGGCCAAACACGTGGAAAAACATGACACACAAACATGATACAAACTCACATGCTTTCTAAAATAAATAAAAGGTGCCTCATGAAATGTTTTATTTTTAATGTTCTTGTCAGATTTGGACTGACATTTCATTTAAAAAAATAGGTATTTTATCTTTGCATGTCAAGTTTATGCAACACAATTTTCACAATAACAAGGGAACTGTGCCGTACTAATCACTTGATCATTTATAGACAGACATTTTGTACCTTTTAACAATTAAAACTAAAACCATTATATTTATATATATTTGAAAAAAATGAAAATATTTATAATTTATTTTACACATATGCTTTCAAAATCCAAATACAATCTTTTCTGGGAAATTTATTTTTAATTAATTGATCAAAACACTATATCTTTGCTAAATTCTTTGTCATTGCTTTATCCTTAAATATTAATTTACATAACATTAATATTTTCATTCAAAATGGGTATTTATGCAGCAGGAAAGTTTTTGTAAGCCAATTTTCTTTAAATGTATTTAATCTGAAAACTTAAAATTATAGGACGTCCTCTCTGGAAATGTTTCTATTAGTATTTCTTTTTTTCATTTTTATTTCTAATCCTAAGCAGTAATGCAGATGTTTCTAAAGAATTAAAGCTCTTGGTAAATTGTTCAAAGTTATATTCTGTGATTTTTCACTACCTTTTATCTGATTAATAAACGAAGAGTTACAAGTTTTTATCTGTTTCCAATTTATTGTCATAATTAGACAATAAAAAGTACTTGGTTAAAAAAAACTGCTAACTAACTGCAGAAACAAGCTTTATGTTCTACCTGATAGGAAGGACTGTAATTCAAACTGACACTTTAAACTGAGATCAGTACCATCTAGTGTTATGGATAAGTGTTTTAATGCTGTGCTTAATGTTTGTATTTTTTAGACCATGGTCATTCTTTTCATAAAGCAGGTTTAATAAACTCACATTCAAATCCTCAACTCTATATTGATCTAGCCTAATATTGGGAACTCAGTTTCATGACGGCGGCTATGAATAAGTTCAATCAACTCCAAGTAGAACAACTCAAGAGTTCAATATGTGCGCAACAAGTAAGAAAAGCCATTATCAGTGGAGCACTGATACGACAAGTCACCGTGACAACAGGCAACAGGAAGTGTCTATTTCACCCCACTGGAACTAGAAATTTTAATGAAGGAGTATACTAATATAAAAAAGGGAAAATGTGTTTAAAGGACAGAGAAACAGCACTACAGCTACAAATAAGAGGAAGATGATGAAGGAGAAGATAGCCGTTTGAGTAAATGCATAATTTTAAATGAATTGCTCTATGGCAGGCTGCTTTTCCATTTATTAAAAGCACTCTCCTCTCTGTTGTTCCATTTGTAGATCACTAAACTCATATTCTTCCTGATAAAGATCCCACTCCTAGACTTAACTATAATAATATATTTTCTAAATTACATTTAAAAAACTTAAGATAATACGGATTAAGTTTTATCTAGAAATGTTAAGTGGCCGTTCTGACATTTATCAGCTTGACTAAAAATGTATTTATGATATCTGAAATACAATTTTTCATCGTTAAAATAATACAAATGCTGACCAGTAATATTAGGAATATGGAGATCTGAAATAAATTTCTAGACATCCAGAATATTTATTCTAGATGTGGAGAATGTAATTTTGTTTGAAATGATCATCTTGGCAAAGAATTATTTTTTTTTTTCAGATTTCAGGAATACATAATCAGTAAAACTAGTTCAAACGAAAACAGCTTGCCATAGTCTGTTATGACTTCTATATTATATTAAACAAACCAACACTAATTAATATCATGCCCTGTCAAATGAGTTAACGAGTTTTAGAATTGTTTGCCTAATAATATTTTGTCCTCTGTGATAAAGTGCCGATCATTCTTTAATAAGATTCACGTCAAATGGACATGCAACATTTGTTTTTAAAAACACCTAATGTGTAACCGACCTAGAGAATTATATATATATATATATATATGGGGAGATTGTTACTACACTAACTCAAACAGAAGTTGAGGAAACTCTCTTTGTGAAACTGAAAAGGAAATGCCAGGGAGAAACATACATGAGGATCAAAGCAATGAAGAGAAACCAGCACTGAGGAACTGAACAGGAATAATATGTATGGGCAGACAGAACAAAGACTGGGCTTAATCAGCTGATGGGTGTGGATGAAGTTAGGTGAAAGGAGACTGGCACAAGAGGGCAGTAGAGAGTAAAAGAAAAGAACACTGATTAAATATAACTAGAGAGCAACTACCATAACACAACAACAACAAAAAAAAAACAAATAACAAGAAAACGCAGAATGAAATAAATAAAAATGTAAATGACAACACAAAAAGAAGCAAAAGAAGAAACAAAAAGTCCTCAAAGGGATTTTACATCTTTCCTTTCCAAAGGATCAAAATCCTATAGTTGCTTCATGGCAAAATGTAACACATAAAAAAAAACTGTTCCTTGGTTCATAAAGTGAGATTTAAAGATTTACTGATAAAAATATTCCAGTTATTCAGAGTTATTTTGATTTATTACAGTATTATTATTAATATACTCACGTTTGACTTTATCACAATCTTCCTTTTGGTGCTCGGTCTGTTCCTGATGCCTTATATTACATCATCTCCTTCTGTTAGGATAAAGCAGGTATAAAACACAATGCATGGGTTCTTTTCTTTGGGAAATCATACATATCTGGTTCAGATGGCAGAATAACAGAGTTTGGTTTTACCTTTCTTTCTACAGGCCACATAGACTATTGCTACTATGATTATTACTATTGCTAGTCCAGCTCCTGCAAACAGACCAATGATCAGCCTGAGGGATCCAGTCGAACCATAACAGGAACTCACTGCAAAGGAAAAGGTTGAAAGTTTAGTTTTTTCTGTATGACCTATATTCTCTATTTATTTTTTTTGTAATAAAAAAAGATTAAACCTGGTCTAATTTTTTATTCCAACTTCTTTAAATTAGCAAAGGAATTAGCTCTGGATTTTTAAAACTAGTTGTTAGAGATTTTTTTTTTTTAGAACAATAAAGTTCTTCACTCTAGGGTAAACATCATAAAAATATGGGACACTCCAACAACAATAAGTCATTGCTCTCACCTTTTATTTCCCCTGGTTTACTATAAATGGACGTGATGTTGTTCCTCTGAGTTCTGACGGTGAAGCTGTAGGTCACATCAGCATCATCATCTGATACCATCAGAGAGCTGCGGATGCTGTAAAGCTGATCCTCAGTCTGCTGGACTGTGGTTGTAACATTTAGAGGTGTGTTGGATGGAGGGATGGTGGACCAGGAGAGTTCAGGTCGAGGGTAGATTCCCTCTGAGCTGCAGATGATCTGGTTTTCTTCCTCATATATGATGACTTCAGACACTGCAGCTGCAGAAAAAAATAAAAAGCTCGGAATAAAATCCGATGGACATGGCTGCTGTTAGAACCTTTTTGTTTTTAAATGTGTTTTTGCTACACACTTGTAGTTAACAGTTTCCCTTGAATCTGTTAGTCCCACCTTCTAAATCAGGCTCTGCCAGCTCCTATCGAGCTCGGACTCATATGCTGAGTACACATAGTAAATTAGTCTGCTACAGTTCCTCACCAACATTCTGGAAACCTAACTTTAATGATAATAGATTTAACACTTTAGCACATTTCCTGCAGTCCTCCCATATTGGGTGGCAACTTTAAATAGATTTCAGCTGTGTTTTTACTTCCTGTACTCAATGTTTCTGTTAGAGTTTGCCACTGAGTTGCAACACTTCTCAAAGCAATCTTTTGTTAGAAAACATTTCAAAAACTCCATAAGTCTGAATACATTATGAACATTTTTCCCCACCTATGCTATTTTCAACAATCTAAGAGTTTTGGTGTGTTTTAAAAAAAATATTTAATCGATTTTTAAGTTATTGCTGTTTTAATGCATCCTTATAACCGAACAATTTTATTTGGAAAAAGATGATTTACAGAAAAACGAATCACAAATTAAAGAGAAGCTACCAAAGCAAAATAGTGAACAATCTTTCATTTAAAAAATACAACTAACCTTTTTTCCATTTTATTGTCAAACAGTTTCACTATGTCATTAGAACAAGAAGAAAAGAAGAAAGAAATGTTATGGATCAATAGGGAGTATTCACAACAGAATATAAGTAATGGCAGATTAAAAGCTTATCCTGCAAATTTAGACATATGGGAATTCATGCTCTACTGAAAGCTTTGAGATTATTTGATATTATTTTAAAAACAACCAGACAACAAACCACATCCTAGGAAAGTCATTACAGGTGGCTCTATCTACCGACAAGTTTAACTCATTTCAACCAGATCAGTTACCATAACAGATAACACACAGCTTTATATGGCAATATCGCCAGGTGACTACATGAACTCATCAGTGTTGGCCAGATGCTTAGAAAACATCAATATGTGGATGCCCCATTATTTTCTACAACTGAATAAAAACAAAACTGAAGTAATAAACCTTTTACCAAAGGAGGAGAGAACCAGAGTTAGCTCACAGCTTCAACTACTACAGCTAGAAACCACTGATTATGGCTGAAATCTTGGTTTAATGATGGACTCAGACCTGAACCTTCAGAGGCACATAAAGGCAGTTCAGGATTTTATCCCCTGAAGAACATCTCCATGATTAAAGGACTAATGTCCAAGGAGGATCTAGATAAACTCATTCATGCATTTAGTAAAATTGATTACAGCAACAGTTTCTTCATAGGTTTGGCTAAAAAGTCCATCAGACAGCTGCAGCAGATCCAAAATTGCTGCTCTTGTTCTCACTAGAACTATTAAAGTAGAACACATTAGCCTGGTTCTGAAGTCCTTCCACTGGCTCCCTGTAGCTCAGAGAATAGACTTTATAATCCTTCTGTTAGTCTAGAAATCATTGAATGGATCAGCACCTCAATCTATAACAGATCTATTATCAGTGTATCAACCTCCCAGAACCTCCAGACCAAACTCCCAGAAGACTGGAAAAGAGCTGAAAGCCTGAGTTCTTTAAAGTCAAAGTTAAAAACCCATTTATTTAGAGCTGTTAATCTGTTAACTGAGGTATTATTAGTTAAGTTTGTGCTCCAATTGTTTTATTTGTTCATTACCTGCTTTTATCATGTTTTTATCTCTACTTGCACTTATTCTGCCTTCATTTTTCTTCTATTTTATTATGTAATTCACGTAAAGCACATTCAGTTGTCTTAGTATGGAATTGTGCTATATAAAAAAAACTTGCCTCGGTTTAAATTTGACATTACCTTTTTAAAGTGACCCAAAACAAAATCCAATTGATTAAATAATTTCCATGTAAAGTTTGAAATTGCAAGAGTTTCTTTCAGGAGGCAATTACCTCCTAGAAGGGCTTTAGCCTCAGGATGTTTTAAAAACAGAAACACCTCCATCTGGGATCAGCTCCTCTCACAGAACCGCTCCACCTCCCAGCCCCTCTAACTCCTCCCTGCCGGATCATCTCCACCATCTGCAGATCACTACCTGTCTGAACCATTCGCCGTCACTTATCTTCTTCCTTGTCTTTTCACAACCTTTCGGTCACAAGACCTTAAACCATGTTTCCAGAAGTCACGGTTTAATCTACTCTGTTCTTTTCAAATATACACTTTACATTTGTCTCCTGGGAGTAAATTCTGTATTTGGGTCAAACTATTGTCCACAAGGAGAACAGAAATAAAACTGAACAACTAAAGCTCTAATCAGATTGTGAAATCAAACGTCACAAAGGCGAAACAAATTGCAAAAATACTGAAAGGTATTAGAAAGTTAGTATTAAACCTTAAATCGAAGTGAAAACATTTTAAACGATTAAAAAAATTCCAATCAATGCACTGATAGTGTACAGCAGACTACCTGCTAAATCTGTTTTTATAAATGTCTTTTCCTGATATGTTCAGCACAGCCCAATTCATCCTGAAATGAAAATAAAATTCTGATGAATTTTTTCTTCACCTGCTGTAGAAAGTCAGAATAGGATCACCAGGATCTGCAGAAACACGAAGCACCTCAGCTGAACCATTGTCTTCAAGTAACTAGCAAGTAAAAGTAATTTCATCCGGTTTTCTTTTATAAGCATGAGTTTAGAACGTCACAAAGGTGTTTTCCACAAATATACCTGAGATCTGACTAACTTAAGAGCAACATAGATTACATCTTACTTCTGAACAAATATTCCTGAGTTTTGTAAGATTGTACAAGTGGTGTTACAGCTTGTCCTGCTTTTGAAATGATTCATCATGTTTTGGTTCTTTCTCAGCGGTTTGTAAACTTTCTTCATCCTTCTACCTAAGGTGTAAGACACCGTCTGCAAATTCAGTTAATCATAACCCCAAACAAAAACAAATCATAAATTGAAGCCCCCACCCCAGAAAATTTTTTTGTAAAACAGATCATTCTGCACATAGATGGAATAAATTCACGACAACCTCTGTTCAAAATATAAGGTTTTATTAACTAAAATTATTCAAATCCAAGTCAAACTTATTTCAGTTAAAACTTTTGACTTTAAACTAGTGAAACTCAACTAAACTAAACTACAATGTGCAAAATGAAGGGGAAACATGCTTAAAACCATATTACGGTTTAAGACGGATTTTATCTTTGAGAACCAAAGTTTGTCTGGAAGAATTTGTGATGTTATCAAATTAGCTTTTCACTAATTTATGTCAGGATTAGGTTGTGATGTGAGAAGCCAAATGCAGAGACAGGGAGGCAGAGGTGAGTGTCTTAATGATTTAATGAAGAGTAAACAAACAACTGAGGCAGGAATCCAAAACCCAAAAAAATCAAACATGAAAACAAAGTCAAAGAAACCAGAAACTATGGAGACGTCACGGGGGGGAAACTATCATGAGGTGGAAGACTCAGAGAGACGGAGTTGGAGGAAGTTAGACGATGAACCAGCACCGAGCAAAGTAAAACTGAGGACTCAAAAGAAAACAAAGCAGAACCAAAACTGTGACAATTTAAAGCAATTTGAATGTTTTCAAACCAATTCACAATGCAAATCCATGAATAAAACATTATTTGGCCAAAAGTTTTAATTAATGATTTGCTTAATCAGGAACCTGTAAAGTTTAGGTAAATGATTCTTTACTCTCTTTGAAATAAATGCTAACCGCTCCTGCAAGCTGAATTGTTGTGGTATTTGTGTGCTCTAAACACAGTTATCCATCTTCTACCGTCCAGTTTGAACCATTCCAGATGGGTCAGATGATCATGTTGCAGTATAATGTTTCAGCTTACTTTCATAGAAAGATAACAATAAAATGTATTCTTTAATATTTCATCACATATAACAGAATTAATAAATAAAAGAGAACAAAACCATGTAAAGTATTCTTACATTCAACTCTTTCCTAGACCGACAACCAAACAATCCATCCATTTACCCATGTCACTGTTTGCCTTAATTGTGCACTGGAAAGGCGGGCATTGAAAACTGTTCTGATATAAGCTAGATAGAATATGAATATCAAGTTGAGGCCTGTTAGAGCAAGTCCCTCATTACAAGCTGCTGCACAGGGCTGTAATAGTAACCCAACCAGTTTACACTCAGCAAAATGTACGTAATGAAGAAATACCTCAACATCCCGCTGTCAGACAGGGAGAAAAAAGTGAAATAACAAGGAGTAAAGTCTGTCTTTTCAGCTACTGGAAAATATGAAGTTTTTCCTTTTTCAATAACCCTTAATTTTCCCACAGTGGGAAAATATGTCCATCAATCTAATTGAAATTATCTAAGGGAGTATTAGCCTAGCCAGCCAGTCTGACATACACAGAGCATAAGTCAATCTGATAGGGCTCATTAATCTCCAGTCTAAAATAGAATCTCTTCTGATCCCATAATAGTCAAGACTGCTGCTAAAAATTAGTGATGTTTTAAATATGCCCCCAAAAAGCAGCTTATATTGTTAAAATGTCAACAACTGGCTGCTCTTTGTATATTTAGCATTTGGCATCATATCAGCAGTTATCGGATTAGTTCTAGATTGTTTCCACTGAGAGACTGGGCTCCAAACTTTAAAACTAGCCTCTACCTTCTCCTTTTCAGATGGATAAACCTTGTTTAAAAATTGGCTTTTAAACATGGGGACTCTTCAGAGTTCATTTCTATTCAAAAATATATTAAACAAGAAATTAGGAGAGTTAAATGGTGATGCAAACAGAAGTTGAAGATAAGCTGAAAGAAAACAGCTTAGGCTCAGCATTGGAGAGGATTAAGGTTGGGTTGAATGAAAACACAAAGAAAAGGGTCTTTTAGACAGGTTCACCTCTGTTATGGGTCGCAGGAACTAAACAAATTCTATTCAAGGTTTGATGTGTACAGTTTTAGTAATGAAAAAAATACATTTTGAAACCAAATCAATAGGCTATTTCTTCTCTGTCTTCTCCTTTGTCTTTTGATGCACATAAAGTTTTCAAAACCTTAAAATGCTGTAAAACAAGAATAATTACTTGCCCTAATAGCATGGAGGTAGAATATCTCATTCTGTGCTGTACAACTACTGTAAGATCAATGTTTTATTATATTTTTTATCTGTCGTTCTTCCTGCAGAAGGCCCCTGTCTTATGGAAACATGTCACTATAGTTCCTGCCCTTAAAGTTAAACATCTTTTGTCTTTAAATAATGTCAGATCCATAGCTCTGACCTCCCCAGTTGTCATGGTTTTGTTTCTGTTTAAGTTTTTTCTTTTAGTTTCCATTTGATTCATTTCCATTTTGTGTTAATCTAGTTGTTTTGATTGTTTTTGAGTTCTTATATATTCCTTGCTTACCTTCTGTTGCCTCCTTGTGTCAGTTTCCTTCCCTAGCTTTCGTCTAGATGTTATCATCCACACCTATTCCTCTTCTGCTGATCAGACTAGTCTTTGTTCAGTCTCCAATCTATTCTCTTCAGTTACTGTTTGCTGACTCCTCCACATTTCTTTGCCCCCATTTGATTTTCCCATGACGTCTCATGTGTTTCTGGTTTTCAGTATTTTGTTTTTGGACATTGCTTCTGTTGCCTTTGGGATTTTGATGAAATCTGTGAGAACCTATCTCTGCCTCCTCATCTCTGCATTTGGGTCCTCAAGCAACATCCACCCAACCCAGACAGAAGGAACCAGCCCTCATGGACCCAGCAGAACCCAGCCTGGAGGACATCCAGTAAGCCATGGAAGAGTGTGAGTGCGGTTGGCCAACTGAAAAAAATTCTTTTTCTAAACTCCACACTCCTTGCCACCCTAGAAATAACTGGCCTTTCTGAAAAAGCTTGAATGGAACCTACAAGCCGCTGCTGCTCAATTGCTCAATCAACCTTCTCTACCCAGACCATCACCCACCAGTTCACCTGCTCCCCCTGCGATTTATCCTGCACTGCCTTCTACTTTCAAGCGCAGACACCGCCGTTGGCGGAAAAATGCTACGGCCTCTCCAGCGGGTCAGTCAGTCAGTCACCACTTCCTGCTGCCAGCATTAGTCCAACGCCAAGCCAGGTCAGTTTTTCCTGTGGTCTCAGTTGCTACCTCCATGACCAACATCCAGCTTCACAACATCCCCCCCCCGCAATCAGAGTTTCTCATCCCATAGAGATTTTCTATGGGGAAAAGAATCTATTTCCTTTTCTGCCACCTCCATCTGTCCCCAGAAAGCCATTGTTTCCAGCTCCACAGTCAGATCATGTAATATTCCTTTCTCGACAATCAGCTCCTCTTAGTGCCCTTTCTCACCTATCAGATCCTCCTAGTGTTGCCTCTCCTCAGACAGACCTTCTTAGCATCCTAGGTCTTCAGTCATGTGAACTAACATTTCTCTATAATATCTAATTCCTCTCCGATCGCTGTGTTCT
The DNA here is from genome assembly GCA_030533445.1 of Cyprinodon diabolis. Classification (NCBI taxonomy): domain Eukaryota; kingdom Metazoa; phylum Chordata; class Actinopteri; order Cyprinodontiformes; family Cyprinodontidae; genus Cyprinodon; species Cyprinodon diabolis. Next base: position 8,106,908 of record CM060082.1, read on the forward strand.
CTCTCCTTTGTATTTATTGTACACTAAAAAAAGTTGTAGTACATTTGAAAAACTGATATTTTGGTAATTTGAGACCAATAGCATGTTAATAACCTTCCTAAATAGATCTGAAACCCTATTTTTCTGTGATTATTTCTTAAACTGCTGTCAGGATTCCTTTTTAACTATAAATATATCAAAGACAAAAGATATGTATTAATTTCAGATCCTACTTTTTTTCACCTACTGTACCTCTCCTGAAATCAGTTATTGATAGTCATCATGTTGAATAGACCTATACATAGATAGAGACTAAAATAGACAATAAACTTGATAGTAACACACAATCAACAAGAAATGTCAGCAGCACCATGTTGACCATGTTTTAACGTTCTTATATTACCTCCACGAATGAGGTTATTTTCTTAGTTGAGTTTCTGTCTGTATTTGTATGTCTGTCCATCTGTGTACAGAATAACTCGAAAGCTTAGAATAGATTTTAATAAAAATTTTGTATGTGCACCTGAGTCCAAGAAACAGTCCAGCTTTTGATGATGCTTCACAGCAGAACAAAGACCAGAGACTGCAGACACACGCTGACACTTATTAAGAAATGTAACATTTTAAGGAAACTATTGCCAGAGGTGCACCTCATGCAAAAGAACAATTTATCAAATTTGGTAATGATCCAGATCATGTGCGAGTTTTAGCTAAAGGTATAAGTCACAATAGTGAGCAAAATCTGCTTGGCAGATGTCTGCGCTCTCAGAATGCTTTTTTGTTGTGCCTGTAATTACTACTTTTATTTGCTTTTTTTCTCCCCTAGGGTAACATTACAGAAAAAAACACTCTTAATAAGGTTGTCAGTGTCTGTGTCAAAATCAGCGAAATTGCTCAAACTCTTGAGGATCCTTATGAAAAGCAGCCCCTGAAGAGAGCTGAATTTATCCTGTCGTTCACACCCTTTACATCATCAGTTCCAGTTTCTTCCATCCGGTTCATTGTTCAGACTTCCAATAGCCACAACTAACCCATACAAACGCTGCTTTGTTCATTTTGCCATCTCCCTACTCAACTTCAGGACGAAATGGGAGCTTGCCTAGTGTGTTGATTACTTTTACTATTTTCTTTTATACAGGTATGTTTCTATATTACTTAATTTTATGTATATTTTATGTGTGTTTTATTTTGCTTCATCTGATGCACAGCCATTTGCAACACTGGGGTACAATAAAGTGGTTGGTTGATTGATCAACTCATTGCATGATTGAAATGTTGTAAAACTAGAGTTGAAAAAACCTCATACCGACACTGAAATTGTCAAAGCAGCCTAGGGACCAGTAACAACTGGTTAAAAAGGAGAATACCTTTTTCATTATGTTTTTTCAAAGCATCATTGTGTTAACCTTTCCTGTTTTGCTCCCAGACCGTAGTCGGGAAGCACAGGGGAGAGTTTCTTTCACAGCCGAAGTTGACTCAAACTTCGGGGCTAACCCCCTTCACTTTATCTGCAGCAGTTAGCAAACAACTCACACCGAGGCTCCACTTTGTCCTTATTTGCATTTTCCTCTTTAAGACTGCACATTTTATGCAAAAATCAAAGAGTAAACAAAGACATTAAACCACAAAACTGTATTGACACATTTGTAAATCTTTATATTACCTCTGCAGATGTTAGGAGGTTTAGCCTCAGTTTACATGAGAATTTGTATTGCAAATTGGGGAGATTTTTGTTGAATGTGTTTATATTTCTTAAGCTTTAGTCTAACTTAACTAAACATTCAGTAGAAATAATTTTCTAAACCACACAGTGTTGTTGTGAAGGTTTACTAGATGTATGAATATATTATATAACTAGAACCTGAAGTTATAGTTAGTAGGTCCTTCAAATCAAAGGTGAAACTAATAAATTATCAGTTGAATGATTACAACTGTAATTTGCTTACTGACCAGAGTTTTAAAATCTTACCTAAAAGGGTTAGACTTCTCTATCCAGCTGGTAAAAATTCAGTTCACCAATTTAGTAATTTAGACTATGGCTATCAGCAGGGTTATTAATCACCAACCAAATAAATGTGTCTCTGTTTATTTGGATGCTACTGAAAGAAGAGTGAATCCAGCCTGAATGATGAAATATTCACTGTGTAAAATAAACACAAGAGAACATGGGTAAAAAAAATACAGTGGTACCTTTATTGACTAATCAGAATCAGTTTCACAAATACTTTAATAATCCCAGAGGGACATTACTTTTGTTACACGCTCCAGTTACAGTTTTATATAATATATACACACATCCAACTGTACAATATAATAAAGATATATACACATATAGCTCTTCTGTATATATATCTGTACGTATATCTATGCATATGTAAAAACTAAATCCAAATAAAGTGAAAATCCAAGTAAAGTGATATGTGACGTGTAAAAATAGTGCATAAATGTAAATTACGGGGGTGGGGGGTGCTGAATCACTTGAGGGAGGCGTTATATAGATTGATGACCACAGGTACGAATGATTTCCTGTGGCGCTCTGTGGTGCATCTGGGTAGGAGGAGTCTTCTGCTGAAGGAGCTCGTCTGCTGGACCAGTGTGTCGTGGAGAGGATGTGAGTCATTGTCTAAGATGGACTGAAACCTGGACAGCATCCTCCTCTCTGCCACGGTGGTCATGATCACAAAGTATTATATCTACTTACTATGCAGGCATTAAACTCTACTGAGAATAAGCACAAATAAAAAGGGGAAGAGGGGTTTAAGAGTTTGCTCAAAGTCTGAGGGATGTTTCAGTTTTCATGCTTAATTCATTTGAAAGAATCATGTAAAAAATAGCAAGTAAAATGTGAATAAACTCTGACGCAGAGATGATAAATGCAGTCAAACAGTAGTGTTCCATTCAGTTTTATGGTAAGGAATGAATAATGAGTCAGCAATGCAGTAAACTGTGATGAGGGTTAGCTTAGCGGGCTCCAGGGCATCTGGTCCGGATGGGACCTGCAGAAACAAAAAAAAATAGGTAAGCTTATGAAGCGCCCTCAACAACGTGTTCGGCATGAGGTAGCTGGAAGTACAAACCTAGCCAGTCCAATGTAGCAGTGTCTTTATGCCCACATGGTTCATTCAGTCTGTGCAGAGAGCATTAGCATTTAGTCAAACCTCTTAAAACCATCAGTGGTTGAATCAGAAAGCTTATTTCAAATAAAACACTAATACAACTATCTATTCTACCTAGTTCACCCAAGCAGAGCACTTATTAAGTATCAGACTATAGAGGGTTACATCAGCAACACTTGATAACAACAGTGTAATCAACTTAAGTATCAATGGGAGTAGGCGAAGTGTAGGCAAACAAAGCGAGAAAAGGTGGAAATGAAAAAGACAGACAGCATGAATGTAATTAAAATAAATACTGTTCTTCAGATTTTGACTTGGTTAATCTTTAGAAGTGAGAAAGTCCGTAAATATAAAAAATACCAAAAAAATGACACGAAAAGGCAGAATAAAAACACAGGATATCACCTAAACATTAAAATGCTGATGTAAGCAAAAATAAACCTTATCCTGTACAATACAATACATTGAGCTGTGTCCCTAACATTTGACTCTGCAGACACTTTTTTTCAAAACCACATTTACAGGAAAAGAAATCAACTAACTAACTGATATTACTGCAGCACCTAGTGGAAATGTATTGGACAAAAAAAATCATTTTACGATATCATATAAACAAATATGACTTTAGATAATAAAATCACTTCAGTGTCACACAAAATCACATGCATTATAGAGCAAAAGGTTCATCTTCACACATCTGGGTTTAGATTCTATTTACATTTAATTTAAAAGTTTTTTTGTGCAAGAAAAGAACATAAATTCTGACCACAATTGATAGTAAAATAATATTTGACTTTAATTAATTATATAAATTTTTTAATACATTTTAGAGGAAGTATTTACACTATTTATGCGTTTCCTTCATTTTTATGTTCATAGTAGTAATAGTTAATCTGTGGTAAAACATAAACTGCTATATAAATATACATTCTGTTTTCAAATAAAACTATATCAGTAAAAATTTTACTTTTATTCATTTAAAAGGCTAAATTATGTCTTACAGTTTTATTGTTAATAGCTTTATTTTTAAACAAAATAAAGTTTAAAAATAAAGACAGAAAACATCTTGTTGGCATAAAATTTGTGAAACAGAAAAGTACGTTTTTCCATATACTTACAACCAATTTATACAGTAAAATAGTTTTCAACAGAGAGAAATTCTTATTTAATCTGAAAGACCTCTATTTTAAGACCTCCTGTAGTCTGGAAAATAGTTTTATAAATACTTTTTACTTCAAGTTTTTCTTTCAATCTAATGGGTGTTTTTATTCATTCTATTTCTAATCATTAGCACAGCGTGGATGATTTAAAGTAAAGTTGTTAACAGGAGCCTCTTAGTGGAATGTTAGGTTTAAACACCAAACACCTTATTCAACCTGCACAAAAGAAAGACACAGAGAATTGAGTATAATTTACTTGCAAGGAGAGGGGATCAGAAACTGCATTCAGTTACAATCTCCAACCCACTCTGAAGCAGTCTCTGCTCTCCAAGCTTTTTATTAAGGAACACCCTGGCTACAATGTGGTTCCGACTGCTAAAAGGGAGGGGGGGTGAAACCAGTCGGAACCAGAATTTCTGTATAACTTCATACAACATCATAAGATAAGGAGAGCTTCCACTCCTTATCCGGTGCTAGTGTGTACAGCTCCCCGTTTTCTCCAGCTTGTGACCTTCAGCATTCTTCTGCACAGACTTAGCAAAACATTAGTACACAGCAAGCAAGTAAAACATTTCAACACTCTGTGTAATACAAAAATACAGGGATAACAAAATGTGTAAGTATAAATGTATAAGTATAATATGATTAAAGGAATATGATTAAAGTAGAATAACTTGTACAATTAATCCAACATTTCCCTCCTGTTTATTCACTTTAAGCTATTTATTTTATCATTCAGTAGTTACTTCTTTTCAGATGTTCAACTATGAAATCATTTTTAGCTAAAAAGGGTACACTCAGAGGTACTTTAAACTGATGGGTTATTGGTATTGTCATTGGAATTAGGATATAAGTCAGGAAAATGTAAAGAGATTTCATCCTCTTTGCTGTCTTCATCATCCGATGGGTATTTTTCAGTGGGCATGAGGGCATACATTTCTGCTTTCATGGGTTGTATTGCTGTGGTAATTAGTCTATTTAGCAGCGCTCTAATACATGGAATACAACAACATCCACATAAGGTCAAGATGGCGGCAAATACAGCTATAGACATTAAGATAGAAAGCACCAATTGTTTGTATTTACCAAAAATGTCTCCAAATCCATCCCACAGTTTTGTGTCAACTCCAGAATGGTCTTTCATTTTGCTGTTAAGAGAGCGAAGGCCTTCAAGGGCCTTTGTGAGGCTGCCATCAGCAGCGGTGTTGTTGGGAATAAAGGTGCAACACTGATCTCCAAAAATAGAGCACACACCACCTTTTTCAGCTAACAACATGTCAACAGCAATACGGTTCTGGAAAGCCATCAGAGAGGTAGCTGACAATTGTTCATGGACGGCGGAGAAGCCTTGTTCTGTTCTATTTCCCAGCCTCTGGACGTTATAGTGGACGTAGTTGATCCTGTCTACATTTTTATTTCTAGTACACCACCAGCATAAGAAAGATTCAAATCCTGCAGAAACTTGATTGGCTAGTTTATACTCATCAGGAACACCCCTGGGTACACCAATGCTATCAATATAAGTAGGGTCATCTCCACTCCATGCATTTTCAGATACCCTCCTCCTTCTAGTATGCCCTGTGTGAGAGAAAATGCTGTTTATAGTCGTTAACAATTCATCTGTTGTGAGTGATGTAACAGAAACAGGTAAAATCAAGGTGACCGCAGCACATAATCCAGTGGTGTTGTATGGAAGTCTGTCAAACAATTTGTCATCTCCACACCACCACCAGATGTCACTGCGGGATTGAGGTTTAAAAAGATGGATACCAGTAAAATGCTTGCACATTTTGTTTAATTTAGTGTGCCTAGTTTCGGGCTCACTCCGGTCCTATTTACAGAGGTGAAATTTGCCACAGCTACTTTTTTCAAAAAGATTGTTTTTTTCTTCTCAGCTGTGGTCAGGGGATAGATCTTATCCCAATAGGTGCAATTATCAGTTGGGACTGTATAATTCATGATGTTTAGAAGACATTGTGGAGTTATGGTAGCAGGAATCACGCGTAACAGCGGTCTGGCTCCCATACACACAAGACAATCATTGGACACTGTTTTAGCTGCTTGTTCTGCCATTAAGAGCCAGTTGTTTGTTTGTCCAGAGATTCCAATGGTGGCTTGAAACAATTCATCTGTTTTAAGTGGACCATTAATATTTTGAATTTTTATCTGTTCACCTTGGGCAGAAGTAAGAATCCCTTGTATCTCATTTTCTTTTTGTGTAACATTTGCAGGGCACAAATACAATGTCCAACATGGATCGGTTCCATTAGACCGTGCACATATAAATGAGGAGGAACAGCCTTCCTTCTCAAGGGGTTCTGCTGTGGAGTTTATTGTCATAGTGAAAACTTTGGAGACATGGTTAACAGTGAACCCTGATATTCTACTCATCCATTTTTTAGCTAAAGGTGTCCATCCATACGATCCCTTTTTCCACTGTCCAGTGGTTCTAAACACGTCTCCCCAACCATTATGAGTTCTTTGAACTACGCGAGGAAATAGGTAGAAATCATAACCTCGCCAATTTCCCGGGTCATGTTTAAATCTTTGCGAGAATGTTTGAAAATGAATAGTCACCAAACTGATTATTCTAGTAGAGTTATAGCAGAGATAGACGTCCCTTTTACAAATAGCTGGATCATGGGGGCAACAAGAATCCTTGCCCTGAGTGAGAGCTAAAGACAAAACTAATATGAATAATCGCAACATTATCTAGGTTCAAACTTCAAAAAGTGTTCTATGGATAAGCTTTTACACAATGGTCTGCTTCCTATGACCTCTCGGCAGAGTTGTGGACAATCTTAACCAGTTTGAGATGGTTGTATACTAAAAAATACAACCCCCTTTGTACGATGGACTTCCTCTGAAGGTCGGTGAAGGAGACCAAATGTGTATTCTATAACAGGTACCACAGTAGAATTACTAGAGTGCTAAGCAGTACGGTAAGGTTCCAGAGAATAATTAAGAAAGTGATTTTACTCATTACTCATCTGATCTAACTATCACTTTCTTGCAATCCATTTAGAAAACAAATCTATTATAACTAAACAGAATTTTTTACCTTCGCTTGGATTTAGTTCAATAAAATCCATATATATGAACTGGAAAGCATAAATAGGTTTAGGGAAATCACCTTTTTAGGTCTTAAATTTCCTTGAAGACTATGTTTAGCACATATTAGACATGCTTTTTAGACATGCTTTACAAAAGTTTTTTGCATAGGATATAAATCCATATACTGTATAATGATGCTCAATCAATCCTACCATCCCTCCGTTTGAGACATGAGTAAAATCATGACTCAATATAGCAGCCCATTTAAAGGAATTTTTATTTGGAAGGATTGGTTTATGTTCTGGTCACATATAGGTGCCATCATGGGCGTAGGTTTGCATAGGGACCATAGGGACATCATTAACATAGATTTTATCTTACGTGGATTTCCACACAGTCTATAAGTAAATTAGTGCAAAACATTAACGAAATTATGCCACATGGATTTTAAGATAGTTTGGCTGATTAACATGTTTGATTCGTTGAATGTTATCCCCACTTCACATGTATTTAGTAAGAAATGTTATGTTTAATGCAATGTTACGATAAAATTAGGACAGCAACTAACAATTATTTTGCAAATCGATCAGTCTATCGTTAATTCTTTCGATTAATTGGATAGCCAAAGGTTCTGTAAAGGAGATTACTAATGACATTAAACCAGGTGAAACCAAAACAAAGAGCTCCGGACGGAAAGTATTGACAGACAAAAACATTTTATAATCGTATTTGCAAAATGTTTATAAATTTATTTTACAGTTTTGGTATGATTACTGATCCAAATGGGTTATTCTGTCGGGGAAAGCCAGATTTTACATGTATATTATGTTTTAGAGTCTCTATACTCCATTTAATGATGAATCACTAAATTTATTTACGAATATGCAAATAATCAATTAATATGATTCATGTTTTCAGCCACAGATGAAATACATGAGATGGGCGACACAGAGTACCTACAGCCCAGATGTTCAACTTTTATAGTGAAGTTATTATTTTAATGAATGTATTATTTTGCTTGATACAGAGAGAGCATAATAGGTAAAAATATAAGAGTGGGGTTTAACTCTGCACGATTCTATATCTTCAGAAGAAAGTACTGTATTTACCTTCTGTCTCAGTTGTGCAAATGAAACCATTTACAAAGTGGAAAACAGTCCTAATTCCACATTCATCAGAGCCGGTGATACTTCAACATTGATAAACAGCATCTAGTGAGTGTAGTGCTTATAAAATGTTTATTAATGTAGCAAAATGCTCCTTTTCTCTTTAAACAATGAATTCCTCTCATCAGTACTGATTCTCACGTCAATCATAAAAAAGGGCATGCATATTGCATAGCACCAATGACACCAGACCAATAGTGTCCCTACCAAAGTTCAATTCAAACCTAAGCCCTTGGGTACCATCCTTCATTGCAGCGCCCTTTTTTTTTTTATATAGTTTTTTAATCCAAGTAAGTTTTTCATAGTCTTTATCAGGACCTGGAGAGTCTTTGTACCACATGGTAATGTGTAGGTCATTCGGGTCCATGGACTGCTGTACAGTTCGAACAGACTGTCTTCCCTCCTGTAGCAGCGCTTCTCAGATGTTTAAAGGAGGTTTGTTGGGAAAGTCCAGAGTGTAATGGTAATGTGGGATGCACAGCCTCTGTATAACCATGGTATTAATGGGTTTTCCCATTCGTTTTATCACAATCCCAGAGTCAGTGGGGATTAAGGCTAAGCAAAGCATGGCTAGAGCATCCCTGCCTATGAGGTTAACTGGACATTCAGGTAAAGTCAGTACAGACAGCCGGCAGGAGAGTCCTTCAGGGTCTCTCAACCACACAGGCTGGATCTCCTGCACAGCCTTTAAATGACCTTGAGCTGATCGGATTATGACAGTCACAGGTCCTTGGCCAGCACCTGGAATTTGTTGTTTAACAGTTGTTCTGCATGCACCACTGTCACACAGGAAAACTGTTGGGTGCCATTCACATGTATAGTTAATACAACTATTCCTTATTTGTGCACATTAATTATGTTTTTGATAAAAATGCTTTGGCTAAAATGCCATCAGAACGCTGATAAATAGAGAGGAAAAAGGGACAAGAAGAGAGGGACAAAACCTAGAACAAATAATGGATGTCTATTCTATTAACATTTCTCTATCTGTAGAATGGGACTGTCTTATAGGTTTTCTTGTCAGGGGGCCCCCTGCCTGTCCATGCCTAGGGCCCCAAATTTCCTAAATCCGCCCCTGCCTATAGACCATCATGACAGGAAAAAAGGATTTTCAGCTGGCCCCTGACCCGCCAAAGGATTGGGCAGCTCAATTAAAGGAAACACCTCAGTGTCAGGTTTGGGTTCAGGGGCTGGCTGTGGGGAGATTAAGCCTCCCCCCATATCTCTTGACCAAGCCCCCACAGGTCCCCCAGAACGGGTAACCCTTGTGGAGGTGCTGGGCGTAGGAGAATAAGCCGGTGGATTCTCAACTTTAGGAGCTGGCAAGACTGGGGCTGAAGCAGAAGCAGCAGCAGCACCAAGTTCATTTGGGTCTTGCTATAAAGCTGCTTGTGCAGCTGCTTGTGCTTACTGTAATAATGCTGAATATGGACCTACAGGTAAATCATCTTTACGATGGGTATGTGCGAGGGTATGGGTTCTTTTATTGTGGTTCTGCAGACTCCTGTATCACACAAAATTTAACAGGAGTGCCCTGGACCATCAGAACTATTTCTGGTCTATATTTTTCCTTAAAAAAAACAAAACAAACAAATCTTCTAGGTTTTAAGACATCCATATTTTCATCCTCTATCTCTCTAATAGAAAATGGCTGCTCATCTAGTCATGCTGAGCTTCCTATTTTTGTGGTTTACTTCGACAGTGTCTAGCTATGTGGCCTTTTTTTTTACATGACCAACACGCCCTGGAATTATCAGTTGAGTGTGATCCAAAGCCTCTTCCCCTTACACGGCCTCGACCTCTGCCTCGGCCTCTACCTCTGGACTGCTGATAAAACACAGTGTCCTCTTCCTCCTGATAAAACACAGTGGAATCTTTACTTTTATTCTTTTTACTTTTTATGACTTTCTCTGCATGCAGGGCGTGATTTATATACTTTTGGAGTGTTCCACCACTCATCTCTATGTGGTGACGATTTACCCATTCTTGAATTATACATTCTTCCACATCCTTCTTTGGAGAGGGAATTCCTTCTACTGCTTTTCTTTGTCTCTTCTCCCTCTTCTCTCTGTCCTGCTAATTTCATCCAGACCATGGTTTGCATGTAACCTTCTTTTGCCATCATAGTGTCTTTATTTTTGTTTTTATTTTTTGTTGCAATTCCTTTATGTTTGTGGTGATCAATTTGCCATTAAAACCGTAGTTTTTTTTATCCAGTAACACAACGGCTCTACCGCCGCTGGGTCATCATTTTCAACTACTTTCCAATCTTTACACTGGAGTTCCTCTAATAACTTCTGTTTTTCTTTACTTTGCCCTTTTCCCATTTTGAACTAAATTTGGGCCCAGTGGGTTTTCAACACCTGTCGTGTTCTAAACACTGGGGCTTCAGACAAGATGGTGATCAACTACTTTTTGTGGTAAAACTCACTTCAACCTTCACAGGTGGAGTTTTCTTGTCTACAAACATCCACAAAAGCTCGCCATTTAACCCTTGTCTTTTTGGTATGAAATACAGATATCTAGTGATATCTATATTTCCTTTCACACACACACACACACACACACACACACACACACACACTGCGCAGTTAACTTTTACTTTATTTCCGTTTACTTTATTTTAAACACAGAGGACGCCGCCGTCCTACACAGAATTTAACTAGTTTAAAACTAGGGGAGTCTGTCCTCCCGCGGACTTTAACTGTTTTAAAATTTCTGTTTTACCTGATAGAGTCTAGAATTGTCAGGGTTTTAGTACAACAGGGGGACCTCGTTACCCCACGCGGAATTTAACTATTAAAGAAAATAGAGGACACCGCCGCCCTTCACGAGGTTTAAACTGTATGCCGTTTTTCTCGCACGGTTCTCACGCACTCCTTATTAAAAGGAAAAAACTACTCACAATTCTCTGCGTCCTTGGAATGCTTCAACCGTCGGACCCCAGCCTGTAAGGGAGAGACCAGTCCCGTAAAGGGTCTGTTTGCTGCGGCCGCAGGCTTATCTGGATCTCACTCACCTGCTGGGGGTCGTCGGGTATCTTGCAATCCGGCTCGAAGGACCAATTAATGTTAGGTTTAAACACCAAACACCTTATTCAACCTGCACAAAAGAAAGACACAGAGAATTGAGTATAATTCACTTGCAAGGAGAGGGGATCAGAAACTGCATTCAGTTACAATCTCCAACCCACTCTGAAGCAGTCTCTGCTCTCCAAGCTTTTTATTAAGGAACACCCTGGCTACAATGTGGTTCCGACTGCTAAAAGGGAGGGGGGGTGAAACCAGTCGGAACCAGAATTTCTGTATAACTTCATACAACATCATAAGATAAGGAGAGCTTCCACTCCTTATCCGGTGCTAGTGTGTACAGCTCCCCGTTTTCTCCAGCTTGTGACCTTCAGCATTCTTCTGCACAGACTTAGCAAAACATTAGTACACAGCAAGCAAGTAAAACATTTCAACACTCTGTGTAATACAAAAATACAGGGATAACAAAATGTGTAAGTATAAATGTATAAGTATAATATGATTAAAGGAATATGATTAAAGTAGAATAACTTGTACAATTAATCCAACATGGAATGTGCTTTTTTTTTTAGATTTTTTTTTTCATAATTACAAACATTAAATGATCAGAAATGCAGAAACAAAGCTGTGTTTCATCCAAGAATCTTCTGTTTGTTGTTTTTTTTTTTCTTTATCATGTCGCACTCAGAGGAAAATAAACTGAAAGACCTGACCCAGGAGATACCTTCTAAATCCTTAAAGGTTAATAAGTTACTGATGTTTATGAAAGTGTTATTCATTTCCAGCACTCCCACTGTCTTAAACTGGACTCCTGATTTGTCCTAACATAAAGGACTCAGGTTTAATTTGACACTTTTTCTCATTTATTACTGGAAATTTTTTTACTGCCTCCATTGAGAGTCATGAGAGTCTGCTTACGTCATTGTCCGAGAACGTTCATCAGCATACATCATTGTATGGTTCTTCACGATGTTCTTTTAGCTATTCCTTCTCCTGCTTTCATTGCCTGTCTTGGTTTTTATGTTCAGGATTAAATAAGCACGGAGTCTTTTCCCTCCTGCAACGAAACCATCAAAGACAGTTTAGTTTAAAATGAACAATGAAGTATATTCCCAAAGTTCTCATTCAATTTTGCCTTCCTATTCAAGTTTTAGAGTAGAAAAAAACTGGCTTTTTTTCTGTGGTGTTGGAGAAAATCAAAATCAATGTTGAAAAATACAATCATCCTCAGTACAATTAGACCTATAAGGATGTACTTACGTTTGACTTATTATCCCAGGCGGCTTGGCTGCTCGGCTTTCCTACATTACAGGGAACAAATTCAATGACAAACATCAACCAAAGCAAAATGAATGCAGCAAATTCAAAATAGAACACAGACTGGTTTCACCTTTTGATTTCTTTTATTCCAAACACAGACTGTCACTATTATGATTATCACTATTATCACCACTACAGCTGCTGCAATCAGACATCCGATCAACATCCAGGATAATGCCCTTCCATGACGTGAAGTTTCTGGAAAAAGAAGAGGCAGAAAGTTTGTTTTTCTGCATTATTTATAACTCTCTTAAAATATAGTGCAATTTTTTACATTTGTGATTCTAACCTGTTTAAAGTTTCAGAGGATTAGCTCTGTATTTTTTTAAATTAGTTTTCAGTCAATATTATTTAGAAAAACAAAGTTCACTCCAGTGTAAAAATGCATACAAAACATCAGACATTTTAACAAACAAAACCTTTTACGTCACCTGGTTTCCTATAAGTGGACGTCCTGTTGTTCCTCTGAGTTCTGACGGTGCAGCTGTAGGTCACATCAGGATCATCCTCTAAAACCAGAGAGCTGCGGATGCTGTAAAGCTGATCTTCAATCTGCTGGACTGTGGTTGTAATATTTAGAGGTGTGTTGGACTGAGGGATGGTGGACCAGGAGAGTTCAGGTTGAGGGTAGATCCCCTCTGAGCTGCAGATGATCTGGTTTGCTTCCTCATAGATGATGACTTTAGACACTGCAGCTGCAGACAAACAAAATGGATTTTAAGAAACTGTGTAGCACCACAGCACAGCAGCTGAAAATCTGTGTTAAAGGTTTCCAGTAAGGAAGTTCTACCTTCTGTTTTCAGGTTAACAAATGATTCTTCATTTCCTCTGTCAGTGCTGGTGTAACACTTGTATCTTCCTACATCCTCAATCATCACTCCTGTCAGCAGCAGGGAAGCGTTTCCCTTGGAAAAGTGATCTTTAAACAGTGATGTCCGGTTCTTAAAGTTCTGCACCTGGAGTTCCAACTGATCTTTGTCCTCATAGTAGGAATGAACCACAGAGTTTCCATCTGACTCTTTGATCCAGTGGATGAGTAGTTGAGCTCCATCCTGGAACTGGCAGGGTAGCAAGCAGCTCTCTCTGAAATCACAGGTCACCTCAGCATCTGCAACAGGAAAAAAGAAACATCAAATGTTAAGCTAGGTCAAATTAATTTCACTGTATTAAATTAAGTTTATTCTTGTAGACCAGGAAATGAATAATAGATCACGTTCCCAATCTCCAAATGACAATAATGCTTATCAAGACCATGATAAGATAAATGTCGACTTACGATGACGAACCGCATTCATGCAGCTGGAGGCAAATAGAAAACTTCAATCTGGAGGTTTATAAGTTTATTTCATACACAATAACACGGGATATTTTTAATTTTACTAGTGCTATTATGAGCAAAAAAAAAAACAACAATGAGAAGAAAACTATCAATTCATGGATCATGATTTATTAAATCTAAATAACACATTAGTTACCATGGTGATAGATCCAGGAAACCAGATTACTTGATTGATAGTAAACCTTAAAACAACCTTATTATAAAACAAATCCAGTTTAATTACATCCTTCTCAGTCTAATGCTGAGATACAATTATTGTGTTTATGGAGGAAAAATTCTTCTTTTATAGTATTTTGTGAAAATCAAATTTATTTTTTAAGTAAAACTAAAGAGCACAAGAGGCTAAAATCTTGAATATATTAGGACATTTTGTTCCAGCAATTTTACAATTTTACATGAAAGTTTGACTGATTAAAAGCAATCTGTTGGGATCCTGAGGCTTGCCCACCAGAGGGCGCCGAGGATCCTCTTCTGTTTTTATTTGTTTTTTGTTGTTAGGGACTGGGGTTACTGTTGGGATCTGGAGATCTACCATCTGTCTCCAGCAGAGAGCGCTGTGGGTCTCCTGGGCTGGAGCCTCCAGCACACCTGAAGCTCATCAGCCCATCAGGAGACCTTCCTACATAAGCAGCAGTCAGACCTTCCTTCGACGCCGCAGTGTTGATCAAGTTTGGAAACCTGATCGAAGTCTGAAGCTCTGGATGAGCTTAGTCTGGAAACCTGCCTGCCTGCCCAAGGAAGCCAAACCAGAAGACATCAGTCTGGATCCCTCCAACAGCTCTCAAGGAAGAGCTAGGAAACCAAGTCAAAGTCTGAAACTCACGAGTCAGAAGCTAGACGCTGCTGCCGCTGAGCTCCCTGCTGAATCTACAGTTTCTGGACCCAACCGGTTCCCCCTCTCTCAAAGGGTCCTTTGTTTTTGTCTTCGTTCTTGTTAGACTACTCATCGTTTTCTTCATTTTAGATAATGATAATGGTTAAAGCCCCATGACCGACCGCCACAGATTCTTTTGTCTGAAGTCTGCCTGTGTTTGATCCTCAAATATTCCGTAGACTCCCCTCTGATCTCTGTCACTGGGCCCTAAACTGAGATTAAACCTGCATCTCCTTTAGAATCTACCTTTGGCAACTTATTTACACCCTGGCTGCTTCCTTTTATGTTCCTGTCTGTGAATGGATTTTCGATAAAACACCATTCTTTTGGAGCAGCTAACTGAAAAGAACAGCCACCCATGGGTGTCTCTCTCGCTCACTGTGTTTAAAGGTTTTTATATGTACATATCTGGTCTTCCCCAGGCAATTTTAAATTAACTCCAAATGTAGGAAAAGCCACATTATGTTGGCAATATCACTATTAATTATTAACCAAATAGGAACCCAAAACAGAAAATCTCTATTAAAAAAGCATAAATATGCTGGAAAAACACAGATATAGAAATCCACAAAGCTTATAAATGGTGTCCTTTTTTTCTGACTGAATGTTGCATGTTTTAAGTTATTTCAACAAGATTAACACACTACATAATCTCTTAGCATGTATTATATAGTTTAACTGAAATTTCTTTACCTCCACAAGTTGCTGTGGAGCAAAACATCCTAAATATGAGCGACTGAAATATAGGATGTTTGTTTGAAATAGATGTGTCTTTATTTGCTTATTCTATATCCTTGAAAAAAAATGTTTTATTCCTCAAAACAAATCTTTTCCATTTGAATACCTTCAGTTTGAATGTAAAACTGATTTTTAGAGCTGAAAGATAAATCCCTCTTCTGTCATAACATATTTTCTATGGTATTTTCTCAGTGTTAGGAACCTCCTTGTTCACTGGTGGTTGTTAAATTCAAATTAACACAGGCACAAGAAATCCTCTTTAAGTTCCCCTCTGATTAAGAAGGTGTAATATTACAAAGTTTCACTCACCTTCTCCAAAAACAGACAGAAGAAAAGTCAAAGACAGCAAAAATCTTAGATAAATGTTCTTGGACATATTGTTTTTCTGATCAGCTGTCTACTGATCCCAAGTTAGAAGTGAATAATGGGAGTGTTACAGTCACAACATAAAATATTTTAAAATGTTGTAGGTCTACATTCCATGAAGAACCAATGAGCTAAAGGCTGAAATGCCTTTGCTAACACTTGCTTGCCAAAATGATCAGGAAACAGATTATTAAAATAAATTCCTAATCAACAAGGTGGCTTCTGAAAATCTAAAATATTCACATATAAGCCAACCTGTTATAATCAAAAAGTATTTTTCTTAGGGGCACCTGCTGGTTAAATTGCTGCTAGATGTCTCTAAACAAAGAAACATCCATCCATCCATCCATCTTCCTCCGCTTATCCGGGGTCGGGTCGCGGGGGCAGCAGCTTAAGAAGGGAGGCCCAGACTTCCCTCTCCCCAGCCACTTCTTCCAGCTCTTCAGGAGGAACCCCAAGGCATTCCCAAGCCAGCCAAGAAACATAGTCTCTCCAGCGTGTCCTGGGTCTTCCCCGGGGCCTCCCCCCGGTGGGACGTGCCCGGAACACCTCACCAGGGAGGCGTCCAGGAGGCATCCTAAACAGATGCCCAAGCCACCTCAACTGGCTCCTCTCGACGTGGAGGAGCAGCGGCTCTACTCCGAGTCCCTCCCGGATGACTGAGCTTCTTACCCTATCTCTAAGGGAGAGCCCAGCCACCCTACGGAGGAAACCCATTTCGGCCGCTTGTATCCGCGATCTCGTTCTTTCGGTCATGACCCAGAGTTCATGACCATAGATGAGGGTAGGAACGTAGATCGACCGGTAAATCGAGAGCTTCGCTTTTTGACTCAGCTCTCTCTTCACCACGACGGACCGGTACAGCGCCCGCTTCACGGCAGACGCTGCACCAATTCGCCTGTCAATCTCCCGCTCCCTTCTTCCCTCATTCGTGAACAAGATCCCCGAGATACTTAAACTCCTCCACTTGGGGCAGGACATCCCCCCTGACCCGGAGAAGGCACTCTAACCTTTTCCGGCTCAAGACCATGGCCTCGGATTTGGAGGCACTGATCCCCATCCCGGCCGCTTCACACTCGGCTTCGAACCGATCCAGCGAGAGCTGCAGATCACGACCTGATGAAGCCAATAGGACCACATCATCTGCAAAAAGCAGAGACGCAATCCTAAGGCCACCAAAACGGATCCCCTCCACACCTTGGCTGCGCCTAGAAATTCTGTCCATGAAGGTAATGAACAGAATCGGTGACAAAGGGCAGCCCTGGCGGAGTCCAACTCTCACCGGAAACGAGCCCGACTTACTGCCGGCAATGCGGACCAGACTCTGACACCGGTCATACAGGGACCTGACAGCCCGTATCAAAGGGCCCGGCACCCCGTACTCCCAGAGAACCCCCCACAGGGCCCCCCGAGGGACACGGTCGAACGCCTTCTCCAAGTCCACAAAGCACATGTAGACTGGTTGGGCGAACTCCCATGCACCCTCCAGGACCCTGCTGAGGGTGTAGAGCTGGTCCAGCGTTCCACGACCAGGACGGAAACCACAAAGAAACATCTTTATGAATATTCAAAATATTATTTTGGCCAATTGAGACACCACGACACTTTGAAAAAAAAAGAAGAAAACTTCTAACTACACAACCTAAATATTAAAGACTGGAGCCATTAAATGAAACTATCTAATAATTTTAAGATTATGGAAATGTTATAGTGTTGATAAATTTCTTATGAACATTTTTAAAAAATTAATAAAAATTTTACACTACTGCATCTTAAAAATATGCCAAATGTTTTTGCTTGCAAAGGATAAAATAATAACTTTTAAGAAGGAAATATGGCTAATTTTTATACAAAAGGTTTTTTCAGGAGCAGATAAAAAAAGTTTATAACCATACTTTAAACCTGGAAACAATGGCGTAAATATTGGTTAAACAGAGACTGCATTTGCTTAGAGGCGCTGTCACTGACACCTTGTTGCCCCCCCACACAACTGTGGACTAGGAAGTCTCTTTGAAGTTGTAATGGTGCGTACTTCACGTACGTGTTGTACTTCATATGGGGCCCACTCAGATAATGTTTCTACGGGCCTATTGTTGTGTCGTTATGCCTGGAAACCCACCGAAAAACAGAAAAGTATCAAAAAAGGCCAGTGTAATATATAGCATCACCACTGTTGATGATCTCTTCAACCAGTCCTTCAGTCATGATAATACTGATGCTAGCAGGATTAGATTTTAACGTGTTTTGAGCTCTCTTTCTAAATTTATCACAAATTTTATTTCAATAAGTGTTTTAACACCAATATGAGATAAAAAAATGTATGTTTGAAAAGATGTTCCCTTGTGACTAATGCATATTAATACTTTGTCTAGAGCGCCCCTAGCTTTAAAACACATGTTATTCCCTCAAGAATAATCACATAGTGTTAAGAGTCATTTATCAATATATTTTGGATTTTTTGATTTGGCAAATCATTTGATAAAATATTATTTGACCAAAATCTGTTACCTCTTGGATTTAAATTATGAATCACTTTGAACACATTTCAATTCCTCTAAATTAGTTTAAGAGATAATTTGATCTTATTCAAAATTTTTAAGAATGACCTTGGTTTGTCAGATATAACATGCATTGTGAACTGTTTTATAATTGTAATATTTTACTGAAAATGGTTTTCCATCATGTTCATTTAACTTGCTCTTTTCTGTGTACATAAGCTATATAGTCTTTATTGAGTTTCACTTGCTTAGTTATGAATGAAATTATTACTCTGAGTTTAATTATTTTCAATAAATCCTTCTATTATGAATGGAAATTTAGTGAATTTCTTTTAAACGTGTGCAGAGTGAACCATTTCACATTGGATTTAGCTTGAACCACTGTTTTATCTTTTATTGCATAACACATATTATGATCAGTGTTGTATTTGCAGAGTTGAGAGAAGTCTCTCTCATTCCTAAAGAAGCTTTAATAATAAAACTAGATAAGATTAAATAGGCTTAGAAGGACATATTTTCCACATTCCTCCCACTGCAATGATCTTCTTTTACTCTCCCATCCATCCATCCATCCATCCATCGATCCACCCATCCATCCATCCATCCATCCCATCCATCAATTCCATCCATCCATCCATCCATCGATCCACCCATCCATCCACCCATCCATCCATCCATCCATCCATCCATCCATCCATCCATCCATCCATCCATCCATCAATTCCATCCATCCATCCATCCATCCATCCATCCATCCATCCATCCATCAATTCCATCCATCCACCCATCCATCCATCCATCCATCCATCCATCCATCCATCCATCCATCAATTCCATCCATCCATCCATCCATCCATCCATCCATCCATCCATCCATCCATCCATCCATCCATCCATCCATCCATCAATTCCATCCATCCACCCATCCATCCATCCATCCATCCACCCATCCATCCATCCATCCATCCACCCATCCATCCATCCATCCATCCATCCATCCATCCGTGAAAGTGTGGGATCCTGTCACTATGCCTCTGACTGATCATGTGCCTCGACTACTTGGCCAAAGGGATATCCCTTTGCTTGACTAAATTAGGAAATGAAATAACGTGGTTGGCTCTAAGGAGAGCGGAGACAGAGGACACAGTGAGTTTTCCTGAACAAACCTGCTTCTGACCAGGTTACCTCTGGGGAGAATGTTACTATGGTTACTGAACAAGATGTTAAGGAAACTATCTTTGTGAACCGGAGAATTAGTTTCGCTGATTTCAGATTAGAAAAACTTAGAGTTATCAGTAAACCTGGGGTCCGATTCATGAGGCAAACTGAAAAACCTAAGTTTTCTAAACGTTTTTTTCCCTCCAGCTGAAAAGGAAAGCAGTCGTTGCTATGGCAACGCAACAACCCCTCGTTTGTGGCTGTAGCTCTGTGGCACCGTTTAACAGAGCATTAAACATATAACAGGGGTGCTTAAAACAAATGTATATGGTCAAATAAATCTATTTTAAAGAGGAAAATCCATTTTGGAAGTTTTTTTCATACACTAACTTGTGATTTTCTGTGAGTGTGACGAAGATAACATGGGAGTTGTAAAGAGATTCCCAGGCTTTTACTTTGGTAGTTCACTTCTACTTTCGGTAATTTAATTTTCATATTCGCAAAATAGTTTGTTTGTTAAATGAATATTTTTTTTAGCTAAATATTTTTTCATAAACTAAATATTTAGTATAGAGCTTAATAATGATTTAACAAACTAAATATTTAGCTTCAAACTAAATACTTATTTAACAAAGTAAAAGTTTTAGAAATGAATGAATGACATAGTGAAAAAACGACTTGGGAAAAATAACCCCCTTATTTTTCTCTTAAAGCAAGCTAAATAATGGCACCCTATATAAACCTGTTTCTTGAAACTGACCACAGCAGGTAAAGTAATCAGTCTGAGTGCTTGTCCATGTCCACTTACTGAACATGCACAAAACAACTAATAACACAAACTGAAATAATATACCCAATTTGTTCATTGTTCAAATAACAATGACTTTAGACTTGGCTAATAAAATCACATAAATATGATAGAAAATATCATTCATAAAATATAAAAGGCATATCTTAAAAAGTAGTTTTAGTTTTTAAGATAAGATTAATGGCCGCTTCAAATCTAATTTATAAGTTTTACATAAGCAAGCGAAGTCGATACAGTGGTCTCAGTTATAACCACAATGAATTATATATATTAAAACCGAAGTAAAATAGCATTTGACTCGCATATATAGTTGTTTCTATAGAAACAACAATAACACTCTTAAAACGTATATATATATTTATTGATGTTTCCATGTTTTGTTGAGGGCTGCATGGTGGCACAGTTTGTAGCACTGTTGGCTTTCACCAAGAACGTTCTGGGTTGATTTCCTCTTCTGCATGGAGTTTGCATATTTTACCTGAGCATGACTGTTAGGTTAATTGCTTTCTCTAAATTGTCCTTAGGTGTGAGTGTGTGCGTGATTATGTGTCTGTTTTGCGCTGTGACAGACTGGCCACCTGTCCAGGGTGTACCCCGCCTCCCGCCCATAGACTGCCAGAGATAGGTGTCGGCAACCCTGATGTAATAAGCGGGAGGATATGGAGGTTTTGTTCCCATTTACATATGGAAATGTGTTCTTTATCAGAGGTAAAGCAACAAAGTAAATATAAAGAGTATATTCTGCTTCTTAATAAAATATATATCAGTATAAACCTCACTTCTTTGTTGTTAATTAAAAACGACTAGATGGTGTCTTTAGTAAACTATTATTTTAGCTTTTTTAAGAAGCAAATATATTTTAAAACTTACTGTTACTGTCGTTTTACTCAAGAATATAAGAGTATAAAGCAGCCATCCAAGAAAATACTTTAGAGTGAAATAGCATTCCCTAAAAAGGCTACTTAAGTACTGAGTAACTGATTATGACATCTGACATGTAACTCTATATAATAAAGACAGACACACGTGTTAGGATATGTTCTAATTCTGTATTTTAATACTTTAATAAAATAACACAAACTAATTTTATTGGAAAAATACAAACACCAGGCAGAAGAAACAATTTACCAAAACAATTTTATTTTTAACAGTAAAACTTACAAAACCATTAGCTGCGATAACTATATTCCTTCATTTTTGTATATGAGCTTGACCTCATCTACATACCATGACACCTTGTCATGGTGAGTAGGTAGGTAGGTAGGTAGGTAGGTAAGTGTTTACAAAATGTAATAATGTTACTCATTAAAAAATAAAATATCTGTTAACTCCTTTTATCTTGTAATTCCTACAATATGTGTTGATTATAACAGTCTTCATAACAGCATTCAATTCTAGCACATTCTTATCTTTTTTCTGTGGGACAAAAGAAATATTAAGTTTAGAAAGCAAATCAACATAAAAAAAGCATCAACCAAAGCAAAATATATGCAGTTAGGTCAAAACTGAACAGGGAATGTGGCTTACCTTTTTCTCCATATACAATAGCCCACAGCTCCAAGGAGTCCCAAAACAATCAAACCAACAACCACTTTCCAGTGTATAGTCTTTTCAACACGCGGTGGAGTTCCTGCATATGAAGAAAAACAAAGTTTAGCATCTCTGTGGGATTTTGAACTCCGTTTAACAAATAGACATAAAGAGCTTCCACTACTTAATTTGGCAGACTGCCTGCAGCAACAAAGTAACCCCTGTTTCACACAAACAACCTCATCTGATTGTTCTCCCCCACAGATTCAAGCCACTCTACTCAATTAGTTAATTCACACAGGGTCTGTGCCTCTGCTGCATGACGACAGCTTCCCTCTGTCATCCATTAGAAATATGCATCGACACAGATGATGGAGCAATTTCTAAAATCCAAAATAGCACAATAGGAAGTCAGATTTGGAAAGATTAAAGCAGATCTAGGAAATTTCAAAATAAGAAGAGAGGCGGTCAGTGTGTGAGAACGGATTCTGAATAGATTGGGTATTGAATGCTGCGCAGCGCATTTTGGCCTTAGGAACACTGGACTCTTGTTTAGGTTTTCTGCTTTTGAATCTGCAGTGCTCTCCCTCTTTCACCTAATTTTCCACAGCTGAAACTAGGCTGCTTTTAACTATCAGAGAAAGTAGATCTGGATTTTAAAACTACCCTCAATGCAAATGCTGCAAATGTAGCTCCTGTTCCTGCCTCCTATTGCTTCATCTGTTCTGGGATCAATAGTAAGAACACTATCATAATTATAAAGGGAACCCTGGACTGATATGCTTAATCTGGACATCCTTTAGCCCAGTGTTTTTCAATCCTGGTCCTCAAGGCACCCTGCTCTGCATGTTTTGGATGTTTCTGAGGTTCAGCAAACCTGATTCAGATGATTGCAGTTCAGCAAAGCCTGATAATCTACTATCAATTGATAACAGGTGTGTGGAAGCAGGGAAACATCTAAAACATGCAGGGCAGTGTGCCTTGAGGACCAGGATTGAAAAACACTGCTTTAGCCTAACGGAAGTTTTGACATGATGGAAGAAAACAGTTGGATGACAGTTGTCAAATTGGGGCTACACCCATCCAAAAAACTCCAAAGTCATATGTAGCCAACGGCTGAAGCTCTCCATCATCAGAGCCAAAACATATGTATTTTTGTTCATTTTTGTCGCATGGGCATCCCGTCATGCAAAGGATTGTGGGCAATGGTACTGCTATTAAAGGTATAATCAAGGATTTTCGTTAATTTTTTAAAAGCCCCGCCCTTTCCACTTGTGGAATAAAAAATTTGAGGTATGTCTGATTTCATTCACAGGCTCCATACGAAGGTCATGAGAGATTAGGATGTATTCACACAGCCTCCCTCATGGCATGAACAAGACGACGGCTGTTTTGAGAAGTGGAAGATATATTAACCTAACGTCCTTAGTGGGGTGGGGAGTCTGTATTGAGAATAATCAATGTTGATGTGCAAAAAAGTTCTTTATATGCAGGGGTGAAAAGCCATGCCAGTCAGAGCTTTTTCCCTCCGTCTGCAGACGTAAAAATAAATATGTCCTACCTTGCAAGAATTGCCTGAGTCTCAGTTTCTACAACTTTGCACACTTTAAAAAAAAATGCACATGCACAACCCTGTACTCTTTCCCAAGAGGGAACACATATTAAATGTGTGAAAGCGTGCTCGGACCCATTTCTCCTTGTGCAAGCTCTGTTTAAAAGTTGCTCTTTGCATCGCTCATACAAGCTTAGTTTCCAAAAGAAGGTTTGCAATTTTTCCACTATGTCAGACCCACCACTGGTAATTGAAAATGAGGACAAGCAGGTAGGACGAGCTTATGTAAACATATCACCAGAATGATTGACAATTAGGAGGACCACTTATTTTGATGATCCACCCGGAAAAAGAACATCCTTCACTATACCTTTGAAGAACATGTTGCAGGTTAGAGCCAGGGAAGAATTAATGGCCAAAAGCTACGTCACAGCTATCAGTGAAAAGCAGGTCAAGAGTCATGGAGAGTGACCAGTTTTAGCTTGTGAGCTAACATCATGATATCATACTGTAAGTGTTTGGGTTGTTGGTCAAAAAATAACACGGAGTACATGTCAGACTTAATATTACTTTAGCAATAGTTTCAAGGTGTTGCTTTATTGTATATCTCGTACCATGTCTTTTGGTTGTGCTGTTCTTTTTACATCTCGTTACAGGTGATGAAGCAGACTGAAAATGTTTTGTCATTGTCTCCTTTCTCTTCTTTCTTTCATCTTTTCTCTTTTTTTTTCTTTTTTCCTTTTTCTTCTTCTGTTTTTCTGCTCTATTTACATTGCAGTGTCCATATAAACTGTAAAACTCCCTGCATAATTATAATAAAGCAATTTATATGCATGAAACAAACAGAGCAATATGGCAATTGCTACACTTTCACAAGTGTAGCGGTCTTTGGCATCAAGACTATTATTCTTCTTGCCACATTGCCAGACAGGACACTGTAAAAAAAAAAAAACACTGCAGCAGACGTCTATGCACTGACTGTGGCCTTTTTGGAGGGAAGCCCCCACTGCCGGCAGGGCTTTAAGCTGCAACAAGGGTGAAAAATAAATAAATAACTAAAAAAATTCATTAGTAACTGCAGGAGATTGTAATTATTTTACTTAACTCATTCATGTGTTGGAAAAGTACCATCATTGCTGACAGACATAGAGGTGTCACAGTTTGTCCTTCACCGCAATAGTTTAGTCCTGCAGAATCCTGCTATTTTTCGGAACCACAGATCTAATTCTGAGAGATTTTGCTGAACTTACACACAGATCACAGCGCAAAATATGAGGCGGTAAGCAGAAAGAAACAACAGCTGTTGGTGGGGAAGTGTCTGCTGCCAGAGAAAGCATTCCTTTTGACCATATTTGATCATATATATGACCAGCAAAATGTTTATGATCCAAAACTTTTACCAAACTCAAACCTGTCTGCTCTACCTGATAACTACCTACTCTTCAGACAGAGCTGAACCAGCTCGGACTATGTGAATCACCTATGCGACGTCAAATGAGGCACGATGTTTTTAAAAAAGCAGTTTTTGGAGACACTGCTTAGAAATGTTACTTTATTTGGTAAATTCACTTGATTATGGCTGCCAAAACACTTAAAAGCCTAAATAGACTATTCAAATATAAGCCATTAGACAATAAATAGCTTGCATTTTATAATAAAAAAAAGACCTGTAATTTACTATTTGAGTGCAAGATATAAATGTGTGAAAATTGTAAAGCTAAATGAACTAAGATAGAAAGTTTACAGGTTTCTCTTTTTTACCTCCTCCCTCACCGCCAGGACCACTAGGATAACAACTAACATGAAGACTACTGACACTCTTCCTCTATAGATAAAGAGTCCTTTCCGATCTAATGGATTCAGATGGACCTTTAGTTTTCAGTGGAAATTTTCCAGAAAATAATAAATTCAATCTATTTTCCTCCAAGGTGATAGAAGAAAGTAAAAACATCAGCTAATTTAACAAATATAAGTCAGTGTTCTTCACATGTAGGTCACCTGGTTTCCTATAAGTGGACGTCCTGTTGTTCCTCTGAGTTCTGACGGTGCAGCTGTAGGTCACATCAGGATCATCCTCTAAAACCAGAGAGCTGCGGATTCTGTAAAGCTGATCTTCAGTCTGCTGGACTGTGGTTGTAACATTTAGAGTGGTGTTGGACTGAGGGATGGTGGACCAGGAGAGTTCAGGTTGAGGGTAGATTCCCTCTGAGCTGCAGATGATCTGGTTTGCTTCCTCATAGATGATGACTTTAGACACAGGAGCTGCAGACAAATAAAATGGACTTATACTTTTTATTGTTGTTTTGTATACACAGAGTGTATACAAACCGAAATTTCCTTTTGTATAGCTTTCCGGACATTTCCATTTCTTAAAGTGCAGCAGTGATCAAATGTAAACAGTGTGGGAGACAAAAACATGGTACAAAAACTTGATTTGGAAGTTCAGTGCATTACTTATAGCAATTAACAATTAATTAATTGGGTTTTCCAAGATGGCAGCGTAGCGAGCGGTCGACTTTGTTGCTCTGCGCACCATATATTCTATATCTGAGCAGAATACCATCCTTCTACCAAGACCTTCAACTAAACGCAGAAATACGAACGCTGATGTACGCTCCTTTGACTCAGTCCAGCACAATGCCTCCCAAAATCCTAAAGAAAACCAACAAGACCTGTGAAACAGAATCCAATCTGGCTAGCACAGGTAACATGGCTAACATTGAGCTAGCTGTTGAGCTACCAGAGGTTAGTAGGACCGCCACACTCGACCCTGCCCTACGCCAAGTTATTGAAGAAATTACCGGGAACATTTCATCAGTTATCTCCCAGAAGGTGGAGATTCTGACTGAAATGCTTAAGAGCCAAGCCACGGAGATAAAGGAATTGGCCCGACGCACTACAGACGCGGAGGACAGGATTGCAGCTCAGGAGGAAAGCCTGGACCAGGCTACGGCACACATAAAAAAGTTGGAAAAAGAAGTCCTAACGATGGCTCAACGAATTGACGATATTAAAAATAGAGGCAGGAGAAAAAACATCCGGGTGCTTGGTTTAAGGGAGGGCGTAGAGTCTGGTCCCGGAGCCCTAACATTCTTCGAAAAATGGCTGCCTGAATTCCTACAAATCAAGACCAAGAACGGCCGGATCAAGCTCGAAAGGGCACACCGCACATTCGCTCCACAGCCCGGGGTGACACAGAGACCAAGAGCGGTGTTGATCAGAT
The DNA here is from genome assembly GCA_030533445.1 of Cyprinodon diabolis. Classification (NCBI taxonomy): domain Eukaryota; kingdom Metazoa; phylum Chordata; class Actinopteri; order Cyprinodontiformes; family Cyprinodontidae; genus Cyprinodon; species Cyprinodon diabolis. The sequence continues at coordinate 8,133,818 of CM060082.1, forward strand.
TCCATAATTAACGGGATCAACAGCGGGTTCTCGAAGCTGCGCGGCGAGCGGGGAGCGGGGATCAGCCCTTGATGTATCAGAACTCCAGGATCATGTTCTTCCAGGACTTTTCCGCAGACACGGCGCGCAGACGGAAAGGATTCGATGCGCTGAAGCGACGGCTGCGGGAGGCAGGCATCCAGTACTCCCTCCTATACCCGGCCAGGCTGAGGATTATACGCGATGGGGAAGCAAAGATTTTTGCTTCGCTGGATAAGGCGATGGAGTTTGTGGACAACTTACGCTGAAGTGATGCCAGTGGAGGTGTGTGGAGGCAAGCGCTCCGGACCGGACGGCGCCGGGGTTTTTATCTCCAAATATCCTTTGATTCTTTTTGTTTTCCTTCTTCGTATATAAGGTCAAGTGGTGACTCTTTTCAAACATATCGGCTCTGTTGTGCATTCCTGAGTTTCTTTTTTTTGTGTAATGGTGCGCGACAATGATAGATGTTGGACTCTCTCTTTTGGGTTTGTTTACCTGTGTGTGTCTTCATCAGAGAGGTGAGGCACACCTGCTTAGTTAAAGAAGGATGGCCCCCTGTGTGTTTAGGGGGGAAGCGCGCCTGAAAAATGCTTTTTTTTTTCTCCCCCTTTTTCTTTTTTTTTTTTCTTCCCTCTTGTTTTGGTTGTAATTTGTTGGTTCTGGTTGGTTCCTGTTCAGCTTTGTTCAGTGCAGTTCTTGTATGTAACCATATTCGGGTGGCATTGCATTATGACTTTGGATCATAAATGATAAAAATATGTACATGGAACATTAAGGGAAGTCATTCACCAATTAAAAGAAAAAAGGTCCTCTCGGCCCTTAAGAAGGAAGGCGTAGATATAGCGCTGCTACAGGAGACACACTTGAAGGACAAGACACTTAAAATTGCAACAGTGTGGTTTTGAACAAGTTTTTTTCTCCTCTTTCACTAGCAAAAGTAGAGGAGTTGCAATTCTTATAAAAAACTGTGCCCTTTAAAGCAATAGAATGTATTAAAGATGCATACGGGAGGTATGTATTTGTCAGAGCAATGATAAATGGGGAAGAATTTGCCATACTTAATGTTTATTTTCCACCAGGTCACCCTATTAATTTCCTAACGGAAATAATGGCAAAACTTGCAGGTCTCTCTCTTGAAAATCTGATCGTGAGAGGCGATTTTAACTGTCTTAAGAATCCACTGATTGATAGGTTCCCCATGAGCCCCCTTCCAATTCCTGGTAAATCGAAACAGATTTTTGATATTTTTGAGGAGGCAGGATTTGTGGACACATAGAGAAAACTCCACCCTGCTGGAAAAGAATTCACTTTTTACTCTAACCCCCATAAATGCCACATCCGTATTGACTATTTTTTTCTACCTAAAAATATTTTAGGACAAGTTGCTTCATGTAAAATAGGACACATTGTAATATCTGACCATGCTGCAGTGTATTTAAATTTTACCCTTAAAAATGCTACGGTTCAATCAAATCACTGGAGAATAAATCCTTTCATTTTAAAAGATGAAAAATTTGCAGAGTATTTTAGAACAGAATTCAAACAATTTCTTGCTATCAACTCTCCTTCTGCTAGCAGCCCCTCCTTGCTTTGGGACACAGCTAAGGCATTTAGTAGACGATTAATAATATCCTATACGAGCAGTAAAAAACGAAGAATTACAGAACAACAAAACATATTAGAAAGAAAGCTCAAATTCACGGAAGAAGAATATGTTAAAAAACCCTCACAGTCTAAGTTGGGGGAGAAAATGAATGTAGCTTTCTTTGAATTTTACAAAAAATTATATCAATCTGAGCAATGTGAAAACTCCCAATCTTTAATGGAAGCCTTTTTCTTAAAGATGAATTTGCCCAATCTACCAGAGGGCAAAAAGAAGGACCAAAATGCAGAAATATCCGAGGCTGAGGTGGAAAGAGCTATCAGATCCCTCCAGGGAGGGAAAGCACCGGGCCCGGACGGGCTTACTTCGGAATTCTATAAAAAATTTAAACATCTCCTGTTAAAGCCCTACTTATCTATGCTGAACGACTCATTTGATAACGGTGTCCTCCCCCCATCCCTTCGGGAAGCAAATATATCCTTAATTCTTAAGAAATCAAAACCTCCAGAAAACTGTGGTTCTTATAGACCTATTTCATTGCTTAATCTGGATTTGAAAATACTATCCAAAATCCTAGCAACATGCTTGGAAAACCTTCTACCCATTTTGATAGGCATAGACCAAACAGGTTTTATCAAGGGTTGTAATTCCTCTAACAATCTCAGACGTCTTTTGAATGTGATTCAGTTATGTCAACGGCGGGCGATGGATGGCCTTGTAGTCTCCTTAGATGCAGAGAAAACGTTCGACCGTGTGGAGTGGCCCTACCTTTTCCTTTTACCTTTCATCAATTTGGATTGGGCCCGAATTTTATTAGTTGGATTAAAGTTCTCTACAGTTGTCCCTTAGCAACAGTTATTACAAATAGAGTTAGGTCTAGAAATTTCAAGGTGGAAAGGGGAAACAGGCAGGGCTGCCCCCTTTCGCCTCTTTTATTCACTCTCGCAATCGAACCACTGGCTGAAGCAATTCGTAGTGATCCCACTGTATACGGTGTCAACACTGATCGGAGAACCCATAAAATTTCCCTATATGCCGATGATGTTCTGTTGTTTCTCTTCAGACCTACCGCTTCAGTCGAAAGGGTCATCGAAATTATCAGTTTGGTTCATTTTTGGGATACAAAATAAACTTCTCCAAATCTGAGGCCATGCCCCTGGGTAGACAACTCTATATCCCCAGCTCCCCTTTCAAATGGTCCCCTGCAGGATTTAAATATCTTGGCATATTTATCACACCTAACTTCGATCAGATGTTCAAAGCAAACTTTGTCCCATTATTTGAAAAAATTAAGCTAGACCTCGAACGCTGGAATTGTCTTCCCATATCTTGGCTGGGCAGAATTTCGCTTCTTAAGATGAACATTCTCCCACGCTTGTTATAGCCAATTAAGATGATTCCTATATTATTTACCCAGAGGTGAATCCAAAAATTGAAGAGTTGGTTTGGATCCTTTATTTGGGCCAAAAGGAGGTCATTCATTAAAATGTCAACACTACAACTACCAAGGAATATGGGAGGTTTAGATCTTCCAGATCTCAAAAAATATCAATTGAGTTCTCTTATATTATATGCACGGGAATTGATATCTGGAAATCAACCCACAGTTTGGCTGGACATAGAAACCTTGTTATGCGAATGCCCTCTTAAAAGCCTGCTTTTTGTTAAAAACATGAAAATACCGTGAATACAGTCAAAGCTTGGAGGGCAGTTCGACATATGGAGGGAAGAATTGGGAAAACATCCCCATTTACACCTTTTTTTCAGAACCCTGACTTTCTTCCGGGTATGACAGATGGAGGTTTTGGGGAATGGGTGGCTAAGGGTGTCTCTTCTCTGGGCTGTCTTTTTAAGGAGGGGATCCTTATGTCATTTAATCAAGTTGTGGAAGCCTTTGGAGTAGGGAAAAATAACATCTTCCGTTTCTTCCAGATAAGAGACTTTGTTAAAAAAGAAACAACTCTACTCGGGGACACTGAGGTTTAAGGCATCGAAAAATTGTTTTTCGATACTCATGAAGTGTCACTTAGTATGTGCTATAAAATATTAAAATGTCATAAGTGTCACTCACCAACTCTGGCCCAGGCCTGGGGAGGAGAGCTGAATATCGAGATAACTGATGAAATGTGGAGCAGCATTTGGAACTCGGCCAGAAAAATTACTATCTGTAATCGTTCCTGGGCATTGCAACTTAAATTACTGCATAGAGCTCACTTGGCCCCAAACCGGGTGTCTAAGTTTAAACCTGGGTCCTCTTCACTGTGCCCAAAGTGCAAAATACATGAAGGAGACCTCACACACTGTCTTTGGTTATGCCCCAAGATTCAGTTTTACTAGAAGTCTATTCTGATTGAGATTAGTAAAATCTTTAAAACCAACATCGATCCCGATCCATTGCCTCTCCTCCTTGGTCTACCGAATGGACATATCGAAAATCAACACAAGAGTAAGTTGTATAATGTCTTGACTTTCTGTGCAAGAAAGAATATCTTGTTACACTGGCTCTCTAATAAATCTCCTAGTATCTTTGGATGCAAGAAGCTTGTTTTGGAACATATCCCTCTTGACTTCCTAACGTGCCTCGTCCACTCTAAGACTGATATTTTTGGATGCATATGGAAGCCCTTTTTGGACTATGCTGAGGGACACGTGTCTACTATTCTGTCAAGGGCATTCATAAATGTTTAGATGTGGACTATATCATGACGGAAGTATGCACGCCCCCTTTTTATTTTTTATCATTTTATTTTTTTTGTCTCCTTTGGACTGCACTGCTGAGCTTTTGTTCTGTTCCTTGTTATTTTTTGTTGTTGTTATGAAACCAAAAATTAATAAAAATATATATATAAAAAAATAAAAAAATTTAATTAATTGGATTGAAAAATGTGTAGCACCACAGCACAGCAGCTGAGAATCTGTGTTTGAAGTTTCCAGTAAGGAAGTTCTACCTTCTGTTTTCAGGTTAACAAATGATTCTTCATTTCCTCTGACGGTGCTGGTGTAACACTTGTATCTTCCTGCATCTTCAATCGTCACTCCTGTCAGCAGCAGGGAAGCGTTTCCCTTGAAAAACTGATCTTTAAACAGTGATGTCCGGTTCTTAAAGTTCTGCACCTGGTGTTCCAACTGATCTTTGTCCCTATAGTAGGAATGAACCACAGAGTTTCCAGTTGACATTTGCATCCAGTGGATAACTAGCTGAGCTCCATCCTGGAACTGGCAGGGTAGCAAGCAGCTCTCTCTGAAATCACAGGTCACCTCAGTGGCTGCAACAAGAAAATGGTGAATTTAATGTCAAATTAGGAAAAAATAATTTTAAAATTTTATGCTGAGGTTATTCTCTAAGACACGAACTGAATACGAAATCGCTTTTCCAATCTCTAAATGACGATAATGATTAACAACACAATATGGCCCTTAAATCAGCCCAGTTTTTCAGACAGTGAATAAAGGGTGACTTAAGATGATCAACTACATTCATGCAGCTGGACACAAATAGAAAACTTCAATCTGGAGGTTTATAGGAAAATATGTTTACTTTATACATAAAACAATTAACATGGAATACTTTTGATTTTATTAACGCTATCACTAACTCTAAAAAACAAAAAATGTCTCCCATCTTTAAAAGTGCAGAAAATTTCAGAGAACGGAGCCGTCTGTCCTCAAGGGGCTTTTAGGCTGCGTCTTCCGAAGGTAAGATTTGTTGTCAGATTACATGGCCGTCGCCTGTTCAAATCTGAAGACTCCTTCCTATGTGGCTGAGAAGCGCAGCCTTCTTTTCCCTTGCTTTGAAGGATGGGTCAGGTGTATCCTTCATGGACTGCTGTATCCCATGATTCATTGGGGTTGGAAGCAAGTCAGCTGCTCCGTGGTCAAAGGACTAGGGAAATGGTTTATCAAAAGATTTTATCCATCCCTGCGCAAATGGGTTTGTCTGACATTGAAGCACTGTTTCCAATATCTGTTGGAATGTCGCTGCTTCCCTTCAGGTTCCTGTAAGTTATATAATTTACAAGAACAGCAAATACTTTTGGAGCTGCTGACTAAAAATAAATGGCTCCCAAAAGTCTTTCTCTCAGTCTACCTCTCTCAGTTTAAGGTTCTTTTTTGTAAATTCCTGGTGTCCCCAATTCGGAACCAACTTCAGATGTACAAAACTTCACATCTGCCTTTCCAGTATCAATATTTATTAAACAAATAGGAAGCCAAAAAAATATAAATATGAAAAAAACAACTTTTTTCCTTTCTTTTTTCTGTCTTAATGCTGTATGTTTTTTATCAGCTTAACAAGATGTACATTAACACTGCTGTGTCTGACTGTCCACCCTAATCACTATATAGGGCACTATATAGTGGTTACAACGTTTTAGATGAGTGTCCGAATGTCAAGTGGATGAAAAAGCAGTGGACTCAAAATTTCCCACAACCCACCTAGATGGGCAGATATACCAGATTGCTTGGCAAGTAAAAAGTCCACACTCCATAGTGACGGAGGGATCCAGGGTTTAGGGCAGATGTTCGGACACAGCCTACATAATCTCTAAGCATGTGTGTCATAGTTTCACTGAACGTTGTTAATCAAAACAAGCTGCTGTGGAGCAAAATATCTTTTTATCCTAAATACCAGCAGCTGAATTAAAGGTCGCCTCTTGGATATCAGTTATAGAATCATTTAAAATTGTGGATTTTTTTTGTTTTTTTTTTAGTTATTCTATGTCTTTAAAAAAAGAATTTTTTTAAAAAAAAAAGCTTTTCCATGTGAATGTATAGAGTTTGGAAAATTGATTTTAAGCACTTAAACATAAATCCATCTTCTTTGATAACATTATTTTATAATGTATTATTTCAGTTTTAAGAAACCTCCTCCTTAGTTATTGTGTTTACTGGTCTTTGTTTAGTTGTCAGATTAAACAACAGAAGAAAACACAACAAATGTTCTTTAAAATCACCTTTGAGAAAGAAGGTTCAGATAATGTTAACATGTTTAACTCACCCCCAGAAACAGACAGAAGAAAAGTCAGAAAGAGCAAAGTTCCAAAGTAAATGATCTTGGCCATGTTGTTTTTCTGATCAGCTGTCTACTGGTCTCAAGTTAGAGGTGAATAATGGGAGTGTAACAGTGACTAAACCAAATATGTGGTAAAGGCTGTAGATCTACATTCCATGAAGAACCAGTGAGCTAAAGGCTTAGAGGCAGTACCTTCGCTCACACTTGCATGCCGAAATGGTCAGATCAGGAAACAGATTATTAAAATAAGTTCCGTATCAACAAGGTGGCTTCTGGAAATCTTAAACATTGACATAAAAGCCTCCCTGCTATAATCAAAAAGTTTTGTTCAATATTATTTTGGTCATTTGAAACACCAAAAGACAGAAAAAAAACCCAATCTAAATGTACAACCTTCAGCCGTCAAATGACTGATCATTGTCTTATGATATTATGATTATTGTTGCTATGATACAGTGTTGATCAAGATCCAGACTACTGGATCTTAAAAAGGGATGGTTGGCGGACGTGGCTGTGCTGCTTTGGCTTCGTCCGGTGGGGGAGTGGTGTGGTTTGCTCCGCTCTGGCTTTGTGCTGCCCCTCGGGCTGCTGGGGGGGGGGGTTGCGCCGACTGCGGTCTGCTCTTCCTGCGGTTTTGCGCCCAGCAGCTTTTCTGCTCTTGGGTTGATTCTGTGCGCGGTGTGTTGCATTGCGCGCTGTTGGCATCAGTCTTGGTGGGGTGGGGCTGCACTTTTGGCCAGGGGGGCGTTTTGGGGGGGTCCCGCCTGTGTGTTTTTCCTGGGTGGTGCGGTCGCGGTGGGTGTTGCGGCCGGTCGCCGGGGCTTGGTGCCGGGGGGCGGGGTGTGTTTTGGTGCTCTGTGGGGCTGGGGCGTTTCGGTCGGTGCCGTGGGGGGGCCGGTGTTCGGTGCCCGGCCCTACTTCAGGGTGGCCGGCTGCCGGCGGAGCCCTCGGACTCGTCCCTGCGGCTCCCCGGGGCGCCGGCATGGCGGTGGCTGGGGGGCTCCTTCGTGGCTGTCTCTCCTCCTCCCTTGGTGGGGGTCTGATTTCCTGGGCTGGCTCCTCCTTGGTGCCTTCGCTTCTGGGGTCCCTTTGGGCGCCTGGGGCTTTGGATCTCCCGGCGCTGGACTCAGTGCTCTGGGGGGTGTGCTTCTCCACTTCTCCACAACCACTATTGAGCATTTTTTCTATGGTTAAAACTTTACATGCACAAGTTCACCCTCACAAACAACTACAGGTGCTAGGCTTCAGGTACTGAGAGATTCACTTCCAAACAGAAAGCCCACATCCGTATCTTCAGGTAACACAGAGTACATGTCAGACTTAATAATATTACTTTAGCGATAGTTTCAAGGTGTTGCTTTATTGTATGTCTGTAACCATGTCTTTTGGTTGTGCTGTTCTTTTTTCATCTCGTTACAGGTGATGAAGCAGACTGAAAATGTTTTGTCATTGTCTCCTTTCTATCTCCTTTTTCTTTCATCTTTTGTCCTTTTTTTTTCTTCTTCTTTTTCCTTTTTCTTCTTCTGTTTTTCTGCTCTAGTTACATTGCAGTGTCCATATAAACTGTAAAACTCCCTGCATAATTATAATAAAGCAATTTATATGCATGAAACAAGTGGAGCAGTATGGCAATTGCCATACCGCTACACTTGTGAAAGTAAAATCTGTTGGGCTCCTTTTGGCATCAAGACAATTATTCTTATTGCCACCTTGCCAGACAGGACACTGTAAAAAAAAAGAAAAAAAAAGTACTTTTTCTTTCCAATCATAACAAAAAATAACTTTTAAGGAAGGAAGTTTGTTTATAAAAAACAAAAAAATTGGCTAAATAAGGCTGTTCAACTGCAGGAAAACATTTGAAATAACAGATCAAACCTGGAAACATGCAGAATGTTTAAAATAAATAGCATCATTCACTTCCTTTTCCCTGAAAAGGTCCCTTATAAACTGCAGCTTAGTTCTGACCAAAATCCACCACTGACTACACAGTGAAGGGCCTTCTGTCAGCGGGGATGACAGCTGGGACATCTCTATAGTGTGCTGCTGTTTAACGCCTCTGCACAACTGAAGCAACGCTGCACCATTAAACAAAAAAAAATTCAAATCAATGAGGCACATTATTAGAGCCCCTGCCTTCACCACATTCAGTCAAGTCACTGAGTTAGGACATATGGACCATATCCTCTCGTTGCAACACTGTCCTTTGAGCATTATCTTTAAGTCCTGCCATCAACAGCTAGGCTCCTGATATGGTTGTTCATTCCACATTTGACCCATTGCATGGACATTGTGCAAGATACTGAGGGTCCTTCATTATACTCATTAATACTACAGTAGCAGCCATTCAAAATGGCCCTTCCCAATTAAACGCCAAATGACAGCCAACTTCCCTGCAACTCCCAGCAAAATCCACTCCAACTTCCAGCCACTGGGCGTTCATTTCTTTTTTACTCTGACTCCACCCTTTCACTGAATTACAGAGTCAGACCAGGAGATAAAACTTCTTTTTAGATCTTAATGTCTACAAATAATGACAGAAAAAATATTGTAGTACAAAGATGGATGTTTATAAAGGAATCTTAGGGGGAGGTGCAGAAATTTTGAATGGCTACTACTGTATCAGTACTATTATGTTTGTATCTTTATCAGCCTATTAATTTATTCATCACTGTTTTATCTTTTATCATATTTTGATATTTGAATGAGTAATTCCGGCCATAGTTCACTTTCTTAAACTTTTAATCCTTGGTTGCTTTTGTTTTTGTGTTTCTAAAATGTTTGGGTTAATTCATGTTTACACCTGTAAGCTTTTAAGACATTTGTATTCCCTTTTTATCATCTCTATAATTCAGAGTTAAAGTTAGAGTTAAAAGGACTGCTCTGCCTTTTAACCCCCAGCTTATGGGGTTTACACTGAGCCTGGTTATGCTGTAGGTTAACTTCCACTGTCACTTCATGCTTACTCAAAAAAGGGGTCTGGATTCGATGCAATCAGATGGGAAGGACAATAACAAGAATATTGTTCCACGCTAGAGAAATTCAGGCGTACTGTAACTTGCAAAAAAAAGTAAGTAGTAGATATTAAAACAAAAACCAAAACAGCACAGATTACAGCACAAATCTGCACTAAAGTAGGACTAGAAAAGTACAACACTTTGGCTGCATTCCAAGTTTAATGGGGGAGGGGAGACCTTTTGATGACAAAAAAAAAAAAATGTCTTTGAAACAAAAGGAGAAAAAATTATCCTTAATTTTTATTTTTGATAATGCACAAACCTGCACTAATGAAGCACAAACAATTCAATCTATTTGGTGGTATTTTTCACATCATTGGTGTGTCAGCTTCACACCGCCGAAGCCTCTCCTATTTGATGATGCGCACAGGGTATACACACTGTGCATCTAAAATGTCTGCCAGCTGGGAATTTATATTTCTGATACTCTAAGATGTTTCTTGCCCTCCGCTGTAGGGGTGGTAAAGTATCTTATTTAATCAGATATTATGTCAGCTGTTATATATTGTTTATGAACACACACCCTATTGGCTGTGTGTTACAACAATAGATAAAAGAGTGATTCAAGCACTAATCATGGCCAAACAGTTAATTCTGCACATACATGGAATAAATACACCACAACTTCTATACAAAATATAAGAGTTTATTAAAAAAAAATCTTTCAGCTCCCAGTCAAACATATTTCAGTTTAACACTCTAAACTAAAAACTAGTGAAACTAAACTGAACTAAACTAAACTACTATGTACAAAGAGGAAGGGAAGCATGGCTGAAAACCATATTGCAGTTTAAGATGGATTTTGTGTTTGAAAATTAAAGTTTATCTGGAAGAATTTGAGATATGATCAAATTAGCTTTTCACTAATTTAGAGACATTGGAATGTTTCAGACCAATTCACAATGCAAATCTATGAGGTGAATAAAATATTATTTGGCCAGGTAATGTTTTATTGAATGATTTGCTTAATTGAGAACCAAAAACCTTTAGTTAAATGATTATTTGCCCTCTTTGAAATAGCTAGCAGCGAATAGACCTCAAGCTTCCACTAAATGACTCTTGGTCATACTTGGTAATGGAAATGTAATGAGCATCTGAGGAACACTAATGTCATATCAGTGTTTAACCCTTAGTGAATAAAGCTTTTCCAAGCTTCAACAACAGCTCAACACATATTCCTGTAGCATAGCGTAGAATGCAGTCCATCCTGTTAGCTTGACTTTACTCATCAGTAAACACATGTTTGTTCTGTCCAGGCGCGGATCTAGAAAAATATTTATGTGGTGGCGAGGGGGGCAGGAATTTTTGAGGGGTGGCAAATTACTGTATGGCATTTGTTTACACTGAATTTAATCACAGTTATCACAGTTTGTTGAGAATAGTATGTAGAGTAAGTGTTTCATGTGAAACATTTCTTATTAGAAATACATCATACAATGTGATCTCACTTAGTAGCAGATAGAAGAATGATAACACTACTTCTAGTGGGGCATTATCACAGGAAAGGTATTAAGGTAAGACACAGGTGCTGAGTCGCAGATGTGTGAGATTGACTGTCAGAGAGGCAGCTTTGCAGCATTTGCACAAGAAGAAACTATAGAAAGAAAAAGTTCCCCATCAGAGATCTATGGACTGAGCTGTACTAAAGTGAGCATAACTACACAGTAGAAATAAATGGGTCAAGGCACCCAAACAAGGTACTGGACATCTATGTAATGTTTACTCTGAACACACATTTACCCCATTTGTTCCTCAGTAACTTGACATACAGCAGTTACGGCAACATGAAAGGGACATTTCATGCATGTAAATATGCTGTAGATAGAGCTGCTGTAGCAACAAATCAACAAAAAGGCAGGTACTTTATGTTACATTAAAATCTCCACAAATCTGAAAAGAAGCAACATAGAAATACATTTTGCTTCCAGTCTGAAAAAGTACAAAACATTTAGTGAGTAGGTTCATACAGGTCATTTCTGGATAGATTCATACTATATATACAAAAAAAAGAAACAACAACACTGCTTCATATTAAGCAGGATTTACACCAGTATCACATTTTAACTTTACTTATAACACTTTTGGTTTTATTAAAGGAAATATCAGATTTTCTCAGGTGCCAAAACAAAATGTAACATCTCTGTAGAGGCTCAGCAGAGATTGTAACATAAAGTTGACATGACTATAACAGCTGAATGCAGTGATTTCCATGTTGCTCAGCAAAACGATTCACTAATGTATTTAGATCCAATGCCTTTGTGCGCTTTGATTTGAACACAACCAAACTTTCTCTTTTCTGTCATAGTTGACCGCAAATATGTCTTTATGAGCCTGAGACGTCAGGCCTAACTAACATCATAGTTAGAGAAAAAACGTTCTGCAACCTGATTTTTATCATCTCAAAATCAGCATTGCAGCTATGCTAGCAACATTGTGCTTTCATTATGATTTCACTTTCTCGATAGATAGTTAATCAGTTTTTACCTGTTTCATCCAGTGTCTGCTCTCCCCATGACCCCTGGCTCCCTCGCTTTGCTCCATTCGGTTTTCAAAACTAATCAGTCTCAGTCGCTCTCGCGTCATCTCGTGCTGCATTCACTGCAGTTCGACAATTGAAATTAGTGGTCGTAATTCTCAAATTATCCATCATTTATAAGCCTCGCCATCCCTACCGCCAACTGGGGTGGCAGCAGGGGTGGCAAGGCTGTCATTTAGGGTGGTATTTGTCACCCTATGCCACCCCAGTAAATCCGCCTATGGTTCTGTCTCTAATCATGTCAGACCGTCATCATCAGTGGCACATAGCAGAGGTCCTCTTTTTCTCAGTCGTTCATCAAGGCAGGGTAGACATTCTCTCCAGTTTGGCTCTATAAGTTCTGAAACTCAAGAGAAATGTGTTGCAAAAAGTCTGTCTTGCAGTAATTTGGTTCTGAAAGGTTACCCCAATGACCCATCCTTGATGGTTCTGGACATCTGGTTCCCCTGGGCCTTTGTTCTCCACCACAGTGGAGGTCCGGGACCGAAGGCCAGCTTCATGGGCGAGGGAGAGGAGCACAAAGCGCAACAGGTAAAGAGAGAGAATCTTGAGAATTCTGTCCTCACAGGGAGCAGGGGCTGGCAAAGTCACACCTCTGTGGGAGGTCCTGTGTTGACCTTGGCTGAAAAGGGAGGGCTGCAGAGATTCCACAGCTCATTCCACATCATTATGTCAAGATGAAATATGGACACTGGTTCCCAATGTCCAAAAAGTATGATCATGGTATATGGCACAACAAGAGCATTGAACTACCCGCATTGCTCATGGATCTCCCTGCGGACACCATGTTCAGTGTGAATGCACCTTTAGAGCAGTTTTTCAATATAGAGAGACTCATGCAGAGAAATGCTGCAAAAAATATTGAACCTAATATAAAATAAAATAAATTTTATTCAGAACACTTTTCACAACTCCCCAGAAAACTGTACAAAAAATATAATCAAGAAATACACAATATTAAATACAATGGAGGTATGCCGTCTTGGACAGATGAGTTTTAAGTCTTGATTTAAACAGGTAAAGTGTCAGTATTAAGAAAATGAGGAGGGACTGAATTCAAGATCAACATGAAAACATGGTGTTTGCAGCTCTGAACCCAGGGGAACATGTTAGCGGATTGATCTTTCTCCCTGGAGTCTGACACTGGTGTAGGAATAGAGGCTGCAGGTTAGGGGAACCAGGAACAGTCCAGTGAGATTAAGGTGGAGAAGCAACAGAGAAGACGGGTCTGTCAATCTGAACCTAAACGCAGCTAAGAGGACATGATGAGGCATTCTTCGGGCAGGTCGTTTTCCAGTTGGATTTATACCGAGGCTTCAGACTGAACAAATCTAATTTACCGTGTTAAATTATCATTTATCTTTATAATCATAAGAACAAACAGTGATAACATTTGGAACTCTTAATCCTATTTCAGATGTAAACATAGTCATAGAAGATCCTACAAACCAACAAGATTATTTTAAGTTTATAAAATAGACATTTAAAAATGAAAATAACGATAATCTGTGTTTCTGTGTTTTTATTCTAAAATAAATTCTAAGACAGTGTGATAAAGAGACTTCTGTTCAGAGGTGGATAGTAACTAGCTATATTTAATCAGTTACATTTACTTAAGTAACTTTAATAAAATATATTACAGTAGCAGCCATTCAAAATGATCCTTCCCAGTCAGACGCCAGCCGACTGGCAGCCAAACCCCAGCCACTGTAGTGAAGCCCGCTTTCTCCTGGGCGTGCATATTTTTTACCCCTGACACCACCCTTTCACTGAATTACAGGGTCTGATCAGGACATGATGCTTATTTTTAGATCTTAATGTCCACAAATCATGACAGAATATTTTAGTAAAAAGATTGATGTCTAAAACAGGAATCTTAGGGGACCAACCAAGGACCAGCCAAGGGCCCCATCAAGGAAAGTGGGGACAGTTTTGATTGGCTACTACCGTACTTTTAGGAGTAGTTTTACTTTTCTGTACTAATTACTTTAAGAGTAATATTCCTGTTAAGTATAGCTACTACTTGAGTAAACTCTCTGACCCCTCTGTCTTCTGTGAGTAATTTGAATTATTTCAAGATCAGGTAAACATATAGTAAACAATAAATATAATCACACTGCAATATGATCTATAAATAAGTAAAAATTTCTTAAAACAAGTGCATATAAATTTATCTTTAAGTAAATGGGATGATTTGCCAATGGAATGAGTATTTATACTCTTAAAAATGAAATGATTATATAACATGCTCTTTAATGTAGTTGCTTTTTCTTATTTTAAATGTAAATTGTCTTGTTCCATTGGCAAAGTGTCTCACTTCCCGCTTCAATTCTTGGCAAATTGCACTTATTTTTTTTCAGTACAGTGGAAGTTCTTTACCCTGTCCTATAATTTCTTCCATATTCTTTATGCATTTGATTCCTTAAAGTACCAGAACTTGAACAGAAAGTCTGTCTGTTTGCATCAGTTCTAAATATTTTATCAGATTTTGGTGTACTACAGTTACCAGTGTTGGGAAAGTTCTCTTTCTACGTGAACTAGTTCAAAGTTCAGTTCACACATTTTAAAATGAACTAGTTCAGTTCATAGTTCATAATTCAAAATTTTGAACTAAGTTCACAGTTCCAAAAAATGAACTAGTTCATAGTTCTTTTTTTTTTCATATATTGCTCAATTATACGGAGCCCCTCTGATGACATGGTCAAAAGAAATTTTTAATTGTGGCCACGAAGTAGTATTTCGTGCGCACGAAATACTTCGCGCCTTCTCTAAGGTCTAAGGCGCGCTCGATTTGCTTACCCAGTTGTCCAAGAATGATATTATTATTAAGTATTTCGTGCGCACGAAATACTACTTTGTGGCCACAATAAAAATTTTTTTTGACCATGTCATCAGAGGGGCTCCGTACAATTACACCATAGCCTACTGTAGAACCACAGACAGCAATTATTTTATCAGTTGTAACACTGAAACTGTGCGTCAGATTTCATCTTCATATCCAGTTTTGAATCCTTATCCAACCAGGGTTTACATTAGCATTGAGGGGACAGATTTCCCCATTGTTGCTTTAACGCTTTGTTGCTGTCCATTCACTTCACACTAGTAGCAGCTGCAGCTTTCACCCCTACAGTATATTCTCAAAAACATCAGGAAAAATCTGCTGCTTGAATGGTCTTTTTTATGAGGAATTATTAAAAGAAAAACAGGGAAGTAGTCTTTAAGGTGCAAATGTTTTTTTAATTTTAATATTTTTTTCAATTTAAAATTCCATTTCAGTACATACTAAAAAGGAATCCTGGAAAATTATACACGGCAGGTTTAACAAACAAGTTACATGAATAGTAAAACCCTCAAGAACATTTTACTAACACAAACTGAGGGACCAGGCTGAGGTAGGAATTTAAGGTTACTGAAGTGCGGATTTTTTTACTGAAAGCCGGCGGGCAAAGTTTGCAGAGAAATGTAAGATTGTTGCCATCATCCTCACCGACCACCTGGTCATAAACCTGTTTTAAGTGATCATACTGCTGCTTTGTCGCCTCCACGGTCGCCTCCATGCTGCCGTGGCTTCCACGCTGCATTTTGTTTTGATGACGCACGCGGCTGTAGGCTACGACGCTGGTAGCTGGTGTTGCCAGATTGGGTGTTTTTCCCGCTACATATTAAAGCTGATGTCTGTAAGTTTTTAAAAATCACTTTTTTGTCATATTGGCTAAAACTGTCCCTATGCCCGGACAGCAGTACATGTGATATGTAACCTGTGAAAAAAAAACTGCTTCAATTGGTCCCGCATACTGCCTGTATTTCAATCTGGAAAGAGTAATTCAGGACGAGTCAAAACAACCAATCACAGCCAGAGGAGCGTCTGATGGAGTGTCAATCAAATCTCACACACGCTGAATCACCCCCCCCCCCCCCCCCTCACCGCTGAACCTGCCGCTGCCGCCTGCCGCAGTCAGGAGGACGCGCGTGGAAGTCATGGCGGAGCGACAGCCACCAGCGAAAGAGAAACTGCCCTTACTGCCCCTGCCGACAACTGCTTACACGGCAAACTTCGGTTTAACCAGCATCTTATATCTAGCTGCTTGGAGGTGAGTGTTATCGCTCTTACCGGTTCACACTCCATGCCGCGTACGCAGCTTGGACGCTTCTGGTCGCATGCGGTAGCCGTGCAGGTGCTGTGAGAGGGGTGGAGCTTGGAGGTGGGGCATGAGTGAAGCAGAGAGGGTGGGGGAGTGGCGTGAAACCTGTTTTTCTTCAAATTTTCAGTCGAAATCTGCTCTCTTCTCAATGTTACAGACTGCAGCTTTAAGGCCTGTTTATGGTGTGATTTAGCCGGGCTTTCGCCTGGAGGGCTCTATAGAAATCTGGCAACCTATTGCATGAAGTTGAACTGAGAGAGCGTGCCGTTCACAGACACCAGAATGAACGAGTTCACAATAACGTTCATCAGGCAGTAATACAGTACGTTCAGTTCACGTTCGCCCAAAATATGAACGAGTTCATGAACTTTCGTTCAATGAACGCGTTCAGGCACAACACTGACAGTTACTCTGTACTTGGTAAAAAGTATTACTTGAGCACTGTTTTACTTTTACCTCAGTAATTTCTTGGATAATTACTTTTTACTTTTACTTAAGTAAAAAATGTTGAAGTAGTGCTACTCTTACTTGAGTACAATTTTTGGGTACTCTACCCACCTCTGGTTATGTTAATAACTATTTCACACAACCCGATCGGGGAAAATTTAACTGAGCCCTTTAAGTTGAGCTTCAGAACAATACTTTATACCAAAAGCAGTTTTTTTAGTCACTTACATTTGAAACTGACTTTTTTTTTTAAATACATTTTTTTTACTGATAGTGGGGTCTTTTTTCACCTGGCTACAAATTTTTCCTTCGAGGAAAAATGTAAAATGAAGATGCTTCATAAACCGGAGACTTCAAATAAAGTGCATAGAGAGTCATTAGAGCTAGTTATTTAGCTTCTATATCAATTTTCATAACAGATTTGCTTCTTTAAAGCTTAATAATTCATAAAAAATACAGTATAACACATTTCATAAAGGGAAAACCATGTTTCTTTGTTGAAGCTTGTAGGTTCATCAGCAGAGAATTTTTATGAAGCTCTCTGTGACTTTCAGCTGCCAGCATCCTTCAGCAGTTTTTTTTTTTTTCAGTGTGTTAGGATTCTTACATCCATCTGGTTGGACTCCAATCCTAGAAACCATGATAGTCTATAGGTTTTTGGCTTTTTCGTAGTAGATTTCCCTGCTATGGGAACGAGTCTTTGAGTGTTGCAGTAGGGTAGAGACATACAGAAGCCTCTTTTTGGTGTCTGGTTCATTACACACAAGCACTCATCTTACTGGAACTTTTTTCTGGAAAAAAAGAAGAAAATTGTTAGAAAAAAAAAAAAAGCCTGGCTGAGTTTATCTGCCACTGTTTTGTGAACTATGGCTAAATGTTTAACCCTCTCCAACCAAACCTTGACACTACGTATCCCAAAGTAGCTCCAAACCTTAACTCAGACTGATTTGTGTGTTTTCATTTTCTGTAAGACATGATTATCAAAATAACAAGAAATAACTGCTTCAAGTGTCTGTCATGGTTTTGGTTCTGTTCAAGTTTTATCTCTGAGTTTTCATTGGTCTTATTTTTCATTCTTGTGTTCTAGGTATTTTTGACTGTATTTGAGTTCTTGGATATTTCTTGTTTGCCCTTTTGTGTCAGTCTTTTTCCCTAGCTCCCTTCTTGCCTCCTCTGTTCACACCTGCTCCCAATCTGCTAATTAGCCTGGTCTTTGTTTCTCTCCCCCATATAATCTCCTCCTGTTCAGTCATTCTTCACTGGTTTCTCGTCATTACTTTGTCCCCTTTGTGTTGTGAGTATTTTTGGTTTTGAGCATTTTTGGATTTTTGCTTCTTTTAATTTTTGTCATTAAAACATTCAAATCACCACTTCAAGCTTTTGTCCCTATTTGGGTCCTGTCAAACCTCCACTGCCACTGTGACAGTGTCACTTTCTGAAATGGGGGATGAAATGTAATTTTCTTTTGGACATAAATATGCACACGATTACACCATTTAGGAGAAGATCTAAATTAGGAAAGATAAAACCTCACATCTGCTCTCTCACTTCTAGGCTGTGAAGGATCAGCTTTATAGATTCACTTTACCGTTCCTCCCATTTTATTTTCTTTAGACCCACAGAAACACAAGTGCAAGCTAACAAGAAAAACCAAAACAAATAAAATATTGAATAATGAACTGGTTTGAACTTAGCTATTATTAGAATGTAGAAGACGTTAATGCCATGGGCAGAAATCCTATATTCCATTTGATGAATTCTAGAAGTCTGAGCTCAGATCTCAGAAATGTTTAGAAATAATGGGAAAATCACCTAATAAAGGAAACGTCCTGGAGAGTCAGAAACGAGAATGAGGGAGGATCGGAGAGAGGCTCTGGTAGCAACGAGGAAACTGTTGCTGTAAGCTGCACATCTGTAAGCAGGTGTGCTCCATGCTCACATTTCTCAAACATTTATTTGTAGGGTAATGACATACTAGATCTGGATTGTGTTGGATATAAAAGAGCAACATATAGTCACTCTGACTGATTCTTAACTTATAACGCACCCTAAACTAGGAAATGTCTTGGCCAATGTCCAGTCCATTAACAAAGGGTCTCTGTGGGTGACCTGAACAGCTACAGGAGTGTCTGCTGTGAGTTTAGGGGGAACGTCTGGCACAGCTGTAGTGTTTGAATGATTGAGACTGCTGCCTGCTGAAAAGCTGGTTGCAGGAAGAAGGATCTCAAGGACCCATGTTTTTAAATCCCATAGAACCAGTTGGGGGTTTAGACAACATTTACTGCAGGGTTATCTAGCAGACAAAAACTGATCATTTCTTAGGATGGCTGAAGCTGCTTGTTATTTCAAAATAATTGTTAAAGTAAATTATTCTAGCAGTATGTGGAATTACTCCAAAAGTCTCTTCTCTTGTTGCCTATCAGTAGAACAGCACATGTGCCGCACTGATTTGAAACCAACACTGATGTTTTTTTTTGTTTTGTTTTTTTCCAATGTCGAACATTGATTTTCACAATCAAACATGTTATTTTCTTTTATATTTTCTCTGTGTCTCTGTTGCAAAGGTGCCAAACATTAGAAATGTCCTCAGCTAAACTGTTAGTGTGGTTATTTAAAATCAAACGGGTGAATCCGATATTTTAAAACTCATGTAGCCGATAACCGATACTGATGTTAAAGCTGGACAAAAATAAGTAGTCATTGAAAATAGCAGTTTTGTTACCCATTTCTGACATGTTTTCATATGCTGATATCAAATTGATTTTTAAAAACGCGGTATCGACCTATTTTACTTTCAAAATCTCGTGAAATTTCATCGTTCTGTTACAAACTCTCGTGATATTTTGCAAATTCTTGTGAGATTTTTTTGTAAAATAGATCGATACCGCGTCAATATATCAACATATAAAAATATGGCAAAATTTCGTGGATATTCTGGGGATTTCGTAGCATAACGATGACATATAGCAATATTTCATTAGTAAAAGAGATTGATATAGTGTTTTTAAATGGCAATATATCAGCATATGAAGATATTGTGATATTTTAATGTATCAATATTTTTCCCTCGTCTTTAGAAGTTTTTAAGTCTGTAAAAAAGAAATTGAGGAAGAAGAAGAAGTAGTAATTTTTTTTTTTTTAGACTTTAGAAACTCAGAAGCTGATCAAATATCGGGTTAAAATATCGGTGAGGTGGCCGATGTCCGATATTCAATTAAAGGCCGATACAGGGGGCCGATTATATCGTGCATCCATATTTAGAACCATACATTAATTTAAAGACCACCAATGTATAAATATGTTGTAGCTTTATTAGCAAGGGCCACATGAAAATCTACTCCCTTCAGTGTTTTATTTGGAAAATATAGATGTAAGTTCATTGTGATAAATATAGTTTGACCCTGAACTGGTTTCATAGCCTAAATAGTTTTGGGCCCCAGTGCACATTAGTCCCTGCCTGCCACTCCTGTGAACATTTTTCTGGAACCACTACTGTTGTCAAATTGTTGTTTATTTCTAAGTTCTGGTTAATCAAGGCTGGCATCAAGAGGCCACATTGCAGTTAAACCAGCTGCTATGGAGGGGATGACTTTGGTGTTATACTTTGGTATAAATCAACGTTAAAAATGTCACACTTTTCAGACCGAAACTATCCTGGCACTAAAGTCTCTCTCTTTTCATTCTCTGAAACTTGACAGCTGAAGCTTGAAAGTGAATGAGTCATTGGATCAATTTCATAACAGAAAATTTACAGAAGTTTAAAAATTATAAAGTTATGGTTTGTTTACCTCTTTTACAGCAGAGCATAACAACTGCCAGAACCAACAAAACACAAACAACCAATGCCAATCTATTCCTGGGCAAATTTTCTTCTCTGAATCTTGCAGATGGTGTACTTTTCCCTGTAAGCAAAGTAACACAGAGACATTTAAATATTTTTTACAAAAAGATTTTCAAAAAGTTATTATCAATCTCTTAGAGAAACTCAATCTTCAATGAAAATAGTCAAACATAAAGTGAAATATTTCAAACTTATTTCTTGTGTTTTGTATGACTAAAGGTTATAAATAACGAAAACCACAATATGTACAGTATTCCTCATTAAATATTATCACAAGATCTTTTTTTTTTTATTGTATCAATTTTATGTGATGGCTGTATTATGTTCCGCACAACCATGGGGAAAACTTCTGTAGGACAGATGTCCAAATGACAGTCATTGACATCCTCAAAAGGAGGGGAAACCACAAAGGCTCTTTGCTAAAGAAGCTGGTTGTTCACAGAGTGGTGTATCCAAGTATTTTCATAGAAAGTTGAGTGGAGGAAAAAGGTGTCCTAGAAAAAGTGCAGTGGAAACAGGGATAGCTTTGAGAGGACTGTTAAGCATAAATCACTGTTTGCAGACATGAACAATGCCCAAAACTCCATATACACTGTTGCAGTCCTTATTGTTGTAAAAATCAAAATAGATAACTCTGTTAACATTTTTGAAAGATGAAATAAAACATTAAAAATACCTTTAGTTTACCATATTCAATTCAGTTTATTTATATAGTGCCAATTCCCTACATGTCATCTCAAGGCACTTTACAAAGACAGTTCAATGAAAACATTGAGTCAGACTAGTTAAAAAGTGACCCAGCTGGTTGCATTGAGTCATTGCCTTTGTAGGAATCACTCCTCCTGGGTGAACATGTGGGGGCAGTAGATATTTGCATACAATGTGCACATGCAGAACAGTGGAGAGAAAAAACTTCCTTCACAATTTACACTCACCAGCCACTATATTAGGTACACCTGTCCAACTGCTCGTTAACACTTAATTTCTTAAGCAGCCAATCACATGGCGGCAACTCAGTGCATTTAGGCATGTAGACATGGTCAAGACAATCTCCTGTAGTTCAAACCGAGCATCAGTATGGGGAAGAAAGGTGATTTGAGTGACTTTGAACGTGGCATGATTGTTGGTGCCAGAAGAGCTGGTCTGAGTATTTCAGAAACTGCGGATCTACTGGGATTTTCACGCACAGCCATCTCTAGGGTTTACAGAGAATGGTCCGAAAAAGAACATCCAGTGAGCAGCAGTTCTGTGGGCGGAAATGCCTTGTTGATGCCAGAGGTCAGAGGAGAATGGCCAGACTGGTTCGAGCTGATAGAAGGGCAACAGTGACTCAAATAACCACCCGTTACAACCAAGGTGGGCAGAAGAGCATCTCTGAACTCACAGTACGTCGAACTTTGAGGCACATGGGCTACAGCAGCAGAAGACCACACCGGGTGCCACTCCTTTCAGCTAAGAACAGGAAACTGAGGCTACAATTTGCATAAGCTCATCGAAATTGGACAATAGAAGATTGGAAAAACGTTGCCTGGTCTGATGAGTCTCGATTTCTGCTGCGACATTCGGATGGTAGGGTCAGAATTTGGCAGCTACAACATGAAAGCATGGATCCATCCTGCCTTGTATCAACGGTTCAGGCTGGTGGTGGTGGTGGTGTCATGGTGTGGGGAATATTTTCTTGGCACTCTTTGGGCCCCTTGGTACCAATTGAGCATCGTTGCAACGCCACAGCCTACCTGAGTATTGTTGCTGACCATGTCCATCCCTTTATGACCACAATGTACCCAACTTCTGATGGCTACTTTCAGCAGGATAATGCGCCATGTCATAAAGCTGGAATCATCTCAGACTGGTTTCTTGAACATGACAATGAGTTCACTGTACTCAAATGGCCTCCACAGTCACCAGATCTCAATCCAATAGAGCATCTTTGGGATGTGGTGGAACAGGAGATTCGCATCATGGATGTGCAGCCAACAAATCTGCAGCAACTGTGTGATGCCATCATGTCAATATGGACCAAACTCCCTGAGGAATGCTTCCAGCACCTTGTTGAATCTATGCCACGAAGAATTGAGGCAGTTATGAAGGCAAAAGGGGGTCCAACCCGTTACTAGCATGGGGTACCTAATAAAGTGGCCGGTGAGTGTATGTAATATAAATAACTTTTTTCCTCCTCCAAACAGCTATTCCTGGCCATGTGCATTAAGAGCTTAATAGAGAGCCTTTCAACTTGCAAAATCATTATGAACATCCCCCCCCCCAAAAAAAAAAACAAAAAAAACAAAACAAATGAACGTATCAAACTAGATTTTTTTAATATCTTTGTTTATTCCAACTGTCTAAAAATCAGTCCACACTGTAGGTTTTTAAAATCATTGTGAATTCATAATATTCATTATGAAAATAGTGTGTGTTCCCATCACATGTGATATGATGCTAATTGGCCTGCTGTCATAAAAGGTGTTGCTCACCATCACTGGGAGGATCAGTTATCCTGGTATGGGGGGGTTGAGTTGCTGCAGACTCTGAATTATCTGTTTCAAGTGAAAAGAGATTAAACAGTAGAAAGTTAGTATATGAATGGTTTGCAAAATATTTTCTTTTAGTAGTTAAATTTAGATATGTGGGCTAATGCTAGTCACTACTGTAGCTATGTTAGCTAACTTATTTCAATGGTCTGAGATAACAGATCAGAAATCTGTGAACCCACCTCTTTAGAAAAATTGGATTAAAAGATTGATGTCCTATTTTGCATTATATTGTGTGCCATTTCCTCTTTTATTTATTAAAACCTTCTAAAATTTTATAAGAAGCAAGGCCATAACTGATTCTTAGATTTTGGAACATTTACTTAGTGTTACTAAACAGTAGCTACTTGTGAATTGGGCAGACTGTGGCTCCTAGCTTCTGTCCCTTAACCACCTGCAGGGTCAACAGGACAGTAAGGACAATAATGTGGGTAGGACAGGAACTCTGGTCTGCTGTGCTAAATTTGGTTAGCCTTCGCCCTTTCTGACATCATTAAGGGATGGAAACACACATGGATCATGCTTGTCAAATTAGGACTATAGCCATCCAATACAACAAAACTCCCTTTTATAAAACCCAAACATACGAAGGATGTGTTCATTACCATATGTTGCACAAAGTACATGTGAACATCCTATCCATTTTGTTAAACTCCCTGGTGTGGTCTATGCCTATATATCGTGTTATGGAAAGGATTGTGGGATTTCTTATGGATCTTAATCAGCGATAGAAATGCTAGGAGGTCCCTGTTAATGAAATCATGGATAGGTAGCATCCGGCTTTCTTTCACTACTTCCTTCCTTCCTACCAGCACTAATGAAGACTGCTGGCATACTTATGCCTTTACCTAGATTGACCCGTCTTCTCCATTGGTACGCTAGTATAGAAATATTTTCTGGAGTAGGTAAAGTAATGGAATTGTCCAACCTATCCCCTCTTTCCATTAATTTCTACAGCCTAACCGTGACCCTAACCCTAAACATTGTGGGTTCATTCCTAACCTTAACCACAGCCTGAACTCAATTCACAGCTTACAGTAGCAGCCATTCAAAATGGCCCTTCCCAGTCAAACGCTAGCTGAATGGCAGCCCACTTCGCTCCAACTCCCGGCGAAATCCCCTACAACTTCCAGCTATCCAAGTGACCCCCTCTTGCATATGTTTTACTCTGACTCCAACCTTTCACTGAATTACAGTGTCTGAGCAGGAGTTGATGCTTATCTTTAGATCTTAATGTCCACAGATCATGACAGAAAGAATATTTTAGTACAAAAAGTGATGTTTAAAAAGGAATTGTGAGGGACCAGCCAAGGGCCCATCAAGGAAAGTAGGGTAATTTTGAACGGCTACTACTGTAGTCCTAAACATGAAGCCTGACCCAAAAACAGGAATTGCTCTTGTGGGGTCCACGTGCCACTGGATACTGGTCAGCACCTTCAAAAGTATACAAAAGCTGGATCTGATGGCATTTTCCATCTAGAATAGAGGTAACTTGTCTGATTAGTAAGGAGAAAACTTCAATTACAAATTATTTACTTTACAAAATGATTTTTGATTGAACATGTTTAAATCAATTGTTAAATAAAAACATCAAACCTTCAAATTTTTAGGTTAACAAATGATTCCTGGTTTCCATCAATGGTGCTGGTGTAGCACTTGCATCTTCTGCTCTCACTCCTGTCAGTGCTAATGAGGCATTACCCCTGGACAGCTCTTTGGACAGTGAGGTCCTGCCTTTAAAGCGCTGGTCCTGATATTCTAGCTGGTCTTTGCTGCAATAGTAGGAGTGAACATTGAGGCTTCCTGGTACATATATCCAGTGGAGCACCAGATAAGAAGTGTACTGGAATGTGCAGGGTAAAATGCATGTCTGGTCCAAAACACATGTCACCTCAGTGTCTGCAGGGTAAGCAAAAACATCACTTTAAATAATACTTCCTTTTTTATTTGTCTTTGTCATAGAGATCAAGTCACAATTAACTTTTTAATAAAAGAAAGTCATCATTATTTCAGTTCTAAACATAGAAAAATCTTTACAGGATAAACAGCAGGAAGACCCTTCCTCTGATTAGCTTCTTGGATTTTTCTTCTGGGATTTCTTCTATGGGGATGAGATCTTACTTTTTGAAATTTGAAGGCCGAGCCTCTTAACTATTACCCTAATCTTTAACTCCATCTAACAGGTTCTCCTTTAGTTTTGAACCAGGACTCTTTTTCTCACAAGTATAATCATTACATCTAGTGAGAAGAAACATTTTATTAAAATTAAAATGATGATGATAATTCTTTCAAACCTTTATCTGTCAGGAGACTAAAACATGTTCAGCTTATACTGTACATGAATTTGACACATTGAAAATGCTTCCATCACTGATCCACGTTTAAAACATGAAATGGACCAAACAGCTGTTCAGGGTTAAAATATCTAGTTAAAAACCATTTAAAATTTTGTTTGACATTTTGATTTTGTGTAAAGTGACAAAGAATGATTTTAAACACAAATAAGAAAAGAAAACAAGAGGAAGTGTTGGATGTTGAAACCACTGATAGTTCTGGAATCTACACTAACAGGTTCTGTGAGCTGCTGTCGCCCTTGGTTTCATTTATAAGTCAAGGTATTTTTCTGAGCAAAGGCTGATAAGATACTAGAGAAATGATTGAGAAAAGGTTATAAAACAAGTTAATGTAAAATGAATATTTTGGCAAGCGGTGGCAAGTGTTTTACTAAACTCATCATATATGACAAACTGAAACCTGTTTGATCAATCAGGTTATGAAACCAATTGTCAGAAAGGCAGCAGAGATTACAGAGATATTTAAGGTTTTGAACCAACATGTTATTGAACCACAAATAATCAAGACATGACTGTTTATGTTTAAACAGTGAAATAACTACTATCATCTAACCAGGCACCAGGCTGCTAAATATGTTCCCACACATTGATCCTTCCTCAGATGTTCAGTGGACACATTAAAGTCAACCCAATAAGTCCCGTCACCCCGACATAAGAATGAAAACCTGATAGAATTTTCACTCACCTGCTGTAGAAAGTTTAAATAGAAAATTCAGGAACAGCAAAAACACACTGCCTCTCTTGGCCACTGCAATAGACGGGACCAGTGATGTTATCAGGTAGGAAGAAACAAACTAAATAGGTCACAAAAACCTAGATAAACAGAATAGTTTAAATGTCAGTTGATTGACTACAGAGATGGACGGCAATTTTTTTTTTAGGGACAATCCCATCACCAATTACTGTATCTATCATTAGTCAAACCTGATTTGTTCTGCCAATATTTTGGGAGACTGATTCTTCAAGCCAACTTGTTTTCTCAAACACTTACATGGTAAAAAGGAAAACTTGATAATGTCGGGATTTGGTTAATGAGTGAATTGACCCAAAAGCAGAGGCGAATCTGTTGTGGATTTAATAAAGACTTGACAGAAAAATGAGATGCTGGTTATCCAAAAATCAAAGGAAAACAAAACAAGAAACCAGAAGTCCAAAAATAAAAAAAAACATGAAAACAAGTCTAACGTACCAGAAACCTTGGGGAAAATCAGGGGACTCACAACATGACGAGGTGGGCACGGAGAGAAGGAGTTGGAGCAAGCAGACGGTGTTTGACGAGGACCCAGCAAAGGGGAACTGAACAGAGAGGTCTTTTATAGGAGACTGAGACAAAGAGAGGGCTAATGAGGAAACAGGAAACAGGTGTGCACAGAACAAGAGGGAAAGAGCTAGGGAAGAAGGAGGAGCAAGAGGGCAGCAGAGAGCAACAAATAAAAACCTGGAAGACTGGAAATAACAAAATGATAATCAAATAACTAGAATAATGAAACATGGTGAAAAGAAAACTAAACACTAGAAATCAAGGAGTAAGAAAAGACAGAATACTCAAAAGAAAAACATAACAGAAACAGAAACCTAACAGATAACAAATGTTACACGAGTATATATTTAATCAAAACAAACCTTTATTAACAAATTAAAGAAAACATATTCAGAATTAAAATCTAATGGATAGAGTAAAAATAGATGTGCTTCTGCAGAATGTTCTAATAATTTGACCAACACATGCACTTATGGGCTGATACTGATAGATTAAAAAAAGTGTGTACTGGCCAAAACTATTGGATGATTCATCTCTAATCACCAAAGTATTCATGGTATCTCTTTGGTAAAATTATTGCAGGCAAGTAATTGACCACAAAGAAGAATGTGGAACAGAGAGGTGCAGCGTAGAGAGAGGAATGATTTTATAGAAACCTTGTAATACAAATATTGTTTGCTGTAAGTACATGACTAAGATTTAAAGACGTACTGTAAACATGAATAAAAAGTCATTTTAAGGGTCACCAGCCTGTCACATTGATATTTTGGGGGTCAAGCTGTTTGATTAAAATTTGTATCAAATTAATTTAGTTTCCTTTTATTTTGGAACAAATAAAAGCTTTTCATTACAATTGGCTTAAAAGGTTTATCAAAAAAAAAATTAAAATAGATACATATTAAGTGCAATAATATAACAGACGTAATATTAACACCAGTTTAATTTTATTAACAGCCTGAAGTAGAAAACTTTTCTGGTTCTGATAGTGTGTGTCAGAAGACAGCAGGTCAAAATGTTTTAGAGGGTTCGAGAAGTTTATTCTCTATGTTCACCACCGTTCTCCTGCAGTATCTCTCTAAGCAATCCTGGACAGAAGTCAGGAATCCTCAGGAGGACCGTCTCAGATCCCCTCACCGTCCTCTGCAGGGCTTTTATACTGTAATACAGCAGGTGGATCACACTTAGGAGGAGAATTCTTGTTTTTCAATATTAATGCTGACTCACTAGAATCAGACGTGTTAGGGCAGAGAAATGAGGTGCTGTAACCTTGCAGGATCAGTGTCTGTTTGACTCGTTGATTAAAGTTTCTTCTTTCCTCTGTCATGGCGAGGAGGTTTTTGTACACATGGATCAATCAGACCTAATCCAGCTGCTGCATCCATGCTGAGCTGTGAACCAAATCAACCAAAGCTCTTGACGTTTCCCTAAAGCTGCTATCAAAAGCCTAAAATCTCCTTCAACCCTAAGTCCCCAGGGAGGAGGCCAGCTCGTCTTCATCTCTACTTATGTAGAATTCACACTTATTTGGTTTCTCTGTGCCGGGAGACGAGGAGCCTTTTTCTATACTGGTTACTGCATCCAGTTCAGTCCTGCAAAATGATAAAGAGTGAACAGCATGTTTAAGAAATAAAGCTTAAAAAGCTATTTGTACTGTGAAAATACACTGTTTGTATATTTACGCCTGAATGATGCTTGTTTCACACTCCAGTTCTTCTTCTGTTTTCAAGATCTTCTTTTTATTAGAGCATTTGGATTCCCAGAACTGATGGGAGAAGCAAAAACTTAGCTTAGTGGAGCTTCAGGAACTTAATCAATAGAAATACAGCTCTGCATCCCTTTACCATACAATAATTAGCTGTTTTTAGACGCTAATAGGCTTTTAATGTTAACTTTTAAATTATAAGAGGAAAAAATGCAAAGCAACATTACCTTTTTAAATTTTTCGGCAAAACATGGCACCAGGCTCATTGATACCGTCACCAAAATGACTACAGCAACTATTGCAATCCCTCTACCTGTATCTGAACGAACAAAAAAAGAAATTATTTTCTTTGTATCAGATAGAAAACAGAACAACTGAGGTTTGCTTCTAGATCTTTGGATTTGATTTGTTTTTTTTTTGTTTAAAAACAGCTTAATGACTGTTAAAGATTTACTTGTCTTCTCCTGTTTCCCCAGACTGGCTGTCTTATTGTTCCACCGAGTCCTGATGGTGCAGCTGTAGGTCAGATTTGTGTTGTCAGGAACCATCAGAAGGCTGCTGATGTTGTGAAGCTGCTGATCGGTCAGGCGGACCGTTGTCGAGCTCCTGAGCAGCATGTTGGTCGGAGGGATGGTGGACCAGGTCAGTTGGGGTTCAGGGTAGATCCCATCTGCACTGCAGGTGATCCTGTTTTCTGT
Organism: Cyprinodon diabolis; assembly: GCA_030533445.1. Classification (NCBI taxonomy): domain Eukaryota; kingdom Metazoa; phylum Chordata; class Actinopteri; order Cyprinodontiformes; family Cyprinodontidae; genus Cyprinodon; species Cyprinodon diabolis. Next base: position 8,162,979 of record CM060082.1, read on the forward strand.
TTGCTGGAAGTGGACTGTTTCCACTGGAGCTGCAAAATCAAAAGCTTTTTTGTTTAACCTGCTGTTTTCACAAAATGATAAAGATCTCATCTAGGGATTTATTTATTTTTGATAAAAGTATAAAAATATATAAAAGAAATATAACTTTTCTGATTTTTGAAAAGTTCTACTAACTTGTTTTATCTTCCTAATCACACAATGTTAATTTATTTCCAGTGTTCTCATAAATGTAATGACAATCTCCTCCTTATTTATAATTAATGTGTTTCTCTCTCTCTTTATAGCTCATTTCTTTATTAATACTAATCATTTATTTACATTATTAATTCCAAGTGCAAAATTAATGTATAATATATACACAATATATAAAGAAATATTATTTTGATAGTTTCATCCAGTGGTTCCAGTGTTTAAATGTTGAATTAAAAACAAAGGGCTATATAAGTAAAGTTTATATGCTAATTTTATTTTAACAGTCATCAGATTAAACTTTTCCAGATCTACAGTATATCAGGGAGGATTACCAAATGTATATTTATTTTCTTTAAAGAAATTGCTCCTTCCTGTGTTTTCAAAAAGGGAACAACAAAATTAAATAACCCAGTCCTTCTTTTCTCTGTAGAAAAGCCATGGTCTGCTTATCTGTTCTCCATTATTCATTTTTATGAAATAATAGCTGCATGAATCATGACAGCAGACAAGATAGAGGAGAGTAGGAGGCGGGGTTACCAATCTACTTGCTCTGGAGAGCAGAGTTCGCTGCTTTTAGATGTTGTCGCCAAAGTCTCCTGTAGCAGAAAAAAGTTGCTAGATTTGGCACTTGGTGCTTTTTTAAATCAAAGTGCTAGAGGGGTCTGAAAAGTCGCTAAATATAGTGTCAAAAGTGCTGAGTCTTCGTATCGTTTGTTTTCAAATGGCTTGCTGCTGTCTGGCATACATGTAAACAGAGTTTAATGGGGCCCCCAGGAACTCGGGGCCATTGGCAACTGCCTAGTATTGCCTAATGTCAATCCCCCCTCCTGCCAAGTACTGAGGAAGGGTTACTAAATTATAATGTCATTTGGGATTTTACTGAATCTAAAATTACTTGTTTAACCCTGTCTGACCTGAAACAGGAAACAATTGGCCTGATTTAAATCCGGATGTGCTACTACAGACTGTGTTGTTCTGAAAAATAGATGTGAAAATCAATATATTTATCTCTCATAACATCAGTAGCCTCACAGTCCACAGTAACAGCTGCAAGAACTGCATGACCGTTTAATTTAAATAAAAGGATAAAGAAATTATTGACCTAAGACTTAATCACACAAGTTTTTTCTCTCTTCTTTGGATTTAATAATTGAAATAAACTTTATTGATCTTACATTGGAGAAATCTTCCTCTGCATTTAACCCATCCCTTGGGGAGCAGTGGGCTGCCAGTGTTGGGCGCCCAGGGAGCAGTGTGGGATTAAGGGTCTTGTTCAGGGACCCAGAGTGTCTGTGGCAGTGGGGCTCAAACTCAGAACCTCAGGATTCCAAGCTCTATGCCCTGATCACTAGGCCACCACTGCCCTAATATTTACGATATGGAAATGTAGGGAAGGTGAAATAACTTTGTGTCTCTCCTACCGTCCACCGTTACATTGATGAAAAACAGCTTGGTTCCTCCTGGGCTGCTGGTGTTGCACTTGTATCTGCCCTCATCCTGTATCTTCACGCCTGTCAGCAGCAGAGAGGCGTTTCCAGAGGAGACCTGGTTCCCAATCAGAAACGTTCTGCCTCTGAAGTTTTGGTTCTGATGTTCAACTTGGTCTTTATGGTCGTAGTAAGAATGAACCAACGATTCTTCTGCTGTCAAATGAGTCCAGTGGATGATTGGGTTACTGGTGGACTGGAAGCTGCACGGTAAGACGCAGGTCTCGTTGAAAACACAGGACACCACAGCTTCTGTGAAAGTCAAAGAGAATGGGATTGAAAGCATATGTATAAAGTATCTGTGGGCAGAATGAGAAAAGAGAATAAGTAGTGATTCTTGATAACACTATAGTCTAAGTAGAGTTCAATGAAAATTCTGCTGAAAATACAGAACAGAAGAGCCAACAGTAGGTTTATATATATATATATTTTTTTTTTTCAGGCAGAATAAAAAAAAATTATGTAAACAAATCTGTGACCTCATAGCCTTTGCAGTTTTGGTTTGTATTAAAGTCATTTCTGTTGCGTTTGCTGTGTAAGGATGAAGGAATGTGTTCAAACTAGTTCTGTTTGCTGTGTGACTTATGCTCTGGTTAGTCTGGCTGTAGTTTCTGTTTTATCGCTGTAAATGTGGTTGGTTTTAAATATAATTCATGTATTTTACTGTAACCTGTGACTTCTAAGCATAAAGATGTTAAAGTTTTATTTCTCTACAGCAAACCAGGCAATAAAACTATTCCTACTCCTATAAAAAAATATATATTCTATTTTAAACTAAATGTCGAAATTTACAAAAACAAATTCTCAAACTTTTGTAAAACGACTGCAATCATACAAACTTTTACTGTTTTACTTATGATGGATATTTTTTAGTTATTTAAAAAATTTGACTTTATGCTCACCCAGTCATTCAATCAAATTATAACATAGGAAAATATAATTTTTAAAAGATTTTTGAAAAAGCTCTTAATCCTCAAACATTTTAATCCAGTCGCTTGTTTTGAATATAGCTAGAACCATTTGATCCCTTCAGAGATCAATGAGTTGATCTCTGGACTTCTGATCCATCTTTCTCTCTCCTACAGCTCTGTGTAAATGTTAATATCCCAGTAAAGGGTAATAAAGCTGAATTAAAATCAATCTACCTCTAAATGTGTCACTCACCTCCTCTGCAGAGGGTCCAGAATAACGTTACAATTCTCCAAAACACGACACACTTTAGCTCTGCCATCGTCCTGATCGACATCATCAGCCGACTGCTGAGCCGATGTAAAAACAAAAAAGGTGTGACAGAAATTTGAAGCATCTCACTGAACTGGTATCATGAAAACACACCTGTTAATTCTCCAGGAACAAACACAAACACTGACATACAAGGAAACAAAAACATAAAAGTTTCTTCTCTGTTTTCTGTGCTCGGATTTCTCAGAAGAGAACAAAAAATATATATATAAATCTCTGGGAGCTTTCCCAACCTTATAAATTTGTTATTTTATATGAAGTTATAGGAGGGTTTTTTTTTTATTTTTTACATTAGAATAAGAGCGCTTTCTCACAAAATCAAGACATAAATGAATACTATTGGATCACAGGAATTTTTAGAAAGAGCTCATAGAATGTAATGCTAAACATGTTAGTTCAGCGTGAGCTCTATTTTGGACGGTTCTAATCCATTTGGCACATTTTATATTTCTTGCTTGGTGCTGTTGGGGCAGAGAAGAACAGAATTGTACAATTTTTTCTATATTTCTATTTTCCACCTGACTGCATATGTCTGCACATTACAAACCAGAAATAATGCAAATGTAATCCTCTGCTTTGGTAATTATCTGCAAAAAAAACTCTTAATTTCTCTCTATCATTTTATAAATGATAGGCATCCAAAGTTCATCTTAAAAGGACTTGGATCCGCAACTCGTCTGCTGCCTGGTGCAGGCGGTGGTTGCGCCGTGTGACTTCATTCAGATGACCCCGTTTAACCCACCTCCAGCCCCTCCTCCACCATCATAGATAAAGCTTCATCAGAGTGTCATTCCTCCCGGACTCTTACTGCATTTCCTGTCTCATCTTAAGCCTGGTTCTGCCAGAGTTTTCTTCCCAATGGGGAGTTTTTCCTCTCTACTGTTGTTTCATGCCTGCTCATAATAGACAGGTTCTCTTAACCTGTGTTTTACAAGCTGGACTTCCACCTTCGAGGTCCCTGAGTAAAGCTTTAGTATCAGCTCATGCAGTCCACTGGATCTCCCCATAAAGCTCAGCAGACCACTCATCCAGGGGTAAGAAGAAAGCCAGTGACTTAATCAAATTAGCTGGATTTACATAAAATTTTTTAACTAATCTGACTATAAAAACATTGTTTATTTAAAACTGATCCATTTTTCTTCATTTCTGGGTTTAATTTCATCCAAACATTTAATGGATGGCAGATTAAAAGTTTACATTGTTTTTATTTTATCATAATGGGTACATTCTAGGATTTAGTGCGAATTTGGTTAATTTACACTCATGATTTATATTATAAAATAACTCTTGTTCCAGTCAGGATTTGAAAGTGCCTTGCTCTACATTCAATCATTCACCTATTCAGGCATACACTCACACATTGATGTGTATGATTAGTTTGTAGTGGGGGGAAATAACTGTAACTTCATTTCCGGTAAATAAATTAAACTTTATTAATGCATGGTAAAGAAGGCAAAGTGCTGTTGAAGATATAACCTGTTCAGCCCACAGGAAGGTTGTAGGTCTGATTTTCACATTGACATTAACACCAAAAATAAATATAGATTAGGGTAGACATAAAATATAAATACAATATTTACACATTAATAGGTCCCTGTATGGTTCTGAGAATCCATCTATGCAAGTTTCAGTCACAAGGTAACAGGTCTTTGAAAAAAAATCCAGATCTTCTCTCCAGCTAGCTCCCTCTGGGGGATCTAAAATTATACCCAAACAGTCTCTGCCTTTGAGTGCTCTATAATTAGAGACCTGTTTTCCTGGCTTCACATACTGATTGATGTCTGTCAGAAAGTCTGTGATCCATGTGCTGGTAGAGTCAGGCATAATCAGCTGGGAGAGCTTGTCCTGCTGCAGAGCCGGGATGACGTTGGCAAGCAGAGCTGATGTTCAAAACCAGGGAAGCTCAGCTGATGCAGGATGCAGTAGGATGCATGATTATTGCTTCCATAAAGCACTTGTTGGGTCTGTAGGTCATGCAGCAGAAGTCTCAGGAGGGACTCCCAGACTTCCCTCTTCCCAGAAACCTCATCCAGCTCTGCTAAAGGAAGTCTGAGGCACTTCCAGGCCAGCCAGGGGACATAGCCCTCTTAGATCATCCCCTAGACCTCCTGCCGATGTGCCTGGAACACCTCCAAAACTAGGCATTTACGGGCTTCCGGGAAAGGTATCCGAGCCAGTTCAGCTTGATGTGGAGTTGAAGCAGCTCTACTCCCAGCCTCTCCCAGATTGCCAAGCTTCTCAACCTACACTTGAAGGAGTGCCCAGCCACCCAGCAGCAGCATTAGTTAGCTTATTTACAAGTGAGAGCCCTTGATGTAAAAGATTTGAATGAATAATTTCCCCCTCCATTGCCAACCGCTACATCCTGCAAAGGAGTTAAAAGATCATGTAGATCAATTTTATATCATTAAAAGAATAAAGATGTATGAACAATAATAGGTATTGAAAATATAAGAAATAATTCCTACCTTTTTTTGGCAAAAAATGACCCCAGCGAAAATTAATGAGATTATTCCGAGTAATACAAAAATAACTCCTACAGCCCTGCCTGCAGTGTTACTCCCACCATCTATAACTGAAAGAAATTTAAGAATAATTTAAAAAGAGAAAGATGTGCACTACAGGTTTTCTATAATTTGCATACACAGACACCGCATACAAAAACAAAACCCAAAATATGTTTTATCTGTAGAATGAATGTCTACTACTTTATTTACTACTTTGTTTTGTTACAAACTTAGGCTATTTTCACAACTTGGGAAATTAGTGCTTCTAATTATCACATTTTTTCCCCCACTTATGAGCTATTTATTTAGGTAGATGAGAAAACAACAATAACACTACTGTCAGAGAAACAATCATTTGGGTCCAGAACATTCTAGAGTCAAAGAACTAGATGGTCTGTTTATAATGTGACTGTGATCTGACTTTGATCTAACACCGCGATCAAGTGTTTCCACTAAGCTTGATCCGTACTCCTTTTCTTAGCCAGTTTTCTGTTGCTGTATAGATTCACTCATAAACATAAGCCACGTTTCCTTCCCTTATAGCATAATGCATGTCACAACAATAAAGAGATATTCTCCAGGTTTTCTACCGGCATTAGCTTCCTCTGTTCATATCTAGTTCTCCTGGGCCAAACAATCCAAAACAAGAAACTGACTAAACATTGTAATGTGGTTTATTTCAATGGGTTGTGTTTCATTTGGAGTTTGTAATCAAAACCTTTCTGGTTCTTACCATTTATGATGTGCAAAACCGTGCTTTTTTCAGATTTTCCGTCGTTGTTACCAGACTGACAGGTGTACATTCCCTCCTGGTTGGAAGTGAGATCTTTTAGCCAGAGGCTTCCATTGTTTAAGACATTGTTTACATGTGATTTCCATCCCTCTGTAGCCTGATGAGATGTTTTGTTCCATGTGAGGATGAGCTGATTGTGGTTGAATTTCCAGGTGAAATAGTTGAGGGGAGTATTGACAGGCTGGCAGTCAAGTCTTGCTTCATTGTGGGAAGATTTTTTATGAGCTGAAAGTAAATGAGGAAACCAAACATGCATGAGAATCTCAACATTATTTTTCTATATAGAATTGCAATGAAAAGATCAAATATGAAGCGTTGTTACTTACCTTGGTTATAGAAAGTAAAGAGGCTCTTTGTTGTGCTGATGGTGCAGCTGTAACCATCAGTATAATCGGCTGGGAGAGTTATAGAGCTGCTGATTCTGTAAAGTTTTTGTTCATTCGTGTGAAGTGTTTCCAGAGGATCTACGGCGGAGTTGGTAATCCAGCTGAGAGTAGGTTTGGGATAGATCCAGTCTGAACTGCAGGTGATTGTATTCCCCAACTTGTCAATGTTGACCTTTTCAACTGGAGCTGCAACAAAGCACATTTTTACTGATATTTCTGGGAAAAAAAAATCAAATAAAACAACCTTAACATCTGTAAAGAACTGTCTCATCATTTTCTGATTGACACACCTACAATATCTCACATGCATCCACTGCATTGTTTTAATATTTTTAATGTTTTTCACTGGATCCTCCTGTCATTCTTACCTCACAGTCATAATTCCTGTTATAACTCCTTTGATTTGATTTTGTACGATATAGTCATTAAAATTACTGTATAACTCCTACATTGACTTACAAAGAGTTTATTATGACAATAATCTTTCTTCTTCTCATTAGTTACTTCTTTCAGGGTTTTGGTTGCAACTCTTCCCTTTTCATTAATGATAATCACTTTCTATTCTTGTTGCTTTAAATTGTGAACTATGACAGAGCCATAATTTCTTGTGGGCCACAAAAATATCTCAATCACATGATATCAGTACGCAGTACTCAGGTACTCTTCATTTTCATATAATCTTTATAAGCTTTTGTTGCAATAAGTGGAAATCATCATTAATTACAGCTTTATTAATGTCTTAAAAACAGAATGAAATGTATTTAATTCTTTAATGCTTTTAGTAGCAATAAACATACGCATTTAGAGTTTCAACTAAATCTATTTAGTTTTTATATAAAATTATTACATTTTCATTTAAAAACAACATTTCCGCAGCGTTTTTATTTTTAAGTAACAAGCAAGTCAGTTACCTCATTTGGGGCGCTTAAAGCACTAAAATGTATTTTTTCCAAAGAGGTACTTTGTGCAGGTGTTGGCACAGAAAGCAAGATGACATTCTGGGTACTGTCATGTCTAAAAAAGCCTTACAGTTTAAAATAAACCATTATGTCACCCTGCTAGTAAACACACCTTTCAACAGAGGCTTCTAACAGACAGTTGCGTTCAAGAAAAATCTGAGCTGAATCTGATACATCATGATACACAGCATAGGAGTTTTTATCCATTTTCGGGGGTGCTGAAGCACCTTTACAATCTGAGCCATATTTATACTGTATGTTTAAAAAAGAAAACTGTAAACATAGCTCTACAGAACTCGGTGTAAAATGTTATATCTTATTGCTGCTGTCTAATGGATGCATTTATAAAAGCCAAGATTCGTTTATTTATTTAAGGTGTGAGGGCAATGGGGAGTTGGGGTTGTTTGGGTTTTTGTTTTTGATTTTTTTTAAATTGAAGGGAAGGGGTGGTTAGGGGTGGAAAAAAACATTTTGTCACTGAGCTGAAAATGTAACACACTCACATACAACCTGAGCATATTAATAAATAAAAAATGTATAAAAAAAAAAACTAATATTTTTCTGATTATAAGGACTATGAATGATATACTCAGAGTACCTGTCGTAGCTGAGTACAGCAACAACATAGATTATTTGTACGATTGTTAGCTCAGCTTCAACCCAAAGTAATGTCATAACATTTGTGCAATACATATCTTTGACCTGTCTGCTAAGAGCAGCTTGATTAAGTCAGGCCAACATGTATCTAGAAATTCAGAAAAGCAATATTACAGATGCTTTGACTTAACAGCAATAATAACATGGACAAAAATTATTGGACTTAAGGTCAGATCTGATCAAAACATTTTCATGTAATTATGTCAGACTGAAGACCGAATGAAATTCAGTACGATCTGAAAAAAAAATGGGGACGCACATTCACAAATAACCCTCAAATCCAATAATCCCAGGACAAGGGACCCGGCGGTGCCCATTGCTGGTCCTGAGATTACCAGATGACCCAATAGGTGAACCGAATGGGGGAGGGGAGCGGTGTCACCGGCACATTAAACCATGTAAATCCTGCTTCGGACCCGGCCTCCCACACCGAACCAGACAACCCCAAGCAAAAGCCCACCCCCTCCCCTGGGACGGGGCCAACATGTCCCGCACAGGCCACCCGGCCAGACAACACCCGCCCCACACCCCATCAACAACCCAGAACCCTCAATGTCTAAATGCGAGAGGGGCAGGGGGGAGCCATCGAAGGCCCACAAAATCTGTGATTCAGTATTTATAGTAAAGCACTTTTGATATCAGAGGCTGCAAACAGTTTGTCCAGGAATATGTGAGGACACTCGACTCGACACTTGATTTTTCAATGTGCAACATTGAAAAGTTTTTTGCAGTTTTTTGTTTTTTGCTTTAATAAGCTTGAGGTATTTTATAATCTTAAACATTTTTGATTCAATAACTTATTTTTGATAGCTAAACATGCTTTTCTAAGATATGGGTTTCTCTGTTTTAAAGAAGAGGTAAACCTACTGAGACACATTCAGACATGGACAGTTTACCAAACCTCTAATGCAGCTAAATGTTTAGGAGAAAGGTTCTTAGTGTTTCTCATACCATAAACCTTTAGTTGAATGAAGGTCTCTTTGTTTCCATTGATGGTGTTGGTGTAACACTGATATTTCCCTTCGTCCTGTACCATCACGTTACTCAGCTGCAGAGAAGCGTTTCCATTAGAGATCCAATCACTGTACAGTGAGGTCCTGCCTTTAAACTCGTCACTCTGCTGTCCCAGTTGATCCTGGTTGTGGTAGTAGGAGTGTACTTGGAGTTTTGAAGGTAACTGCCTAATCCAGTGAATGACAACCTGATCACCTGGAGGAAAGCTGCATGGAAGGATGCAAGTCCTGCTGAACTGGCAGCTGACCTCTAAATCTGGGAAACAGATAACAGAGAACATACTAAGAGTTTGATCAGTGAAACGCACCAAGCAGATCAAAAAGATCACATTTTAGATTTGCAGAAGATCAACCGTGTCTACTTTCAAAATTATGTTAACTCTGTTGTTGTGAATGACCAACATTAAGCAGTGAGATAGAGATCTGTCTCTTCAGCTGTTAAGTGGTATTTTTGAGAAGATTGCTGCCTGGAGATAAATCCTTGAAAGGTTGACCATAATATTCTCTAAATGTCTTTGTAATATTTTTGCTGTAGACTAAAAAAAAATTATCTTAGAGCTTTTTGGTAGAGAAGAGATTAAACAATGATTAAACTGAAACTAACAGTTTTTAGGAAAGAGAAAGAAAATGGGTCAATCTTGTCTCCTTAAAGAAGAACTTAAGTTCTGTTCATTTCAATATAATGAGATGATTCATGTTTATAGGAGTCATTAAAACCTCCTAGAACCTCTACCCTTTACACATGGAGGTGCAGATGGTACAGTATCCACTTGAACCTCACCATTGGTAAAAAGTTGAAGCAACTTAAGGTTTGGAAGGTCCTAAGATCCCTGCTATGCAGTTTTTGTCTCTCCTGGGCCAGCTGCAGTCCATCGTAATGCAGACCAAGCTCTGTCATTAAGCATACAGGCATCCAACAGCCTATATCAAAGGGCCTACATGTAGTACCACCAACAAGTTTCCCTCCACAAAGCACATGTAGATTTGTCGTGCCAATATTAGATAATTTACGGTATATATATATATACATACCGTAAATCCACTAATATTGGCCTGTATTCCAGGCCGGTGTTATAATTTGAACCAACGATGTTTCTGGGCAGTCTTCAACAACATGTGATATTAACATACAAGTACCACAGGGGGCAATGTTTGCTAACGAATCAAAGCCATTAGCATGGGAAGTCCCATGCTTACACAGAGATTGTGGTGGCCTTACACAATCATTCCAATCTGAAAGACACATGTGATTACCGGCAGGTCTGGGGGTAACCAGGCAACTTAGCTACAGTAGCTAGTGTCTAGCTTGCTCAGTCTTGTGTCTAGGCCTGCTGTTAACATTCGAACATGACATGATAACATGGATGCACCTACAAAGCTGCACTGTTTGCTGAAGGGAACATTTTAATTTTAAGAATGTCTATCAGAGTGGTTAAAGTTGACGGGCTCGAGCTCGTTCTCCAGGCAGCCACAGGTGACCCATCTCATAAACTACCAGCGAGGCGAACTATCATGAGGAAAATACACGCCGCGGAGAAAGCCGTGAAAGATGATAAATTGGTCATGGCGACTTGTTTAGCACTGACGGTGGACCACTGGACATCTGTCAATAATAACTACCTTGGCATTACTATACACCTTGTCGATGCCAGCTGAGATCTTCACTCCTTCGCTTTAGGTAGGCGATGTTATGTAGTTTTAAATTTCATTTTATCGGGACACCACAAATGATCACCACAGCATTATGTTTGCTTATTGATCATTGCTTTGGTGAATGTGGGTAAAATGGGACGCTTTTTGAAAATATCGCTTCTGTATTATTATGTGATGTATTTCGGAAACTGGAGATGAGGCCCTCGTCTAATCTGCCACCTGGCTTAAGAAACCTTTTCAAAGACATACTTTTGCTAATTATTTAGGTAGCACACACATATCTCTATCTTTTTTTATTCTTATACAGTGGGGCAAAAAAGTATTTAGTCAGCCACCAATAGTGCAAGTTCTCCCACTCAAAATGATGAGAGAGGCCGATAATTTTCAACATAGATATACCTCAACTATGAGAGACAAAATTAGAATAAAAATCCAGAAAATCACATTGTCTGATTTTTAAAGAATTTAATGCAAAATATGGTGGAAAATAAGTATTTGGTCAGTTACAAACAAGCAAGATTTCTGGCTCTCACAGAAACTGTAACTTCTTCTGTAAGAGGCTCCTCTGTCCTCCACTCGTTACCTTCATTAATGGCACCTGTTTGAACCCGTTATCAGTATAAAAGACACCTGTCCACAACCTCAAACAGTCACACTCTAAACTCCACCATGGCCAAAACTAGAGAGCTGTCAAAGGACACCAGAAACAAAATTATAGACCTGCACCAGGCTGGGAAGTCTGAATCTGCAATAGGTAAACAGCTTGGTGTGAAGAAATCAACTGTGGGATCAATTATTAGAATATGGAAAACATACAAGACCACTGATAGTCTTCCTCGATCTGGGGCTCCACGCAAGATCTCACCCCGTGGGGTCAAAATGATCACAAGAACGGTGAGTAAAAATCCCAGAACCAAACGGGGGGACCTAGTGAATGACCTGCAGAGAGCTGGGACCAAAGTAACAAAGGCTACCATCAGTAACACACTACGCCGCCAGGGACTCAAATCCTGCAGTGCCAGACGTGTCCCCCTGCTTAAGCCAGTACATGTCAAGGCCCGTCTCAAGTTTGCTAGAGAGCATTTGGATGATCCAGACGATGACTGGGAGAATATCATATGGTCAGATGAAACCAAAATAGAACTTTTTGGTAAAAACTCTACTCGTCGTGTTTGGAGGAGAGAGAATGCTGAGTTGCATCCAAAGAACACCATACCTACAGTGAAGCATGGGGGTGGAAACATCATGCTTTGGGGCTGTTTTTCTGCTAAGGGACCAAGACGACTGATCCGTGTGAAGGAAAGAATGAATGGGGCCATGTATCGTCAAATTTTGAGTGAAAACCTCCTTCCATCAGCAAGGGCATTGAAGATGAAACGTGGCTGGGTCTTTCAGCATGACAATGATCCCAAACACACCGCCCGGGTAACGAAGGAGTGGCTTCGTAAGAAGTATTTCAAGGTCCTGGAGGGGCCTAGCCAGTCTCCAGATCTCAACCCCATAGAAAATCTTTGGAGGGAGTTGAAAGTCCGTGTTGCCCAGCGACATCCCCAGAACATCACTGCTCTAGAGGAGATCCTCATGGAGGAATGGGCCAAAATACCAGCAACAGTGTGTGAAAACCTTGTGAAGACTTACAGAAAACGTTTGATCTCTGTCATTGCCAACAAAGGGTATATAACAAAGTATTGAGATGAACTTTTATTATTGACCAAATACTTATTTTCCACCATATTTTGCAAATAAACTCTTTAAAAATCAGACAATGTGATTTTCTGGATTTTTTTCCCCTCATTTTGTCTCTCATAGTTGAGGTATATCTATGATGTAAATTACCGGCCTCTCTCATCTTGCCCCACTGTATATTACTTGCATCACACTGATAATACCAAACCAAAATACTTCATATTTGCAAAATATATATTTGTCTTGAAATGCTCTGAACTTCCATATCGTATTTGAACCATGTTTCTTTCTTTTTTTTTTCTCCACACTCTTTATATTTGATCAATGCTGCACTTTATAGAATGAAGCAATGTTCATTTTACTGCTTAGCTGCTGCTCATTGACTGTCTGAAAGCTTTACAAAACGAAATTTCGTTTTTTATACACTCTGTGTATACAAAATGGCAATAAAAGTTGATCAAAACTGTACTTCTATACTTATATTACCCTCTTCTGTAGATGATTGCCCTGCAAGAAAAGAATTTACCACATGGGATTAATGACGTAATTCTGATTCTGATTAATGAATCTCTTTTGCAGAATTCAAATGAGCCATTTTAATCTAGATTACTCTAGATTAATTCCAAGATTACAGTTAGATTATTCTAGACGTTGCCCTAAAGAGGAGGTCAACTTCCTTGTTAAAACATGAAAGAACTGAAAATGCATGGATTCCATCCTAACTCCAGTATCAACAGACTATACAGCAAGAAGGAAGAAGGAAGCAGAGGTTTAGTAAGCATCAGGGCTCCGAGAATACATCAGAAAGATGGCCCTAAGACATTAAGCACCCAGGGAACTTCTCAGACAGTGGAAACTGAAAATGAAGGAAGCCCTGCATGGGGTGTACCACCAAAACATACCTGAAGTGGCTGATGCGACCACATCCTACCAATGGCTAGAGAGGGCCAGGGTGTAACTATCTACCTCTGAGTATATTATCAACCTTTCGGGTTTTTTCACATTTCCATTTAGTGTTTTTCGTTCATCATACCAGTGCACTTCAGTTACCATTTGGTTTGTAAAGATGTTTTAAGATAAACTTTTGGATGAAAATGTTTTGTCAGTTAACCTTTGATTTGATGGCTCTAAAGGCTGATTTATACTCAGCATAAATCAAAAATATCTACGACAAGCTGTGGGAGGATAACCAGCCCTTAAGAGTGTATACAGGAAATGTTTTAAATTGAGTTTAGTTCTTCCTGAATAAATGTAACCCATTTTGGTTGAATTGAGAAATGTCTTGTGTAACAAATTTTAAAATAGTTTTGCTGATTAAAAACCTTATGCAATCTGTCTTAAACCTTTCATTTCTAAAACGTTTTCATTACTAGTCTTGTCTAAGTCTCATGTCTAAATCTAAGTCTTATGGTATTCAATTATAGGAAGAGATGTAGTCAGATAAGAGGGTCAAATAAGAAGTTTTTTGAAGATATATTATCAGTAGAAACTTAAATAATGCCTCTTTAACCTTTGGTTTGTATTAAAGGACTCTTATAGTTTTCTGTTGAATTTGTTGTACAGTCTAATGATGAAGGAATGTGTTTAGGCTGGTTCTGCTTGCTGAGTAGGTAATAGTCTGGTTTACCGTGTAGTTTCTTTTTTGGTTGGTTTTTAATACAGTTAAAGTGTTGTAATGTTGACTTATAAGCTTAGATGTTTTATTTTAGGGTTTTATTTCACCACAGCAAACCAAACAATGAAATTGTACCCTAACTTAAAGAACTGTGTCAAACTATATTTCAACACTCATTTACCATATCAAAATAATTGTATTTATGTTCTCACAGTCACTCAGACTAATAATAAAATATAAAAATAAGCAATTTCTAAAGATTTAAAACAATAAAACTACCTTAATACTTAAACGTTTTAATTCAGCTGCTTGTTTCTGAATGAAGCTAGAGTCATTTGATCAGATTGATCTCTGGAGAGATTTCTGGTCAAAGTTTAGATAAAGCTAAATTAATATAAATCTGTGTATGTGATAAATGTGTCCCTTACCTCCTCTGGAGAGGGTCCAGAATAATGTAAAAAATCCCCAAAACACGACACACTTCAAGTCTGCCATTGTCCCGATAAAAATAATCAGCCAACTGCTGAGCCAATGTTTGAAAAAAGGTGTGACAGTAATGTAATTTAAAGCATCTCACCAAACTGGTATTGCCAGGAAATGTAGAAGTTTTTTGAGGCAGAGGCAGCGAGAGAGGCAGTTCTTTCAGATTGTAAATGATATTGCAGCCAAAGTATAACAGGGTTGCAAGAGAAAAAATGTCTACAAAGTTTAAGAGAAGAAGAGAAAGGCCTAAGAACAGCGAAACAAGACCAGAGTGTTTTGGGGAGATTATTTCAAGAGATGGCGTACACTAAAAGCTCCGGCCTGGTGGCTCACCACTGATGCCTAAGTTGCAAAGTTTCTACTTGACAGGCAGTGATGGGACTAACAGCGTTGAAAGTAATGGCGTTACTAACGGCGTTACCTTGTTTTAGTAACGAGTAATCTAACTAATTACTTTGACTGTAACTATAACGCAGTTACCATTGCAGACACCCCGTTACTGCGCGTTACTCAGGTCGCACAATGAACCTTTTTTCATGATAGGACTTGTGCGCGCCTTGTCATGAGAGAGGGGAGGATGAGAATGGCTGATGTATAGTGAGATTCCGTCTGTCAGTTGGTAGGTGGGTGTTTCCGCTGGTGGGTGTTAACGTACAGCACACACAGAGAGATGGAGAGTGAGGATGACTCCAGCAGCAAAACAGCGTTTTCCAGATGGAAATACCGGTGTTACGTCAAGCTGCGTTTCCCCATCAGATATGGTTTCCCCTGCATCTCCGCACAGCGCAGGCGGCAAGAGTCACCGCGCAAGCGACAGGAAACGCGCATGCTCGCTAAAGGCGCGCAACAGTCGCCCTGTGCTCGCGCCACAGGAGAACTATGGAGAGCGTGAACGATCAAATGAAAGGGAGAAATCTGGATGGATGGATGGATGGATGGATACTCTGCCTTTTCAACCTACTGTATTTTTTATTTTAAACATTATTTGATGGCCTTTGTGGCAGGGATGGAGATCCATATTTTATGTCACACACAGAGTGTACATCTAGATAGATAGATAGATAGATAGATAGATAGATAGATAGATAGATAGATAGATAGATAGATAGATGATAGATAGATAGATAGATAGATGTTGCAGCATCTATAACAACCCAAACATGCAGGATTTCAGAATTAGACCTCCCCAGTTATTAATTTCATACACTCACCAGATCTGAATGCCCTATTAAAAAACTTCACATCTCGTTCCCCCCTGATGTCATTTACATTGAGTTGCAATAAATGCAAAACTCTCTGCAGGTTCTTGTCTTTGTCGTCCGCTCTATTCAGCTGGCTTTGGAAACACACGGCGAGAAGGTGGGGGCCGGGTGGTGAGGGTTATGGGGGCGAGAAACGCAAAAGTAACGCAATAGTTACTTTTACTAGTAACTAGTTACTTTTATTGTGGAGGAACTCAGTAACTCAGTTACTTTTTGGGAGAAGTAACTAGTAACTATAACTAATTACTTTTTCAAAGTAACGTGCCCAACACTGTTGACAGGTAAAGTTTGGCATGCTATTTAGAGAAATCTATTTCACATCACTGCGAGTAAAAGTTATCTACCTCTGTATTGTAACTTTCCAGGGAAGATAAGTTTATTTACTTTGTAACTTGCATCATTAGAAGTTATACGGTGGCTACAGATCCTTATTTACTCTGCAAACATGTTAAAATTTTCACTGCAGCACACACAGACACACAGATACTAGCATGTGACGAATTTTTTAAATGCACCAGTAGTCTTATTTGCGGGAATTGGTGATGAATCGTAGTTATTACAACCATCTATACAATAATAAAAAAAAGATAATGTCTCACACTGTCTGCCTGACACCCTGGACCAGAAATGTTGCAAAAACAACAGTATTATTTGTGTTATTTTATTATTTGGGACTTTATTTCAGACACAAGTATACAATTAATGACAGTAAAAGTTCTTACAAATTAAAAGGAAGAAAGAACAGTTTGAAAAAGGGTGTATTGGCAGAAGCAATAAGCTTATAAATTCCACCCTCCAAAACTTAGAAAACCCTCAAAACAGACCTGAATAAATACAGGAAATAAATTATTCTTTACTTTGAACATGAGTTGAGCTGTTTTAAAGTCAATCAAATCTTTAAATTTCAATGTTTCTAAATTAACAAAAAGTTGGTTCGTGTGCGCTCTATAATCAGCTTTATTTACAATTCTAATTGTTCTCTTTTTTTTAAAGATTTTTTAAGTTAGAGTTAGGCGTATTATAAAACAAAAATGACAAATTAGGGTTGGTAGGTGATCAGTTATGGTAGATTATGTATCGTCACATTCCTCTTCAATTGCTATCCTGTTTAGTCCTCCAATGACAGGTCAGTGAGCAGACGGCTCCCCCTCACTGCTCTCAGCTAGTGCTGACTCTGAGTCAGATCCTACAAGACTTCCCTCTTGAAAGCTTTAAATGCACAGGGGAAAAATGTCTATTCGCCTTTTGTATGCTAAAGCTAGCCATAAAGTTACATGTTGCTACAGAAACATACAAATATTAGAACATTCTAGACCTGAATTATTCAAACATAAGAGCTGCATTCAGAGCTGACCTCCGCCCCCACCTCGGGTGGTGAAATCATCTATCTCTAATGCTTATTACACATACAGTTTCATATAGGCCGCAGCTCATCAGTGCTAAACCAACAGTGAAGCAGGTCAGGGTGTGGACAGAGGGAGCCAAGGAGACACTCCAGGACTGTTTTGAATGCTCTGACTGGAACATGTTCAAAGCTTCAGCAACCTATGATAACGAGATGAATATAGATGAGTATGCCACGACTGTGTCCTCCTACATCAACAAATGCACTGAGGACATCAGTACCACAACGAACATCATCAACCGGGCCAACCAATGACACTGGATGACTGGGGAGGTTTGGAAATCACTAAAAGCAAGGAACTCAGCCTTTAAGGAAGAAGCCATAGTGCCAGCATGCTTTAAGTCTGCCTCCATTATTTGGCTTCTGATCCTGACCTGTTCTGCCTCTCAACCACCTGTCATGAAACAGTGTTGGTTTGAGGACCCAAATGCAGAAGCAGGTAGGCAGAGGTGAATTTAAAGCTACAGTGTGTAATAATTACAGGGATATACAGTCAGAAATCTAATATATTATACATCACTATGTTATTTATCATCATCTACGAGCTCAGCCTCTTAACCTTAATATTTGCGTTGCCTTAGAATTCGTTATTTATAATTACATAGGAGCGGGTCTCGCAGCCATGGAGGCAGACATCTTTGCACTACGGCAGCGCAGAGCCAACAAACTAGCGATTGCGAGATCGCCAAAACGTCACAACGATGTAGAAAAAATAACGGGTATATTTATTATCTTAAGTCTACATGAAATCTATACCCTACACAGACAAATGAAATACTATCTGTAAAATTATCTATAAAAACAAACCTCATCACTTGAGAAGGTAGGTGATGCGGACGTCGTGGAAGACATTTTGTCCCGTAACGCTCGCCGTACTGTTCGGGGGGAGAAGCGGTGGGGGGGAGATGTTCATCTTGCTCTAGTCTGCAGTCTGACCGCTAGATGTCGCTAAAAGTTACACACTGTAGCTTTAAGTGGGTTTTAATAAGGTTCACAGGAAATGAGGCAGGAATCAAAAACACAACAGAAATAGCAAACGAACCAGAACCAGGGAGACATCAGGGGAAAACCAAAACTCTAGGAGCCAGGGAGAGACGAAGTTAACACACAGAAGTTAGACGACGATCCAGCAAACAGGAACTGAAGAGGGAGGGCTTTTAAAGGGGACAGAGACAAAGAGAGGGCTAACGAGGGAATTGAAAACAGGTGAGGGCAGAACAGAAAACAGAGCTAGGGAAAGAGGACACAAGAGGGCAGCAGAGGACAACAAATGGAAAACCAAGAAAAACAGGAACTAACAAACCAAGACTCTGACACCACCAAGCCTGTTTGTTCCCGTCTGATTTCAGTGGTAAGAGTGTTTTTAGCATTACCTTAATGTTTCTGATTAACAGATGCTGTTCTACTTAGACCCAGCACTGGCTTAGAGTTAAACTGACTCAGTTGAACTACGTTCAGAATTAGAATTGATGTATTAATCCCTTGTGGGAAATTCTTTTATTGCCGTGGAACCGTTACAGAAGTACATTACAACAAAATTTTATATAATAAGACAGAATAAAATAAGAAAAGAAAGTAAAATTACAACCCACACAGTAAAATTACACCCTTCCAAAATAAACAGTGCAAAATAAGATATAGTGATAAAATAAGATAAATATTTCAGGAAAGACAATCAACAGTATTTACTATTTATAATGCTGCTCAGTATCTAAATTACTATGATTGATCATTAACCGTGTTATTGCACATATTGAAGCAATGAAATACATAAATAATATGTAATGAAGTGAAATGACTGCCAGAGAGATGAATTATACAGTTTATACAGAATATCTTCCTGTAGCGCTCTGTGGTGCAGCATGATGAAATGAGTCTCTGACTGAAGGTGCTTCTGTGGGTGACCAGCACATCATGAAGAGGATTTGCAGAATTGTCCAGCATGTATTTGATCCTGGCCACCATTCTGCTCTGATATTCAGTTCTAATCAGTTAAACCACAGGGTGGCAGCAGTGAGACTCTCATGTGGGATGTTTCAGATGACTTCAGTTATTAGTATATTATTAACAAACTACAATAATAAATTACAGTTATAATTTAGATATTAACATAAAAAACTAATGTTCAATAGGACATAAACAAAACTCCAGCTCTTTTTAGAACATTGTTCTTGAGCTTTATGGGGAAGAAGGGGATGTTTTTTGTCCCTGCAGTCATCAAGTGTTTGTCCATAAAATCAATGATTATTCAATGTGTATATCATGCAGAACCATAACAAATTTAGACAGCATATATCTTTAAATATGTGTGTAGATTTGTTATTAGGGACTTTATGAAAATTCAATCAACCTTCACTGATTTATTAGTTAAATGTGTTGCTCATTCCTTTTCCTTTCTGCACCGTGTGATTCATGTAGATTGACCCGAAACTGCTTTTGGTGCCCCTTCAATTTTAACCTCCCCTCAGTGCTCATAGGTCCCTACCTGGGCATCCAATGAACATTTTATGGATCTGCCTAACAAAGCATCAATCAACTTTTGTGAACGAACCACTCAGTCTTAAAGAGCCATGATATGATCTTAACTAGGAATGTCCAGATACAACCTTTTCATTTCTAATTTGATACAGCTTTGAAAAAGGACTGATACAGAGTTTGACCCAATAAGATATCAGCACATAATAATAATACTTGTATTATTAATTTTGTAGTGTGGCATAGAACAAGCTTGATCAAGTGTTATTGCTCATATGGAAAACAAAAGCCTGCAACAATAGGTTATTAGAACATTTGACCCATTGATCATTGACCTTTTAGTTTGAAACACTTTAAACAGGAGTGTTTCTATCAGCATGCTAAAGCAAAGATTTTAGATATACACTCACCGGCCACTTTATTGGGTACACCTGTCCAACTGCTCGTTAACACTTAATTTCTAAGCAGCCAATCACATGGCGGCAACTAACTGCATTTAGGCATGTAGACATGGTCAAGACAATCTCCTGCAGTTCAAACCGAGCATCAGTATGGGGAAGAAAGGTAATTTGAGTGACTTTGAACGTGGCATGATTGTTGGTGCCAGAAGGGCTGGTCTGAGTATTTCAGAAACTGCTGATCTACTGGGATTTTCACGCACAACCATCTCTAGGGTTTACAGAGAATGGTCCGAAAAAGAAAAAACATCCAGTGAGCGGCAGTTCTGTGGGCGGAAATGCCTTGTTGATGCCAGAGGTCAGAGGAGAATGGCCAGACTGGTTCGAGCTGATAGAAGGGCAACAGTGACTCAAATAACCACCCGTTACAACCAAGGTGGGCAGAAGAGCATCTCTGAACGCACAGTACGTCGAACTTTGAGGCAGATGGGCTACAGCAGCAGAAGACCACACCGGGTGCCACTCCTTTCAGCTAAGAACAGGAAACAATTTGCACAAGGTCATCGAAATTGGACAATAGAAGATTGGAAAAACGTTGCCTGGTCTGATGAGTCTCGATTTCTGCTGCGACATTCGGATGGTAGGGTCAGAATTTGGGATCTACAACATGAAAGCATGGATACATCCTGCCTTGTATCAACGGTTCAGGCTGGTGGTGGTGGTGTCATGGTGTGGGGAATATTTTCTTGGCACTCTTTGGGCCCCTTGGTACCAATTGAGCATCGTTGCAACGCCACAGCCTACCTGAGTATTGTTGCTGACCATGTCCATCCCTTTATGACCACAATGTACCCAACTTCTGATGGCTACTTTCAGCAGGATAATGCGCCATGTCATAAAGCTGGAATCATCTCAGACTGGTTTCTTGAACATGACAATGAGTTCACTGTACTCAAATGGCCTCCACAGTCACCAGATCTCAATCCAATAGAGCATCTTTGGGATGTGGTGGAACGGGAGATTCGCATCATGGATGTGCAGCCGACAAATCTGTGGCAACTGTGTGATGCCATCATGTCAATATGGACCAAACTCCCTGAGGAATGCTTCCAGCACCTTGTTGAATCTATGCCACGAAGAATTGAGGCAGTTCTGAAGGCAAAAGGGGGTCCAACCCGTTACTAGCATGGGGTACCTAATAAAGTGGCCAGTGAGTATATATTACCACCATGATCAGATATGGTGTGGATGAAACATAAGACAGGTGGGTTATCTTAACCTGACCCTCTGACAGTGGGAACATATTTCCGGCTGGGTATTTTTAGATGTAATTAGAGACGACTGAGATTATCGTAAGGCTTTGCTCTGCACCTCCATGTGCAGCAGTATTTTTCCTCCTTGAACTCACCTCTTTTCAGGATTTGTTTGGCTGCTTGAAGTCCTTGAACAAGCTTCAGTTTTCCTTTGTTTTTTCAAGGGCTTAAGAGTGCTTCAAACTAAAACTGAAGCGTTTTCATGGCTCTACCTACACTGGGAATGTAGATATTTAAAGAGGCAGACACACTTTTTAATGTCAAAATAGCATTGGTGGGTTTTTTTCCCCAAGCTGCACAAAACAACAGAGCAAGAGACAGTCTTTTCTTGGTAACATCTGAGCAAATGAGTTTTTAGCTGAGAAGAACAACACTCATTCACTTCTGTTCACAATTTAATGTCTTCTAAGGATGCTTGTTCTTTGCTTTTTTTCTTTTTTCTTGAAGTGTTTTTAGATAATTTCTGTGTATTTTAAGACTATTTTCAGATGGTGTCTCAAACATATTTCTATATGGTGACATAATGACAATAAAGACTCCTGGTTCTAAAAACCAGGTCAAGTTGTTAAGAGCAACCTGATGATTGTTTAATTGGATATGATGATCTAATCATCTTTGCAGTGTCTAAGTGAAGGGTCTGTGTGTTGCGGTTCTCTTCTGGACAAAACAGCCAGCCATAAAAGCAAACATCTTTATAAGTAGGCTTGCAAATATAAGCATAGTAAATGATCGTCAAGTACAGAAAAAAATAGACATTTTGGATGTATGTGAATCAATACCCCGGCCAGAAACAAAAGACAGAGTTAAGACGCTGTTTTAAAAATATTGTCTATTAACATATATGCTATTTCTCGATTAGTGCATTTTGATTTTAACCTTCTGTATTTTCTTACCCTCAGTCTGTTTCCGCGAAAGGCCGCTCACACTGAGCCTATTTCTGCTGGATCTTTCTTCCTGCTAAATGGGAATTTTTCCTCTACAGTACATGCATGTACAGTATGACGGATTGCAGTACCGTAAAAAAAAAAAAAAAAAATTAAAGTGAATGTCTATTGTCTCTACATGCTCCTCCAGGGGTATTAAGAAAACCAATCACCCAATCCAATCAGCGCGTTTTCCTTAGATAAAAAACTTTTAACCAATCTGACTATGAACTGTTTCTCTAAGGTACCTCAAAATGACCTGCTGTGAACTGGCAATATATAAATGAACTGAATTGAATTGAACAAATAACTGCGTAAATAAGCATTTAAACTAAAATCTGTATCAGTACAATAATTAAGTGCAACCAAAATACACATATACCCCAACACATAAAGGTAGAAACATTTTCCAAGAAAAATTTTGTTTATTGAAAACTATTCAAATTTTTCTCATTTCTGGGTTCAATTTTATCCAAACATTTATTGGATTCCAGATTTAAAATTTACATTGTTTTATTATATCACAATGGTTGCAGTATAGGATTTAGTACAAATTTGGTCAATTTACACTCATGGTTTGTATTGCTTAAATTACTTTAATTAACGTAAATGGCTTGTTCTTATATATAGTGGGGCAAAAAAGTATTTAGTCAGCCACCAATAGTGCAAGTTCTCCCACTTAAAAAGATGAGAGAGGCCGGTAATTTTCATCATAGATATACCTCAACTATGAGAGACAAAATGAGAAAAAAAAAATCCAGAAAATCACATTGTCTGATTTTTAAAGAATTTATTTGCAAAATATGGTGGAAAATAAGTAAGATTTCTGGCTCTCACAGACCTGTAACTTCTTCTGTAAGAGGCTCCTCTTTCCTCCACTCATTACCTTCATTAATGGCACCTGTTTGAACCCGTTATCAGTATAAAAGACACCTGTCCACAACCTCAAACAGTCACACTCTAAACTCCACCATGGCCAAAACTAGAGAGCTGTCAAAGGACACCCGAAAAAAACTTATAGACCTGCACCAGGCTGGGAAGTCTGAACCTGCAATAGGTAAACAGCTTGGTGTGAAGAAATCAACTGTGGGATCAATTATTAGAAAATGGAAAACATACAAGACCACTGATAATCTTCCTCGATCTGGGGCTCCACGCAAGATCTCACCCCGTGGGGTCAAAATGATCACAAGAACGGTGAGTAAAAATCCCAGAACCACACGGGGGGACCTAGTGAATGACCTGCAGAGAGCTGGGACCAAAGTAACAAAGGCTACCATCAGTAACACACTACGCCGCCAGGGACTCAAATCCTGCAGTGCCAGGCGTGTCCCCCTGCTTAAGCCAGTACATGTCAAGGCCCGTCTCAAGTTTGCTAGAGAGCATTTGGATGATCCAGACGATGACTGGGAGAATATCATATGGTCAGATGAAACCAAAATAGAACTTTTTGGTAAAAACTCTACTCGTCGTGTTTGGAGGAGAGAGAACGCTGAGTTGCATCCAAAGAACACCATACCTACAGTGAAGCATGGGGGTGGAAACATCATGCTTTGGGGCTGTTTTTCTGCTAAGGGACCAGGACGACTGATCCGTGTGAAGGAAAGAATGAATGGGGCCATGTATCGTCAAATTTTGAGTGAAAACCTCCTTCCATCAGCAAGGGCATTGAAGATGAAACGTGGCTGGGTCTTTCAGCATGACAATGATCCCAAACACACCGCCCGGGTAACGAAGGAGTGGCTTCGTAAGAAGCATTTCAAGGTCCTGGAGTGGCCTAGCCAGTCTCCAGATCTCAACCCCATAGAAAATCTTTGGAGGGAGTTGAAAGTCCGTGTTGCCCAGCGACAGCCCCAGAACATCACTGCTCTAGAGGAGATCTGCATGGAGGAATGGGCCAAAATACCAGCAACAGTGTGTGAAAACCTTGTGAAGACTTACAGAAAACGTTTGATCTCTGTCATTGCCAACAAAGGGTATATAACAAAGTATTGAGATGAACTTTTGTTATTGACCAAATACTTATTTTCCACCATATTTTGCAAATAAATTCTTTGAAGGTTACATATAAACATATAAACATATTTTTTTGTAAAAAAGAATACCCCATGCGCACACACACACACACACACACACACACACACACACACACACACACACACACACACACACACACAACCAGTACATCCACTGGGGCTTCAACTCTCAAGTTGAATTCATCTGAGGTAGACCATACACAGATCATCAAGTAAAAAATAAGTCTTCTATTCTTTTTAAATAATTTAAGCTCTGGATGGCTCTCTGTATGGTTCTGAGAATCCATCCATCCATCCATCCATGTCTGTCAAGAAGTCTGTGATCCATGTGCTGGTAGAGTCAGGCATTATCAGCTGGGAGAGCTTGTCCTGCTGCAGAGCCGGGATGATGTTTGCAAGCAGAGCTGATGTTCAAAACCAGGGAGGTTCCTTGAAAGCTCAACTAATGCAGGATGCAATAAGGAGCCATGTTTATTGCTTCCATAAAGCACTTGTTGGGTCTGTAGGCAAACTGCAGTTATCCAGAAGTGGGTCTTGGCTTGAAGATGGAACTTTAAGCACATAGTGCCAAAAGGACTACATTACTATAGCGATCAGGGGGATGGATTATTTATTCCTGTGGTCCTTGTTTTTTTGTTGTTGTTTTTTAAGGGGTGATTGTTGTGGTTTTGATACATGGTAGCACATGGCATGTCTACAATAATGTGTTAAAAATGTCTGTGAAAATCTTAAAGGGTAGATGGGGAGACATAGTCTGGTCCAGCTGCTTTGCAGTGTTTTAACGACTTAAACTATTCATTACATTCTCTGTCTCTAATTAAGAGGGGAGGGTCAGGGGTAGAGTGGGTGGACCTGACCAACTATATGGTGAGAGGCAAACTGTACTGAATGGGGTCTTAGGAAATGGTGACCATTTGACTCCCAAACCAGTGTTATACCATATTCTGTGACCCATAATTTATTTTGACTGAAGTGTGTGTTGTTGATTGTCCTCATAAGTCAGCTTTCTACTAATTAATGTCACAGGAATTTTATCTAAACCTAATGTCACTCTACAAATACCTAAACCTGGTATGTCTCATCTTTTGCTTTAGGTCACGGAGCAGAAGTCTCAGGAGGGACTCCCAGACATCCCTCTTCCCAGAAACTTCATCCGGCTCTGCTAAAGGACGTCTGGGGCACTTTCAGGCAAGCCAGGGGACATAGTCCTCAAGGGTGTCTTGGGTCATCCCCTAGACCCCCTCCTGGTGAGATGAGCCTGGGACATCTCCAAAATGAGTCATTAAGGGGCTTCCGAGAAAGATGTCTGAGCCACTGCAGCTTGTTTGACAACAGAGACAGAAAATCTGGTCCCGTTGAAATTTCTCTGACCGAGGACTCATCCAGATGCTCAAAGCAGACCCCTATTACCTGCTTGGGCCTGCTATGTCCATCCAACTTCATCCCCCAGGTGTTGATTGGTGGACATCTACACCCCTCTCTTCACCGGAGTCTCACAGACATTCAGCTGGAGGTAATGTGTATGGTGACATACAGTCTATGGTGAAAATCATATAGTGAGCTGTTGATCCACTCTAAATGACAGGCCACAGAATATGGTGCAACATTAGAGCAGCATTAGTTGATCTCATTTACAAGTTGAGTGTCGTTGATGGAGTGAGGGCCACTGCTGATGTCAAAGATTTGAATGATTGAGTGAACTGAGGAGTGAACTGAGGAGCCCATGAGGTCATATCACTCCACCCTGTAAAGGAGTTAAAAGTTCATTAAAGATCAATTTCATATCACTAATACAAAACATGAGCAATAATTGGAATAGAAAATATGAGAAATAATTTCTACCTTTTTTCGGCAATGAATGACCAGAAATACAATTAATGCGAGAACTGCTAGTCCACAAATCACTCCTACAACAATGCCTGTAATGTTACTCCTGTCATCTATAACAGAAAGAAATTTAAGAATCATTCAAAAACAGAAACATTTGCTATAGAGGTTATCTATAATTCACATATACAGACAGCACACAGAAAAACTAAAACCAGAATCGGTTTTATTTACTACATGATTGTCTACTACTTTATGTAATATTTTGTGTTGTAACAAAGTTAGGCTATTTTCTCACCTAAGGCAATTAGTGCCTCTAACTATAACCATTTCCCCCCCTATGAGCTATATATTTAAGTAGATGAGAAAACAGCAATCACACTACTGTCAGAGAAACAATCATTTCAACTGGATTTCTTTTTTTTTATATTTTAGTGTTTAGAAACATTTTGATCAAATCCATTCTGCGTACTTGTCTGAAAGTTCTCCTTAGTTAGTACCAGAAAGAAACCAATGATTTTATAGTTATAGATAGTTATATTATAGTAATAATTTCCAGGTTTTCTCCTGGCATCAGCTTCCTGTATTGATATCTGGTTCTCCTGGCCCAAACACATCAAAACAAACAGTCTAAAAATTGTAATGTGGTTTAGTGCGATAGGTTTTAGTCCATTTGGTTGATTACAGTTAGTCAAAAATACCAACATAGAACTTACCATTTATGATGTGCAAAACCGTGCTTTTTTCAGATTCTCCGTCGTTGTTACCAGACTGACAGGTGTACATTCCCTCCTGGTTGGAAGTGAGATCTTTTAGCCAGAGGCTTCCATTGTTTAAGACATTGTTTACATGTGATTTCCATCCCTCTGTAGCCTGATGAGATGTTTTGTTCCATGTGAGGATGAGCTGATTGTGGTTGAATTTCCAGGTGAAATAGTTGAGGGGAGTATTGACAGGCTGGCAGTCAAGTCTTGCTTCATTGTGGGAAGAGTTTTTATGAGCTTAAAGTAATAGAGAAAACCAAACACAGAAAAAAAAACTAGTATTAATATAACACCTACAGAACTGAACATATAAATCTGTTTCAGATAACATTTGGTCCGATTTAAAATAAGTGTAAAATTTGCTCATATTATTATCAAAATCAAGAAGACTTCTCAGAACATGGCTGTCAAATTTTACAATGATTATTAACCCCAACACAAATTTACACTCAGGTTAACGGTAAACGGCCATTTTTTATGGCAAAGTTTGAACAAATAAAGATGCAGATACGGGAGAATCTCAACACTATTTTCCATAAATTATAAAGAATACAAGTCATTTTTTCTTAAAATAAGTGCATTTGTTCTTGGATTGAAGAGGTAAAAGAGACATTTTGCCAATGGAAAAAGATCATTTACACTTAAAATAAGAAAACACAATTGCATTGTCTTATTTCAAGTGCATATTATCTAATTATCTTATTTTAAGAATAAAATTACTCATTCCATTGGCAAACTATCTCATTTACCTACTTAAATTAAGGGTGAATACACTTAATTTAAAAAATTTTAACTTATTTCTAGATCGTTTTTGCAGTATACCTTGCATATACGCAGTGTAACTGAGGCTGTTGGTTGTGCTGATGGTGCAGCTGTAAGCATCAGTGAAATTAGCTGGGAGAGTTATAGAGCTGTTGATTCTGTACAGTTTTTGCTCATTCTCTGAGATGACAGGTGTTTCCTGAGGAACTATGGTGGAGTTGATGCTCCAGCTGAGAGTAGGTCTGGGATAAATCCAGTCCGAACTGCAGATGATTGTATTCCCCAACTCCTCAATGTTGACCTTTTCAACCGGAGCTGCAACAAAGCACATTTCAATTAAACTAATTAGTTTCAGTGCTGTTTCTGCTCAAATTTACCTGGACATTTGTTTTGTCTCCCATATCTTCTGATTGCCATATGAATCACATGCCTCCACTCCTTTTTTGTATTAGTCATTGTTCCGGGATTCATCCTCATCTTATTCCTATTTTATACTCATAGTTCCTTAAAACTCCTTTGAGTCAATACGACCCTCTCATAGGCTGATTAAGAGTTTCTGTGGAAATAAATCCTTCAGCTTCTTATTGGTTTCTTAAGGAAGCCCTAAAAGGCAAGAGAAAAAAAATGGAAATAAAAGTTTGAATTTTTTTTCTTTTTTTTTTTTTGTCTTCTCTCTTGAAAGGCTAGTAAAAAAACAAAAATATTTTTTTTGTGTGTTTAATACTATATGCTGCCACTAGAGGCAGCATATAGTATATAAGAGTAATAAGACAGTCACTGTCAGTTTTATTCTTTAACTGTATAGTCAGAGAGGCCTGGTTGATTTTTGGTTGAATTCAATTTTTTCAATGTAGAATAAGATACAAATAAGGTGCATAAACTGTATTAATTGGCATATAGTTATCATCCCAACCTTGTATTTTTATGTGCAATAGGGAATTATTTGCAGGGATGATCTTGCATATTTGTAGGACAGCATCATAACTGCTTTCTTCGGATTAATACTGTATTTCCTTGATAACCTTATTCTTGCTGTCAGTCAATGCTCATAATAACTTGTTACAGTACACTGGACATGGGTGTAAGAAATATTGTGGTAACAATTTAAAAATAAATGTTTTAATTATTATATTTATTTATGTTTTAGCTATAACAGCTAAATGGAAAGTAGTTGGGAAACCTAAAGAGCTTTCAACCTCAAACCACATCAAACAACAGATGGGGGAAAACTCTTAGTTTAGATTATAGAATTATATTTTTCTCAAAAAAAAAGAAAAAAAAAAAGCTTCAAACTTTTCTTTTCCAGATGATTTTTCCTCTGCCTTTGATGCCTTCCGTAGTTTCTACCGTGAGTTCTTGGTCTACAACTCTTCACTTTTCATTACCAATATTATCTCTTCTATTCTTGCTGTTGGGCTCTAAATCCAAATGAATAAAATAATAATAGTAGGTTTGTTTGATCTGCACTTTTGTTCTTTTGCTTTCCAGAAAATGAAGGCTAAACACCATCCATAGATTAAAACCTGTTAATCGAGAACCATGACTGATGGAAACCTGCTGATGATTCAGACTTTGTACTCTGGGTGTGAAGGTCTGGTATGTTCAATCTAAGTTGAGCATTAACCATATTTCTGGAAATAGAGCTTTGATCTCAGTCATGTGACTTTATCAGCTGATAAGTTGTGTCTAAAAATCTCTTTGATAACATAAGATCATTTCTTTCCTAGTTCTGTGATCCTTTATTGTTATTCTATCAATCACAGTTTGTTGCATTTAATTAGTTAAATTTTTTTATGTGGACAACCTAACTTTTTTTTTTTTTTTTAGCCAAACCTAAACCAGAGGGCCAGCTTTGCTGACATGGCAGATGCCAAGGCCGCAATCTGCTAGACAGGGTGTAAAATTACAAAATGATAAATTTATGTATAAATTGATAATACATACATAAATTCTATTTTTATTTTAGCATTTATGGTATTCTCGGAATACTTATTTTATTTTATTTTACATTTATTCCTCTGCCTTTCAAAGTTGTTCTCTTAACCCTGTAATGCCAAATGTATTATATTTGATACATACGGTTTCTGAAATGTTTTGCGTCTCACACCTTTTGCATAATTTAATGGTAAAAACTTTGCTCAAAATCCTATTGTACACAATCAGACATACCTGATAACAGAGGGCAGAAGACTATGCAAAAAAATAATCTTGACTTCTTTTTTCTTTTTACATATTTGTTAAAAGGCCAAATAAGGACTTCAAACCAAAAAAAAAAAAGTAATTTTCTGTTTTGTTTTATTCTCGGATCGGGTTTTAAAGGGATAAATTTGATATTTGAGTGTTGCTTTTAATTGTACAGTTTTATGTTGCTTTTAATTTTGCAGCCATTACATTTGCATGCAATTTTAAGCTGTTGCATTTCTGAGAATATAAATTATTCAGGTTATTACCTTAAAAAGTTTGTGAGCACAGTTGAAAATTAAAAAAATCAGTAGTCAAGCAATAACTGTGGAGCTGATTTTTGGGAAGTGCAAGCTTATATTTACTTTTGCCAATGAGTTTTATGCATCAGTGGACCATGGAGTTATTATTTGTCATTTCTATTTTCAACCTGTTGATTAAACCTTAGCCACAAAGATCTTAGAGACTTAGACAACTGTTATTGTAATTTAGTATACACAGAGTGTATACAAAACAAAATTTCCTTTTGTACAGCTTTTAGACAGCAAATGAACAGCAGTTGTTCCTCTTCCCTTTAACAGTATTCCAATATTTTCCGTGTGTGCAGAAATAATTCAACAGAGGTTTATTTAGGGCCTTATCCCTGTCTGGATGGTCTTATTTTGTCATTCAGATTTTTGAGTCATCTTCACACCAAAATCAAACATTGTATGGTGTTCGGGTTGTCCATCTAGACTCAGCTTCTGTCTAAGATTATTTGACCAGCATGTATATGACAACCATTAAATGGATAAATGAAGAAGAGACCCAGACCTGTACTGAGAAAGCTCAGGTAGCTATAGTATAGAAGTGAAAAACTCACAGTGTTCTGAATAAAAGACATTTATTACCCAGCCAGGAGAGCAGCACACTGGAAAAAATCGAAATCAGTTCTTTCTTAAAATAACTGCAAGTTCTTGGATTGAGGAGGTAAAAGAGATATTTTGCCAATGGAACAAGACAATTTACATTTATAATAAGAAAACAAAATTGCATCGTCTTACTGCAAGTGCATATTATCGAATAATCTTATTTTTTAGAGTAAAAATACTCATTCCATTGGCAAACTATCTCATTTACGTACTGAAATTAGGGGTAAATATTCTTAATTTTATTATTTCTAGATTGTTTTTCCAGTGTAGGAGAGCTGCACTATCTACAAAAACAATTTAGAAATAAGCAAAAATGTCTTAAATTAAGTGCATTTACCCCTAATTTGAGTAGGTAAATAAGTTAACTGAATGTTTAACTCTAAAAAAAAGATCATATGCACTTGAAGTGAGACAATGCAATTGTTTTTCTCTTATTTTAAATGTAAATTGTCTTGTTCCATTGGCAAAGTGTCTCAACATCTCAATTCAAGATTTTTAGAAAAAAATGACTTGTTTAGATTAATACAATGTCGTATCGATTTGTTTTGACAATGATACCCGATGTCTGCTGATATCACACAATCTGTCATATAGTATTCTTCATTTTAATTTACAGGTCTATGATTATTTGGATTTGATGTCAGGAGCCCATTTAACAGTTATTGATACCGGTATTATCTCACAAAATAAAAACGTCAAATTGATTTGACCGTTTAATGTTAAAGTTAGAACAGGCATAACCTTATGCTCCCTGAATTTAAAAAGGTGCATAATAAAGATGATGATATTGATATATATTTTCATTTTGGATAATTAATGATTTATTTAAGTTAATCACTTTATTGTTATTCTCTAACATACAGGGTCAAATACTTTTATAAGTAAAAAAATCATGAGTTTTTATCTGTGATACAGTATTTATTGTGAAGCACTTTGGACATCTGAGGCAAATTTTTTTAAACCAAAATATTGTGAATTCCACTTAGATTCAATTATTTCAAATTAAGAAAAAGTTCTGTAAAGGGGTTGTAGTGTAAAGAGCTGCTGGTTCGGTCAGTCATCTAGCAAGAAAAGTCCCGGATTACAATGGCTGAATATTTTAGATAAGCTTTCTGTGATAAGGAGCTGTGTCATGGCTCAGGCATTTCATTTAATCACTTTCTGTTCTATTCTTGAATATAAATATTTTATACTGTTGGCACGGAATGATGTGATACATATATGCATATGTATATATATGTATATACTACTACAACAACTTATGGCCGTTTAATTGGCTGCTTGCACTCCTGAATTTCCCCACAATGAAATGATAAAGGAATTTTCTATTGTTTCATAACTCATAAGTTGTGTCAAAGATTAAAGTTGTGTAAAGGCAAAGGCTAAACTGTAGATTCCGACATGGACAGTTTACCAAACCTCTAATGCAGCTAAATGTTTAGGAGAAAGGTTCTTAGTGTTTCTCATACCATAAACCTTTAGTTGAATGAAGGTCTCCTTGTTTCCATTGATGGTGCTGGTGTAACACTGATATTTCCCTTCGTCCTGTACCATCACGTTACTCAGCTGCAGAGAAGCGTTTCCATTAGAGATCCAATCACTGTACAGTGAGGTCCTGCCTTTAAACTCATTACTCTGCTGTTTCAGTTGATCCTGGTTGTGGTAGTAGGAGTGTACTTGGAGTTTTGAAGGTAACTGCCTAATCCAGTGAATGACAACCTGATCACCTGGAGGAAAGCTGCATGGAAGGATGCAAGTCCTGCTGAACTGGCAGCTGACCTCTAAATCTGGGAAACAGATAACAGAGAACATACTAAGAGTTTGATCAGTGAAACACACCAAGCAGATCACATTTTACATTTTCAGATTTTCAATATTATGTCAACTCTGCTGCTATGAATGACCAACACCAAGCAGGGAGTTAAATGCATGTCTCTTCAGTTGTTCATTGATATTTTTAGAAGGTATCTGAGAGGCTTTGCCGCCTGGAGAAAAGTCATAGAAAGATTTACTCTCTCTCTAATACTGTGGAAACATCTCTCCAATATTTTCACCAAAATCATCTTTTTTAGAACTTTCAGAGCTGCTTTATAGTTAAAAGCAGTTCTAGGATTTTTACCTCAATCACCTTTCCTCCTTAAAGGTACAGTATGTAATAACTACAGAGATTTACTGAGAGAAATGTTACATATTATCCATACCTACGTTAACTATAAACATCTTCCAAATCAATGTCTCAACCTTTATTTTGGCCTTGCCTTAGAGAGTGCTATTTATAATTAGATAGAAGCAGAATCTTTGCACTTTGCAGCACAGAGCTGCTGGGCTGGAGTTGTAACAGGCACCCCGGGCCACCTGCGGCTACGCTCTACCCCTTCTATTCATTCGGCTAGCTAATCTGAATCGTTCAATTCCATTTCGAGAGCGAGATCATCTGTGGTAGTAGCACTAGACATGTGAGTAAAAATAGCAGCAGTTCAGCGGACAGGATGAATGAATGGTAGCCGGCTTTATTATTAAAAGATATAAATATAAAAAAATATAACCGCGGATGTCTGGGGGACAGTGATCCGCCTACATGTTGTGAATGCTAAAGAGGTGATTGAGTTAAAACTGATTGAGTTAAAACTGATCCTCTCATCCTTGTTTACATGTTTCCCACTATATAAAAAAATAGTACAAAAAAAAACAGCTTTATTTGTAATTATTTTTTGGAATGACTATGACCCAGATGACTGAGAATCTTCACCAGCATATCGCAGTAAACCTGTAAACAGACGCCCCAATATCAGGACCAACGAGCAGTTCATATAAATAGATATTTACCTCACATTTAGTTATTAATTAAACCTGTGTCACTCTCCCACTCAAAGAAAGCTGTGATATATTTACCAGCATGATACTTTCCAGTGACCTTTGACTGGCTGAGCTTTGACTGACTGAAGTATGAAATCAGCTTGTGAAATAGATTAGGATATATCTACACTTTTACACTTTAAAAGTAGAGTCTAAAATCTCTCAGCATTTGAAATCTGAACACAGTGTATTTAAATGTCTCCTGATGTGATTTAAAACAATTTAACCAAGCTACTATTGCCTTTGTTCGCCTGGTACGTAAGTTGTCATGGTTGGAAATAAATAGATCAAGTTCTGAAAGACTCAAATTCACACTTACCTCCTGAAACAGAAGTCCAGACCAAGGCAAAAATCAGTGGGAAGCAAAACATGTTGACCTCTTGTCTGGTGTGACTGGAATGACTGAAACTCACACACTGACCCTGAGCAACAGGCTATAACTGGTTCCACCTCTCTCACAGCGCTTACCAGAAGTACATACTGTAGTATGTACTTACAGTTACTGAGTTACTTTTGCTTGAATCATTTTACCATGAAGTAGTTAAGCATTTTTTTAATAAAAAACATCTGGTTTCGGAATCATTTGTAACCAAAGTGCTGCAAGCTTTGCATTTTTTTGTTATTCATAGTATTTTACATTCCCTTTCCTTATCTGTGTGACCTTGATAGGGTGGGAGTTGAGTCGGGCGACTGGCCTGGTTCTGTTTCTCACCCTTTGCCTCCGTCTTGCTGATAGATTTCACCTTGAACAAATCTCTGTTTGTTCTTTTCTTCTCCCAGTTGCTACATTTCGCCAGGTGTCCTGTTCAGAGGGGGATATTGGCTGGGCTGCTACCATATAAATAATGTGGAATTTACATATAAATGCCCCATTTCATTAAGTAATACTGTATTAAATGGCATGTTTATTTATAACAAACTAGCGATGCGAGATCGCCCATTACGGGTATATTTATTATCTACACGAAATCTATACCCTGCACAGACTAATGAAATACTATCTGTAAAATTATCTATGTAAACAAACCTCATCACTTGAGAAGGTAGGTGATGCGGACGTCGTCGAAGACATTTTGTCCCGTAACGCTCGCCGTACTGTTGGGGGGGGGGGGGGGGGGAGCGGTGGGGGGGAGATGTTCATGTTGCTGCGGTCTGCAGTCTGGACGTTAGATGTCGCTGAAAATTACACACTGTAGCTTTAATTAACTTATTGTCCTTTAACCCTCCATAGTTTTGGAGTCCCCAACAACAGAGCTCTGACTGAGAGGAGATTAAAGTGAAGCTTTAAGGGGTTAAAAAAGATGAACGTGTTTAAATTTCAAGACCTTCAGGAATGAAAAGAATACTTAAAAAGAAACAAGAAAGAGCTAGAATTTGGTCAAAGGAGAGTGAGATAAGAGCAGAGGTTAGCAAAGAGACAAAAAAGAGTGAAGGGGGAAACTATAGGAGCAGGAAGATGAATTCAAGAATGATGGGAGATCTATTCACCTTAAAACCTATGACCTATGTGTAGCATTTCTTTATGAAAATGCCGATATAAGGAATGAATAAAATAAAAGTTATAATCATAGGAATATCAGAAGTCTAAGTTCAGCTCTCTGAGAATGTTGAAAATGTGCTCAATGAGACGCCACACAGAATTCAGGTGCAAAAAATGGTGTAATATATGAAAAGGAAAATATTTACAATATTTACAGCTGTACACAAAAAGTACAAACAAGCCAGTTCAATTTTTCTAAATGAACAAATACATAATTTGTAATTAAACTGTGGTCTGCAATGTCCACTTCATATAGTCCCACAAAACTGTATTATTGTCCAAAAAGGTTGATTGTGAACCAAGGATTGAATGATATTGAAAGGTAAGTATATGGCTGTATGTGGGTTGAGGAAAACAAGCTGCAGTGCCTCCTACCACACTGATGGGAGTTGCAGTCGCTTCTTTCCAGGCTGAGGCACGAGGCCTGTCTCTAGCTCACCACCCAATATATGGTAACAAAGGAACGTGGCCTGTATAAACATGACCAATAATTAGCACAATGATTAACAATGCTTAGTCCCTAATTAATATCAAACATTTATATAAGTCATCTACATGTACATGATTTATCTTAATTGTTAAATAAAAATGTGCAAAACAATTATTCGAGTACTCTAAACAATTCTTTACCATATTAAATGGTTTCATACATAGGTACACTTTAGAAATGCATTTCAATATGCCTATATATGTAAAGGTTTTCAGCCAATAACCATAAAATAAGGTTATTGTTAACTAATTTTAACCCAGTTGGTCAAATGAAAACAAAAACAGGCTAATGCAACATTACAACTGTGAAAGCTACGCTATATAGTTTTTAGCCAGGATTCTAGAAACAATGGAAAACAATCGGTCCTTGACAGTGTACGTCACTTCCGCAAAAGCGCGATGCATTTAGGGTAGTTAGCGGCATTTCTTACGCAATACCAGATATCACAAAACTCCTTGCAACATTGCACTTTTTTGCATCTGGGTCATTCCAGCGTACGGTTGCAGCGAGAGCTGGGATCTCCCAATCTCGTTTTTCAGAAGTGCCGTCCGACGTTCTAAATGCCATGTGGCCCTGACGCCCTACCGGAGAACCCCGACCTCCCCCCTGAGCTTGTGGAGCAACATGCCAATGCTGCGGGGATGCACACGCGCAGTAATCTCATCCACAGTCACTTCTGTGAGCCATTTGGTATGTGCATTTTTCTACAGGCCAATACAAAACACCTGTTTCTTTTGTGTTTTTTTTTTACTGCAGTGAAGTAGAAATTCAGCCACATACCACCTTAGGGAATAAAGGTTGCCAAAGTTTTATATATATATATATACATTTTTTTTTTTTTTTTTTGGAGGGGGTGTCACTGTAAGATTTAAATTTCTTAATGCACTAGTTTGTACAAACTACAAACTACTTTGCCGCAAACCACAAAGCGCGCAAAACCATCATTTAAATAGAGCGTCTCCAACAGTTTTGCACCTGCCACCAGTTACGCAATCACTCTTGTTAAATCACCCGCAAACCATGGTTCAGCCCCTCGCGCAAAATTCCAGTTTGCGAGCGCAAATTACTGCACGCAAAATTGGATCTTGATAAATCCGGCCCTATGTGTCCAAGAGACATGGTTAAAAACTCAGAATTTAAGATTCCAGGATATAGTACAGAGAGACAGCATAGAATTATCGATAGTGGAGGAGGATGTGCCAATTTTATTAAAGAAGGACTGGCTTACAAGAAAAAACTAAACAAAGAATTAGAATGTATAAATATAGAAATAAAGTAATATTAAGATAATAAATTATTGTAATCCATGTAAAAAAAACTGATATAGAAATGTTCAAGGAAATAGAAGTGACATCACAAAGGCGAGACTACTAAGTCAGATGGGAATAGGTGGGATATACGTATAATTGGATAGCAAGCTTCTTGACAAATAGAAAGAAAGAAAGACATCTTCAAATACATTTAGGAGAATCTTTTTAAGATATCCCAGATTACTTTACTCGATTCCTTATTTAAAATGTCACATATTATAATCAAGATAACTCAAAGTAAATCTTGAATGTTCAAAACTATATTTTTGGATATCTGAATTATGAACTAGCCCCCTGGTGCTTTCACTGAACCGTCCAAACAGTTGCCTGCAGAATTTTATCTTTACGGTGAGGCAGTGGCGCCTCCAGAAATCTTTTATAGGGACGGCCAGATGGGGCCACTAAAAATCTTGGGCTGTTACACTGAAACTAAAAGCCATAATTTCAGGGTTTGCATCTACTATTGTGGTAAAACTGTCTCTAGAAATCATAAAGACTTAAGAAAACACCTACTCATATCTTGGTTTATTGTGTGATTTTTAATTTTACGTTCCTGGCTGTGTATAATGGGATGAAATGCTTAACTGATGTTACTACAATTTCCACTGGCCAGTGGGGCGGTGCCACTGCCTTGAGGCCTTTGCACCTCTATGGTACCTGTGTTTGCCCACCAAAATAATAATGTTAACTCCAAGACAAATTGCAGAAAGTCTGTTTGCAAGACTGATTTTTCGGTTTTTCCCCCCAAAGTCTCCCCTGGGAGAGAATATGTCAAACAATTAGCCAAACATGTAGTGGCTACTTTGTCCCCAAGCACAGTGCGGGGTAGGATCGTATATATTCCTGTCGGAGAATCTTGTCATGATCAGGGATTGTTTGGAGCAATTTGGAGAAGAGACTACAGCAGATCAAAAGAGCATCTTTGTACAAGAATACTCAAAGTTAACAAACCAGGACATCATCCTTTAATGTCCAGATTTAACAGGGCTAACAGTTGTGCTGAATATGCTTTGCTGTTGCCAGACCTGTTACCTTTGTTGTTACATAGTGTTTGCCTTACCTATCCACCAACATTATTTCACAGCGCTTTGCAGCCATTTTTTATTTTCATCCTTCCCCTCTACTCCTCCCTGCTTTAAGACTTTTTCCCTCATTCAATTTGACAATCTTTACAGGGCTGACGGCTACTCAGAATTTTTCTCTCTATAGATGGATTACCATAATGGGTCTCTGTCCTGTCAAATACTAGCTGAGTTTCACTGACCATAACCTTAATTATTGAGCTGATGTCCTTAAAAAAGAACTGGAGGTTAAGAGGAACAGAACGGGTAGTACAGAAGGTGATCGTTGGACCCAATGGTTGGAGTTCTAATCTAAGCATCATGCAGTGAGTCCAAGAGCCTGTGAAGAGACAGAAAAATCTCAGCTAGGACAAGTTCTGTTAGATTTTCTAGTAAAAACCTTTATTGTGACACAAACTTTAGGAATGATCTGGCTTCAACACATCATCAGCAGTGAGGAGCTCTCCCCAAATAAGTCAGTGATTTTATATGAGAGAGTTTAGAGTTAAGTGTTTTATGATCCAATAAAAACCTTTTGCCCTTACAGTCCAATGTGCTAAATCAGGGCTGCTTCAAAGACAATATTTCAGTTTCTATTTGTGGGCAAACTAAGAGCTTAGAAGAAAAACAAACTGAAAATGACAATAACCACAGAGTGATTCCACTATACCTGCTTGTAACCTGAAAAACAGCTAAAAATGTGTCCTGTTTTAATTTAGATACCTAATGTGGGCTAAGTTTGTAAGTGAGGCTTAGTTGGCTAAGTCTGCCAATCGACCCAGTGAACTGAGCATGGTCAGAACCAGGTCTAGAGCCGAATAAGCTCAAACTATGTGTCTGTTTTGTCGAATCTAGCCTCAGGGGGTAAAGTAAGTGACAGAAAATATATTAGTGTCATTATTTGGCCCAAATACAAAGGTCACATCAGAAATGGAAGATATAGGCTACACAACACAAAATGAATTTTATAAAATAAAATATAACCATTTTTTTTCATTAAAGAAAATATATATTCCTACACATTCATATAATCTGAATATGTTGTGTTTTTGCTATGTGATTAGATACTGGTTCATCACCTTGATGGCCACATCATGTAATTTTTTTCCAAGATTCTTGATGGTTAACATATGTCTAAATCCTTACCAAAAGCAGTTTAGGAAAACACGTGTGACTAAAATCTTAAAGGCCCAGTATTTTAAAAGTAAATCCTGAAAATGGGTTTTTCAGAAGAAAATATCTTATGGAGGCCGGAAAATCCAATCCTGGTTCTGATCCAGATCAAATCCTGAGTTTGAGTTTTTCAGAATTTATAGTAGGTTTCAGAGGTGTCAAGTCGTTACTGTACTTAAGTACACTTTTTAGGTACTCCATTACTGATTTTTCCTCCTACTTCTGACTTCTACTCATTACATTTTCACACAAGTATCTGTACTTTCTATTCCTTACATTTTTAAAACAACTGTTACTCGTTACTCTTGGCTTTGGTTTAATGCAGAGGTCACGGATTAGCGGACCGCGGTCCGGTGTTATGCCGAAAAGTGCATCCCTGTCGAGATATGCATCCCCAGTCGCAGGAGCGCACCTCGTTCTGTACAATTGCGACTATCGACGAGGAAAACGGATTAAAATATGACCAATGGAGCAACTTGTTATATTAATGATATAAAAACGTTTAAATATTCCTGTCGTGGGAAAAAAACTGTGGTTATTTGGCAGATTCATTTACAAAAGTAGGGGTGTTATGAACAACATTAAATCCAAAGAATTTGTCCAAGGAACGGCTGATTTATTTGTTCAAGTCTCTTGTTATTCACAAACAACAATAAACAGTACGGTGGCCCAGAGGTATCAACACTAAAACAAAAGCTGCAACGCAAATACAAAAGCTGCAAAATAAACATAAAAGCTGGAACGCAAATACAAAAGCCACAACATAAATACAAAGCTGCAACACAATTACAAAAGCCGCAACACGATTACAAAAGCCGCAACACAAATACAAAAGCCGCAACACAAATACAAAAGCTGCAACACAATTACAAAAGCTGCAAAACGATTACAAAAGCCACAACACAAATACATAAAAAATTAACATAAAATTAATTTAAAAACAAAATAACAACTTTACTCTCTTTTGTAAATCACAGTACAGCTAAGTTTCCTCCATAGCTCATAATACTCATTATCAAAGAGCTATCTTTAAAAACACTGAATATTTTATTTATAATATACTATATAAACATATATTTGTTAAACATAATCTTATAATATATTAACATAAAACTTTGTGTTTATCATATTAATATTCAATTACAAAATATATAACTGCATGTATTTCATCCAGTTTGAGTTCAGTTTAAACAGTTTTTTAATCTGAATATGTGTAATCTAACTTAAAGGTAATTTTAGAATTTACTTTTGGTCTTTTAAAGGGTTGTGATATGTAATAGATTATTGTTATATTATCTCTGGCTCATCTTTCATGTGAATAAAATGAGATCTAAGGAGCCTCCTATTCATTCTGACTGCAGCTGTCTGAACTGTGGTCTGATCCGAGATGGCCGCCCTCAAGGCACGTTGGCCAGTTTCCAATAAGAGGTCTACGTATGTAATGTCTATGGTTATAACGACCAGCTGTTGCCTAACTTTGGTTGTAGTTTTATATCTTCTTTGAAGCCATTCCGTTGTGGTTTTCATATTTCTTTTGTTGCTTTTATATTTGTGTTGCGGCTTTTGTAATCGTGTTGCGGCTTTTGTAATCGTGTTGCAGCTTTTGTAATCGTGTTGCAGCTTTTGTAATTGTGTTGCGGCTTTTGTAATCGTGTTGCAGCTTTTGTAATCGTGTTGCAGCTTTTGTAATTGTGTTGCGGCTTTTGTAATTGTGTTGCGGCTTTTGTATTTATGTTGTGGCTTTTGTATTTGCGTTGCAGCTTTTGTTTTAGTGTTGATACCTCTGGGACACCGTAAAACAGTGATAGCCAACATGAGTTTGGAAACTGCAAAGCTTTGTCTTAAGCGGAAAATCAAACACGCATCAGAGACCAGTGTGACGCATTCGCGAGCGTCAGATAGCTGTGGTGCATTAAGGAGCATGGGACATTTCTCACTTACAAGGAAAGAGACATTAAAGGAACAGAACTTAAATCATATGATAATGTATTTATTCAGAAACAGCGTGGGCTTTCTTACAATACTGAATGCTCTATAATTGTATTTTGTTACCAACAAGACCTC
This sequence comes from Cyprinodon diabolis, assembly GCA_030533445.1. NCBI lineage: Eukaryota > Metazoa > Chordata > Actinopteri > Cyprinodontiformes > Cyprinodontidae > Cyprinodon > Cyprinodon diabolis. Next base: position 8,204,403 of record CM060082.1, read on the forward strand.
CCTCATCCTTGGCCCTATCTCAAATAATTTTTCAAAAATTATCAAAAACTTGAGTTATTCTCCATCCAGAACTCCTCATGTGGAAATATTTTAGTATCACTTGGTTTATTTAGACATCACCTGAAGCACTGAAGGGCCAGCTGCTTCACCTACAAGCTGCCCTGCATCATTATTACTGGATATCTGTGTTTCCTATAATCATATAATGTATAAGTGCATTTTTAATAGTAAAGGATTAAATGTAACACAATCTTTTATCATTGTCCTATATTGCTTACTGTCTGACTGTTTAAAAAGCTCCTTATGTCTATTTTCTTTTTTAGTGGCATCATCTACAAACACAACAGTAAGAATGAGTAAGAACCAAAAATAAACAGCCAGATTCAAGCATTTTTACCAGACATTAATGTTTGTACTAATTTACTTATAGACTGTGTGGAAATCTATGTAAGATAAAATCAATGTTAATATTCTTCCTCTGTTTGTTCTTGTCTTTATCCTCTTTCTATAAGTATACATAGTCAATTAAATTACTGTTATTATGTGGAACCCTAATTATGCTTTTTAAACGAAAAATAGCAGATGTTTAGGCACCATTTCTTGATGTTATACTCTATAAGAGAAATAACACCCGCTAATAATTATACCTGAACTTCCTCAAAGAGCCATCAAAAAATGAAAACAGTAATAGCAACTAAATATCGGCAAAAAGGAAACCCTCTTTTTTTAGTCGGCTGTGGCTAAGAATCAGAAATATTGATGGCTTACAGACTTTATTTGCCCATTTTTCCAGCAGTCTTCAGAACTCCTGGCTGACTCAGAATATTTCGTTTTTTAATAGGAAAAAAACAGGTTTTTGTTCTTTAGTGTACATGATATTCATTTTTTTAATTGGGACTAGTTTTGTAGCCTAACGTTAATTGTAGTAACCGCGGCATTCTAGTGTGAATAAACTTTCAATGTTGTGCTCCAAGCACACGCGGACTAGAAAACAGCCAATCAGAGAGAGAGAAGGCGGAACTTAAGGCAGAACAACCAATGAGAGTTGAGTTAAACAGCTCAGCACAGTTCCAAGCGCTGCTTCGTGAAAGGGACAGGAGAGACCAGGCAGAGGAGCTGCGAGAGGAAAAGAAGCCACTGCTGCAACAACTACTGCTGTAAATTATAAACATGTTGCTCACATCCAATTATTGGTAGGGATAAGAAGGTCGGTTCAAAATTTTGGTAGTGACATGTCCCTATGGTCCCTATGCAAAGCTACGCCCATGGAATATAGGCTACTGAAGTGTATCCAGGTCTAGGGAAGGTGAAGAGATGATGGAGTGTGCATGTATGGGGCACGGTGCGGCCAGGGGCGTCAGCTGACCCAGTACTATACAGGGGCACAATAGGACACCAAATAAAATGCGAGAGCAAAACAATGTTGGCATTTATTCATTTTACAAAACCTGGGTACAGATAATTAATGCAAGCACGCAAGAAAATATTTTATGGCACTTATTTATTATAAAGTGTCATAAATAAATTGTACAATAAGTTATTTCCTGCATCATTAAATATCTACCTGAACCAAACTGAATTAAATTGGCCCACTTGTGAACTTAACTGTATATCCAGGAAGCAAACAGCTGAGGTTTGGGATTGCAGTAACTTAGAAAATGGAGCTTGGTCACTTTCATGAACTCACCAATCTGATCTCTGAACCTGAGGGTTGTTGTCAATGACAGACCCTTCTTTTAGAAACCATTGAGACAAATTCACATCAGAGAAACAAGGACAGTTTGGAGTTACCAAGTCTATGTAACTATTGGACCCTAACTCCAGCATAGCTGTGATTTTTGTCCTTCCATCATAAACATAAACTTTTCTAACATGGTCTGTTTGGGTTCATCCAAGAGAAACCCTGAGGTTGGTCTGGCATCCCATGGCCACTGTTGAGCACAGAGGAGGACCTGTGTTGCAGAGGGCCTGAGTTCTCTCTGGAAGCCTGTTTAGAGCTCATAGCATTAGGAGACATTATCTTTGAGATGTTAAATCAGGATAGTGATCCCAAAGATGATTTTCCCCATAGCTATCAGCTTAATCACACCTGTGGACTGAGCATATATACATCCTCCAAGCTTGTGAAATATTATAGAACGATAGTTAGAGCCACAAGGAGAAGAGGTCTTACCAAATATCAGCAGTAGTTAAATAAGGAGGAAAGAGTGAATACCCATCAACTGGTAATTAGACTGCAGGGTTTACTTAAATCATACAATTTTAAAGAATAAATTATAAAATGACTCTTTGGTCTGACCCCTACTTGGGCCAGACGTCATTCAACCAGTGGAAAAAAGAAATATATAGAAAGGTTTTTGTGTGTTTAGATGAGATACTGGCAACTTATTTCAAAATCAGAATCTGTCTAAGGCCTGTTGATGCTCTTTATCCCACTGAACCTCTATCATCCACTGGAGTTAGTCTCCAGAAGGTCCCAGCTTGTTGTTACAGATCTTGGTTTTCTGGATGATAGAAAAAATGTTTCCAAATGCAGTAGATTTAAAGATGCTCAGTTAAAGTTGAAAAACCCCTGATGAGACATTAAAAAGTTGCTCATTTTAGCCCAGCCGTTCCAGTGTCAACATCAACAGTCTGATAGGCAGCTTATATACGTTTCTTCTGAAAGGCAACAAAATTATTTAGGCCGGTAGATCCTTTAACAAAAATAAGATAAAATCTTATTGTTTCTCTTCAGTGTTCAGCTGAGGGTGTGCTTGCTTTGATAGTTCTTGTTAATGCAGTCAACCTGTTCTACAGAAGGTTAACTGTGGGGATTCTTTAATGTCCAGCGATGCATTGAAGTCACAGAGCCGCTCTGGGTCAGGCTACGGTGCTGCTTCTCCATCTGAAACGTCAAATTAATAAAAAATATCATAAAAATAGGATTACAATTTAAAATTCCTCTCCCCACCACTGCATTTTTAAATTAAAATATATATTATCCCACATCCTAACTAATTGGCTGCCATATTGCTATAAAAATTAATTTAAGACTTAATTTTGAACATGTACATCGATTATACATACCAGCTAAACATACAAAGAGGATGAAGTAAATGCTAGTTTAACTTGACTTTTTGATTTTGTAATTATCAACTTAAGGCACTGCAAGTCTTAAATTATGTGTATTTATTTTAGCATCAGGCATATGTTTTTATGCTGCAGCCACTAGTTCTGACTAGGATAATGAGAATAAAAGGTGCAGCTGTAGAAAGATTATAAAAAAAAAACTACTTTTAAATCATTACTTCATTATAATGAACTACTGAACTGCAACTTTCCTCATTAAAGGCTGTTTGACAAACTCAGAGCCTGATTTGGTTAATTACAGATGTTGCCTACTGGCTCCCTCTAGTGGATGTTTGTTTTCCCTCTCTTTTTTGGCAGACCAACCTTTGACCTTGTTCAGCTCTGTCTCTTCCTCAGGGTTATTTCTCGGCTTCTGGACTCTGCCTAAAGATGGAGACAAACATTCATATTTTAAATCTTGTTTGTAACACAAGGTCATAAGAGGGTGCTGCAGCTGAAAACATCTGTTACACAAATGGAAAACATCCTTCTAAAGGGCCTGATTATCCTCCCGCAGCAGTGTGTCGAAGTGAGCTTGATGCAGATATTTTTTATTTATGCCCAATATTGAAGCGTGGTCTGCGCTATGTTATTCCACACCACAACGCAAGAGGGACAATCAGGAACTAGCTGCGGGTCTAGATACGGCCGAGGCGGTGAGGAAGTGAGGGCAAGTTTGTGTGACAACGGAGGGACATGAGGGCGGAAAAGAGCGGGGATCCAGGTGGAAAACCTGGATACCCACGGCTCTGTGACCTTGTTTGTATGACCGCCATTGGAAAACCAATGGCGGTCATACAAACAAAACAATAAGGTGCCAAACAGCAAATATGCATAGTGTAGAGCGGATATAGATTTGACCAATCAGAGGCCTCCTGTCTGCGGTCACCTACAGTTTTGGAGAAGTGCAGCAGAGTGTTTGCAGAAGGGGCGGGGGTTTCTGAATATAAATCAGCCTTAAGGCAGGGGTGGGCAATTCCAGTTCCTGAGGGCCGGTATCCTGCAACTTTTAAATGCACCTTTGGTTCAACACATCTGAATCGAGTAATTAGATGATTGAAAAGACTCTGGAGGTACTGAGTGCTTACTGAGGAGGTAAGTCAGTCATTTGATATAAATGTGTGTTGGACCAAGGAAGGATATAAAAGTTACAGGTACCGGCCCCCAGGAACTGGATTCGCCCACCCTGAAAAGGCCTTTCTTAATCAGTGGTTACTCCCTCCCCGAACCCACTCCATTTAACATGCCCACTGAGGGTCTGCCATATCAGGTCCCATCTGAAACCAATAACATGTGAGTGTGAGTGGATTATAAGGCCCTCCACAGCGAGTGAGGACCTGTTTCCCACTCAAGCAGCATGTGCATCACCAAACTGTGGTCGGCATGGAGAGTTCAGCATATGCGTTGCGCACATTCACTGAGTAGAATCACCTCACCAACAAATACCTTTTCACTTAGGCAATACAAATACATTAAAAATAATTTTATATAATGAATTCAGAGTTCAGGTGTTCCTGCAGTGGCTCTAAAAATGCTCCTAAAACCTTTAGATCCCCTCCCTGTCTTCTGCAGGGCCCTGTTGTCTAACATGTTGCAGCTGGTAATTCACTGCTAACCCACAGCTCTATAGAGAGCAGTTAACATGCTGGTAGGGAGTAACCCTTCCTGCTTTTTCCTCTCCTGTCCATTAGGTGTTGCAGTGCTGTTCTTCCACCAGTTGAGGTCAGCGCTGAGCTGTTTGCGTTAAAATTAGCCTGCCTTCCACTTTCTCTGAATTCCACTTTCTCTAAAGTAAATTAGTTGATGCTGAGAGAAGTTTTTACAGTAGAGGATTAGGGCCACTGGAAAAAAAAAGTTAACTGATTTTTAAATTTTATTTCAGTTTAGTATGGGAAAAAAGTCAGAATTCTGACTTTAATCTCAGAATTCCGACTTTTTTTCTCAGAATTCTGACTTTTTTCTCAGAATTCTGACTGAATTCTGACAATAAAAAAGTCAGAATTTTGAGATTAAAGACAGAATACTAAACTGAAATAAACTTTTAAAATCAGTAAACTTTTTTTTTTTCCCAGTGGCCCTAATCCTCTTCCCCCGTCATCGCCTCCAGAAGTAAATAATGTTTCAATTAATTTGTTCATTTGTTGTCTTACCTCTTAGCTTCAGGAACAGCACTAATACTGCCAGAGCTATAACCACAACACCAGCCACAACGCCCAGAATCCACCAATTAGAGGGTTCCTCTGGTTCACTTTTCCGACTCGAAGCTTAAAAACAGAAACAATTGAAAGGATTTGAAAGGAATCCAGTTATCCACAAAACTGATAGTTTGCTTTATCTTCTAAGTATCTATCTTTCTTGTTTTCTGTTTTATTTCTCTCATTTGCATTTTTTTTCCTGTTAGTTTTGTATCAGTGCTCTGCATTAATGGTGATATGGGAAATATTTAAACCCTTAAGTTGTATGTATCCAAAATCTAGAGTGATGTGATTTAGATTAAAGCATATTAGTTTGTTAGAATGGTCTAGTCAAAGTACAGATCTAAAACAAATCAAGAATGTGGCAACATATGGATCCTATTCATGAAAGCCTTCAATCCAGTTAGAAAATGAAGAAATTTCATCAAGAAGAATGGGCCACCACTTCAACCTAGAGCTGAAGGGTTGTTCTGAAAAATATGGACTAATGGGGATAAATAAAATCACATTTTTAATGTTATCATTTGTAAATAAGTAAAATGATTTCATGTTATAAACTCTCTATTTGATTATAGTCATGCTGGTTTTACAAATTATAATATCTGGACTTTTTTACCGGAAAATTATGTTTTAATAGTAAAAAAACAGTGTCTGAACTCACAGATACATACTTTCTAAATTTTATTAATTCATATCAAGTTCTGAAATATATATATTTTCTCTCTCTTTCTCCTCAGAGCTTTGATTGCTGAAATGAAAACCGAAAAGGAGTAATACTCCATCCTGTATCTGCTGAGTCTTTTGATCTTTTTTGGTTTCACAGAAGTTAATCTAATCCCCATACAGGTGACCTCTGACCTCCTACAGACAACATTGGGTTGGAAGGGGAAAAAAACCAGTAAAGGAGGTTTAGAGAAAGCTGCAAGGCTAATAAATGACCTAAAAAAAAACAAAATGCTTTACCACTGGGAGCGGGTGTGTTGGATGCAACTCCCTAAATTCCAGTCCTATTTTCTGCAGCCACTAGCGTTCACCTGAGGTTAAAACGTTTTCGTAACCTTTTCAGACACGTTGTGGGCCAATCTGCAAACTACAGCAAAATGCTCGATAAGTGAATTAATAGTGCTTTAATGATGTCACCGTGGTGAGATTTACACCAAGTGCAGCTGGGTGAAAACCTGAACAGAAGAGGTAAAGGAGGGGAGTAACTAGCAGGGAGGGATTTAAGATAAGGATGGAATTTGGTTCCATTATTTTTACAAAAAACAAGTATTGTAAATGGAACTAAAAAAAAAAAAAAAAAAAAATCCGGAAATAGAATTAAAAAATATTCCTCATCAAAAAGTGTCTTGAGAATAACTTTACTCTTTTCTGGATTTTACTCATATTTATCTACCAAGTATCTAATATTCAATCTTAAAAAGGTGTTTGGTCAATATGTATGGTCAAGAATGAGCTTTCTATTGGGCTTGTATTAAGGAAATACATTTTTTTTTAAGTTCAATCCAAAAGTAAGGAAATGTAAAAAAAAAAAAAAAAACAAAGTTAAAAAGCCATTTTTGCTGATGTAGTTTTCCAAAGTTTCATTTCTGGGTTATATTTTCTTCATATTTCCTTTTTCAAAACTTTGCAGCGTGCTTTGCATTCAGTAATATCGGAATCAAATTCACTCCATACTAACGGTGAAAAGGACAAATCTCTCAGCAATGTAAAATTAGTCTGAAAAAAAAAATGGAACCAAGCACAAAGAAATATATGAAAGATTTAAGAAGAAGAACAGAGATGATAAAGAAGATCCAACTTCAATAAGCATTTAAGGAGTTTAACCAAGAAGAGATGCCCAGAATGATGCCCAAAGCTCATTGCACCTATATGGTATTTGACCATAAAATAGAGAAGCACAGCTGTGGTTCAGTGGGAAGCATAAACTCTCCATCTCTGCAAAGTTGTGAGTTTGATTCCTCCACCTCTGACACTGTGACTCCTGTGAAATTATCTGCCAATCTGCAGACTGATGAATGCTAGAAAGTGGTTCTACTATTGAAGTGCATTGGGTGGACAGCCTGACTAGAAGCTAACTGTACATTTCTTTCATAAATAGTTTAGTATTTTTACAATTGTAAGGGTTGGAGAAAATTAAAAGAAGTTAATCCAGTAAATTCAGACTTTTGCTCTTAATTCTTGTTTTTAGTTAAATCTATTATCTTGGTGGATATTTGGGAACCTCTGAGGGACACTGGAGGTCTCCATCTTTCATTCCTTTTTTTTGTTGTTTTGTTTAAAAATGTCTTAAAATTGAAATGTGTTGCAGTTCACATCTTTTTTTTCCCCACACCTTCTGGTTCTATGAGCCTAAACACATTTCCTTCTTAATCTGTGATTGCTTAGACACAGATGTTAAGACTTTGCTTGAGAATCCGGTTTTTGTTTTCCCATTTAGTTGGCTGTATTTATGAACTTACCATCACCGATGTTGACCTGGCTGTGTTCGATGTGTTTGCTCTGCCCCACAAAGAACTCGCAAGTGTAGTTGCCGCTGTGCTCCTGGTGTTTGGGGTCCATCAGGCGCAGAGAGCCATCGCCAAACGAAACCTTGTAGATGTCCAGTTCCACGTGATGTTCCCAGGAGGGCGGGGAGACTTTGTTCCTCGTCTTCATGTTATAGCTGAGGATGAGGGTGGAGGCGTTCTCTCTGGTAAAGGTCCAATAGAGGGAGTGGAAGTTAATGTAGGCTGGAGCCATGCAGCGGATGGTCAGGTCTTTTCCCTCAGTTCCATGAATTTCTGTAAAAAAAAAAAGAAAAAGTCATTGGGGAATGTTTTATTTCAGGTAGGTCAGTCCTCATCAAAGTAGTGAGTCATTTGTTATTTCTCCTCCTCAGCCATTTGTTTTTTATTTAATGCTAATTTCTGGTGACTTTTGGAGTTAAAACATTGCATAACATTGTAATCTTACATTGTTGGGTTCTGCCCTCTGTTTATTTTTAGATTCTTTGTATTTGCACTGGATAAACAATCTAGAAATAAGTTTTAAAAAAATTCTTAAATTAAGTGTATTTAACCTTAATTTGAATAGGTAAATCAGATAGTTTGTCAGTGGAATTATAATTTTTACTCTTAAAATAAGATCATTAGATAATAAGCACTTGAAATAAGACAATGCAATTGTGTTTTCTTATTTTAAGTGTAAACTGTCTTGTTCCATTGGCAAGATATCTCTTTTATCTCCTCAATCCAAGAACAAATACGCCTATTTTAAGAAATAACGACTTATCTAGATTTTGATTTTTTTCCTGTGTAGTTGATTTTAGCGGTGTTTTGTTCTTGAGTTACCCTGTTCCCGCCTTCTTTTTGTTTCCTTTCTCCTTGTTCCCTTCTACAGTAGATGCATCCATCCACACCTGTTCCTTGTTAGCTCATTAGTCCAGTCTTTGTTCAGTCTCCCATATATACTCTCCCTGTGCAGTTCCTCATTTCTGGTTCCTCGTCTTTTCCTGGCTCGCTACATGAGTTTTCCTTTGAAGTTGTCTGGCTTTTGGTTCTTTGTATTTGTACATAAGTTTTTGGATTTTTGCCTCAGCTTATTGATTAAATCTACAAAAACTCACGTCTGCATTTGGGTCCTCAAAACCTCAACCATGACATACATTATGTTTTAAGGGCAAGTCGTTGTTATCTGCAGCTTCAGAATAAGAAGAAAAAATAACATAATATTTTACTGGAAAAATCTTTGAAGTATCTTTTTTATTTGACCTTTTACGACTAAAACATTGTTTTAGAAAGTTAATTATTTTTTATGTTTCACACCGGTGCTGGAATTCAAGCAGCTAGAAGCCGATGCCAGGAACTTCAGAGCAGTTAATTAAAGGATTTATTAAAAAGAAAGCTGGGAATCTGGATTAGCCACCCAAGGGTTTAATACTCTGTTAAATGCAAATTTGACCTCTAGATGCACACTGGGAATCTTTCCTCAGATGTTTCATAAGTCCCACATAGTTTTACATCCAAGTTTTAATTTCTGTTTGGAACAGGTTTGCTGGCTGAGAGGAAAGATGTTGTGAAAGTTTGCTGGTTCAGTTCCCATCCATACCTGTTCCTGGTATTAGGAAATTAACCTAAAGAAAATAATGATTGCATTTTCTCATTTTTCTTAGGATTACCTGCCTTGGGATGGTGAAAAATTAAGGTTAACCAGTTAATTAGCAGGTTTTTGTTAGCCTTTCAGTTGGTTGCTGGGTTATTTGTTCTTTAGTCGTTCTATACGGTTTATCAGCAGGAACCATTAGAAGATATGCAGGCACTTCTGCAACATCTGTCATCTTAAAAAACATGCAGAAGCTGTGTTAGGGAGAGATTAATAATTTACCAGTCTGTTAAACTGGAGCAGGCCCTATTTTACCAAACCTTCATATGATTTTTGTTCCAGCCAATTAAATTTTCAACAAGCTGGAGTGAATTTAGAAAATAAAATCATTATTAAAAATAGTTGACAATTTCTCATACATGGTCTTTGTCTATCTTATCTTCACATATAGTCAATGCCTAAATCTTCCACTGATGTTTTTTTTTTGGACTATTTGTGGTCAAAATAAATTTAAAACTGTACCCTTATATACATGTAAAAATGCATAAAATTCAACAGTTAGTGTTCTTTATTTGTTTGGTTAATACCCATAAGGTTATCTAACGGGGTCAGATCGAGGTTCTTTTGTGCCTAACGTCAGAGTTCCATATTTATTCAGATTAAATATAAACAAGACAGATGAGTACCTGAGAATACTACAGTAATATGTTGTATGACTGTAAATAATGTTTTGCAAATGTAATGGAGACAGAGTGGGTTTCAAACTCACAACCTGAGGATTCCAAGCCCTATGCCCTAACCACTAGGCTGCCACTCCCCTTTCAAGTAATAGTGCCATCATTTTAGGCTTGGGCCAAGTTGGAAAAGACTTGCTGTTCTATTTCAACAAGGAGACAATCTAAAAGACCAAAAGCTCATTAACAGAGATTTATTTCGTCTTTTTTATTATATTTTGCAATTTTTCACCCTGTCCAGCAGATGCCGCTCCAGGCGGCCGTCTGTATCGCCTGTTTGCAAAGCCGGCCCTGCTATCTTAGTTCTCCTGCTGTGTGCGGGGTTTACCTCTCTGCCTGAGGGATGTCGTCCAATCAGAAGAACTGTAGGAAGACGTCATTTTACAAATGTAGATGAGGTCAGGCTGACCCTGGAGCTTCCTCAGTCGGCTCTCCACCCAGTACAGACCGTTGGGTTTAATATGCATGCGTGTATTTGGGCGTAGGTTTTCAAACGTGGGCGGTTCAGTCGCCCAGGTCACCTTCGGAGCCGGGAAGACGTTGTCAACGGAACATTTGTATTCCTCGTAGCCGGTGAGCCGGGACCTCTCCAGAAACAGGCCTCTGATGGGAGCTGCAAACACAAAGAGAGGAGCGCTCAGTGTTTCTAATATTGGACGCTAAAGGTCAGGGCCTGTTATAGCCTGGCTGTAGGTGAGATCATTGCTATGGTGATAAGAACCCCAGCAAAGGCAGAAATTCTCCTTGATTGCTTAGAAACTGGCATATTGCCCAAAGCGTGCATCAATATTTTTCTGTTTTTCATTAAATTTAGGCTTATTTGGCAATCATACAAAGTGTTTCTTTAGACTTAGTTGGTGTAGGCGACCAAGTAAAAATATTGAACATTTGCATTTCACAGGTTAGAGACAAGTGGTGAGATGGTAAGTACAGTAGCAGCCATTCAATATGGCCATTTCCAGTCAAACGCCAGCCGAATGGCAGCCCACTTTCATGGGACTCCCAGCAAAATGACTCCACCCTTTCACTAAATTACAGGGTCTGACCAGGAGATGATGCTTCTCTTTAGATCTTAATGTCATGAACCAAGGACAGAGGACCCAGTATTCAAGGAGAGACAGTCAGTAGGAAAGTTCAAACGTTTATTAAATAAAACAAAACTAAAGTGGAGCTGTGGCTCGCGGATACTGCAGGCGGGGGGGCGGGGCACCGCCCAATCTCAGACACTCTGGTTTAACAGTCCAGACCACGAGTGTTCCCAGTGCTGCAGTCCCAGAGGTGAGGCTGGAAGCCGATCCTGGTGAGGGATCCAGAACAGACAGGAACAGACCGAACAGGCAGAATCCAGATCAGGCAGGAACAGAAACAGGTGGCAGGATCCAGACTTCCAGGCATCCACAGGCTTCCAGGAGGGTTCAGAGTCTGACTGGGACCAGAAGCATGACCAGGTGGTCACGCACAGGAGCAGACAGGATCAGGTGCAGACAGGCAGGCTCAGTGGAAGAGGGTAGCCGAGACAGGACGTAGGAACCGGAACTTGAAGCAGGACTTTAAACTGGTCTTCTCCCTTGGAGCCAGGCTTACTTAGATAAAAACTGAACCTCCCCCCATAATGAGCCAAAAACCCAGAGGACTCCGCGGGGGAGGAACAGTGGACGATCAGGAGACGAGACAAACACTAAAACCCTCTTTCCACTGGCAGCTAGGATCCAGGACATGAACCAAAAAATAAATTTAACAGACAGACTAACAGAAAGACAAGCAATGATCTGGCACTGAATGCTCAGGCTGAACTGAATATAAACCAAAGGAAACAGGTGAGAGGAATAAATTATAATTGAGGCAGGGAAGGAAGAGGGCAGGTGAGAGGAATTACTAATTAGGGGAGAGCAAACAGGCCAGATCATGACACTTAATGACAGAATATTTTAGTACAAAGAATGGTGTTTAAAAATGAATTGTAGGGGACCAGCCACGGGCCCATCAAGGAAAGTGGGGACATTTTGAATGGCTACTGCTGTAGCAAGATGTTGGTCTATTTGCCCAAAGGCTATGGAAACAGATTTCTGTTCATACCTATAGAGTCACTGAAAAAGAAACACAGCCATGTCAAATGTAAGATTTCAATCAGGCAATTAGTGATCAACTTTGAAAAACTTTTTCTAATTTACAAATGTTAAACTCAATTGTAAATTGTATTTACGAATCCATTATTAAATACTGGAATTTTAAAATGCTTTTTCAAATCCTATTCCCATTTTTTTCCATCTTTGATTTTTATATCCTTTTTGAAATTTCATTTTTTTTTTTTTTGTTTGCTTTCCTTTCTCAATTTAACTTTTTTGTAACCCTTATGGTCACTAAGCAAACAGTTGCTCCTCAGATGTAACCAGCTCTCTGATTGGTTAGAATGCCACACTGGGTTCACCAAATAACCAACAGAGTTGTCTACATCTGAGGAGCGTCAGTAGTGGCCTTTTTTGTTTTGACTCATTGCAGCCAGGCCTGTTTACCTTTTTCAAGCTTTCTGAAGGAGGATTTTTCTACTATAAAATCTCTTCTGTAATCTTCTGTAAAGACTGTTTGTCTGCATAGTGTCTATTTATCCTCATAAACTGTTAAAATGTAGAGATGAAGCATAAAAATGTATTTCAGTCTAAGATAATATGACTTTAAGCGGTAGTTTGGCAAGTTACTGTCATGGTTTAAAAACCTTTGAGGCATTTGATTTTCTTTCAGTTTGAAGCATAGTTTCTGCTTTGAGTTTTTCCTAAGTTCGTGAGATATGTGAAATTCTCCATTATCTAGGTCATGGTCAAACTTGAAAAGTTCAGATTAGGAAACTGGACGTGAAGTTTTCTAGAAGAGATTTCGCCTCTCACCCAAGAGGCTTCTTCAGTTCTAAATGATGGTGGGGAGCAGAGGCGTAGCTAGAAAATTTTTATAGGGGTGGCCAGTCAATACCCAATGTAGACTGAGGGGTGGCCAACAGCGGATAGGCACCAGAACCTCAGGGTCAATCTACACTGTTCCAACAGGAACAAGTCAACATAAATATTTTCTGAATAAAGACAAACTATACTTTCCTACAGGCTTGAAACAAATAGACGCATATATTTAAACATTCATGCTCTCTAAATAAAAGGTATAGTGGACAAAATTTCTGGGGCAAACATCTGTTCCGTTGTCATTACTTACTTTTATAAAAAAAAATTCTGCATAAAATGAATATTTACATGTGCTAATATCTACATTAAATGGATTTTTAGGTTATTATTAAAGCAGTTATTTATCTATGATTTCACTGAAGACACCTAGATGACTTGCAGAGACACATCATTTTCTCTACCCAATATAATACAACATTTAGTTCTTAAAAGAGCATGAATTCTATATATTTATCAACTTTAATGTTAGTATATTGATGTGCATAATTAACCACATCATTTTAGTTATCGGGTAAGTATTCATATATAACAGATTTAAATGTTTAATAAGTTTGAACATTCCCTTTGAGAGTATTACTGCTGACACTGTTTGTATTAGAGGGTGTAAAAAAATGCTAAGGGTGGCCGATGATTGGCTAAGAGTGGCCATGGCCACCTCTGTCCCCCCATCTAGCTCTGCCCCTGGTGGGGAGCACTGAGATTAATATACTACAGTTGCAAGAAATGAATTAGGGGGGACAAAAGGTGGCTTTGATCCCTCCCACTCCATTGGCAGAAGAGGGCACTTGGTCATTAAGGGGTTCTGATGGGACGTTAACTCCCTCGTTAGATTGGGTTCAGTCACATGCCTCATTGATGTGTGAGTCAGGGGAGCGCAGGTGAGAGGTGAATCATCCAGGCATTGTTCCTATATGTGTTTTATAAATAGGTGACAGGCATTAGGTCATCCTGTTTCTGTTTGTCTTGTCGTAGATGGTTATTAGTTTATGTTTTGCCATACAGGCTACTTTTTCTGTGCTCATGTTAACAACATGGTTTTCAGTGCTTTTATTCTCGAGTCCTTTTCCTCTCAAGTGATTTTTCTTTAGTCCTATCAGGTCGTGTTTCATTTGTAGAACAATCTTTCAGGCATTTCCTCTCCAGCTCAGTCATGTTCTTATTGTGTTCTTATTGTTTTCTTTTCCTGTCAAGTATAATTAGTCACATCATGTTCACCTGTCAGTCCTGTTTTCACTGCCATTTATTCCTGTAATCTCTTTAACCTCTAAACCAGCCTTTGTTTAGACTTGTCAGCTATGTGTCAATTTGCTTTGAGTCTTACACTGTTTTGCATAACACTACATGTCTGCACTTGGGTCCTAAAATGGTTGACCACTACTTCTTCTGACCTTCTGGTATTCACGTTTTTCTTTAGACTATGGCTATTTGGCTACTTAAAAAGAGAAAATATTTGTGTATTAGATATAATATGTATTTATGATAAACAATAAATGGCATCCTTATATGCTAACACAGTGGTCATGTTAGCTATAATACTATTATCAAATTGGTCAGACTTTCTAAACATTTTGCAAAATGTGCAGTACATAACTGAGTAATCATAATGATGCTTCTCCTTTAACATAACTTAAAAGAGCCAAAACAGGACATCTGAAGAAGTAGATTAACCAAATCTAGTAGGAAGAGAGCCTACAAACATACTCTGCAGATAAATAATCTGTTAAGATCACCTTGTTCACCCTCAAGCAAAACTTTCCAGCTCTAAACTTGTGGTTTTATTTCCATGGTTTGTGACGGCCACCAAGGCTAGAGGTGCTGTTCAAAGTCGTATTCACTGACACGTTAACACAATGCTGGTTTCCCTTTGAGATCATAATCTAAGTCATAAATCAGAGTCTAGTGGCTGAAGGCCATCTTCATCTGTGATAAACAAAGCTCTGAGAAGCAAAATAATCTTTAGTGGGCGCTGTGCTGTAGAGTTATAACCGTACTGCATACTGAGAGTTTTTTCTTCTTGATGCAGGGTCTAAAGTTTCATTAGTGTTTGATAGTTTGCTTGAGGTGGTTGTTGGTCAGGAGCCAGGCACTGCAGACTTCTTCATTCAGACGGTTGTAACTGGAATATCCTCTATTTCGTGTTGGAAAAATTAGCATTTTTTGCCTTTAAGGAACAGAAAGATGCTCGTTCCTCTCGACCAGATTTGCACCGGAAAAACAATCAACTCGAAATAAGTAAAAACTTCTTAGACTAAGTGTATTTACCCTTAATTTGATTAGGTACATGAGATGATTTCCCAATGTAATACATATTTTTACTCTTAAAATAAGATATTTAGATGCAGTGCACTTGAAATAAGACAACGCATTTGTTTTCTCATATTAAATGTAAATTGTCTTGTTCCCTTTTAGCTTCTCAATTCAAGAACAAATGCACTTATTTTAAGAAAAAATTCTTACCTAAATTTTTATTTTTTTCCAGTGTGGTAAGGGTCAATCAACTCCTTTAGTTGTGAAACATATTAAGAATGTTATACATTACAGCTGCTCCTGCTGATTAAAGTGGCTAAATGCTTGACATGACAGACAGGTGCCACTTGGTGATTTACCCAATCAGCTCGAAGAGTTGCTTTGAATGTCCCTCCCATTTATGAAAGGTTTCTTCGTAAGGCTTTCCAGGTTAATACTGTGTAGATTTTTAAATAGGAGTACACTTATCAATCTGGTTAATTAAAAAGACCTTCAGAAACCCTGAAAAACTACAGAGCAGAATATGCATTTTGTGGAATTGTAGTGAATTTAAAACAATAATGTCTTTTGTAAACGAAAAAAATCCTGAACTTCCAAATGTAAAATCTATTGCTATAAAGTCTGTATTGTATATACCCAGAGCAAACTATGTGCTGAAACCAACTTCTTCTTCTACAAACATCTTTTGGGTTTGTGCAGCAGAATGTTTCACCAGGTCACCGCATCCATCTGCTTCTCATAAACTCACCTTCTACTCTCAGGATGACCTTCACTCTGTGCTCTCCTCCTGAGGTCTTCACATGACACCTGTACGTGCCCCTGTCTTTGGGGACGCTTCTCCTCAGGATCAGGGTGGCGTTTCCATCAGAAATCTGCTGTGGAGAGATGGATGCACGTTCGGCCAGCTGGTCCAGCTCAAAGCTCTCCTTGCTGCTGTTTCTGTCGAATCTATACAGCAGAGTGTTCTGTTTGAACCACTCCACGGTTTCGTTCCTGCTTGGCTGAAAGGTGCAGGGCAGCACGCAGTCCTGTGAGTTGAGGCAGGTCACAACAACATCTGAAACAAAACATGAAGCGCTTAGTAAGAGGCTATTGTGAGATGGAGGATATTAGCTAACAAGAGAGTTTCACAGCTTCAGATTTGAGTTTCTCCGTTTTCACAGCAGAATTGTTGCTCCGTAATGTGAGAACTAAAAGCTTTTTAGAGAAGAAGGAAGGACAGTTTATTGCAGGTGGTATATTAAGTTCCCTTTTGTAAATCAGGTTCTATTGGATTTTCAGCCAGAACTGGCATCATATAGTTTTTAATTTCCTCACTTTTCAGCTCTGCTTCTTCTTTCTCCCTTTCTGATCTCTCCCACTACTTGAGCGGCTCACTGCATCTCTGGATGGGTCACATGATTGGAAGGATGCTTGTATTTGGAAAGTAGGGAGCAGAAGTTGATGCAGTATTGTATCATGATTTGTTGTTGGCTTTTGCTGTTTGGGGCCCCAAGCGATTGCTTTTTTGCCTGTATAGTAACTCTGCCACTGATTGTTCCTCCACCTGTGTTGCTGATAGTAATAATCTGTCTTTCTTGCTGTTTTATTTAAGTTATGCAACAGGAACGATGACTACTGGTAGGAGAAAATAAAATAACTTTGACTGTTTGCAGCTGCAAAGATGATCCAGATGCCAGGGTGTTTGTACTTCCAAGTCCTCAGATTATTGATAGAGCCTGACAATTATTTAATTTCACAGAATCAGAGAAGGTCTTTTCTCTTCCCCTCTACCTTCATTTTCATACCTGTCATCTTTTCACAGTTTTATTGTGAATCACAGCTTTTGGATAAAAATAAGTTAAATAAATCCATTCTAAACCATTCATGGTGACAACAGCACATCCTAATAGAGCTACCCGCACCATATGCAACTGCTATTATTTGCTACATCTTAGATTAACTGCAACATGCCACTAATTGTGCAAGTTAGTGATCCTGATATACGTTGATCAGGGCTTTAGTCGTGAACATAGATTTCAGGTTACACATATAACGTTACACATATACCAATAACATCAGGTTTGTTTGGGGAACAGTTTAGAGCTGCTCAAGTGAGTAACTTCTGGTTAAGAAGCACAGTGTTTATTGAAATGATCTGTGTGTAAAGAAAGGCTGAGTTTTTGCCCGGAGCACAGCCGTAGTTATGGCCACACTCTGCAGATATTAATCATCCATGTTTCTGATGAGACGCGGAGGAAAAAATATTGGAAAGTCTTTTAACATCATTGTCACATAAAGTTCCCCAGAACGCTGTGTTCTTCCAGAACAGTTTATGTGCTTTTTCTCAATCGTTGTTCTACGTCCAAAATAACCATGAAAGTTCCTCCGACCCTAGATGGCCCAGTCCATGTGTGCCTTTAGGATAAGATCATTTCAGACCAACATACCTCTGCAATGCAATAACTCTTCCTCTAAGAGGATAAGTGGACCCGGGCCAAGCCACCGTACTGCTCTCCATACCACAGCTGAGCTCCTCTCTGCAGGGGTCTAATGTTCATGCATCAAACTGGGTCTGGCTGTCCATCCAGGGGATAACAAATCAATCATCCAACCATATCATTGCTGTTACTCTACTCCAGCTGCTCCTGCTTCTGCACTAAGGAGGTCATGTGAGCACAGTATTCTTTGTTAGTGATTCAAGATACAGAAATAAATAATCAATGTTTCTGTTGATGTGTAGAACAGATAAGACAAAGGCTTTAAAGACTGATATCGATCCGGGGCATCAGGGCTTGTATTTCTTTGATAATGGGTTTGAAGGAAACAAAGTATCTCTCCAGTACCTCTTCTACACTTAGATATGACCTATGCCAATAAATCTCAGACAGGATCATACTCAAATAATATCACAACGAGAACTGAGAACCATGCCATCAGCAACAGAGTAATAAAGTCCAGAGAAACAGGCTGCAGCAGTTTGGCTGCATCTACAGGATAAAACGGCTGCAGCCCATAGAGTCCTTCCTATGCAACGCAGAAGAAACGAGCAAAGCAAAGTCAGGACAAGCTAAAGGCTCCGGTTCCCAGGGTTTTGGTTTTCTTCTGTTTGATTGAAAAAATAAAGGGGTAATTATAATGACCTAATAAGGAGATGGTAATATTACAGCTTTGGTTCACACAATTACCTAAAAATGAAAGTAAAGGAGCAGAAATTAAACTATATCTGAACTTTCTAAAGAGGAATTTGCGAGAATGAAACCAACCGACCTTTCATGTTCCTGGAAATGGACGGAATGTGGCATTGTCACGAAGTTCAAATTACATTCAAAGAACTTTTAACAGAATTCAGAGAAAAGTCATTATTTTAAAAGAAACACAATTAAATGGACAAAAACAAAAAGGAGGGAACCTTAAAACCTAGAATAGAGTAAGAGTGAGATCATGGTTCCTATGTTCAGCCAAACCTGGAAGCTTTAAATCTGAGTCAATGTGAACGATTGTTACTGAGTTAATAAGGAAGCAAATATGCACAAAGCAAGCTCAGATTCCCTGAGGTGTAATCATTTATCTTTGGAAGCTAGTCAGGAGTCCATAAAATACAGATAGTTAATTATTAGATGTAAATTCACAGTGATAAACCTTAATCATTCCTAAATATATTGATTAAGTTACTGTAATTTTTATGGTTTTACAGATTAACAAAATAGAGGAAATGATGCATGCTTTTATACTTTTTTTATCTAAAAAGTATAATGTCCATCTGTATTTGTCCTCCATGATCCTTTTTAATGTAGAAATGTCTTATGCTGCATGACGGCTGCAGATCTATTGACAATGCTTCAGCATCTTCAGAAATGATTGGTGTCTCATTCTTTCAAAAAATGGATAGAGTGTATCTTTAAGCAGTCTTGCCATACATTCTCAGTCTGTACCATACTTTAACACCAATGCAAAAAACTGAAATCTAAATATATGAATTGAGGAGCTAAGTCAAATACTTTGCCATCAGAATAATACAATTTACATTTAAAATGTGAAAAAAACCAATTAGCATTGTATTATTTCAAGTGCATATAATGTAATTATCTTATTTTAAGAGTAAAAACACTCCATTCGCAGTGTAGGCCATTCCAGGTCAGGCTCTCATCTACTATGGTACCGGTACATTGCTGGCCCTGTAAGGAACCTAAAAGCCACTTACAGAAACAACGGTTCAGTACAGCTTACCGAAATATTGCTCAATGTTTTGATTTTTTTATGGGATGCCACAGTGTCAAGGTACACTATATTGCCAAAAGTATTTGCTCACCCATCCAAATTATTGGAATCAGGTGTTCCAATCACTTCCATGGCCACAGGTGTATAAATTCAAGCACCTAGGCATGCAGACTGTTTTTACAAACATTTGTGAAAGAATGGGTCGCTCTCAGGAGCTCAGTGAATTCCAGCGTGGAACTGTGATAGGATGCCACCTGTGCAACAAATCCAGTCGTGAAATTTCCTCGCTCCTAAATATTCCACAGTCAACTGTCAGCTGTATTATAAGAAAATGGAAGTGTTTGGGAACGACAGCAACTCAGCCACGAAGTGGTAGGCCACGTAAACTGACGGAGCGGGGTCAGCGGATGCTGAAGCGCATAGTGCGAAGAGGTCGCCAACTTTCTGCAGAGTCAATCACTACAGACCTCCAAACTTCATGTGGCCTTCAGATTAGCTCAAGAACAGTGCGCAGAGAGCTTCATGGAATGGGTTTCCATGGTCGAGCAGCTGCATCCAAGCCATACATAACCAAGTGCAATGCAAAGCGTCGGATGCGGTGGTGTAAAGCACGCCGCCACTGGACTCTAGAGCAGTGGAGACGCGTTCTCTGGAGTGACGAATCGCGCTTCTCCATCTGGCAATCTGATGGACGGGTCTGGGTTTGGCGGTTGCCAGGAGAACGGTACTTGTCTGACTGCATTGTGCCAAGTGTAAAGTTTGGTGGAGGGGGGATTATGGTGTGGGGTTGTTTTTCAGGAGCTGGGCTTGGCCCCTTAGTTCCAGTGAAAGGAACTCTGAATGCTTCAGCATACCAAGACATTTTGGACAATTCCATGCTCCCAACTTTGTGGGAACAGTTTGGAGCTGGCCCCTTCCTCTTCCAACATGACTGTGCACCAGTGCACAAAGCAAGGTCCATAAAGACATGGATGACAGAGTCTGGTGTGGATGAACTTGACTGGCCTGCACAGAGTCCTGACCTCAACCCGATAGAACACCTTTGGGATGAATTAGAGCGGAGACTGAGAGCCAGGCCTTCTCGTCCAACATCAGTGTGCGACCTCACAAATGCGCTTCTGGAAGAATGGTCAAAAATTCCCATAAACACACTCCTAAACCTTGTGGACAGCCTTCCCAGAAGAGTTGAAGCTGTTCTAGCTGCAAAGGGTGGACCGACGTCATATTGAACCCTATGGATTAGGAACGGGATGTCACTTAAGCTCATATGTGAGTCAAGGCAGGTGAGCAAATACTTTTGGCAATATAGTGTACTTAGGTGAACAAAAATAGAAAAGAGATATAATGTAATAATACTTTTGTTTATATTACAAAATAAAACAATTTTGCAAACTCTTTATTTTCTCTCTTTCTTGGCCTAAAAGCATTCATTAACAAGAGAAGGAAGAAAGCCAAATCACTCCATAATAGTGAAGGGAAACATTAAGGAAGCTTATGGGTTTTGTTTATGAGGTTCATCTACATATTGCAGCGGTTCTTATTTCCACTCACTGCGAGAGCATGAGCCCAAATTAACCTCTGTTCACTCCTGAACGGCACCTCCACCATGTTTCATAGTGGATGTGTCTAATAGACTGAAAAGAACTCATGGAGAAGTTCAAAGCTTGGGATATTATTGACGAGCCCACAGTATGTTTTTGATTGGTCTGTTTTTCAGTGTAGTCCTGTTTCTCTGACTGTGACTGTCTGGATGTGCTCTCTTCATCCTCTAACATGGGAGCTGGCTCGGAGCTCGTCTGCCTGGCTGTGTGTTTCCTGGACGGGGCCGCCTTTTACAGCAACTTTTTGTATCTCTGCTTCTGTCTCCTTGAACCCCAGTGGGCCTCAGCAGATGGCCGCTCACACTGAGCCTGGTTCTGTTGGAGGTTTCTTCCTGTTCAAAGGGAGTTTTTCCTCTCCACTGTCTCTACAAGCATGCTTAGTGAGTGAGATTGCCTCAGAGTCAAAGAGTCGATGTTCTGGTGAACTGTAAAGTGCCTTAAGATGACACGTGTTGTGAATTGGCGCTATATAAATAAACTGAATTGAATTGAATGGATTAATGCTCCATGTCTGGGTAGATCTGTTTGCCCATTTTCTCTCCATGTTTAGATAATGGACTAAACAGAACTTGTGAAAAAGTTCAAAGCTTGGGATATTATTGAAGAACCTAACCCTGATTTAAACTTGTCCAAAGCATTCTTCATGAGCTGTGTGCTGTATCTCTCGGTCTTAATGATGCCAGCTGTTTTATTTTCTCCAATAAACACATAAAGGCCAGGAACAAAGTATCTTGATTACTTTTGATATCAAATTAAAAACAGACGGCCTTGAATTTCTAAGCAGGTGACCTCTGATGACAAAACTGTTTTTTTTATTTAAGGCAATGGGAGGAAACTGGGCTGAATGGGTCTAAAGAAGGATTAGGCACTAATACTTTTAAAAGGAAATGAAATCTTAATAGGTGGTAAGAACTACATGAAGAACAGGCCAGAACACATCAGAGAACTGTCTGAAATCGACAGATGGAAAATAAACCCAAACCTTCCTCTCACATATGTTCCATTACATATTAATAGCTGTCATGTTATCTAAGTGTAATAAATACTTCCTCTATGTTTAATAGAGCTCAACTGTCGTTATCATCTACAGGTTATTTAAGTCCTTTTTAAATTAACTCGGTGTGTAAAACAGAGCAACTGAGCTTCAACAGCACATCAAGTGAAAGGAAGCCAGTGAAATGTTAATTAATTTGAGTTTTCTCAAAAAGGGCATTGATTTAAGATCAAAGCAAATATAGTACTGAGATCATTAAAGATCCTTTAGGAAAATTTTCATTTTCATTAGTTCTTCAGAGGATCATATCCTTTTGGTTATGTCCCCAATGCCTTGACCATAGGTCAGGGTAGTTATTTAGACCAAATGGCTCAGCACGCCCACACACTTCCAGCACCCATTGACCACAAGACATCGGTCAGACACCTCCTAAACGGCTGGTTATCCTCTCGCAGCAGTGTGTCGCAGTGAGCTTGTTTGCAGATATGTTTGATTTATGCCCAATATTGAAGCGTGGATTGTGCTATGTCACTCCGTGCCACAACGCAAGAGGGAAAATCCGGAACTAGCTGTGGGTCTAGATACGGCCGAGGTGGTGAGGAAGTGGGGGCAAGTTTGTGCGACAACTGAGGGACATGAGGGCGGAAAAGAGCGGGGATCCAGGTAGAAAAAGGGTCCCAGCGTTCCTGCGCACCTCGCATCTTCTAGCTGGTTTAAACTTAACGAGTCGTTTTTCACAATGTTGGTCACACAAGCAGCACAAGCCGGTAAGGTACCAAACAGAGGCCTCCTGTCCACAGTCACCTACAATTTGGCAGAGATGCACCAGAGTGTCTGCGGAAGGGGCAGGGGCACATTTGCGTTCACTTCGACCTCTGAGATAAACTTATACTCTCCCTGTCCCTTCCAAACTAGCATGGGCACAATATTAGGAGCCATATAATTTTTTTCTTTTTTGCCATGGTTAACTCAGGGGGGTCAACATCCATTAGAAAGATTCACATGTATTTCAAGCGGGGTCATGAGGAAACCTTTCCAGCTGTCTAAAGGTGAGAAGCGGGGTGCACCCTGAACAGGTCGCCAGTCCATCGCACGGCAACAAAGAGACAAACAACCATTCGCACACTCTCACACCTAAGGAGAATTTAGAGAAGACAATTAACCTAACAGTCATGTTTTGGTGGTTTTTTTGGACTGTGTGAGGAAGCCAGAGTACCCAGAGAGAACCCACACATGCTTAGGGAGAACATGCTAACTCCATGAAAAAGACCCCAGAACAGGAACCGTGTCCGGGTCTGCTTGCTGCAAGGCAGCAGTGCTACCCACTGCACCACTGAGCAGACCACTTCCATTGGAAAGAACTTGTTTCTTAATCATTTGATGTTTACTTCAAAAACAGGGATGTCTGAAATGAAGACAAAATAACTAAACACAGGGAAATGCAACTAAAACCTGTTGAGATTATCTGTCCATGCAGCAAGACATTTTTACCTGACAAGATTTCTTGATTTTGATTTTCAAAGCTAAAAATAAACAATTAGAAATGTTATCTGAAAATTGTATCTGAAAACAAGAAAATGACAGTATCTAACCTTTGTAAACCTTGAATAGATTTAAGCATGTTGCACAAAATGGGGATAACTGTAAGCAGAAATCTGCCTCACAGCAGTACTTTCTGATCAGAGAAAGTTGGCGTGTTGATAACTGGGCAGCCGCAGCGCAGTTACAGTAGGTGCTTCCTGGAAAGTGTGGGTGATCACTGCTCTGTGATTCCCGCTCTTTTTCCAAGACGGGAGGGGCTGATCTCTGAGCGCAGAGTTCATAAGGACTACTCAGACAAGCATTAATTATATGATGAACAACTTTGTGTGTGATTTAAATAAAGAAATAAAGGAGATACTTTAACACTCTAATAAGCTGTTGCTATATTCATTAACCTGTTTCTGCCAATTATTATAAATACGCTGCAGTGGTTTTTAAAGTTCTGTGCTTCATTTAATTAATCCTCTTTTTGTCCTGTTAAACCTGACTGGGGATCATTTTGCATTAACCCTTTTGTTTCCAGTATTGCATTAACAGCATGATTGCAGCATGTTTCATGTGAACACATGAATGACCGCAGGGCCGTCTCTCTCCCCTCCCAGCATGTTTTACTGCTGCTGCAATCTCTCAGCTCTGCTTTCTCGTTCTTCCTGTCGTAACTACAGCTTTGCTGCAGCTTTATATCCGACTCCTGACTCAGAGAAAAACTATTCATTGAAGCAAAGCAGCTGTTTCCAGAATCTGTGGCACTGGGGTGTTAATTTAAACATCTGGAATAAGGTTTGGCAGCCAGGCTGTGAAACGGCGGCTTTCAGGATGATGACGACGCTTTTCTCTGAGAGGTTTTTACATTTATTAGCATTGGTGTGGATAATTAAAGATTACTGTGTTTGTAATTATGAGTGACACCTGAACAAACTCTATCTTTTATTTCAGATAATCCTTATTTTAGATAATCTGGTTTAGTTAATCTTCAGGAAAGCCAGAATGTGTCGAACCTGTTCTGAAGTACAGAGATGGGGGGGTCGGTTAATTAAAATAACGATAACAGCTTAAAGGATATTACCTAAACTCCTTGATCTCTGCATCCATTATGCATTGGATTTGTGGCCACCTGCTAAGTGAATCTGATGCAGAATAAAGTTCTCCAAAGTTTGAGTTATTCTTCCATTAAACATATCTTTGAAAATCCATCTTCTTGCTGCAATAAAAAAAGCTGAAACAAAGATCTGACATCTGATCCATGTGCAGATGTCTGAGATTAAGGTGGCTGCTGGTTTTATTGGAGAGGAAAAACTAGCTGGTATACGATACCCGCAAAGAAACTATTCAGTCGCGAGTCACTTTTCTTTGTGATTCAAGCATGCACTTCTGCACGTACATGGGGCAGAGCCGAGGATGGGGCAAAGCGGTAGAAGGGAGCTGCCAGGAAAAAAAGACATAGAAGAAACTCCTTTGGTTTTTTTTAAGAGTGGGAATAGTTTGGTATTAGTTTTTAGCAGGAACTTAGCTCCATGTTTTTCAGTGAGGCGTCAAAGTGAGTCACCATCCCTGGTCCCAGCATGTGGAAACCAGCTCACCTTAGTGGAATTAAGCAAGTTTCAATGTGCTTTGGCACAAATTTCTCCAGTATTAAGAAATAGATGTTTGCCATAAAGGATAGTAATAGTAAATTCTGATGTAAATTGAAGTTAATAATGAAAACATAGCTTAAGAAAAATCAAATTTCTGCTTTTATTCTTTAAAGTGTTATGCAATGATTGCATTTTTTTTTATTTGTCCTTTTCTATCTCCTATTTCCTTTAATCTTTACCCATGAATGTTTAGAGGTTGAAGTTAGCTCAGCTGTTTGCAGCAGTCAGATAATATTTTCCAACCTTTTCTCCAGCTGGATCTAAGTATTGGACTCAGACTAAAAGGGGGAACATTCTTCCCTGTTACAGGAGTCCCATAATTGCAGCTTAAGGTACATCGATGCTCCTTTTCTTTTTTGGTTATCTGAAATGAGTATCAGGTTCTGCAAAGAAAGCCTTCAGTCTTTTAAGTCTCTTCTAACATCCCCCTGTAGCTGGATCAGTTCAGCTTGTTGGACAAAGAAGCGTTTGTGTCTCACCTGGAGTTTTTTCCTGCGTGGCTGAACTGATCCACAGAAGAAGGCAGGCCCAGGTGAATATCGTTGACATGGTTTCCTTTCAGCTGAAGGCATTTAAAGCACTGTGATGACACGTTGAAACTCATACAGGCTGGAACTCCGTCCACACTCCCTCCTCTCTGATGCCTCCAAATGAAGTTTCCCACTTGTGGCAGGTTTGTCCTTGGATCTCTCTGGGTGGTTTCATATCACAGACAAATAAAAGGTACAAGGAAGGGGGGGAAACATAATTACAGACATTCTTGATGACATTGACAAAGAAAGATATGCAATTTAAGAAGAAATCCCCTTTAATCCTCTGAGTGGGAAGGATTATGACATGGTTTTCTCTTTAAACTTATAGTTATTACCTTCATGGGACTTTCTCTCAGTGGCTTTAAAAATAACCTGCTCCTTTTTGTCCTCAGACAATTCCTTTTACTCTAATCTCCTGTATTTATCTGTTTAACCGAGTCTTTCTTTTATCTGCCGATGGGTTTGGTATGTTTAAAGCAAGAGAATGCTCCTGTCTGTCAAACCCTTTTAGATTATCTCCACACGATCTTTATTCTTTAAACCAAACTGAGGTGAAACTGAGGGCATGCTTCAAAGGCTGTAAGGAAACATGTGCAGTCAATCAGTTTTAAAGGTCCAGGAAGTTTACTGGAGCTTCTCTGAAACAAGCAGGAGGGGGAAGACCGTGACTCCGTCTGGAGTACGTGATGAAATGTGGTGACAGTTTGCAGAGGGTGTCATTGTCAGAGTTTTCATGTTTATCCTGGATTCTTCCTGCATTAGATCTAAAGACAATCACCTCTTAACGTGCTTTGAACTGCTGAAGAAGCTCATTATGTCTCATTATGACTAGTCTCTGCTAGCTGAAGAAAGGAGGACTACTTGGCTCTTATCCTTTAAATTATGCTGGTACAATTTTACCATATATATCATGTGTGCAACAAATGCACAACTCATTCAGGTTTATTTCAGACAATAAAAGTTCACTTACTGGAAAAAACATCCCAACATGCTGAAATGTTTATTAGAATCTCAAACTTCCGGGTATCTATAAATGTTTTATTTCATAGATCAACACAAATGAGGAAAAAAGAGTAAAGGAAGGAACATTATGGATTGATCTTTATTCCAATATTGTTAGAAGTTATAAAAGTTTTTGGAAATAAAAATTCTAAAAAAAAAAATTTGAATGAAAAAAAATAAAAAAAATGTTTTTGAGAGTCGCTTTGCGGTTTGCTCAGAATTTTTTTTCAGATCACTATTTTCTTGTTATATTTTTTACATATTATATGTTATCAAATTTATTTTATAATTATTTCATATATTTCTTTTATTTTATGCTTTCAGATTTTCCTTTGTCGGATTGAGTTTTAAGAATCAAGTTTTTTTCAAAGAGCTTTTTACAGAATTTCATTTCGGGGGGATTTTCTTAATAGTGAGGAACGATTTTCTATTGGTTTCTATTGGATGTCAGCAACAACAACATTGATTGATCAATGTGCGAGTCAAGAGAGTCTCTTGACTTAAACACCAACAAACACAGAATGTGATCTATTAAACACTATTTGAAGAGAATGCAAACTCATAAAAACTTGACCTGAAAAAGAAAATTTAAAAAATATATATTTTCAATATAAAATGTGACAAAATATAATTTAGAATCTAAAAGTAGAATCTAAGAAAACAATAGTTACTCTCAAGAACTGCTTTTGATTAAAAAAGTTTTTTGAATTTGCCTTTCTGGGTTGCATTATCTTCAAATTTTCTTTTACAACATTAAAAATTGCCTTTAAGTAATAGCTGAATTTGTTTTTATTTAAATCCCGGTTATCTGATGCCTCTAAATGAAGCAGCCAGCTGCCTTCAGAAGCAATAAAAGATGTTTTGTAAAGGTCACATATTATTGCTGAACAACATCAGAGAGCAAACAGAAATGTTGCCACAGCTGCAAACCTGCCAAGACATAGACATCTGTTCCAAAGTGACACATAAAACAAGGATAGCATTATTAAAAGGAACAGCAATGAAGCACATTTACACTGGAGGAGATGCAGAGATCCACAGCTCAGGTGGAAAGGATGTACACTAGACAAGCAGTTAACAGATCTGACTCTGCAACAAAGTCTTTAAGATGAACAAAACATTGAATGGAAAGATGAAGAAAATGGGACCAAATCTAACTATTTAGAGAAACTAACACTGTGCATCACTGTAAAAACACCGTCCTCACAGGCAGGATCATGCTGCTGGGACGGGGGGGAGAAGCTGGTCAGGTTAATGATATGAATAATGATTGAGGGAGTTAAATCAAATAAAACCCTACAATAAAAGCTGTTAAAGGATGCAGAAAACCAGGAGTGGAGGTTAAATTTTTGAGGAGGATAGCCACCCAAAAGAAACAGCCAGAGGGACAGTGGATGGGTTAGATTAAAGCAAAGGGATGTATTAGAAAAGTACAGCACATCCATCCATCCATCCATCCATTTTCTTACACGCTTAATCTGAAATGGGGTCACGAGGGGTGCTGGTGCCTATCTCCAGCTGTCTAGTGAGAGGCGGGGTCCATCCTGGACAGGTCACCAGTCCATCGCAGGGCAACACACAGACAAACAGAACAAACAATCATTCACGCACTCACACCTAAGGAGAATTTAGAGAAACCAATTAACCTAACAGTCATGTTTTTGGACTGTGGGAGGAAGCCAGAGTACCCGGAGAGAACCCACGCATGCTCAGGGAGAACATGCAAACTCCATGCAGAAAGACAGAGTACAGACCAGTCCAAGTTAATACACTGATATGTTAGTAAAATTGTATGTTCTCGTGAGTTTAAAGAATACTGTTTCCCTTTCAACATTTGGCATGCTGTGGGCCTAGGAGTAGCCTGAGCAAAATAAATAAAATCAAATCATGATTATGAAGCTGATCCCAATAGAAAATTAGTCCTTACCTATATAGGGGCAGTAATAGCCATGCTAGTCCAGGGACTGCCTGCTGTTCTACTGTAAAGTGCCTTTGGTCAAGGTCAATGACCTGACATGTAACAACTATACCATGCATGTTGCTTTAGGTTGATAGACGATGTTAATTAGGCTATGTGTACTACAAAAAAAGTTTTTTTTTTTTTACAACTACACTACTGATTATAACCAACATTTAAAATCTTTATACAATAAATATTTGGGCTTCTAACAGTAAACAATTAACATATCAATTCAGCAACTTTCCAAAACAGACTTTGGGGAACAAAAAACTGCTTATAATCAATTTATCCAACATTGCTAAACGTGTTCAAAGACAGAGCGAACCATACTGTTATTACTGAAAACAGAAGCAGTTTTTACGAGTCATTTTTAGGTTATGGGTGGACAGTGATTTACACATCACTTTCCTACTTTTCTCCATCTTTGGGGTGAAGATGTCATATAAATAAAAGCATTAAAAAACCAGCAGAAAATCTGAAATAAGCCTCTGGACCTGCTGTGTGAACATAGCCTAGATATAAAGGATGAAGATCAGAACTTCCAGGTACTGAGGAGGAGAAAAAAAAATAAAAAACAGACCAAACCCCACTTCAAAATGTAGGAAGGGATACAGAGTTTGGTCTAACAGAGATGGATGCTGATGATGATCAGCTTCAGAAAACCCTAAAGCTGACAGAAGAACACTGAATATTCACAGAATGTCCCATTAAAACACATGAAAATAACGACAGGCAGTCTCTTCTGCTCATAAAAGAGTAACTAAATAACTTTTAAATAAAACAAAATTTGAATGTGGTACTTTGCACTTTTTTAGAGATCATTTTACACCTGTAACATAACTTTTATTCAAATTAAATTTTTATCAAAGCCACCGTACGCTACTTTCACTTTAGGTCAGTACTCTTTCCATCTCTTAAATATGGAGAACTTAAAGTTGTGTCTTCAAAAAAAAAGACTAAATGATACAATTTTATCATAAACCTGCTCAAGCTGCAACAACTGAGTATTAATTTAAGGCTCTGAAACCTTTTATTTAGAGTTCTCCCTAATAAATGATTTTTTTTCTGTTTAACTTACCTGAACGATCATCGGATGGCGATAATATTTTTGTTGGTCTAAGTTTTATGTTTTATGATTGTACAATATATCAAATGATAGAAAAAAAGCAAAACTGTCATTTTTTACCCTTTTTATTTGTATTTGTAAAATTTGCCATTAGGAAACTTGACCATAAATAAATATTTACTGTAAATTAATAAAAAAAAACGGAAAAAAATAATGTCAATGAGGCTTTATTAATCATGTATCCAAACCCCAGCTGACATCATCAAGCTCATATCTTAACTCAATAATATAAATTTTATTATACTTTCAGGACTCTTCTAATCAGATTAGAACAAATGAACATCTGTCAATGTTAAGACCTTAAAATGTTCTTAGGTATAAATGAGTAGTGAATATAGAATTTAGATCTAAAACGTGCTGAAAGAAAGCAGTAAGCCACATCCTGCAGAGAGCTGTAAGCCGGGTTTCAGTGACTGTGGTGAACATGTGTGTGAAAGTAGGAAACAAACACAGAAACTTACCGTGACTCAGCTGCAGTTCAGTTCAAACTAAATCCAGGCAAAAAGTAGGAAGGAGAGCAAAGCAGCCTGCTGCCTCCACAGACCAAGTGTTTCCCTGACTGGCTCAACAGGTTATTTAGAGAATAGGCGTCTAACACACACACACACCTCCTCTGCATGGGTGGAGTTTGATTTGTGATTGGCAAAGTCACAATTTCTGACAGGCCAGGCTGGACCCTTGAGGGGAAAATGTCAGAGGGGTTTGTTTTCAGCGTGTGGAGCTTCTTTGCAGTGGGTTGAGGGCCATGTGCTGCATGTCAGACATGCAGGAGTGAAGCTGTCAGAGACACCTGCTGAGTCCAACAACACGCTAACTCCGCTTCCCATCCAGTTCAAAGGACAAATGAAACCTCTACAGTAACCACCATTTAACATGGCAGCTACTGGAAAATCTATTCACACATAAACCCTGAGGGGCGGCACCACCTCCTAACATTACGAGCCGGGGAGGTGTCCTGTCTCAGGAGAAACAAAGGGAGAGGGGGGGGGGGATAAAATGCATTTTTATGACCATTTCTGATAAGCTTTGGAGTAGATGAATGACAAGGAGATGATTTTCTTAACACTGGGGAAAAAAACACAACAAGTTTGGTCAGGCAGCAGTTAGGCTTTCCTTTCAAATAACCTGAAATACCACACACTCACACACAAAAACTTGTCTCACTATCTTTGCAGTTCCTTTCCATTGACTTCCATTATTTCATACAGCCTAACCATGACCTTTACCCTTACCATTAAGTCTTCATGTGAACCCTAACCTAAACCTAAAACCAATTCACTCCTTGGTCCTAAACAGCAATTCCCCGGGTGGACTCTCACACCTGTCTACAACTTCTTATGTATCTGGTGGCAAAAGTAAAACAAACTTTATAAACACTCAACAGTTTACCCAGGTTTCAAGTGTTTAGATTCATAGAAAAATGCAAAATCATCACTGAGAACCTTTCAATGTAGAATGGTAACATTAGAATATTTGTTCTAGTCCACGATGTCTATGAAATATGAGCATAAAGTTTATAAATGATCAGTATGAAAAACAGTATGTTGATCAATATCAGGGGCATATCTAAAGGGGGGCAACGAGGGGCCTGTCTGAGTCTTGCTCCCCACTTTTCTTTTCACAAAATAATTGTAATTACTGATTCTTGTTTGTCCAAAAATCTTTATTAACTTTAAAGTAAACAGTAATTGAGCAAAATGTATAATGATAATGTAAAACTCATCAAAAGTCATCTGCACTCACCCATGGTAATCTAACGATTCGTGCATACAGAAGGAGTGTGCAAATGTAAATGATGTCTTGTTGAGAAATGAAGCTGCTGACCATAACAACCGCTTCGTTAGGTTCTCCTCAAGGTGAACCGGTGTGGTAATTTAAGTTCTTCTTCTAAAGTTTTCTTACTTATTTATTTTTATAAACATTTGCTCTAATCAGTTAGACTGAAGCTTAAAATTGATTTTGTTTCTTAGAGGAGAAAAGGACAGAAAAATAATATTAAAATGTATTTTTTTGTAGTTTTTGACTTTATTTGCATTGATTTCTTATGTACTTCAGTAAAGATGTCCATCATTGCGACCACCCCACCGCCCCTTCTTTGCCCCCACATTTAAATCTACAGCTGATTATAATTAAACTAATATGTATAAAAATCTAAGATGAAAAATAAAAATCCAAGGCTTATAGATAATCATCCAAGTTACTTCCTTATTAAATAACATTTTGGTCATTTTATTGGTTTTCACTGATTAGGATGTAAGGTGATTAGTATATTTTAAAGGTTTGAATCCCAACCAAGGTGGATCTTATGCCTAAAATCTAACAGATTTTTCATTTTCAGTCTTAATATTACAAGCTATTTTAAAAATACTTAGTTTTAGATGATCAAACTGGAAAGGTGACTGTAGCATCTTTTTTCACACTAAACAGTTTTATTTTCTTAAAGTACCAACAAATCTTTTCCATCTTATCACCCATTCAGCTTTTCTGTTTCACTGTTTCGTTGTTTTCACTTCCCGAACTGAATCTTAGTTTCAAGTTAGGTTTAAGGTCAAGCTTCAAATTAGCAGAGAGCTTTTTTTAATGTGGGAAATTACTCAGAGAAACCAAATGTGCACAGAATGAAGTCAGTCATCCCACAAAGACTTTTTCCAAGTAAACTAGCTTTTCAGAAGGGAAAAGCTGTGGTTAAAATGTCTAGATATCAAACAGTTTCTAAAGTGGGGATTTTAAAGGTATTGTTTTGTGGTGTTTCTGTGAACTGATCTACAGATCTTTCCCCTTAGATTTGGCCCCTTATTTTCAGAGATGTGTCGTAGTCTAAAATAAATGTGTTTGGTCATAAATGCCAATGTTACATTTGGAATTAAATACAATTCCGACAGTGAAGTATAGTGGTGGCACCATCATCCTGTGGAAACTTAATGCTGCCTCAAGTAACAGTGCCCTTTGCAAATGAGGTGCCATTATTAAAGAGGACATTGATGTGGAAATCAAACATCAGGCAGAAAAGCAAAGCTTTGGCACACATGGCTCTTCCAAACGATAAATATCCTTCAGTATACCATCTGACTAGACACTGGCTTAAACAAAACAATGCCTATTTTATTAGGGACAATCACAAGCTGTGAAATAAGTTGTAGCTGAAAATTTGCACCGTCGAGGTGCCGAAAAACTGACCCAGTTACAACAGTTCTGTAAGAAGGAATGGACCAAAACTACAACAACCCGAAAACTTTTAATCCCCAACATACAGTTTAAAGGCAATTCTCCCAAATACTGTTGCCATAACCACCGACAGACAGACAAACAAATGGGCAGACGGATATGGAAAACAAATTACCTAAAAAATGAACAAGAACATAAAAACAATGGAGAAATGTAGAGAATACAATTACTTCACAGTATATTTACATAAATAGTTGTTGCATTGTTGTTTGTCGCAAAGAACAACAGAAAACTCACCCGAGGGCGTAGGGGTAGATTTGTGTGTTTGTTTATATGTGAAGGCCTCTTATTGACTGTTCAACGGTCTGGGGACTGAAACTGTTGCAGAATCTGGTGGTTCTGCTGCGGAACCTTCTGCCAGAGGCCAGCAGATCACTGGCAGACAGTGGCTCTGATATATGGCGACCCTCTGTGGGTCACACACACAAGACAAGTCCCCGTGATTTTCTTTTCTTCACCGCTCTTTGGAAAGCCTTCCAGTCTGCAGCAGTGCAGCCAGCAGACCACATTGAGATGCAGCTTGTCTGCACGCTCTAAATGGTTCCTCTGTAAAATGTGGTGAGGATGGGAGGGGGAGCTGAGCAGGAACTGCAGGCGGCCCTCTTTTCACCAGAACTCCCCTGTATGATTGTTTAAGGACAATCATTGGCCATAACTTCTGTGTAAACTGTGTTTCTGTTTTCTTCACAATGATTTTCATTTGGTTCGTCCATCAGGTTTTCAGATTCTGGTCCATCTTCTTTTATGTGGAGTGGCTCTGATAGAGTCAAGTAACACAGAAAGTGTGATATGTTGAGAAAAAAATTCTCATGTTGTTTATATCATAAAACACTGTCTCATTAAAGTGGGTTAAAACACGGATTGATCAGTGTGTCAGTGGGTTGACTTTTTTTCCACTGGTTTTAACGTAGCAGAGCCACAGGTGAGGCTGCATTGGACTCATTTTGCTCTACGTCTAGTTGGATTAAAACCCAGAGGATCTTTGAGCGGCTAGCGCAGCCCTGATTTATTAACCAACCTCTATATGCATGCACAGTCACACAAAGAAGGCATGTGCTGAAGGTGTTAGCAGAGCTCAAATAATCCCGGCAGGTGCCTGGTTTTTCATTGTCCCACTGAGAAAATCCTGATTACTGATGAAAGTGAGGGAGAGAGATCGAGTGTTTGTAGGTTAGTGAAAGATTGCTGTGGCTGTGGATAAGAGGATTTGGGTGGAATTAGTGTCATTCCTCTATCTCCACGAGGAATAGATTCATATCAATTTTAATCAGAGATAGAACAACAGAACTGGAGACAGAACAGGCAGATTCACAAGCAGAGTGTAGAGGAGTGGACAGAGAAGAAGGAGAACATGCCTCCAAGGTTTCCTCATGTCTTTGCCCTGCTGTGAAGTTTCCATTTCAACCAGGGGCTCCGCAGAGGAGGAGACGACCAGCCGCTGTGGGATGTTGGACCAGAACCTCTGGCCCTGAGCGTGGATGGTCTGGCTGTCGATTCCTGGAGGTGGAGCAGGGAGCGGCTGGGATGCTGCAGTTGTGTCGGATTTGGCAGGGAGACCTGTGAAAAATGAAGGTGGACGTGCTGACTTGCCTTACTCTGATAGCGGCCAGCTTTGTTGCCATGGTGACCTGCGGCCGCAGCTCCAACCGCAGGAGACAGAAGGAGGTTTTCCTCGGAGAGAACAGCAAGTTCAAGTTTGGAGGGTGAGAAGGACAGGTTCAAGTGATTGAGATTTAAGAACCACAAAGTTTCCTCCTTTAGTAGAGCTGTTCACTCTGACTAGATGACTTGACTTGAATACACTTGATACTCTCATTAAAATAAAATAAACATCCACAATATTTATAGTAAAAAATAAGATGTTAATCAGTCTTTTAGGGATATCTTTTTATGCATTATTACCGACTTAAAATTTAGAACACTTTTTACTCTTGCATTATGAGTCGACTTGTAACCTGTAAAGTTTGAGTCACGGAAAGTAATGACTTGGTCCCACCTCTGTCCTTTAACACAGTGAATAAAACATCCAGGAAGCAGTGGAAACAACAGTGGCAGATGGAGACGTCATATCTTTCTAATCTCCCTCAAAGTGAACCATAAAGCAAACATAAATGCCACGTTTCCATTATGTTACATCTCCTGTTTGGGATTTGACAGATGCGCTCCAACCACATCGCATCAGTCTGGCGGAGCAGGGTTTGAGAGGCACTGAATGGAGAATTAGCTTCAGCAGCTGTCAAAGATGGACTCTAGAACTTCCAGTTTCTGTGTTTCATTCAAACCACAGCCGAAAAGGTTCACCCAGTGCTAAATAGTGATATAATCATGTTGTAAATCTGTGAGCGTTTGACATTTTTACGCAGCTAGAGAAAAAAAGTAGTAGAGTTTTTATCAGGCTTGATTTTACTGGAAAATTAGCAAACAGGAAGAACAGTACAGTGAGATATACACTAACTGCTTAATGAATAAACCTTGGTGGTACCTTATCAGGGAGCTTAGAGTATCTACATGAAAGATAGACATAGAAACTAAGTCAGAATAAAATAATACTGCATCTTTCATGTAACTATATAGCTTATTTGTATGATTAAAAAAATTTATTGTACCTAAAGTAACTATATTGAAACAGCAAAAAATGTACTTTTAGATTGATAAAATGATAAGTACAGTAGGATGAAAATAATCTAAATGTTTATTAAAGCTTCTTATTGCTACTATTAGCTATATGGCTAGCTGTGGTAATCATTATAAGGCTGTTGGCTATAGGCTCATTATACTGTCATGTTTAATTTACGGCAGTTTATTTCATTTTATAGTAATTCTGTTTTTTTATGTAACTCTGCCTGACATTTTCTAAAATACTTTCATTTTTGAGTTGGAATTTTACATCAAGAATAAAGAAAAAAAAAAGCCCCTGCAGAAATGGTAAAAGTTCTGATGCTTAACAATTAAGGTTTAAAATATTGTGTAAACCATGAAAAGATGGATAATGCCCATGGATTAAAAGGTCTTGTTTAACTTTAAATAAGTCAACTGGTAGCAGAAAAGCTAAAGTGTAGATAAAGTTTTTTTGCCAAGCTTAAGTCAGTCAGTATAAGTATTTTTCCCTTTTTTTATAGTTGGAAGGCTTGTTAATAGATTAAATTAAAAATACCAGTAAAATGCATGGGCATAAAGTATTTTTATGCAGCTTAGCATAGACTAATAGCAAGTACTGTGATTTCCTGCAAAAAACACAGCAAAGATTCCTGATTTAACTTCTTTATCATATAAAAACCTGTTGGAAGTTTCACAATGAGTCCATTTCTCATTTTCAGTCAGTATGTGGTCATGTTTTTTCCTCTTGTCTGCTTTTTTCTTCCTCTCCTATTGTCCGTTTTAAGTGCAAAGATTCCAACTTTTATGTTTTCACATTTTGATAAATAATGCATTAATAACTTCTATTCCAGTACAATTATGAAGACTTATTTTTTTACAGTATCAAAAAGGTCCAATAGAAGTAAACAAACAAAACCTGCTTTTAGACACAAAGTCAGTAATCATAATAATGGCTCTATGTCTGATTAAACATTACTTTATTACACACGTGCATCAACACAGTTTGGTTCGGTGTAATAAAAAGCACCTTTTACTGCTTGTTAAGCTGATAGCAGAGGCCCAGCATGATTGGATGGAAAATATACGTAAAAGCATTGTTTTATTTAATGGCCCTGTTGCAGCTTAAGATAACAGGACTACCTTGACCTATAAGAGAACCAAGCCTTCAGTGTTAGAAAGTCAAATGATCAGAAACTACAGAGCTGTTGGAGAAGAGTAAAGCAGAAAACCAACTCTGCATTAAATCCACATCCAAAACAAAACCAAAATAACCTGAAGTCTAATCAAATAAAATGAATCTGCTTTTTTATTAGTAAAGTTTTAATAGTTTTAGGTGTTTGTTTCTAGTCTTAGTTTTAGTTTTATGTCTGCTGACTTTAACTGAGTCAAGCGGACAGCGATGTAGCCAGAGTCTAGAACAGAAGGATCTACAGAACATCTCCTCTGTCTGTGTAACGGGTCGGTCTGAGCGCCTCATTGGGGTCAGATGTGTTATACAAAGCAATTAGTGATTATTAACAAATAGAACCTGATGGAGAATTTAGGTCCTTTCAAAGCTGATTTTAAGGCCGTCTAGCAAAAGAAGCTCAAAATAACACAGAACTAGAACCAGAGCAAAATCACTCCAAACTATTCATGTTTATCTGTTACACACTGCTTCCACCAGAGGTTTGGGGAAATTTGTTTTTCTTAACAAAAGGTTTCAAAGACAGTTATTCTGCCTGTTTTAACCTCAATTTGTTCTCCTTTAATGTGTTCATTTGTTTCATTTCCACTATTTATATGGCTCATGGTTCTGCTTCATAAAACAGGATAGAGGATAGAAATAGTTTAGAGGTCCTGTTTGTGTCCGTTTCCTATTGTTATAAATGTCCAACATCTGTTTAAGAGACTTTTTACTGCTTAGTTATAAAGTCTAAGGCCTTTTTTCTGAATTACTGCATCAATGCATGATGACATGAAGGCCATTGATCAACTTGTGGTTCTGCTGAGGTGCTCTGGAAGCTCTGGTTGCTTTAATTAATAGTCCCCTTCATCTCTAATGAGGCATGAAGGGTTCTGAAATGTTCTGATAAATGGTCCTTCAAGGAGAGCGGACTTTAGAAAACCCACTGAACCAGAACCAGCAGATGGTCCGAAAGCCCAGGTTTTCACTGACTGTGGAAACTTAAAACAGCAACATGGATTGTTTGCCTTCAGACTCTGAGGTGGTGTGTTTTCTAAAGGAAATCCAAACTGGAAAGACAGCTTGTTAAATGCCCCCCCTTTTAACCTGTGTCAGTTTTTTATTTGATCCAAGACAAGAAAAAATAATTTTGCAAGAAAAAGTTGTCTCATCTAAAGGCCTTCCAGCCATAAGTTAATTAGCAGGCCCAGTCTGCTGTTTGGATTTTAGAAAGTAACCTAAAACTTCCAAACAATTTGATAGAAGCTAACTGAAAATGAAGAACATTTTAAATACTAACAGGTTCAATTCATATCCATATAGACTAGTTGGCATTGGAGAAATCTCTCTTTCAGAGCCGCGGTGGATTAATATTTGAACTAAAACAGCACTGATGTCAGACAGACCTGAAATCTGAGCGGTTATGTAGCTCCTACTGTAGGTGGAGAGTTGTGTTACACCTGTTGTCACGGATGAATTGAGGTGTTAAAAACTGCCGCTATGCTGCCCTCATCTCTTCCAGTCTGATTATCAGGATCCTCATCTGATAATATCTGATTGTGGTATGAAATACGGGCCTCCACCAAAAACCATGACCCTAAATCCCTCCCTGTTCTTCTTTGCTGTGAGTCATACACATCAATATTCCTAGTAAAAATCCAGTGGAGTGAAAATTCAGATTGCAACA
This sequence comes from Cyprinodon diabolis, assembly GCA_030533445.1. NCBI lineage: Eukaryota > Metazoa > Chordata > Actinopteri > Cyprinodontiformes > Cyprinodontidae > Cyprinodon > Cyprinodon diabolis. The sequence goes on from CM060082.1 coordinate 8,242,988, forward strand.
AACCGACCTGACTGAGTTCAAGCTCTTTAATGAGAGACATTTCCATCTGTAGAGGCGACACGCAGGGAAAAACTAGAATGTTGCCACATTAAGGCTGTTTGATTGTATAAAATAAGATGTCAAAAACCAGTCAGGGTTTTTTTTTTTTTTTTTTTTTCGACCTGCAGCAGGTCCAAAAAGGGCAGAAAGTTTTGCCATCAGAAACTGAATTTTTATTTGCATTCACCTCATTTGAAACTGAATAAATTAGTTAAACCTGATGTGGAATGGGAATCCATGAATCTGTGTTTGATTTCTCTGTGGCTTGAAGACCAGGTTGTCCGACTCAAAGAAATCGAATATTTGAACTGAAATAAAATGATAGAACTGACGGTAAAATAGATTTTTCAATAATAAAAGGCATTTCAAAGGAACTGAAAATAGTTTCAAACCTTTCAAATTAGTCAAATTAACAAACTCAGTCAATTGAAATTCAATCTGAAAAACTCACACAAACAGAGGAGACAATTAGAATAAATTTATTAATACAATCACTTTGTCTTTGGTGCTCAGACTGCGGCAGGAAACATAGAGCTGAAATTTGATAGATATGCATGAAAAGGAGCAAAGAACAGGGCTGTTTCCCCTCCAGGCCTGAAACTGGTGGTGGAGTGGATTTTTGATGGATAAAAGTTTCTGCCCATATATATGTTATTATTACAGTAAATTCTCTTACAGTGTTAAGTGTAAATATAAAAGGATGTGTATCTCTGCTGAATTTTTAATTAGTTATTAGTAGTTAGTTTTAGCTGTTTTGCTCATTCTTATTTTTATCTCCAGTAACTCCTTAGTTATCTCCAACTCAATGGTGTACCTCAGGTCTATATTCGGTCACAGTGCCTTGTTTTGCAGATATGCATGTTTTTTTCTTTGTCTTTTGACCCTAGTCACATTGACTGGAGCGGGTGGATTATATAGGAAATAATGGAAACACATCAACAGAAACTGCTTTTAATCAAATTGGAAATCTAACATAATTTCCGGACAAAATGCATCATTTTAACAAACATACATTTCTAAAATTCTTCTTATTTGAGATTTGAAGCAACTTTGGGGAAAAAAGCAACTGTAAAAAAATAGTCTGCGTACTTTTAAAGACTGTTTTCATGTTTTCAAAGCAGAACCACTCACATTACTATCCCAAAAGGGCAGCAGAAAATTAATGCTTGACAGAGTAAATGAATAAGGTGGATACCAAGGAGCTGATTAAATGACCAAAATCATTTAGCATGCTTCTACTTTACTGTTTTAATGTTTTTGTACACTTCTATTTGCTGAGTGGATACAAACTTTCCCCCTGGGGATAAGTATCATGCAGTAAAATTTTTGCAGAATTTTCCATTGTTTTTATGCCTGATTCTTTTTTTTTTTTTGTTTCTATTGATTTCTGTCTGTCTGCCCTCTTATTTATCAGCTTTTGAACCTTTCTTATACTTTTTTTTTATCAAAGCTCAGACTTCTTTTAAACAAGGTCTCAAATACCTAAAAAAAAATGGTGGCACTGATTTTATTGATTGGTAGTTACTTTAGACGTCATTATTTCTTATGTGAAAAGGCCTAAACCAAAAGGAGGAATTCATTCCGGATTAATTTATGCAATTAATTTACTTACTGAGAACATTTCTAGATTGATATTTTCTTCCTTAAGTTTGCATTAAGGATAGGGTCTTATAAACGGAAACTTCTAACTTCACTCTTTGTGTTTTTGTTTGTATTCACATGTTAAAACATGTTTATTTCTAAAAAAAAAAATCCACAAATGAGAGGTTGCCTTCTGTTTTCTCGTTTCCACAACAATTGCATTATGCATTAACAAACCGTTTCATCTGTCAGCAAATCAAGCTTTGTCACTTTTATTGCTTTACACGGCATGCTTGCACATGTTTAAAGTTATTAAAGCTTAAATACACAGAGTTAATCCTGTAATTATAAGGCTTAGGTCCTCTCTTTATATCCACAGCTATGAAAGTCAAACGCGAAACAGTTTTATTCAGTTTTGCCTGAAACCAAAATATGTATAATTTATTCATTTCTGTTTTATTACCTCCATTTTCCCTGGTTTTATTTCAATTACACTACAACAACGTACCTTAAAGCAAGAAAAGCCACAGAACTTAGAAAAGCAAAAGTTTTCACAAATGTTGATGAATAAAACCCGTATCACACCTGCCATTAGGTTTGTGGTTTAGTAGAATAAGTGAAAGAGCTGCAGGTGAGGATTGAGAGGATTAAATGTGAAAACCACAATCTGTGAAGCCCGCAATTACACCTTTACCTTTGCATTTGCAGACGCATCGATTACAAGCTGAAGAGACAAGACAGCACCAAGACACTGCTAATAAAAAGTGAGCAGCTACTGAGGATCGAAGAGCACGACTTCGCCTTGAGGCCGGGCTTTGGAGGTCAGAACCAGAACATAAGATAACCAAACATCTTTAGTTTAACTAACAATAGCTTTCCTCATTTCACCGCTGATCCCTGATGATTTAATCCACTCACTCACGCAGAGGAAATCACTCCCCAGCTGATGATGCCGGGGCTTTGATGATGGACAATAGGTCACTTAGACAACAGATATGTCAATCCAGAAATCAGCAGCTCTGACCCAGATATCACCAATGTGTGTGTGTGTGTGTGGGGGGGGGGGGGGGTGCGTGTTAATGCAGTTTCAGAATACAGCAGTCAGCTCACTCTTATTGTGATTGGGACCTGCTTTGTGTCTGTGTGTGTTTATGTGTGTGTGTGATGTATTGTGGTGTGAGTCGGGGGGATTCGTGAGCATTAATCTGGATTATATTCCAAGTCTGGAGCAGATGGAGGGGTGGGAAACAAAAGGTCAACTGCAACAAAAACAATTAAAGAAAAATATATATAAAATATATATGCAAAAAAAAAATGCATTTTTAATGAAGTTATTAGTTCACTAAAACTGTCATATCAAAACATTTAGATCAATTACAGCAGCTGTAATGATGTTAGAAGACTTTGAAGGCTGAGAAAATGTTGACTCAGTCCCATTTGCTACTTCCAACCAATGTTAAAAGAATGGATGCTGTTCCTCAAGGTGGGACAGTTTGGACTAATTCCAATCAATCAGCATGAAGAAAGAAGCACTCAGTTCAGGAAATCAAGGAAGACTATTAAAAAAAAGCTACTACGTTACTATGTCTGTCATGAATATGGATGGATGTCCCGGTTAATCTGACAGTAAGTGTTTTTACTTTCACAAGAGTGATTGTCTACTTAGGGTTGACATCAGCCAGTCCAGGTTCACTTAAAAAATAAACATGTTAAGACAATTTCTATTAAAATTGTAACTTAAGAGCTAATATTGTCCCCAGTGCCAGACTGGGAGATTTTTTTCAGCACAGGAGTCAGTGAAGTAACCAAGCGACCCTGGCCTGGTTACATGCTGCCCTTCTGAGGCTTTCTGAAGGTAAATCTGTGTTTTGCATGGTACAATATTGTGTCACATACCTAAAAAAAAAAAAAAACAATGTACCAGTTTAATAATGGAGAAGCTATTGGTCAGCTTTATACTTTTTTTTATATATATATAAAAACTATTTTCTGACAATGTATTTATTTATGAGCATCTATGCAGATTAACAAACATCTAGAAAAATAGCACTATATTATATTATTTTCCACGTGAATCCCACATTGTTCATTCTTGTTCAGTCCTAGCTGTCTTTATCCATGCTGGCTCAGATCCTGATGTTTGAAAAAGGAGGCAGGGAAAGCAGAATAAAGCTAAGTGCTGCTAGCCAAGCCTTTTTGATAAACCAGGTCCTGCAAAAGGACATTTCTTGCACCATTTATCTCTCTCTCTCTCCAATGTGTCTCAAACCCCTGCGACTCGACCTGTCAATCACCCGCAAAACGTCTGCGGTGATTGCGGGTTGTGGCGGTGGGTGGTGAGAAATACACCTCCTGTCACCTCAGGTCGCACCAGAGCTGCGCCCAGAGCTCTCCTATACCTTTGTATTGCAGAGGAGCTATTGCGCATGTACAACTTTTAACGAGAGTCAGTTGATGTGTTCAAATTCATGGGATGGGTCCTTCAAAACATCGAAGGATGCATCCCATGAATTTGAACAGATCGATTATGTCATAGCACGGCGCCAAGGTCTGGTGGGACTCCAAGACTCCTTGTTATGCGGCCTACAAATGCGTCCTTCTTTTTGCCCGATTTGAAGGATGGATCCGATGTATCCTATCTATCCTAGGGTATCCCAGGATTCATTACGAGACCAAGCAAACCGGCTGCTCCGTGATCAGAGGAAATGTTACTTGGCGCCGAACAGTGAATAGTTCCATCTGAAATCAATGTAAAATAGTTGTTTTATATTTATTGATTCATATATGTGGCGGTAATGTTTGGTTTATCTAAAGGTTTTTATCTGTTACTGTGTAAATGAGTTTGGCTGTGATTTAAGGACAGATTCTAATGCTGCGTTCACACCGGACGCAGCTGGCGCAACAGAAGCAGCGAGTTGACATGCAAAGTCAATGGTTGACGCGCGTCAAGGCGCAGCAAAAGGTCCCGCAGCGCGTTTTGAGCAGCATGCGCAGCGCTTCTGAGCAGCTGAAGCAGTGCGTCGGGCGCGTTTAAGCATCTGACGCGCGTGACGCGCCGCAAATGCGCTGCTGCTCGAGATGGAAAAATTTAATTTTTGCTGCTCGACGCGTCGCGTCAACCAATCAGAGAAGCTGATCTGGGAGCTGGCTGGGAGAGAGACACAGCGCTGATGACACAGAGCGCTGTGATCACTCCTCTGAAACAGTTTATTAACGCATAATTAACTTAAAATGCATACATCTGCCGGCAGAATATGTTCGCTTTTATTATTCTGGTGCCTGCAGATCGGATTATTTAGATGAAAAACACCTACCAGCCGCCGCGGTGAACCGCGAGGAGGCGACCCGGCCAGAGGCTGCTGATGAAGGGATTCCTACTGTCGGCGCACCGCCGCTATGTGGGGGTCTGAGCGACTCCGACAGAAATAACATTGGGAGGCAGGATTGTAATCTGAATGAACTGACTGCACTGATTACGTTTTCAGGTGTATTTACTCACTTAAACACATATTACAACTACTTTATTCCCACTGATCACAGCAAATATAGCTGCAAGGCAGAGAAAGGATAGTGAAGCTCCGCCCAACGCGCGTCAGACACACTTTTGCACCGCGCAGCCAGAGCAGCAAAGCTGCTTCGGCCGCGCGTCAGAACTAACTGGTACAAGCAGTAAAAATGAAGCAGCAGACGCGATTTTGCTGCTTTTGCTGCGTCCGGTCTGAACGTAGCATAATATATCTGCAGAGTGGGGAATATAAATCTGATAGGATTTAAATTTTTTTATTGTTATTTTGCACAATTTGCTTAACTACGTATTTGTTGTTGTTGAATATTAGAGATTTTACAGATACATTTTTTATAGAATAGAATAAAAAAGCTCTTTATTGTCCCACAATGGGCAAATTTAGAGCAGCAGAAAGATTATTGAAATGGTCACACAAATATGGACCTTAGATAAATGTATAAGAATAACATAATAATGTAGAGTTAAAATATAAACAATAAAATACTGTACTGAGTAAAGTGTTTTAACAATATAAAGTGGTGCACCTGGAGAATGAATAACCAATATGCAGCTATGGACATTTTTACAGTAATGGATATTTGAAAATAGCAGCAACATCAGTTAAATACAGTTATAGCAGTGGGTGTTAGATATAGAGAAACAGGTTATTGCACAGGGTATAAAATAGTAATTCCACATCATACATTGCACAAGTTATTACCGTTCAAGTGTCACATTGTAGAGTCTGGTTGCAGCAGGGATGAATGACCTGCAGTATTGCTTCTTTTTACAAACAGGGTGTAAAAGTCTTTTTCTAAAGGAGCTGCTCAGCTCCTCTAAAGTCTGGTGCAGAGGGTTGAAGGTGTTGTCCAGGATGGATGTAAGCTTGGACAGCGCCCTCCTCTCAGCCACCTCCTCCACTGAGTCCAAAGTGCAGTACAGAAATGGCCTTTCTCACCAGTTTGTTGCAACAACAGCGTAGAGGAGGGCTGATGCCACCACAGAGTCATAGCAGCTTTTAAGCAGGGACCTGCTCACTCCAAACGACCTCATCCTCCTCAGGAGATGGAGGCGTCTCTGGCTCTTTTTATACAGCGCGTCTGTGTTATTTACTCCATGCTAATGCTAAAAAGCTCTTTGTCACTGAGCAGGCAACTGTGCACTCATTGTCACACCTAGCAAAGCAAAGAAATCACTCATCTAGTAAACTTACAGTTGTACTTGAAATCTTATATATCCTCCCATTAAGAAAATGTTAAATTCACAGTAATAATTGAAATATCACCAGACTGAAACCCATTTACTAAATGATAATTTAGTCAAATAAAATGTTGATTTTAAATTGTTATTTTGAAAATTCTAATTCTAAAAATCTATCCCAGACAAATCAAAGCACCTTTCTCATGAACCAACATCCCTGTCAACAGGTGCAGAAGTGTGAATAACATTTGCTGAACATTACAGAAAACACCTGATATTAGTGACTGCCTCTAAATTTTACTCTACAGAGTTTTAGTTCAGGAGCTCCATCAGGAGCAGTTTCATGATATCCACTTATAATTTTTATTTATTACTACTTATTGTCAATTTCTATTTATTTTAATGTCAGCTAATATTTGACATCCCCCTTCCCCTAAACTTTCAAAACAAAAACTCATACATATTATCCTAACGTGTCCATTTTCTGTGGACACCTGTGAATTCTCCATACCAGGAGTCTTCAATGTTTTCCAGACCAAGGACCCCAAAACTGATGGCAAGATGGAGCGGGGTCCCGCTAATTATATATATTGTATGAACTTTTGTTATATTAAACTGGTCCTATGGTAACTCTATTACATATGGAGTAATGTAACAAAAGTAATTCCTCCCTGGGATTATTAAAGTATTTCTGATTGTGATTCCTGGTTGATGGGACAGGTGTTGTGAATGAAACGGTGTCCAGCTTGAAAGAGCTCCTGTGTGTCGCTGAATGTGTGCATTGATGACTGAAAGACATCTTCTGCCTCCATTTATCTGTTTACTACAGTCTGTTGAATTCATGTTAATGTGGATTTAAAGACATTTCAATTAGTGGAAAAAATTGCAGGGTGGAATTTAAAAAAAACAACAACTAATAAACCAAAATTCACTGCCCCCCATGCAGTACCTCAGTGGACCCCCTAGGGGTCGCGGACCCCCTGTTGAAGACCTCCGCTCTATACCATCTCATTCTGACTCGCAGAGTTTCTGCTGCATATAACCTCTATGTTGACCTGGATGCATGGGCATGGCTTTACAGTATATCAACCAGCTGTTGTTATGTCACATATCTAAACATACACATACATAAACTATAAATGCAAAGGATGAATTAAAGGAAATCATTAAATTGAACCCAAACTTTTACCTTCACTTTACTTTTTTTATCTGCAGCATTTAAAAAATCTGAACAAGCCATGAAAACAATATACACAGGATCTGTCTGAACTGAGGACAATAGTGTAATTTCTTTTTGTGACAGTTTCTTCCTTTTACCCTTCATAATCTCATTTTGAACTTACTATTATATTTCCTTAACTCCAATGAAAGGTTGAGTTTGGCAGAAGTTGGACATTTAAAGGTATTTCAATCAGTGATATAATTTTAATCTGCTTAAGTCTAGACATAAAACTCTCTAAACATTTGCCCCCCTAGATGCTTTCTCTGTTGTAGTTGTGTTTCATCAGTCTGTATATATTTCTGTGGTCCTTCATGACATTCAGGGTGGGGCCACCAGCACACCACTTTCTGCTCCACATCCCAGCGGCATTTCTTTGCACTGTAATTAAAATCTCAGCATATTTCTGTCTCAGATAAGCCTATAGAGTCGGTATATTTGTGTTTGACACCAGCAGGGGCTGAAGATTTAAAACCAAGCCCTCCCCTTTCACCTCAAGGAGCAGCAGACATACCAAAAATACTCCATGTGACATTTAATGTCATTTCTTGCACGTGTTTATGGCTCTTTTCTAAATCTGGGTCAACCTGTGGGATGTTTATAACATTCAAATTAACCCTTCTAAAGCTATTTTTTTAATTATGTCTCCAATTTTATCAACACCACATGTGCAGATTGGTTTCCTGCTAATTTCAGGTACCTTTTAAACTTTGTTTGCCTCCAGCTTCAACTAAATGATTTCATTTCAGATTTTGGAATTCCCTTCAAAAATTTGTTTTAATGTCTGTCCTAGCAGGTGTTTTTCAGAGTCTTTTGTCTTAGCCTTGGCCCCTTTGAAATGTGAAAAATGTCAAAACTGGAATGAGCCATAAATCTGCAGTGTATTTTTAGTAGGTCAATAAGCGCAGATGGTGAAAGGGTTTGGAGAAACATGTGCAACGTTTCACAATCAACAAGCTAGAACAAGCATATCGGGAGCTGCTGACAGCTTTGAAACTGAATTAACTAATGTATGGATTTATCAATCCAGTTAATGTGCAATTTTAGCTTTGAATTTCACTTATTAGACCAATTCAGATTAAACGCTATTTCAACAATTAGAGCCATGCTGCCAGGTATTATGATAAAAACAACATTAAGGTGTATTTTTTAGTTCAGTCCTGATAATATTGTTGCCATCCTTCTATATAATGACTGTAGCTGCGTTATAGCAGTGCTGTGCACTCATTTTAAAACTTAATTTAATGCTTTTTAGAAAATGCATTATTTATTGCAGCAGCATTATCTGCAGAGAAACATTTGAATGTTTATTTTGTGAAAAAAAAACTTACCATGCTTAGCATGGATATAATAGTATTGTTATTGCTAAATTTCCTTAAATGAAGCTAACTGAAGGATTTTTTTCAGATTTTTTTTTTTTCAAGTTGATCAGTTTTAAACATTAGCATTCTTAAATTTCTTGTTTCTATCTGGAACTGTTCCTATGCAAAGTTGTCACACATTATGCCTATCAACATTCTTAACCTGTCTAAATGCAGACAGTTGTTTTTAAGGCGTGGTATGGGCCTAATTATAAACTCTTTCACATACTGTACCATGACCTTTTCAAAAACATTTGTAGGATTCTGTCAGGGGACATAAAAATGGGTCATCATTTTGTCTTTCAGATGGTAAATTGTCTCTTATATATTTGCTCAAGTTAATACAGAAATGGTTCACCTGACATGTAATCAACCTTATTTCCAAGCAAAGTCCTCCTCAGCTCACTTTCCTTTGGATTGAACCTTGTCGACCTAGAGATATGGGGCAGAGAGTATCGATCCGACTCCGCTAAATATTCCAGGAGAAGACCAAGTGCTGGCATTTTAGCATAAATATGCCAACAGCTGTAGGGTGCTAACAATTTTCACAGTAACGAATTTGTGAAAAACGAATTTTTCTCAATAATCTCATCACAGGCTAAAAATAGAGCCTACAGGATTTTATCTATGTAATTCTCACTCTCAAAAACAATCCAACAGAATTGACTCCTGGATAGGTGTTTAAAGTTTTCCAGAAAGATTGATCAAACGTCTGGTTTCCTCTCAGTCAAGCCATCTTTGTGGTTGCCATTGATCCAGGTGACCTAGAATTTACACAAGCATTTCTCAGTAATAATCCTCTTTTCATAAATAAGTGAGTTGGATTCTTCAATTTTTTATTTTTTTTTTATAAATGAAATACTTTTGGTGGCTTTTCAACACCTTTTTGGTTTAGAAGACGAACCACAGAGCCAGAACTGGTCTTTAAACCGGTATTGTTCTGTATTTTATTAGCAAGTAGACATAGAAGCAAGTAAGCTGTGACCTTATCTGTTCTGTTTCAATATATGAACATTTTACTTTTTTATTTGTTCAAAAAAATGTTATATTACTGTAGTTATATTCAGTTCTTTCTATGACATAATTCTGCTTGACATAACAGATTTAGCATCAGTAAACTCGTGACAGTCCGAGCTGGTATTACTCTTTGTTTTTTTCTTCTTTTAAATCTGTCCCGGAGAGATGATATCCATGCTTAATCCGACTTATAAAGCTCAGATTTTCACAACAATAATGTCTTTGAGTCACTGAGAAATGTGAGAATGTAACAGTAACTCAAGAGATTTTTTGTTGGGATTTTTCAAAAGGGTTTTGTGATTAAAAAAAAGGTATATTTAATGATTTGTACAATAAGAAAAAATAAATGATCGCGAATATAAGTCGGTGAAATTTGTTAGCTTTGCAAGGTGGCTGGGCGCTCCCTTCAAGATCGGGTGAGCAACTCAGTTACCCGGGAGGAGCTCAGAGCAGAGTCGTTGCTCCTCCATGTCGATAGGAGCCAGCTGAGGTGGCTCAGACTGGTGCCTCCTGGTCGTCTAACATTATGGAGCAATGGCAGATAAATACAACAAACCTGCAATAGACAATGAAACAAAAGAGCTTATATAGAGTCCTGAGGGAAGAGTGGAGAATGACATAAGATTCAGGTTCCCCTATTGAGGGAATGAAGAGCAGTCATAGAAGATGAAGAGCAAAGAGACTGAGGTAGATGGACCAGATTTTGCCAATTGCAATATAAAACATAACAGCATGAACCATAGGACTTCTGAAAAAGTGTCCTTTGGACATAAAATCTGAAACAGAGATGTTTGGACATAACACACATCAACATGTTTGAATTAAAACCAAACAGAGCACATCAACAGAAGCACATCATGCCAGCTATCAAACAGTGTGGTGGTTAAGGTTGGCTGTGCAGATACACAAGGGGGAAGATGAACTATTTCATTTCCATTAATGAGGTGGAAAATTGGTTAAAGATGTGGTTGAAAGTTTAGACTTTGCAAGATTTTATATGTAGGAAAATTGGCAACAGAAAGGAGAACTGTTCAAAGAACAAAGCTTAAAGCAGCTCCTCATCTTTTCACCAATTTTTGCTGCTGAGCATCTTGTTTTCTGGTAGGATGTATTCTCTTTGAAAAAATAATGGCCGTTTCTCAAATCACAAGAACGTGAGTACGGACTCGTGTCCTCACCAAGTATGTTCTTGAGGAGAAAACAAAAAAGTGTGGACTCTGGGAGAACGGGAGCATGCAGCATTAATATGGGTCAATTGGAACAGAAGCGTATTAGTGATGTCACCACACGCTCGACCCGTCTGGAGCTGCATTTCACCTCATGTTTTTAATTTAACATTTTGCCAAATAAAACAAAAAAATCGCCATCAGAGCCAGCGGTCCTTCACATAATATGCCGAGAGAGGGCTACCACAGACGGGTTAACGTTAGCCCTGGCTACCGTAACCCTCGGATGTCGTATGGTTGCCACGGTCCTCTCAGCATCTGAACGTTTTTTTAAATTACGCACTTAACCAGTAAATGGACCATATAGTGATGCTTAAAAGTATAATGTTCTTGACTCAAATGATCTTAAAACATACTTTTATCGAACAACGGCAACAGAAAAGAGAACTTTTAACTTAATACCCTGAGCTCTGTGAGCGCTGCATTGAAAGCTGCTGCAGCCGCAGTGCATGCTGGGACAGCTGTCAATCTCAAAAACGGACAATTCGTGCTGGGTAAATAGGGAGGGGCAAAAACAACATCTGGGGACTTTGTCCATTCTTGGTCTTCTTGTTCTTGTGAATTGGAAAAGTACTAGGGCTAAGGCTGATGATGTTTCATGAGCACACGAGAACTCACTAGTACACATATTGAGAAACACAACATGTCTATATGATAGCTCAGTGTTTTCTATTTCCCTCCGAAACCATCACTGTTGCAGCTCCAAACGTTTCCACAATAAAATGATCACCATCAGCATCAGATGTTTCTGATTCTGTTCCATCCTCCTGCTTGAACAAAGATTCCTTTCCGGACTCGTCTAAATCAAACATTCCCGCTGTGTGAACAACAAGCTGCTGTTCATGTTGTTCTCAAACATTGTTTTGGCTACGCTGACAGCTCTGTCTGCCTTTAACAGTCTTTCAGGCCAGAAGTAGAGCTGCTGCTGAAGGTTTACGGTCCCTGGCTGTCAGCAGGCCTTCAGTAAATATACTGTTTATTTTGTGGTGGTTCTGCTAACGTTCAGCCAAAGGTAACTCACTCCCAGAAACCTGACCATTGCTTTGGTCCAAAGAGTGAGGAGCAGAATGTAACCAACTGAACTTCCATGCAGCTCACACACAATATTAAAGCTGCTGGGGGATACATCCTGTTTAACCAGGCAGATTGCAGCTGGAAACATTACTGCTCCAGATGTGCAAATGATATCACTGCAGAAAGAAAGTAATTTCTTTTTTATTCTCTTTTTTGGTTTTAAGGGTATTGATTAAGATAAGTGCAATCAAATGGCATGCATCAGACCACTCCTAGATTGACGTACAGGTGTTTGGATTTGGGTGTCTGTGCTGTTGTGGTTTCTTTATTTTGTTTTTCCTTTTTACACACATCCAGAGGCAGACTACAATGCTATTCAGTTGTGTTATCTCTCCTCCTTTTGCTTTCAGCCTTTTCCCCAATTTTGCTTTTCTTTCCTTTTTCTCTAAATATATTGGGCCTTACCTCACTGTATGATGCTGGACAGCATACTTAAAAAAAATTTAATTAAATAAAAATAAATAAATAAAAACAGGAGAAGAATTTAGAAAAGCCTGAGCCATCCCTTTTGTATCAATCCAGGCCACTTTACCAGAAGTGGTAAAGTATATTTTGGACCCCCTTAAAAACGTATCATACAAGAATTCATTTATTTTTTTCTCTGTGAATTTCTTCTTCTTCTTCTGAAACCTACTTCTTTTGATGTATTTTTTTTTTTTTACAATTTAATATTTTGCTAAACAGTTGGATCTTGGCCATTAAGATCTGTTGTATTTCAAATATAATAATTATTATTGTTCTTAGTAAGGAACTTCATATGTTTTTGATTTTTTCTTATAAATAGATCATTACACCTAAACTTTAAACAATGATAGATGTCTGAACATAAGCCAGTCTTGTATTATTTCCCAGAACAATCACATATGTGAAACCTTGAAAGAATATGTCGCTCCAACCATCATCTGATGCGTAGCTTAATAGGTAAAACAAGAAACAGCTTCATAATTCTACCCTGTGAGAAGAAAAGAATGAGTTACAGAATATATCAATTTCTCGTCCTTTATCTAATATTTATTATTTATTCTAATCAGGCTTGATGATGACATATGTTTTGTTATCTGCTGCCTCTGTAGTGTGGTTGAGCTCAAACATTCAGACTTAGACAGAAAAACAAAGTCCATCAAAAAGTTTTGGCTTCCAAGCATGGTTGACTTGGTTGCACTTTGTTTTTCTGCATATTTTGCTTCTATTTGAAAATCCTGCAGGACATGTTTTTTTCTTTGTTTTGTTTTTTCTCAAATCTCTTACTGATATGGACAGAAAAGCTTAGATTATTCCCATCTTATTAACAAGTCAAGTGAACAAGAACCAAGTGCGCTCCAGGTTCGGAGTGACCTCCCATGGTTGTTGTTGGTGGCCGAGGCTGAAAATCACTCTGGAAAGCAGTTTGACTCATGATATGATCCAATAAAAAACAGTAATGTAGAGTTTAAGCCCTATTTTTTATTTAATCTTATGATATGCTTCAATTGCTTTATTGTCAACTACAATTTACATGTAATCGAGATTTCAGTTTCAGTACAAACCATTCATCACATATATTGAGTAAGGGTGACAGGGGGAATGATTTACTGAGGCCATGCGTGCCGCAGAACGCTGCCTCTGGCGAGTTCTTATGGTTGCCAAGGGCCCAAACCTGCAAGCGGTTCCCTATAGCGCTGCCTTTATCTCTGTGGAAAGATAGCAGCCACAAAGTAGGGAGAGGGTAAAAAGAGCATATTTTACATTTTTTCCTTGACAAGATACAGTTTGAGATACCAAAAAAGCCTCAATACAGGAAAAGCACATGTAACACGAGACAGACATTTCAGCAGAAGGAAAAACATCGGAGGCTGGAGCCACAAAAGAGTTATTCTGTCAGTCTGATGTAATACTGTTTTAATGTATTGAATATAACTGTATTTTAAACATTTTGAGTCCTTAGATTGATTAATAATAATTACAACTCATAATTCAGTGAAAGAAATCTTGTTTTTAATCATTCCACCCTATTTATCTGCTATGATATGAATGTATGAGCTAGCTCGTTGATTGAAGAGAGAGTTGATGCATATGAGTTATTAATAAATGACTCCTCAGGCCAATACACAATGTTCGTGTCATGATATGTTTTAGAGGTCTGACCCAATATGTAGAGAACCACTCAGAGAGCAAGACAAAGGTTTAACAGGTTTATTGAGGTAAGGGTAGAAGGGTGGTAAGATCTGGAACTCAGGGAGCTGGTGTACAGGAACTAGGAAGTGTAGAGGGGATATCAAAAACGGTTAGTTCAGAGACCGTGGGAATCTTGAATGCCGTAACGAAAATGCTAGTGAGGGACTCACGTTTGGAGGGGTACGTCTCTCACATTGCATCCAGTCTGTGTGGGTTGATCCAGAGAAGTGGGGACATGTTGAAGAGTGGACAGACAGGCAGACATTCTTTGGATCCAGAGGAGAGAAGGAGCGGACTGTCACTTTGATTTCCGGGAGAAGTTAAACGGTACATGTGGAGATTTAAGTGTGAAGCTCAAACAATCCTTCCAGGGGGAGAAGGCCCAAAATCCAGGGTGACTTCCTGCCAAGAGGCAAAGACAAAAACAAGGTTAAAGCTCAGAGAGACAAAGACTCAGGTTAGACTCGGCTAATCTAAGCATGGCTAGAGTACCCAAAACTGGCAAACACTCTGGCGTAGAGGTAGTGACAGTCCACTGCTTAAGTACTCCACCAGATAATGATCCAAAGAGCCGCAGGTGTGCAGCGAGGACCAACAAGGACAGGGTGCCACCTGCTGGTGGAGGGAGAGACAGACACAAAACAGACCACACAAACTGGATTCCTGAGAGTTTGACAATATCAATACTACAAGCAGGGCTCCCATCTTGAAATACCGACTATGTTAGTTGGGAGATGATGCAGCATATTGTTTTACAGCCACATGCTCTTATATCGTCATGGAGCTAAGGCTTTTGCTCTACTATTTTTCCACCTGTTCTACTACTGGTCATGGCTACGAAAAAATTTTAATTCTTTCTATGAGTCTGTACTCTGATCCTCTAAGCAGCATTCGTGTCAGTTATATTGCAGGGACTCACTCTTTAGGTTGACATGGTGTCTCAGCTGTACAACACTCAAAAACAACAGAATATTTCATCATCAGGAAGTCACATTATGGATGCATCATGTCTGTGTATGGCAGTGTAAAGCAGAGAAAATATGCAGAGCCCTGCTCTTGTTGTTCATTAACAGGGAGGCGTACTAAGATTAAATGTTGGCCCAATCCATCATATTAATTTTAAATGCAAACTTAAAATTAAAAACACCAACTAATAGAGATGTCATCAAGCTCTGCTGTGTGATGTCAACAGGACATCGGATTGTATTTCTGGAAATGTTGGAGGTAATTTCCCAAACCCACATTAGCCTGCCTGCTCAGTTTAGCTGCTGTGAAGCAGCCCATTAGGACCAAACATGCTGGTTTTTTAAACCTCTTCATTAGTTGGAACATTTAACTTAGCTTTGCACACAAGCTTTGTGCGCATGAACAACACAGCTGTGCAAAATCAAACTACTGGCAGCTGCTTCAATTTCAGGGTGTTAGGATCAGGTAGAATGTTTACTGTCAAATTTTAATAAGGTGTTATGTGTGTCGGGCACATTAATTATTTTTGTTTCCTTTTTTTTTCCCCTTTTAGTGTTGTATAGACCTTAGTTGAGTCACTAAATTTTAGCGTTGATAATTATTTCTTTTTTCTTTTGTAAATGATTCAATTACGTTAATTGGTTGTGATATTGGTCCGCCTATAAGTAGGCTGGGTTTCCACCTGTTAGTCTCGCCCTCCCTCTCTCTCTCTCTCTCTCTCTCCCTTCTCTTCTGATCGAGCCACCGTCACAGAGAGAGAGAGACGCGATGCGCGCGTCTCCCGTCTTTGTAGGCCACCGCTGACCGCTCCAGCCTGCCATGTGGTATTTTTGTTCGTTAGCCTTTGTTTTTGCTGATTTTTTTGTAACTTTGACCTGGTGGGACCAGTTGTCCTGTTTTGTTCTTTTTTTATTTCTTTAGGGGTTTAACCGTTAGTTCGTTACTAGCAGAGGCTTCGACGGCCCTGTATAGGGTTGGCCCTCTGCTGTAACGTTTTGTTTCTTTGGATCGGCTCACCAGGTCCAACTTTCTGTTCATACTTTGGGTTTTTTTTTTTTCTCTTAGAGTTTTTTTGGGACACGGGGAACTGGGGAAAAATCTGACTCTCTGTTTTTTTGTCTCTTTGCAGAAAAACAAAACAACTGATCTAAAAAGAAGTTCCAGAGATTAAGAATAAAATAATTCTTTTGAACCTCATGTTTGTCTCGTGTCCTCACATGTTCTGGGCCTGGGTGGTCGTAACATATTTATGGGGGCTTGTTTAAACTAAGTTTGCCTTTCACAGCTATTCGTTACTGTGGTTGTTTTGGCGGTGTGTTGGGTCTGCGTGCAGCTGGCGTGCGTTGCTGTGATTTAATTGGTAACATCTGGGTGTGGCGTTTTTGTGGCCTTAGTTTGTGCATGGGCTTGTGGTAGAAGTGTGGCTTGATTCTTAGGTCTAGACATGGAGTTTGACCTGGATGAGTTTGTTGCAAAGCCCACAGTGGAGTCCCTGGGTACATGCACAAAGGATCAGTTGTCGTTGATAGCCGAGCATTTCAAGGTTACGGTGTATAAACGTGCTAAACGAGGAACAGTTGAGGCTGAGTTGTTAGCGGTGCTGGTTCAGGTTGGGAATTTTCCCAGCTACAGTGCTACCAAAAAGTCTTGTTGGGTCTCCATCGGGAGCTTCATTCCCAGATGATCCAGTTTGATTGAAGGAACTTGAAGTTGAATTAGGTCGGCTTGCTTTGAGAGAGAAAGAGCTGTTTCTGGAGCAGAGGGAGAAAGAGCTGTATCTGGAGCAGAGGAAATTAGAAATACAAGCTGAACTGCGTCTGAAGGAACTTGAGCTTGGTGCTAAATCTTCGCCATCTCAATCAAGTGGGTTTGATGTTGGTAAGAATGTTCGCTTTATTCCTCCATTTAATGAGCAAGATGTGGATAAATATTTCACGCTGTTTGAAAGGGTGGCACTCGCACTTAATTGGCCGTGGGAGGTGTGGACTTTGTTGTTGCAGTGTGTGTCAGTTGGCAAAGCGCAAGAGGCATATGCGTCGCTGTCTGTGGCAGATAGCTTGGATTTTGATAAAGTTAAGAGTGCTATTCTGTGGGCGTATGGACTAGTGCCCGAAGCTTATCGCCAAAAACTTTGCAATTTAAAAAAACATTATAGTCAAACTTATGTGGATTTTGTTAGAGATAAAGAAATTCTTTTTGATCGCTGGTGCGCTGCTAAAAATGTTGAGGATTTTGCACAACTTAAGCAGCTCATTTTTATGGAAGATTTTAAAAGCAGCTTGCCAGAGAAAATTACCACTTATTTGAATAAAAATAAAGTGTCAGATGTGTCAAAAGCTGCAGTACTTGTTGATGAGTATATGTTGACGCACAGGGGTAATTTGAGCGATCACATGTTTCTAATAAGTTTGTCAAATCTGGAAATAATGGAAGAGAATTTGCGAAGGCTGTTTCATTTACGCTTTCATACTACGCTTGGCAGTGTTGTGCCTGAACGCGTTCATTGAACGAAAGTTAATGAACTCGTTCATATTTAGGGCGAACGTGAACTGAACGTACTGTATTACTGCCTGATGAATGTCATTGTGAACTCGTTCATTCTGGTGTCTGTGAACGGCACGCTCTCTCAGTTCAACTTCATGCAATAGGTTGCCAGATTTCTATAGAGCCGTCCAGGCGAAACCCCGGCTAAATCACACCGTAAACAGGCCTTAATATGTAGCGGTAAAAACACCCAATCTGGCAACACCAGCTACCAGTGTCGTAGCCTACAGCCGCGTGCGTCAGCAAAACAAAATGCAGCATGGAGGCGACCGTGGAGGCGACAAAGCAGCAGTATGATCACTTAAAACTGTTTTATGACCAGGTGGTCGGTGAGGATGATGGCAACAATCTTACATTTCTCTGCAAACTTTGCCCGCCGGCTTTCAGTAAAAAAATCCGCACTTCAGTAACCTTAAATTCCTACCTCAGCCTGGTCCCTCAGTTTGTGTTAGTAAAATGTTCTTGAGCGGAGGTCTTCAACAGGGGGTCCGCGACCCCTAGGGGGTCTACGGAGGTACTGCATGAGGGTCTGCATGGTTAGTTGATATTTTTATATTCCCCCCCTGCAATTTTTTTCCCACTAATTGAAATGTCTTTAAATACTCATTAACATGAAATCAACACACTGTAGTAAACAGATAAATGGAGGCAGAAGATGTCTTTCAGTCATCAATGCTCACATTCAGCGACACACAGGAGCTCTTTCAAGCTGGACACCGTTTCCTTCACAACACCTGTCCCATCAGCCAGGAATCAGAATCAGAAAATCTTTAATAATCCCAGGGAGGAATTAATTTCTTTACATTACTCCATCTGTAATAGAGTGACTATAGGACACAATTTCATACAATATATATAGTTAGGGGGTCCCCGCTCCATCTCGCCATCAGTTTGGGGGTCTTTGGTCTGGAAAACATAGAAGACCCCTGTTCTTGAGGGTTTTACTATTTTTACTATTCTTGTTTGTTAAACCTGCCTGGTATAATTTTCCAGGATTCCAGGATTCCTTTTTAGTATGTATTGAAATGGAATTTCAAATTGAAAAAATTATTAAAATAAAATAAAAACATTTGCACCTTAAAGAATACTTTCCTATTTTTCTTTTAATAATTCCTCATAAAAAAGACCATTCAAGCAGCACATTTTTCCTGATGTTTTTTGAGAATATACTGTAGGGGTGAAAGCTGCAGCTGCTACTAGTGTGAAGTGAATGGACAGCAACAAAGCGTTAAAGCAACAATGGGGAAATGCTGTCCCCTCAATGCTAATGTAAACCCTGGTTGGATAAGGATTCAAAACTGGATATGAAGATGAAATCTGACACACAGTTTCAGTGTTACAACTGATAAAATAATTGCTGTTTGTGGTTCTACAGTAGGCTATGGTGTAATTGAGCAATATATGAAAAAAAAAAGAACTATGAACTAGTTCATTTTTTGGAACTGTGAATTTAGTTCAAAATTTTGAATTATGAACTGAACTAGTTCATTTTAAAATGTGTGAACTGAACTTTGAACTAGTTCAAGTAGAAAGAGAACTTTCCCAACACTGACGCTCGGGGGAGTTGAGAGTAAGTTGGACCATGGGTTGGATTTGAAGACTAATGTAACGTGTTTTTATTGTAAGAAGAGAGGACATACCCAGAGGAAAACTTTTTTGCTCAGGATAGTCTTTTATTGATCTCTCAAAACAATACGCAGATCTCAATTGAATATCTTTATGAGATTTCTTCAATCTGAATTGTGTATCTTTTTGAGATCACCTCAATCTGAATTATTGCTCCTAAACCCCCCCCTTAGGAGCAAAATTGAGATATTGTGAGAATGACTTTTTGAGACTTGTAGGAGAAATGATAGTCATAGATAAGATCTCATCATTGCATCTTTTTTATTTCATTCATGTCTTGCTTATTGCTCCTAAAAAGCCAGTTGGAGCACTAAAGAGTTAAAATACAGATCTCAATTGCTTCTCTTCTTGAGATCACCTCAATCTGAATTATTGCTCCTAAACCCCTCCCCTTAGGAGAAAAACTGAGATAATGTCAGAATGACTTTGAGACTAAGGTAAGAGAAAATTGAGATTAAAATGGAAGAAATAAGAAACAACTGTGAATGAACTGCAGCCTCATTTATTTTGCATTAATTCAACACATTGTAAAAGTGACAGCAATCACATTATCCCAATTGAGAACCACTGGTGTAACAACATGTCAATAAACGGTGAAAAAATTCACAACTGCTGAACAAGAGGGCACACTGGTGAACAAGCCAGTCACTGTAATGACCTGTGACGGCATTTATTTATGAGGGCCTTTTTAAGCTTGGCCTCCTCTACTGGTTTCCAGTTCTCTATCGTTGCCCACCGCCTCACATAGGCTGCAAAAAAAAAAAAAAAAAATGAGAAAAGAGACTTAAATTAGTTTGATATTTTCCTAGCATATTTTAATACATTATTATGTTCATTCAACTATCTGTAAAATGACATTTCTATATAGCAATGGTTCCATCTAAGTGTATAATGTTTTTGATTATTAACATAGGAGGAAATAATGACTAGTGGCAAAGAAAACATTTAATATTAGGAATATTAAATGATGAAATAAATTGATTTTAAAAGATATGGCAAAGAAACACTCAGCTATGCTTGACACAAGTACAGGTAATTTTTGATCCATCTTGTGCATTAGAATGGGTTTGCAGTGCCAGTGTATCAAAGGGTTAAAATAAAGGACTGTTTATATCCATCTTAGCCTTCCTGTGCATCTCTCAACACACCAGGAGCTACATTCAGTATCATTCAATTTCTTATTTGACTTTTACGGTGGCCGACAAGGGTCAAACGGACAGCAACGGCCCAATATGTCTCAGTTTGAGAGAACAGCTTCAAGTACAGAAACGATGCAAAATCACAAAATCAAACACAAGTCTAAACGAGGTACAAAACGAGGAACGTGTTGCAAACGAAAAAACTCATCATGAAAAATGCATCATCATCAAACGCACTGCAAATGGAGAAACGATCTGTAAACCGAGAAAAGATCTGCAAACGAAAAACGCTGCATGCTCCAAACCTGCAGGGGGAGCCCTCAGCGTAACAGCTCAACAGAGAGACACACGGGATGGAAAAGCCCACCCTGGACCACACCTCTGACATGGCTGCCAGGACCTTCTGTCACTCTGTGCTACATCCTCAATGGGTTCTCCATATTCACTTTGAGGGCTTCTGTCAACTATCAGGGTGCTTGCACAAGAAGATGAACTTGTGCTCAGATTTTCATCTGTCTCAGGGCGAGAAGTCTAAACTAGCATCATCTTGGTTGTGGAAGGAATCAGAATATTGGTTGAACTGTGTGCCTGCGACTCACATTGCACTGGCGAATCCACACTGAGGTGGAGTGGCTTAGGCCGTTTTGGAGGGTACAGGGTAGTGTACTGTTTGAGGGTGTGAGGAGATGGCAGAGCGTGGCCTTGGGAAGGAGGCGATGGCAGAGCGTGGCCTTGGGAAGGAGGCCCCTGGACAGGAGGCGATGGCAAAAAGTGGGCGCTGACGTTTGTTGAAGAGTGGACATCAGTCAGCTTGGGGGAGGAGTGCTGGCGATAATATACATCTGCAGGGATATTCTTTCTTATGTCCTTTATGGGTTTTTTTTGCATGCCTGTATTTGGCCCAATATAATTCACAGTGGCACTGTAAAATCTCCCATCACTCCATCTGGCTAGGACCCTTTCTCCTGGCCTCAAGACATCCAACTGTCCAATGGGGCTGTCATTCGCATCCAGAATGTCACGTTTTGAAGATTTTGGCAGTGTAGCCATCCTCAAAAGTGACAAATGCAAAGTGACCTAAAATAAACCAAAAACCATGTCACAGTTAACATGTCATATTTTACAACAATACATTTCAAAAGAACACAAGATATGTCCTATAATATCGATATAAATCCTGCTTTTATATTGAGTTTTCATTTACATAACTTTTTTAAACTTAAAGATTTCAGATTTATTTATGGTTAGCCCTCTGAGATGAGCAGCCAACTTGTTTCCAATGCACATACTGTACACTGAGAGAAGAAGAGAGGGGAAGAGGAGAGGAAGAGAGGTGTCGAGTGAAGGAGAGGAGAACAGAAGGAGAGAGAAAAAAGATTTAGTGAGTTAAGAGACAGTGGTAAGAGTATACTGTATTACACTATACACGAGTATACTGTAACTATACACTGTGCTACAATTCTCACAGTTACACTCTAGTGCAGGGGTCTTCAACGGTCCCCAGGCCAAGGACCCCAAACTGATGACAAGATGGAGCGGGGACCCCCTAATTATATATATTGTATGAAATTGTGTTATATCAAACTGGTCCTATAGTCACTCTATTACAGATGGAGTAATGGAACTAAATGAATCCCTCCCTAGGATTATTAAATTATTTCTGATTCCTGGTTGATGGGACAGGTGTTGTGAATGAAACGGTGCCCAGCTTGAAAGAGCTCCTGTGTGTCGCTGAATGTGTGCATTGATGACTGAAAGACATCTTCTGCCTCCATTTATCTGTTTACTACAGTCTTCAGTTCATGTTAATGTGGATTTAAAGACATTTCAATTCAGTAGGGAATATAAAAAATAAAAAAAATGAATCAACCAAAAGTTTCGCGACCCCCATGCAGTACCTCCACGGACCCCCTAGGGGTCACAGACCCCCTGTTGAAGACCTCTGCTCTAGTGAATCCACAAATGTTCTCTGTGGTGGCTATGATTTCTATTGTTTTTTGAGCTTGTTTGGCATTTGTTGATTCATTAAATACAAGTAGTTAAATGTGCTTGTGTTTGTTATATGATAAACATTTAGTAATGTGCATTTCACAATATGTAGTGTATTAGCCCGGGAACAGTAAATCTATATCTATTATAGTATTATTTATTTGTTGGTATTTGTTGTGGCCATTGCCCCCCCCAATAATAATTTTCTGGTGCCGCCGCTGCTTGACAGTGAATTAAGACACATCTTGAGTCTAGCAACTAAATTTATATCATTATATATTAAATATATATATTAATTAATTGTGCAATTTTTAAAGTGTGAAAAGGTGTTGATACAATTTTAAGGATTTCTAACAAGACAATTTAATGTTTCTGTGGAAAGACCATAGTAGACTCAAATTATTATTCAAGTAGTTTATACTGTATACAGTTTAGCATGTAGGGGATCTTTAAAAATCAGCTATTCTACTTATACTTTCCTTTAATTACCAATTGATAAGTTAAAAGTAAAAAATAACAGTAATTAAATTAACAATAACTCACCAGCTGCCTCCTCTTCCTCTTCAGTTCCCAGCTGTACATGATCTTTCATTTTGGTTGAAGGTAACCTCTGTCTTTTTGAGTTGGATCCAGATGTCATTCTGTAAATGGCAGTTTAAAAAGCATGATGTTAGCAATCTAATACTTTCATATATCACATACAAGATAAGAAATCCAAGACAAACCAAACCCTCTAGGGTTCATGGCCAAATGATCGCATCTCGATATTGAACCCAAATATCTCAATATCGATATGACTATGATTTCATGCAAAGTGCAGCAACAGGGAAAATTACACACACTCAAACACTACATATACATAAATTTACGTATATATAGTCAGTCCATATTGGGCTTATTAAACTGAACATGTCTTCTTCAGATCATGTTTCTTCAAATAACTAAACTGTCTTTACTCATCAATAAAAGACTCTACTTCTAGATGTCTTGTGCTGTTGAACGTAACCGCTGTGAACCAATCATAAACTGACGTCTTATTGATCTGATTCACCGGCTTTCTTACTGTCACCGCTGTTAATGACCATGGTGAAGTTAGTTTCAGGTTGGTTAGTAGATTCAGCAGTGTCGAATATCCAACCTGAAACTAACTTCACCGTGGTCACAAGCTTTTATACAGAACAGAGAAATGTATTATGTTTTTTTTAGCGTGAAAAATGAAATACCGTATTTTCACGACCATAAGGCGCACCGTACTAAAAGGCGCAGTCTCAGTTATGTGTGCCATTTCTGTATTTAACACACACATAAGGCGCACCGGACTATAGGGCGCGTTTTTTATATACAGGTACATGTCCTTTACTATGTTTAAATACCTCTACTGCGTATTTAAAAATACAGCGGGAGCAAAACTTAGTATGAATGTGCTTTATTCATGTATTTATTACAAAGTATTAATCAAACCTGGGAGCTGTCCGTGAGACAGACACATCGCAGATGACAGAGCGCTGTGATCGCTCCTAAATTAACTTAAAATCCTGAAACCTGCCGACGGAATATGTTCGCTTTTATTACCGGTATCCTGGTGCCTGCAGTTTAAATTATTTAGATGAAAAACACCTGCCAGCCGCGGTGAACCCGGAGGCTGCCCGGCCTAGAGGCTGCTGTTGAAGGGAGTCCTACTGTCGGTGTACCGCTGGTATGTGGGGGTCTGAGCGGCTCCGACAGAAATAGTATAGACAGGATGATAATCTGGATGAACTGACTGCAATTATGAAGTTTTCAGGTGGACTTTCTCACTTAAAAACATATTAAAACTACTTTATTCCCACTGATCACAGCAAATATAGCTGCAAGATTTAGATTATTTAGATAAAAAACACCTACCAGCCGCCGCGGTGAACCCGGAGGAGACCCGGCCCAGAGGCTGCCGTTGAATTAAGTTTTCAGGTAGAAAAATAAAGCGGGAGCAAAACTGAGTATGATTGTGCTTTATTCATGTATTTATTACAAAGTATTAATCAAACCCATCAAAGTCATCATCCTCTGTTTCTGAATTAAACAGCTGCGCTAAATCAGACATGCCAATTTCCCCTTCTTCGCTGTCAGAGTCACTTTTGCCGGGCGGCTCCTCGGAAATAATGCCTGCTTTTGCGAAAGCTCGAAAAAGCAGTGCCAGCAGACACGTTAGTCCAAGCATCAACAATCCATCCGCAAACGGTGGCGTAACTTGCCCGGCGCTGCCTTCCACTTTTCGTGAAACTGTGGTCTCCGTCTGTCATCCATCGCTCCCACGCCGCTCGCAGCCTTACTTTGAACGGCCGGTTCACACCGATGTCGAGCGGTTGAAGTTGTCAGACCCCCGGGATAACAGCGAGCACAGCCTTCATTTGATTCACCTTTTTTTTCACATCAGCTGTGAGATGGGCACGCATGGAGTCACAGATTAACAGCGATGGTGATGCTTGGAAAAAACCACCTGGTCTCCTCACATACACCTGCCTCAGCCACTCTTTCATCATCTCCTCATCCATCCAGCCCTTTTCATTTGCCTTAATATAATATGTCATCAGAGCGCTGTGTCTGTCTCGCTGTCAGCTCCCAGATCAGCTTCTCTGATTGGTTGATGCGGCGCTTCCAGCAGCAAAACTTCAATTTTTCCATCTCGAGCAGCAGCGCATTTGCGGCGCGTCAGATGCTTAAACTTTCCCGACGCGCTGCGCCTGCTGCTCAAAACGCGCTGCGGGACCTTTTGCTGCGCCTATGCGCGTCAACCATTGACTTTTCATGTAAACTCGCTGCTTCTGCAGCGCCTGCTGCTTCCGGTTCACACCGATGTCGAGCGGTTGAATAACAGCGAGCACAGCGTTCATTTGTTTCACCATGTTTTTCACATCAGCTGTGAGATGGGCACGCATGGAGTCACAGATTAACAGCGATGGTGATGAGTGGAAAAAAAACCTGGTCTCCTTATATTCTCCTCCCTCAGCCACTCTTACATCATCTCCTCAATGAGGTGGTCTCAAAAGTCGCAGTTACAACACACAGGGCGCACCGCACCAAAGGGCGCACCGCACATTTTGAGGGAAAAAAAAAGACGTTTATGTGCGCCTTATAGTCGTGAAAATACGGTACATGGCGTGGCGGGAGTGCGTGACAAAAAGACAGAAAACTGGTGACGCAGCAGACTCTCTACTTTCACATGACACCTTGTTTGTGTGGTTAGCATCATTTTGGTATGCTACATGTTAGCTTACTAGCTTCCTAATGATCGTCTATGCAGCACGCATCTCACGCAGCCCTTTGTACAGTGGACGCTCTTACTTAAAAGGTTAATTTATATGGAATTTTCACAAACACAACATTGATACCAATTTCAAAGTGTGATGTTGATATGTGACAACTTGTGTGTGCTAAAAATCAAAGGAAACCATGCTACTTGTAATGTTAGTAGCTAGCTTGATTCGAGACTGCATGGTCGTTCAAAATTCACCGCCCCAAATTAAAATAACAAGGCATTTCCGCCCACAGAACTGCTGCTCACTGGATGTTTTTTCTTTTTCCGACCATTCTCTGTAAACCCTAGAGATGGTTGTGCGTGAAAATCCCAGTAGATCAGCAGTTTCTGAAATACTCAGACCAGCCCTTCTGGCACCAACAATCATGCCACGTTCAAAGTCACTCAAATCACCTTTCTTCCCCATACTGATGCTCGGTTTGAACTGCAGGAGATTGTCTTGACCATGTCTACATGCCTAAATGCACTGAGTTGCCGCCATGGGATTGGCTGCTTAGAAATTAAGTGTTAACGAGCAGTTGGACAGGTGTACCTAATAAAGTGGCCGGTGAGTGTATATGTGATTGTTTCTCCTGAGTTGAATTTGAGAAGCAGGAGAAAAAACCTTTGGTCTCACCTTAGTATCAAAAATAGCTAATTTGTGTCTAGGAGAAATGAAAGAAACAACAATGAGATCTCTTCTTGGATTTTGCTTTCCTATGGGTATTGTGGCCAACTGTCCGGTTTTACAGAAAAAGAACACTAAGCCGGTCGCTTTAATTAAGACCGTAAAACCCGTTGCTCAGTCTTCCTCAGCTAAACAGTCTTGCGAGTATGCTGATTTTAAACGTTTCATTATGGATGGGTTTGTTTCTGTGTCTCCTACTGGTGAGAAAATCCCTGTGAAAATATTGTGAGATACTGCTGCCTCTCAATCCTTTATTTTGGAGGGGATTTTGCCACTAAATGGTGACACTGCGTTCGGTTCTGATGTACCGGTTCGTGGTTTCGGCATGCGAGACATTGGGGTTTCGCTGCACAAAGTTGTGATCCAGTCTGAGCTGTGATCTGGTGACGCTGGGAATAAGTTCTTGGTAACAGTGATGTGCACCTCTACTCATTTTCCAGAAGTTTTTCCGGTGCAAAAAATATCAGCGCCAGTAGTGGTGAAAGCGTTAATGAAGTTTTTTTCGTTGTTTAGATTACCTCGGGTTGTGCAGACTGACCAAGGGTCTAACTTTATGTCTAAAGTGTTTGCGCAAGTTTTAAATCAGCTTGACATTAAGCACTGTTATTCTAGCACTCATCATCCTGAAAGTCAAGGCGCGCTCGAGCGTTTCCATCAAACCTTCAAAACAATGCTTCGCACCGACTGTTTGGAGTTTGCAAAGGATTGGGATGAGGGAGTACATTTTCAACTGTTTGCTATTTGGGAAGTGGTTCAAGAGTCTCTGGGGTTTAGCCCGGCGGACTTGGTTTTCGCTCACACTGTTCGTGGTCCTTTAAAACTATTGAAGGAGTCGTGGTTGTGTGAAAAATCTGACCAAAATTTATTGGACTACGTCAGTCAGTTTCGATTAAAGCTGAGCCGTGCATGCGAGATCGCTAAGGAAAACCTTAGAACTGCACAGGCTAAAATGTAGTCTTTATTTGACAGGAAGGCGCTGATGAGAGTTTTTAAGCCAGGTGAGAAAGTGTTGGCGTTACTTCCGGTTCCTGGTTCCAGCTTGCAAGCGTGCTACAGTGGCCCTATTGTGATCAAGAGGAGGGTGGGGGACCAAGATTATCTGGTCTCTACTCCTGATCAGAGGCGGACATCAAGATTATGTCATGTTAATATGCTGAAGCCTTATATCGAGCCCTCTATAAATTTGGCCGTCAGTTGCGTTTCTGGGGAACGAACTGACGCATGCATTGGGGCGGGTGTGGACACATGAGAGGAGCTGTCCAGTGCTGAAGCTGAAGGTGACGTTTTTTTCCCGGCTGTCACTGAAAGAAAGTTTTTAAATTCAGAGGTTTTGGAAAACTTGCCTCTCTTGTTGTATCACCTGGATTGTCTAAGCAGGCGGATGTCATTAATTTGATCCAGTCATATGGGTCACTGTTTGCTGACATCCCCACTCAGACTCATGTGCTCAGACATGATATTGATGTTGGTGATTCCAAGCCTATTAAACAACATCCTTACAGAGTGAACCCGGACAAGCAACACCGTTTGAAAACGCAGGTGGAGTATTTGGTGAGACATGGACTTGCTGTTGCAAGCAGTAGTGCGTGGAGTTCGCCATGCCTCCTGACTGTTAAAGCCAATGGAGAGGACCGGTTCTGTACGGACTTCAGCAAGGTAAATGGGGTGACTAGGCCGGATTGCTATCCATTGCCTTGTCTGGAGGATTGTGTGGACCATGTGGGGGCTGCTCAGTTTGTGACCAAGCTGGATCTGCTGAAGGGATACTGCCAGGTACCCTTAACGGCACGAGCCCAGGAAATTTCCTCTTTTGTCACACCCGAGGATTTCCTTCAGAATACGGTCATGGCTTTTGGGATGCGTAATGCCCCAGCAACGTTTCAACGGCTAATGAATGTTGTGTTGTCCGGTCTATCATTCTGTGAGACTTATTTGGATGATTTAGTTTTTTGTTCTGCTACATGGGCTGAGCACGTTGAGCATTTGAGAACTGTTTTTGCGCGTCTGAGTGAGGCTAATTTGACAATTAATCAGTCTAAATGCCAATTTAGCCAAGCCACGGTGACCTATCTTGGAAAAAGGGTGGGGGGAGTTCAAGTGCGACCCGTTGAGGCTAAAGTAGAAGCTATCTTGTCTGTTCCTGTACCCACCACACGCACTGAGCTGCGCCGCTATTTATCTATGGTTGGTTACTACAGGGGGTTTTGTAAGAATTTTTCATCTCTCGCTGCTCCGTTGACAGATCTACTTAGCCCTAAAGTAATGTTTGGTCTGACCTGTGTCAATCTGCTTTCGAACAAACTAAACATTTGCTAGTTAATGCTCCTGTGTTGTCTGCCCCTCGCTTTGATGTGCCGTTTAAGTTGGCTGTGGACGCATGTGATTCTGGCGTCGGAGCTGTCCTTCTCCAGGATGGTACTGATGGGGTGGAACATCCGGTTTCTTTTTTTTCAAAGAAGCTGGACAAGCATCAAAGATGGTATTCCACCATCGAAAAGGAGGCGTTGGCGTTAGTCCT
This sequence comes from Cyprinodon diabolis, assembly GCA_030533445.1. Classification (NCBI taxonomy): domain Eukaryota; kingdom Metazoa; phylum Chordata; class Actinopteri; order Cyprinodontiformes; family Cyprinodontidae; genus Cyprinodon; species Cyprinodon diabolis. The sequence continues at coordinate 8,272,108 of CM060082.1, forward strand.
GGCTCTAGAACACTTTGAGGTGTATGTAGGCAGTTCTAGCGGGTCTGTGGTTATTTTTACGGACCATAATCCGTTAGTTTTTTTGGATCACATGCGCAATAAAAACCGCCGTTTGATGAGCTGGTCTCTGCGGCTACAATCGTTTAACATCTCTATCCAGCATGTTCGCGGTAAGGATAACATGGTGGCTGACGCCCTTTCACGGTTTAAGTTTCTTTTTCTGAATGGGAAGTTTTTTTTCCCTACAAGTTACATCAATCCCCTTCAGAGTCTTTTGTTGAGGGTGTTATGTGAGTCGGGTACATTAATTAATTTTGTTTCTTTTTTTTCCCCTTTTAGTGTTGTATAGACCTTAGTTGAGTCACAAAATTTTAGTGTTGATAATTTTTTCTTTTTTCTTTTGTAAATGATTCGAATACGTTAATTGGTTGTGATATTGGTCCGCCTATAAGTAGGCTGGGTTTCCACCTGTTAGTCTCTCCCTCTCTCTCTCTCTCTCTCTCTCTCTCTCTCCCTTCGAACCTTCTGATCAAGCCACCGTCACAGAGAGAGCATCCAGACACGATGCGCACGTCTCCCGTCTTTGTAGGCCGCGGCTGACCGCTTTAGCCTGCCATGTGGTATTTTTGTTCGTTAGCCTTTGTTTTTTGCTGATTTTTTTGTAACTTTGACCTGGTGGGACCGGTTGTCCTGTTTTCGTTCTTTTTTTATTTCTTTAGGGGTTTAACCGTTAGTTCGTTACTAGCAGAGGCTTCGACTGCCCTGTATAGGGTTGGCCCTCTGCTGTAACGTTTTGTTTCTTTGGATCGGCTGACCAGGTCCAGCTTTCTGTTCATACTTTGGGTGTTTTTTTTTTCTCTTGGAGTTTTTTTTGGACACGGGGAACTGGGGAAAAATCTGACTCTCTGTTTTTTTTTTTGTCTCTTTGCAGAAAAACAAAACAACTGATCTAAAAAGAAGTTCCAGAGATTAAGAATAAAATAATTCTTTTGAACCTCATGTTTGTCTCGTGTCCTCAAATATGTTGTGGCCTGGCTGGTCGTAACATAAGGACAATGGAAAAGAGATAACAAAACAATGCTTGCAACACCTGTCCTTACCACAGGATAATGAGAAATGTAAACATGAAAATATCAATTCTATGAAATTATAGTATATTGTCTGGGAGGATTTTATTATCACAACAATAGTCAAACAGCTCTTCAAATTTTGCAGATCAGTATAATGTACTGGGTTGAGGTGGCCGTACTATTGTGGAAAGCATAATGCAGATTTTGATCATAAGCAGCAACAAAGTGAGACAGATGTTGCAACTGAAGCAATTCAATTCAGTTTATTTATATAGCGCCAAATTCACAACACATGTCATCTCAAGGCACTTTACAGTTCAACCAGATTATACGGTCAAATTGATACAAAGTTCTCTATCTAAGGAAAACCAGTTGATTGCATCGACTCATTGACTCAAATACAATCCCTCACACTAAGCATGCTTGAAGCGACAGTGGAGAGGAAAAACTCCCTTTTAACAGGAAGAAACCTCCAGCAGAACCAGGCTCAGTGTGAGCGGCCATCTGCTGAGGCCGACTGGGGTTCAAGGAGACAGAAGCAGAAACACAAAAAGCAGCTGTAAAAGGCGGCCCCGTCCAGGAAACACACAGCCAGGCAGACGAGCTCCAAGGCAGCTCCCATGCCAGAGGATGAAGAGAGCACATCCACTCAGTCACGGTCAGAGAAACAGGACTACACTGGAAAACAGGCCGATCTCCAGCATCTATAAACAAGGGTGTTGATGGAAGCAGCACAGCTGATGTTTCTTTCCAGGATGGCGTAACAGCCAAACAGGAACAGACGAGGCAAAGCTACTCTGAGGAAAAGCAGAGAGAGCAGAAGGTTAGAGATTGAACTAACAGATTCTGCAGAATAGGAGAATAGAGAGAGAATGAAGCAGAATGAAGAAAAGGGGGACCCTATGTCCTCCAGAAGTCTAAGCCTATAGCAGCATAACTATAGAGATAGCTCAGGATAACCTGAGCCACCCTAACTATAAGCTTTATCAAAAAGGAAAGTTTTAAGCCTAGCCTTAAAAGTAGACAGGGTGTCTGCCTCACGGACTAAAACTGGTAGTTGGTTCCACAGGAGAGGAGCCTGATAACTAAAAGATCTCCCTCCCATTCTACTTTTAGAAATTCTAGGAACCACTAGTAAACCTGCAGATTGAGAGCGAAGTGCTCTGTTAGGAACATAAGGAACAATCAGATCTCTGATATCAGATGGAGCTTGGCCATTTAAGGCTTTATATGTGAGAAGGAGGATTTTAAATTCAATTCTGGATTTAACAGGAAGCCAATGAAGAGAAGCCAGGATAGGAGAGATGTGATCTCTCCCCTTAATTTTCATCAGAACTCTGGCTGCAGCATTTTGGATCAGCTGAAGGCTTTTAACTACAGCTTGTGGACTTCCTGATAGTAAAGAATTACAATAGTCCAGCCTTGAAGTAACAAATCCATGGACTAGTTCCTCAGCATCACCCCTGGACAGGAGATTTCTAATTTTTGCAATGTTCCTCAGATGAAAGAAGGAAATTCTAGAAACCTCTTTGATCTGGGATTTAAATGACAGGTCCTGATCGAAAATAACACCAAGATTTTTTACTTTATTATCTGAAATCAGTTTAATCCCATCCAAATGAAGTGACTGGCTAATCAGCTTCTTTTTCAGAGACTCTGGTCCAAAGACTATGACTTCTGTTTTGTCTGCATTCAGAAGCAGAAAGTTAAGAGTCATCCAGGTTTTTATGTCTTCAAGACATGCCTGTAATCTATGTAATGGGTTAGCTTCATCTGGATTAATAGACAGATATAGCTGGGTATCATCAGCATAACAGTGGAAATTAATCCCATGCTGTCTAATAATTCTACCAATTGGGAGCATGTGTAAAGTAAAGAGAATTGGTCCTAGCGCAGATCCCTGTGGTACTCCACAGGTAACCTTTGAGCATGTTGAAGATCTATCATTAACATGAACAAACTGAATTCAATCAGATATATACAGTGGGGTAAAAAAGTATTTAGTCAGCCACCAATAGTGCAAGTTCTCCCACTTAAAAAGATGAGAGAGGCCGGTAATTTTCATCATAGATATACCTCAACTATGAGAGACAAAATGAGAAAAAAAAATCCAGAAAATCTCATTGTCTGATTTTTAAAGATTTTATTTACAAAATATGGTGGAAAATAAGTATTTGGTCAGTTACAAACAAGCAAGATTTCTGGCTCTCACAGATCTGTAACTTCTTCTGTAAGAGGCTCCTCTGTCCTCCACTCGTTACCTTCATTAATGGCACCTGTTTGAACCCGTTATCAGTATAAAAGACACCTGTCCACAACCTCAAACAGTCACACTTTAAACTCCACCATGGCCAAAACTAGAGAGCTGTCTAAGGACACCCGAAACAAAATTATAGACCTGCACCAGGCTGGGAAGTCTGAATCTGCAATAGGTAAACAGCTTGGTGTGAAGAAATCAACTGTGGGATCAATTATTAGAAAATGGAAAACATACAAGACCACTGATAATCCTCCTCGATCTGGGGCTCCACGCAAGATCTCACCCCGTGGGGTCAAAATGATCACAAGAACGGTGAGTAAAAATCCCAGAACCACACGGGGGGACCTAGTGAATGACCTGCAGAGAGCTGGGACCAAAGTAACAAAGGCTACCATCAGTAACACACTACGCCGCCAGGGACTCAAATCCTGCAGTGCCAGACGTGTCCCCCTGCTTAAGCCAGTACATGTCAAGGCCCGTCTCAAGTTTGCTAGAGAGCATTTGGATGATCCAGACGATGACTGGGAGAATATCATATGGTCAGATGAAACCAAAATAGAACTTTTTGGTAAAAACTCTACTCGTCGTGTTTGGAGGAGAGAGAATGCTGAGTTGCATCCAAAGAACACCATACCTACAGTGAAGCATGGCGGTGGAAACATCATGCTTTGGGGCTGCTTTTCTGCTAAGGGACCAGGACGACTGATCCGTGTGAAGGAAAGAATGAATGGGGCCATGTATCGTCAAATTTTGAGTGAAAACCTCCTTCCATCAGCAAGGGCATTGAAGATGAAACGTGGCTGGGTCTTTCAGCATGACAATGATCCCAAACACACCGCCTGGGTAACGAAGGAGTGGCTTCGTAAGAAGCATTTCAAGGTCCTGGAGTGGCCTAGCCAGTCTCCAGATCTCAACCCCATAGAAAATCTTTGGAGGGAGTTGAAAGTCCGTGTTGCCCAGCGACAGCCCCAGAACATCACTGCTCTAGAGATCTGCATGGAGGAATGGGCCAAAATACCAGCAACAGTGTGTGAAAACCTTGTGAAGACTTAAAGAAAACGTTTGATCTCTGTCATTGCCAACAAAGGGTATATAACAAAGTATTGAGATTAACTTTTGTTATTGACCAAATACTTATTTTCCACCATATTTTGCAAATAAATTCTTTAAAAATCAATGTGATTTTCTGGATTTTTTTTTCTCATTTTGTCTCTCATAGTTGAGGTATATCTATGATGAAAATTACCGGCCTCTCTCATCTTTTTAAGTGGGAGAACTTGCACTATTGGTGGCTGACTAAATACTTTTTTGCCCCACTGTAAGATTTAAACCATTCTAGTGCTGTTCCTTTAATTCCAACAAAATTTTTAAGTCTTTCTAAAAGAATATTATGGTCAACTGTATCAAATGCTGCACTGAGATCCAACAGGACGAGCACAGATACAAGTCCATTACCTGAGGCCATGAGAATATCATTAGTGACTTTCACCAGAGCTGTTTCAGTGCTATGATGAGCTTTAAAGCCAGACTGAAACTCTTCAAAAAGTTCATTATGATGTAAGTGATCGCAAACTTGTTTGGCAACTGCTTTCTCAAGAATTTTAGATAAGAAAGGAAGATTGGATATAGGTCTATAATTGACCAAGTCATCTGGGTCAAGAGATGAGTTCTTAAGCAGAGGTTTAATTACAGCAACCTTAAAAGCTTTAGGTACATATCCCTGTAGATTCCATGACTACCTCAGATACAATCGCAGATAGAGGAGTGCTTATGATCTTCTTTTTAATAAGATCAATTTTATTTATAAAGAATCCCATAAAATCATTGCTGCTAAGAGCAGGTGGAATGGACGGTTCAACAGAGCTATGGCTCTGGGTGAGTTTGGCAACTGTATTAAAAAGAAATCTAGGATTATTCTTATTCTCCTCTGTTAATGAGGAGAAGTATGCTGCTCTTGCTTTACAAAGGGTCCTCTTATACAGCAGTAAACTATTTTTCCAGACTAGGAAGGACTCCCGCAGGCCTGTGGAGCAATATTTTCTCTCCAGTTTCCTAGCATTTTGCTTCAAAGTGCGCAGATCTTCATTAAACCAAGGAGCAAGCTTTCTATTTCTAACGGTTTTTATTTTCAAAGGAGCTGTGTTGTCTAAGGCAGTACGCAGAGAACTAGCAACCCCATCAACAAAATCATCAACCTGTGAAGGGGAATAAGCTATGCTTTTGCACTCTGCAGCACTGCTCAGCGACACAGAGGAGAGAGAAAATGAAGCAGATTCTTTAAAATGTATACTCCACTATCTGATAAAGATCTACTAAAATTGAACCTTCTTTTGGGGGAGGAGAACTCTGTTAAAGTAATCATGAAGGCTATTAGAAAGGGGTCAGAGAGGACAGGGTTGTGAGGAAATACTGTTATTTCTTCACATTCTATGCCATATGTCAGCACAAGATCCAAAGTATGAAGATGAGAATGTGTGGGACTATTCACATTTTGAACAAAGCCAATAGTGTCTAAGATAGCATTAAAGGCTGCTCTTAAGCTATCGCCTTCAATGTCAGCATGGATGTTAAAATCTCCCACTATGATGACCCTGTCAGTTTAATACCAAATCAGAAAGGAACTCTGAAAACTCATCTAAAAATTCAGAGTAAGGACCTGATGGACGATACAAAGTTACAAAAAGAAGAGGTTTTCTTGCCTTGAAATTTGGATCGTGGAAATTAAGGGTTACATTTTCAAAAGATTTGTAGGTATTAACTGTTTTGGGAGTAATCAGTAAGTCAGACTGGAAGATTGTTGCTACTCCTCCTCCTCGCCCAGAACTTCTGGGTATGTGAAAATTTAAATAGCTTGAAGGTGTTGCCTCATTTATGCTCACATAACCCTCTTGCTGCAGCCAGGTTTCTGTAAGGTAACACAAGTCAATGTGATTATCACAAATCAAGTCATTAACTAGCAGACTTTTAGAGGAAAGAGATCTTATGTTAAACAGACCACATTTAATTGTTTTAACTTTTTCCCCAATTGGAGTTATTTTGATTTTAATTAGATTATCATGATTTACTCCTTTGGGAATCTTTGCTAATTTATTAGATTTTGGTCGTGGGCAAGACACTGTCTGGATGGAGTAAAGAGTGGGTAACAGTAGAGAAGCTGCAGAGATGTGTGTTAAACTACAACTCTGCTTCCTGGTCTGCACCCTGGGTGGTCAGGGTTTTGGAGGACTTCCAAAGGACTTTGGAGAAGCACTTCCCTGAAGTGGGCCTATGCCAATAAAAGTGAAGCTCTTCTTTGATTAAGAAAGCTCTCACAACCAAGTCAGAGCCACAAACATTTCCATCATAACAGTTTTAAATTGTTTGCATAATCTAAATACCCAAATTATTCTTTTGGGAGACAAATTTATGAGATGAAATGTTATTAGACAAAAGCTATTGAGCTTGGTTTGATATCTTTATGCTGAACCTCAATGTATTGAGGACGCAAAATCCTTCCTTTAGCACAGAAAAGTAGATTTTTCTGAAATGATTTTTTCTGTGAATGCTCCACAGGAAAGCAGTTATACTTTCTGATCTGGCTACAGTTACACTGTGGGAAACTCTGCTGCACATCCACCTTAAAGAAGCTCTTATGAGAGGAAAGTCAGAGGTTTGGCTAAACTCCAGAATAAAGAGTTTTGCTTCAGGAAACCTGTAGTAGCAGAATGAGAAATACTCCAAATCTCCTAAAACTAACATTCCACCTACTCAAACCATACATTGAATTGTGTCTTACCACCCTTCTTTTTATAGTTTGTGCACAATCATAATGCATACCTAAATTCTATTGGGCAGTAAAATAATATCATAAATCCCACTTGCTTGTGATATACACTATATTGCCAAAAGTATTTGCTCACCCATCCAAATTATTGGAATCAGGTGTTCCAATCACTTCCATGGCCACAGGTGTATAAATTCAAGCACCTAGGCATGCAGACTGTTTTTACAAACATTTGTGAAAGAATGGGTCGCTCTCAGGAGCTCAGTGAATTCCAGCGTGGAACTGTGATAGGATGCCACCTGTGCAACAAATCCAGTCGTGAAATTTCCTCGCTCCTAAATATTCCACAGTCAACTGTCAGCTGTATTATAAGAAAATGGAAGTGTTTGGGAACGACAGCAACTCAGCCACGAAGTGGTAGGCCACGTAAACTGACGGAGCGGGGTCAGCGGATGCTGAAGCGCATAGTGCGAAGAGGTCGCCAACTTTCTGCAGAGTCAATCACTACAGACCTCCAAACTTCATGTGGCCTTCAGATTAGCTCAAGAACAGTGCGCAGAGAGCTTCATGGAATGGGTTTCCATGGTCGAGCAGCTGCATCCAAGCCATACATAACCAAGTGCAATGCAAAGCGTCGGATGCGGTGGTGTAAAGCACGCCGCCACTGGACTCTAGAGCAGTGGAGACGCGTTCTCTGGAGTGACGAATCGCGCTTCTCCATCTGGCAATCTGATGGACGGGTCTGGGTTTGGCGGTTGCCAGGAGAACGGTACTTGTCTGACTGCATTGTGCCAAGTGTAAAGTTTGGTGGAGGGGGGATTATGGTGTGGGGTTGTTTTTCAGGAGCTGGGCTTGGCCCCTTAGTTCCAGTGAAAGGAACTCTGAATGCTTCAGCATACCAAGACATTTTGGACAATTCCATGCTCCCAACTTTGTGGGAACAGTTTGGAGCTGGCCCCTTCCTCTTCCAACATGACTGTGCACCAGTGCACAAAGCAAGGTCCATAAAGACATGGATGACAGAGTCTGGTGTGGATGAACTTGACTGGCCTGCACAGAGTCCTGACCTCAACCCGATAGAACACCTTTGGGATGAATTAGAGCGGAGACTGAGAGCCAGGCCTTCTCGTCCAACATCAGTGTGCGACCTCACAAATGCGCTTCTGGAAGAATGGTCAAAAATTCCCATAAACACACTCCTAAACCTTGTGGACAGCCTTCCCAGAAGAGTTGAAGCTGTTCTAGCTGCAAAGGGTGGACCGACGTCATATTGAACCCTATGGATTAGGAACGGGATGTCACTTAAGCTCATATGTGAGTCAAGGCAGGTGAGCAAATACTTTTGGCAATATAGTGTATCTCATTTAAAAGCTAAGACCGTCTAGTTCCTGGAGATACGGTATGTGTACAGACTCTCTAGGTTTTACACAACCAGAGCTGTGTGACTTCAAACTTGCCCCCCAAAAAAAAAAACTTTTTTCCCCATAAAAAAAGCTATTTTTCTTATGTAATCTTTTGTATAATTCATGTTATATATTCTCCCCAACTTATTACACTTTTTCTTCATGTTGTGGACAACAGCCGTGTAAAATTTCAGATCTCTAGTCCTAAGCATTATGAAACTATTATCCTTTTTTGTATGTAAAGGGTCCAATTGGCAAAATTGTGCCGAATTTGGACCGAATGTGCAAAAATGTATTATTTTAATTGTATGACTAATTTGACCATTAAAAAAAAACACATCTCTATGTTTAGATGTACACAAATTTTAATTCAAGCATTTAACAATATTTCCAATTTTGAAGCGTGAAAGTCCACTCTGTGTATCCGCTAGGTTCTCCTCTCCTCTCAGTCTTTACGCAGATAAATAAACCCAATATTTTCAGGCCGCCTCTAGACTTTAGACACTGGCTGCATTTGAAAAGATCAGATCCAGGTTGTTCAGATTATTGTGAAAAGATAAAATACTGGTGGCATATTGGCACTTTTGGGGGAGTGTTGGTCTTGAGCGCGTGATTTTACAGCAAAGTGTGCTTCCCTTAAATGGTAGAGCTAACTAACTTGTTGGTCAACAAAACAGATATGACACTGTTATGCAAACAGAATACAACATATGTGTATAATCTAAAATGGGACAGTACACACACTAATATGTAGGGTAAAACCATTTAAAACATTCTTTTTGGATTTTTTGCTTTCATTAACTTTTTGTTGTTTTGTTTTTAAGCATTTAAAAAGAAAACAAGGAATAATGAATAAAACACACGTTAACATTTAGAATCAACATACATTTCTTTTTTTTATTTTAACATATCCGACACAACACAGAAATAAAAAAAGGTTTGTCCTGGCAGGTAAGTTGTGTTTTTCATACTCAGTGACCTACATGATGGCTTTTAAGTTTTTCAAAACTCTCAGCCTCACTTTTCACAATGTGTTTGCCAGTCGTTGTTGATGAGTCGTTCAACTATTGGATGTAATCTTGATGGTATTAGTGATCATCCCTGATCTCTAGTTTCCTGAAAAGGGTCTGGCTTTTCTCCACAGCCTTCAGCCTTTCTGCCTCACTTCTTTTCAAAGAGGCTCGTACCCTTATGACTTCTTGATTAAGTTCTTGACACAAAGCGCTGACACTTTCTACATGATTAGAGATTTCGGTTTCTGCTTGGAGCCTCAATCTTTTCTCTTCTTGGAGCAACGTTTCCAGATGCTGGATGTCATGTTGAAGTTTTTTCTGTTCGACCTCCTTGGATGTGCTCTGAGTTTCTTTTAGTTTCCATTTTTCTGCCTGGAGCCCTACTTTCCTCTTTTCTTGAAGCTCTTCTTCCAGTTGTTGAATATCCAGGTTCATTATGTCCAGGTCATCCAGTTTCACAGAAGCTGAACCCTCCTGAAATCTTTTCTCTATATCTTTTAATTTGTTGAAGAGTATCTGTATGATCTCTGTAGCCTTCTGTTTTTCTGCCTCTACTTGGATTCGAAGATCTTGCTCTCTCTTAATATTTTTGTCCGTTTCTTCGAACAAGGTCTCTAACTGTTCAAAGGTTGTAGTCTCTGCGTTCAACCTCAGCTCTCTTTCTTTTTCTAGCTTTTCTTGCAGCTCTCTGATGGTATTATGCATCTCACGTCCCTCTGAAAACCCTTTGGACATCTCCAATTTTTGGAGTTTGTCGGAAAGTGCATGTGTGATCTCCAGAGCTTCCAGTTTTTCATATTCACTTTCAAATCTGAGGTGTTTTTCTTTTTTAAGCTCTTTCTCAGCTTGCTTCAGCTTCAGCTCAGCCAAGCGCATTTCAAACTCGTATTTAATGTTGAGGTGGAAAATTTGATCTTCATATTTCATTTGTAAGTTAATGAGTTCCTTCTGGTGTTTCTCTTTTGTGTGGCAGCAGGTGGACCTAGTCTGCGCTTGGATTTTGTCTTCAGCTTGCCGAAGTTTGTCCTTCAGCTCCATAATTTCCTGCTGCAAAGCCTCATTTTCTTGGCTCAGGACCTTGCTGAACCTTTGGAAGACATTAGAAGGTTGATTGGCTCCAATATTCTCCATTGTCTTATTTTTAACAAGGTGCTGCTAAGTGAAACTGTTCTCTCAAGTAGTTTGCTAAAGAATGTGTCTGGACTGTGCACTAGACTAGGCTTCTAGAATTATTTATAGAATTCTAGGCTAACTACATCATAGACTGATGATGTCATCAGCATGGAATCAGTCACTGATCCCAGATCAGCCTGTCCACTGAATGGAACTTTGGTCACATGACTGTTGTCAACCAATTTCAACAATTTTTGTATCAAAACATTCAGCTTGTTCAGGAAAATTCTGCTATGTCTTTTGGTAAAGATATTTTTTGTTTTTTTTCTCGATATTCAGCTTTTTCTGCGTTTTTTTTTTTTTTTTTGTCCCATTGAAATGCATATAGAATTCTTAGATTTTAGCTAAATTCAGATAAAACTTCACCATCTTTGACCTTTAACTACTTCAGTATACTTTCAGCTAGAAACACCATTCAACTTTTAAAATGTTTCCGTATCTTTCTGCTATTACTGTTTAACTCCGCTTTTTGCTAACTTTTACAGGTTTGCTTCAGTGAAGCTTCAAACTTTTAAAGAATTTTTACAGATTTTCAGATTTATAATGGAAGTCTATGGACGGAATGTTCAGCTGCTAGAGTGTGCCACTCTAGGGTTTTTAAACATTTCACTCATGCCAAAAAGCTTCAACTCACTCACTCATTTCTCACTCTATGTAGAAAAATTATACATCAAAACGTAAGTGTTTTTGTCAGGATTTAGGAAATGTAATCCTCATTTGTGTGGGATTTACAGTTTTCCTACAGTTTGGCCTAGACCACGAAGAAGTCCACACTTCCCCAATAGAAATCCAATGAGAGACTTTCCAAAAATCACAGACCAAAATCCCAAACGACACATATTTTTGTATCGCTGCCATTGCTAAACTGTTTGATGTACAAACATGGAACTTGGTATAGAACATCTTCAGACCCTGCTAGCACTCACATTGAAGGATTTTTTTTCAATATCATTTATGGTTTAGCTTTTTAGCTGACTTATCGGGTATAGGAAAAAGTTGATTGTGAGAAAAATCCTCAGATTCAGAAAAAACAAATTTTTACATCGTCACCGTGGCCAAATAGTTTTTAGTAGAAACATGAAAGTTGGCACAATCAAAGCCGAGGGATGGGTGACACCCACAGTGAAAGAATTTTTTAAATACCTTATACAGCTTTGGCTCACCACTCGTTTGTTCAGAGGGGTTTTTCAGCACCTGAAAGCTCAGTGAACCTGAGGTACTGCATGTAATCCAATCAGACGAGAAGGTGGGACAAACCATTTTGTTTCTCTTCCCATTAGGGTTGTGAAAGAGCTACAGACATGAATGTTACCCCAATCGGACACAAGGGATAGCTGTCACTTAGACGGAAATAATTTTTTGGATACCATTTACGGTTTTGGCTCACCACTCGTTTGTTTGGAGGGTTGGTTTGGCTTTTGAGAGCTCAGCTCTAACAAGAAGCTACATATTATTTAATGAGAGAAGCAGGTGTGACACACCTTTTTATTTCTCCTTCCCATTAAGGTTGTGAATGAGCGGGAGCCATGAAAGTTACTCCAATCGGAGACAAGGGATAGCTGTCGCTTAGACTGAAAGAATGGGGAAAAGAGTGATTTAACGACTGGAAAGTCATCAAGTATCATTGCTGGGTCTGACCCTTTTCTCAACACACAACCCTGCTAGACTTTCAAAATAAGACTTCAGGGACCCTACAAAATAAAAGCCTCTATATTATACTGGTGCATTAATTGATGCAAATGGCTAAGCATTATGACCCGAACTCTATCAGCTTGTTTCTATTAGACTCTAGGGACCTTTTCAAAACACACCCCAGAGCAAATTTCACGATAAAAGTCTCCCATTTACGCTCTAATTAAGCATCTATTTACCCAATAACATGGGAAACCAGTGATTTCACATTTAGAAATGGATTCTATATCACTGCTGGGCATGACCCTTCCCTTGACACAAATCTATGGTAGACTTTCAAAATAAGACAATGGGGACTCTATAAAATAAAAGCCTCTTCCTTACACACACTCATTCATTGTGCCGTATGGTTCATAGCTAGGACCCAAACTCAATCAATTTCTTCAAATTACACTACCAAGGCCTGTTGACAACACACCTACGTGCACATTTCTTAATGAAGCTTTAACATTTCCACTGTAATAAAGCATCTGCTAACATTGTAAGCAGATGCTTTACTTCTGTCAACTTCCAGGTAAACAGATACTTTTCGACTTTTTCTTCTGGTTAATCAACTTTAAATGTTTTGCTTTTAAGATGAGTGTGTTTCTGCCATTATTTTGCCAAATGATTCTACCCTACAAAATCTTGAGACGATTCTACTGGTTTCTGCTGTTTGAAGTTTCTGATTACTTCCTATCACATTTTGATATGTTCTTCAACTAATTTCTGCTTCTTTTCCTTTATACAGTTTCTATAGCTAATTTTTCTTTTTTCATTCAGCATAAAAAAGCATTCCCACCTTGCTGTTTCTCTCCGAAACAGCTTTTTCTAGTTAATATTATTTCTCACTGATTTCTTTTCTAAATTTCTAAATGCTGTTTGATTTTTAAAAATTGCTGACTGTGTCCGAAGGTTCGCCATAGTCCCATATAGGATGCTCTGAATGTCCCTGGATGTAAAAGTAGTACTTACTCTTAATGTTAGTAGTTAGTAGGCTGTTTTCATGCACTTGGTAGTCGTAGTTTATTTTAAAGGAACGTAAAATTTTTCCATAGCAACCAGAGAGTACTATAGCTACCGATCTGGAAAATATTTTCTGACATTAAATGAGGTTGTAGCGCAAAAAAAATCTGGGCCAGAAAGGACTGTGAAAATACATGGGGCTATGTTGTATTAATTCAGTAATTCAGTAACACTTTCCGTCAATGTTTTTATGTGTAAGTGCACATTGTGCTATTTGCACTGCATCTGCTATTTCCTTCTTTGTTTTAATGTGTTTTTGTGTGCTTCTCCACATGTTCTTTCATTTTCTCCTGTCACAATAGAAACACACATCTACAAATACATGTGAAAATGCAGCACTGGCTTATCCCCTCATTGTTTCTTTCAGGACTTTTTATTATGTTTTCTTGGATGTTCTGTTATGCTTACTGCACTTTTTTTAATTTTATTTATTCTTTTTATTTTAGAATTTGATTTTTTTTCTGTGCAAAGCTCTTGTTTCATTCTTTCATTTGTTGTAGTTATGTTAATACATTTTTGTTTTTATTCATAGTTTTCTAGGTTATAGTTGGTTATCTTTTTTAAAGCTAATTTACAGAATTAGTTAGATCACCGGAAGAAAAGAGCAAATTAGCATCCAAAGAGTTAATGAACATAAACAGTGATGAATACAAACAGGAATAGGATTTGTCAGTTTTTACCAAACTGAGACAGGGCACATGTTCTCAGATTGTTGTTGTCCAGCTACCAGCTGTTCTCTGTTTACAGGGCAGACATATGGTAACTGCTCAAATGGGTGTGTTATTGTAAAGTGTCATACATAAATTGTAATATCAGATTTTTTTTCCTGCATCATTAAATAGCTACCTGAACCAAACTGATTTAAATTGGCCCTCTAAATTATATATCTCTAACCCACCACTGATGAAGGCAAAATTTATCTTCATTAAATATCTGACATCAAACATGAATTTGAAAACTTAAAAACTTGAAATGTGCAACTGTAAAAGGAAAAACAGAACACCTCTACATACATACAGGTCTGTGTTTATCATTTCTAATTTGGCCCATCATATGATGGTGTGATGGTGATGATCCTATAAGGTGTGCGATCTTGGCCAGTGGCGGCTGGAGTTTTCTCCAAGGGGGGCTATAAATTCAAAATAGACCTATACCAAAATCAGTCAAATGTACACTAAGTTATCACACCAGTATATTTATATTAAAGCTACAGTGTGTAATAATTACAGGGATATACAGTCAGAAATTTAATATATTATACATAACTATGTTATTTATCATCATCTACGAGCTCAGCCTCTTAACCTTAATATTTACGTTGCCTTAGAATTCGTTATTTATAATTACATAGGAGCGGGTCTCGTAGTCATGGAGGCAGACATCTTTGCGCTACGGCAGCGCAGAGCCAACAAACTAGCGATTGCGAGATCGCCAAAACGTCACAACGATGTAGAAAAAATAACGGGTATATTTATTATCTTAAGTCTACATGAAATCTATACCCTACACAGACTAATGAAATACTATCTGTAAAATTATCTATGTAAACAAACCTCATCACTTGAGAAGGTAGGTGATGCGGACGTCGTGGAAGACATTTTGTCCCGTAACGCTTGCCGTACTGTTGGGGGGGAGAAGCGGTGGGGGGGAGATGTTCATGTTGCTGCGGTCTGCAGTCTGACCGCTAGATGTCGCTAAAAGTTACACACTGTAGCTTTAATTTCACAACAAAAAACATAAAAACCAAACATCATTTCATGAACAGCTTTACATTTTGTCCATAAATCTTGCCCTTCTGAGGCTTTGTGAAGGAAACTCTGTGTTTTGCATGGTCCAATATGATGTCACAAAAATAAAAAAATAATGTACCAGTTTAATAATTGAGAATCTATTGGTCAGCCTTATATTTTTTTAACATATAAAAACTATTTATTTTCCCACAATGTGTTTATTTATGAGCAACTATGCAGATTAACAAACATCTAGAAAAATGACAGTATATGATATTATTTCCATGTGAATCCCAGGTTGTTTAATCTTCTTTGCCTTTTCTACAAAGTGCTTTAAATCAGTCCTAGCTGTCTTTATCCATGCTGGCTCAGATCCTGATGTTTGAAAAAGGAGGCAGGGAAAGCAGGATAGAGCTACATGCTGCTAGCCAAGCCTTCTTGCTAAACCAGGTCCTGGAAAAGGACCAATCACAGCTTTTTGTCTGCGCACTTCCGCTCGAGGTCTGCAAGGGTTTCCGACCGTCCGATGTGTAGTCAGGATTTTTTTGAGGTGCATGACGGCAATTGCATAACCTCTGCTCGCGCACAGAGACAGATTTGACGATTGCAGAGACTATGCGTCAGACGTATAAATTGGCCTTAACCGTCCCAGCACGACATTTTACAGTTTCAGCATCATAAATGTGGTCTCAGCTTCACCAAACAAACCTAGCACAAGAATTCACCTTGGATGGCAGGTCTATGTAACATAATCTAGAAAAAAAAATGAATAAATAAAATAAAAAATGTAGTAATAAGACTTGTTTACTTGAGTAAATCTTCCACAGGACCCCAGCGTTGGCTGAAAATGTCTTTTCAGAGTCTTAGCGAGTCTGTTATCTTCCATTTGGTACAATTTCATTACAATTTGGACCCATGAGTTGTAGGAAGGCAGCTCTGGCTGCTTCCACTTAATTCCAATGCATTTCAGGGCCGCCGTAAGGAGAACATTTAAGGGATATGATTTGGGTCGTCCTTGCAGCCCAACTGGAATAATACTAAGCATTACAACCATTGCATCCTTGGGGATAACCTCTTCGTTCATTTGGTTTATAGCCTTGTACAATTCATCTCAAATTTTTAGCAATTTGGGGCATGACCCGAACATGTGTGTATGATTGGTTATTGCAGATCCACAGTTTCTCCAACACAAACTTGTGACTTAAGGATCCATCTTAGCTACCTTGTCTGGCGTCCTGAAATATCTGCTGATAATTTTCCATTTATATTCCTGCCATGTATTTGAGCTTGTAAGTCGATGTGCCTCATTCCAGATGTCTTCCCACATATCATCAGAAATACTGTTGGACATCTCTGCCTCCCATCTATGTTTTTTCCAAATGGATATATATATTATATAATTTTTTGATCAGCCTCTTATCTCCTTCCCCTTTTTGGATTTGAATTAGTAATTGCCGTGGGGTTTAGGACTCTTTCCCAGTCCCTGTTTGCTAACAAAAAGGAAAGAATGTGTAGGTTTTTTTGGAGATTAAAATGGCCTTCTGTAACTCTAAGCAACTTCTCTGATCTGAGTAAGATTACAATTTCTGTCACAATCTGTTGTCATGTCTCCTGGTTATTTAAACGTTCTGAGGAGGCTAAAAAGAGAAAATGTGAAAGGGGTCGAGGAAAAGCAAGAGCAGATCTGTGAAAGAAGTTTGTTCATTGGCGCAGGCTGAAAGAAGAAGCAGGATGTGAAACCGATTCTCTTTTCTTAACTTTATTATTAGACTGGTAAGTTAACACTTTGCTTCAGTCATACATCTTTATTTTTTTGTGGGTTTTTTTTAGTAGAAGCAAAATACAGACAGTTACAGGTCCAGCGCCCCTAGTGTCCAAAAGGTACACAGTGTGTATTATATTAATATTTTCATGACCAATTCTTAAACACATATTAAACTAATGATATTATGGCTCTGTTCGAATTTATGGGCTGCGTCTTCCAAGGACGCGGTCTACCTGGACTGGATCCTTGAAAATAAGGAGACTGGAAGAGTTTTGGCTGTGAATTCAAACAGGTCCAGAACAAAGATTACACTCATGAGAACCCAGAGTGAAATGAAGGTGCCAACCACCGGGAGCATAAACAAATAAAAGTAAATGTTATTATATAAACCTTAGTCAGTGAAATAACATGCTGCTTTCATTTTGCACATCTCTGATGCTGCTGCTTTTTACAAATATCCATTACTGTAAAAGTGCAGGTGTACAGTTTTATATTGTCAAAACACCTTACAGTGCAGTATTTTATTGTTTATATTTTAACTCTTCCCTATTATATTAGTCTTATACATTTTAGAATCTGTCCTTAAATTACAGCCAAACCCATTTACTGTCATGAACCGAGGACAGATGGACCCAGTATTCAGGAGAGACAGTCAGTAGGAAAGTTCAAAAGGTTTATTAAAATAAAAACAAAACAAAAGCGGAGCTGTGGCTGGCGGACACTGCAGGCGGGGGGGCGGGGCACCGCCCAATCTCAGACACTCTGGTTTAACAGTCCAGACCACGAGTGTCCCCAGTGCTGCAGTCCCAGAGGAGATGCTGGAAGCTGATCCTGGTGAGGGATCCAGAACAGACAGGAACAGGCAGGATCCAGATCAGACAGGAACAGAAACAGGTTGCAGGATCCAGACTTCCAGGCATCCACAGGCTCCCAGGAGGGTTCAAAGTCAGACTGGGACCAGAAGCATGACCAGGTGGTCACGCACAGGAGCAGACAGGATCAGGTGCAGACAGGCAGGCACAGTGGAAGAGGGTAGGTGAGAGGAATTACTAATTAGGGGAGAGCAAACAGGCCAGATCATGACATTTACACAGTAACAGATAAAAACCTTTAGATAAACTAAACATTACCTCAACATATTTGACTCAATAACCATTAAAACAACTATTTTACATTCATTTTAGACAGAACTATTCATACTTGTATTATATTAAACTGAACAATATTCACCACTGTTCTTTGCCAAGCACCATTTCCTATGAACACGGAGCAGCCGGCTTGCTTGGTCTCGCAATGAATCCTGGGATATCCAAGGATAGCAAGGATACATCGGACCCGTCCTTCAAATCGGGTAAAAAGAAGGACGCATTTGTAGGCAGCATAACGAGGACTCTTGGAATCAGACCAGACCTCGGCTCCGCGCTATGATGCAATTGACCTCTGAATCTGCCCTTCGGAGAACGCAGCACATGAATTCAAACAGAGCATATAAGACTGATTGATACTTGGTTCATTGATATATTTTCACAGCTTGTCAATATATTAAATTAAAGGCTGCTATGTTTCTACAACATCTTCCAACGGATATAAATAGCAGGATAATCCCCACTTATATCTCCTGTTGCTGCTGCTCTTCTTGGGTCTACAGCCAGTGTTGTGCCTGAACGCGTTCATTGAACGAAAGTTCATGAACTCGTTCATATTTAGGGCGAACGTGAACTGAACGTACTGTATTACTGCCTGATGAACGTTATTGTGAACTCGTTCATTCTGGTGTCTGTGAACGGCACGCTCTCTCAGTTCACCTCCGTTCAATAGGTTGCTGGATTTCTATAGAGCCCTCCAGGCGAAACCCCGGCTAAATCACACCATAAACAGGCCTTAATATGTAGCGGGAAAAACACCCAATCTGGCAACACCAGCTACCAGCGTCGTAGCCTACAGCCGCGTGCGTCATCAAAACAAAATGCAGCGTGGAATCCACAGCAGCATGGAGGCGACCGTGGAGGCGACAAAGCAGCAGTATGATCACTTAAAACAGTTTTATGACCAGGTGGTCTGTGAGGATGATGGCAACAATCTTACATTTCTCTGCAAACTTTGCCCGCCGGCTTTCAGTAAAAAAATCCGCACTTCAGTAACCTTAAATTCCTACCTCAGCCTGGTCCCTCAGTTTGTGTTAGTAAAATGTTCTTGAGGGTTTTACTATTCATGTAACTTGTTTGTTAAACCTGCCTGGTATAATTTTCCAGGATTCCTTTTTAGTATGTACTGAAATGGAATTTTAAATTGAAAAAAATATTAAAATTAAAAAAACATTTGCACCTTAAAGACTACTTTCCTATTTTTCTTTTAATAATTCCTCATAAAAAAGACCATTCAAGCAGCACATTTTTCCTGATGTTTTTGAGAATATACTGTAGGGGTGAAAGCTGCAGCTGCTACTAGTGTGAAGTGAATGGACAGCAACAAAGCGTTAAAGCAAAAATGGGGAAATCTGTCCCCTCAATGCTAATGTAAACCCTGGTTGGATAAGGATTCAAAACTGGATATGAAGATGAAATCTGACGCACATTTTCAGTGTTACAACTGATAAAATAATTGCTGTCTGTGGTTCTAAAGTAGGCTATGGTTTAATCGAGCAATATATATATATATAAAAAAAAAAAGAACTATGAACTAGTTCATTTTTTGGAACTGTGAACTTAGTTCAAAATTTTGAATTATGAACTATGAACTGAACTAGTTCATTTTCAAAATGTGTGAACTGGAATTTGAACTAGTTCACATAGAAAGAGAACTTTCCCAACACTGTCTACAGCTTTAGTTTTCGTAGGTATAACCTTCCTGTTCATGAGTTAACCTTTTCATTTAAATGTAGATCGAGAATGATCGGGAAAACAAGCTTAGAGACTGATGTCATCAATGGTTTGTTTCTTTCCTGTTTGGCTTTGAACATGTTGTCCTCATGACAGGGATGATTTGTGAGCTTTTACTTGTAGTAAATTTGCTGTTGACGTTTGTCTCAAAAAGAGGCTGTGCATTTGTTTTGTCTCTAAAGCCACAGCAGAAACCAGATCCCAAAATTAGATTAGTACATTTCCAAATAAGAACAACAGTGTAAGGCGTTGTGGTGGACCGACATCTTTAAAAACCCAAACAGCATCAGATCTTGATTATTCCGTGAGGGCAGAGCAGAACATTGTATCTGTGACCAATGTTTTTGTTTTTCCCTCTGAGATTTGTGCTGTTTGGCTTTTTTTCCCCTCCTTTGTTTGTGTTTAAATCAGGTTTATAGATATTTAATCTGCTAATGAGTTGAACAGAGGAGCGGAAGGACTGAGGGCAGGTGGTGGCAGCAGTGAGCTTGTGGTAAAGACCCAGGATGTCACAGAACAAAAAGAGGTTGTCTAAGGTTGTCTAAGTCTTTAAGCCCCAAAAATTAACGTAAATACTTCACTACTGGTTCAGATGCTCAGTGCAAACCATGAGACTTTTTCACAACAAAACAACAGAAGAGATTTATTGAAGAAGTAACATATTCATATAATGAATGTTAATTAAATGTTTGGAAATATCTCATTTAATAATTTATTTATTTATTTATTCGTTTATTTGATAGGGACAAGTATGTTTCATGCATCATGTCACACACTACAACATTTTAGCTAAGGCTAGTTCTCAATGTCTGTCCCCAGTTAGGCTTTTACACAAAACACAGTGACTGTACACAAGAACAACAGAACAAATTACACACTAAAACATCACAGAAATAAAATCAGGTCCGTTAGATTATTAATGTTTACATGACTGACCTCTAAATAAAAAGTCTTTAAGTTTATGTTTAAAAAGGACCCAGTTTGACTTTCCCTTCAGTTCTGCAGGTAATGTATTCCATGTTTTGGTGCCTTGTACAATGAAAGCTGATTGACCGAAAGAGGTTTTGCATCTGGGGACTTGACAGTTTCCACTGTGGGCTCCTCTTGTGACTGAGCCCACAGCTCTAAGAGGAACTACACAGTCACTCAAAACCTTAGGGGCCTTATCCTGCAAGCATTTGTAAACCAGTTTTAAGTGAGCAAATTTCACAAAGTTCTCGAAATTCAGCATTTTTAAATTGTTCAGACTAACACAGTGATGGGACCTGATTGGTTTTTTATCTAAGATTTTATAGCTCTATTATATATCATCTGAATAGGCTTGATAGTAGTAGATCATGGAGTGCGCAAAACTGTGAGCAGCGTGAAACGGTAGGAATCTCTAATCAGTTTGAATGTGTACAAGTTTGCTTTTGTTACTCTGGACACTTTTTTTACATGGCTGTCAAATTTCAATTGTGAGTCAAGTATTAGTCACAATTGAAATTTGACAATAAATGAATCAAATGAGTTTTTAGGATCTTACCATTGGATTAAGATTCAGGAAAATCAGCTTTATATCAGTTTCTGAACGCTATCATTCATTAGAATGTTTTTCTAGATAACTTCAGCTTGATGATCTTTATTTAAATGCTTTTTATCCCATCAGTCATAAGCTCTATCTTTATCCTTCAGCTACTTTTAGAAAATTAAGAAAAGAGAGGGAAAAAGCATAATGTTTGGACAACTGTTGTTTCATTGGCATCAGTTTACAGCAAAATGTTTATTGCTAAACTAAAATAGTAATATTTTTGATATCCGTTTTTTCTAACAAGGATATTGTGTATATTTTCTTCAGAGGGGAGATAGAGAAATATTTCACATTTATTATTTCCTCGTTAAATGTGCTAAAAGTCATGCCTACTACTACTCAGTGCAGCAGTGTTTCTGATAAAGACACATTATCCGTTTTATGTATTAAACTCTAGGGGCCATGCCCATTGAATAACGGCTCCCCCCAAACGTACATGTATATCCAGCAATCTAGTTGTAAAAAAAACAAAGAAGGGGGATGGCGGAATTGTTTTTTTTTTTTTTTTTTAAGCATACATAGCCTAATTAATCTATTCTATTAACATAAAGCAATATGCATGGTATGGTTGTTAACCGTCACGTACGCCGATCATTGACCTTGAGCAAGGCACCTTTCAGTAGAACTGCAGTCAGTCCCTGGACTGGCATGGCTATCACTGCCCCTACAGAGTTAGGGACTAATTTCCCACTGGGATCAGCTTCATGGTCATGGTAGGACACTTCTTTGATTTTACTTTGGAAAATCTTTTGGCAATTAATCTTTTAAGATTTGGAACAAAACCTCACAAAATTTTGCAAATAAATATCTGAATCCTTTCAAGTCAAGTATTTATTTATTCAAATACATTAAAATTAGCCTGAAAATGAAATAAGCCTATATAAAATCTATTAAAGTATTTATTTTATAAAATAGACTGATTATCATTATTGCTTCTATTGGCTAATTTAATGTAAGCTAGGCTACATGCTGGCAATGAATGAGTTAAATCTATTTAACAGATCCGCCGAACTGAAGCCATTAACCATTGATCGGACGACAGGCATTCTGCAAGTCACATGAGGGACCTTGCAGTCGGATGTCACCATTCAATTCATTTATCACCACTGGCCAGACAATTACATCACATTTGGCAGTTCTTTAAAGATAATAATCTTAACAGGTGTCTTAAATGGCTTAATTAAAAGGCATTTTTCAAACCTTCGATTCTCTCCTGCAGGTTTCCTACACTGCTTTTAGCCACAGCTCCACTTGTCTCTCCAGCATCTTCTAGATTCTGGCTCTCATCCAGCAAAACAGAACTAGTCTACAGATTCATTTTATGTTCAAATCACAACCAAAATGCAGATTTTGGATGTTCAGC
Organism: Cyprinodon diabolis; assembly: GCA_030533445.1. Taxonomy (NCBI): domain Eukaryota; kingdom Metazoa; phylum Chordata; class Actinopteri; order Cyprinodontiformes; family Cyprinodontidae; genus Cyprinodon; species Cyprinodon diabolis. Next base: position 8,294,794 of record CM060082.1, read on the forward strand.
AATTCCTGTACGCTCCAGACTAATTCTCGTGTGTCATGACAACTTTAAAGACAGAAAAATGTTTGCGCTTCAAACTACTTTACCTAGTCTTGCATGCTATTGCGATGTCCAGAGATTAGGACTTCTATATATTAGGTGACACAATGATAAGCTTAGAAAAGGTCATGTCTTCTGAATCTTGACTTACCTGATGCATTAGTTTTTGCCTTCTTATAAATGAAGTCCCTAAAATTACATTGTCTTTGCTGCTTGGCCGTGATGCTGTTCAGAGCACCGTCAGCTGCTCCGCTGGTTGCACCACTGAGGGCGAAAATTAAATTGCATGTGCCCTCTGGGCCACCGTAATTTGGCCTGGCTACTCGTAAGCACACAACCTGCCACATGTTGAAAGGGCAGTATTATAGCTATTACTGTAAATATATAATAGAAATTTACACATTCAGTGATAAAATGTCACAGGGCGGGCATGGTCATTTAAGAAGGGGGATGATTTTTAAGATTTATTTAAGAAGCGGGATGCTATCCCCCCTCAACAGTGCGTATCTGTTATTGTGGGATCAGTAGCTTTTATTTTTCAGCAGTAGATGCCAGGAGAGGGACTAGAGTAAAAGCTACAATTGATGAACAGTGTGGTTTTAGCTTTACAGAATCTGTTGCACTCAGGGCTCATTGAAAAATTAAGAATCATTTAGAGGAGGGGCTCTTTACTAAAGTTTGCCTGGGGGATACTGGTCCACCACTGGTTGTAGGCAGAAAGGAGCAGTTAGCAGTTTGTGTTGCAGTCGATCTGAGGAGGTCTTTGACACTCTGCTGGTGTTTATCAGTCTCCTGAAGGGGAGGCTATGTTTTTTCCACAATATTCTTCGTTTTATAAAGAATTTTTCCTTTTAAAATCCTCAGAAAAAGCTATAGAGGAGCTGCTAGGACAGAGCCCTCCTTCTTTATCATTCATGCATTCATTCAGACTTTATGAAGGACACAAGGCTTTTAAAGACTTTTAAAACAAAACAGAGAAAATTGCACATTTGTTATACAGTAGTAGCCTTTAAAATTTCCCGACTTTTCTTGATGGGCCCTTGGCTGGTCCCTTTCAATTCATTTTTAAACAATCTTTGTACTAAAATATTTTTTCTGTCATGATTTGTGGACATTAAGATCTAAAAAGAAGTGTTATCTCCTGGTCAGACCCTGTAATTCAGTGAAAAGGTGAAGTCAGGGTAATAAAATATGCACACCCAGCAGAGGGCCGGTGGCTCGACATTGGATGGGATTTGGCTGGCAGTTGGAAAGAAGCGGGCTGCCATTCGCTGGCGTTTCACTGGGAAGGGCCATTTTTAATGCCTGCTACTGTAAATACAGGCTTGGGCGCCAGTGACACCACATATTAGAAGATAACCTTAGAGAGCTTTTCTCAGTACAAACCAGGTCTTGTATGATGGTATTAAGAGAGTTCATAGCTCTGCACTAATGGTATAAATAAATTGTCGTATGGCTGCAGGACAAGAAACTACAACAGAAAACATTAGTCTAACAGTTATCTAAAAGTTATTTAAAACAGCAATAAATTAAATGTGCGAAAATAACTCAACCTAAAAATCTTTAAATCCAACAGCTACTTTAAATAAAAACTACTTAAGCTAAAAATTACAAATGGTAATAGAGCTCTTTAAACTACTAAAACTACGAAGCTAATACTTACTTCGGTTAGAAAGAATTTTGGGCACTTTTCCTTAAGTTAACATCTAGTTAAGGTCAGAGTTACACAGTAACAATAACAGTTGCTCTGGATAACATTTGCTTTTAGAGTAAAAATTAAATGTTAGACCAATGATTAAGCCATTTTAGGCCATATTTATTATTACAGTTATTATGTTATTACAGGACATGCCAATCATTCGCCATGAAGGCTACTTTTTATCTGCGGTCCATTTGGAATAGGAATAATGGTTGTAGCAAGTAGCCGATGCATTTTTAAGATAAAGCAAGTAAATGTAAATTGAAATAAAATCACTGCATTCAGATTGTTAGTTTTACCTTTCTGTCATTATTTCAGGTTCAGCCATCCCTGTGGGCATCGATGTGCAGGTGGAGAGCATTGACAGTATCTCTGAGGTCAACATGGTGAGTTTTTCATTCTTCTTCTGTGCTGAAAAGGTCCCCTGCTATACCGGGAATTACATCAAAGAGAGACATGTTTAGAAATGTAATTTCTTACCTGAAATAATCAAAGCCTTATTTAGAGCATATTATGACATTTTTACAATAGGAGGACCTTATGACGTTTGTTTGGACAAACATGTTCTGTGAAAGCAGATTTATTTGTTTCTCATTGTTTTCCATGAAAACAGAAATGAAGAAGTGTTTGTGCCCTCTCCTCTTTGCCTGTGTCTGGTTGGTGACCTCTCAGGAGTTCAGCTTTGAACTCTGCATGTCACCTACTCACATGTTTTTGTTCATGGATGAGATGAATGATGCAGGGGAAGGTGTTGTTATGGTTGCCTGGACAGGATCGAAGACCCTCCCAGTTTAGAGATCACTTATTATTGTTAAAGAAATTACCAACATCCTGCAAAAACTGATGCTGTGAAGAAGACTGGCAGTTTTCCACCTATTTTTACGACCTTTACACAATAGTGTTTCAAGATTTCTCATTATAATTCTTAGCTAAGGATGTTGTACAGTAGACATCAGGTAGCAAACAGTTAGGTATTTAGAAACACAGATAAATCAGAGATTTTGGAGCCAGTGTCAGAAGGCTTAGAGCGCAGGACCCAGAATTCAGCCAAGACAGACAGTGGAATACTTAAAAGGCATTTATTCGAACAAAGAACAGTAGATTCTGCAGTGGCAGGGACTCTGCAGTGGCTAGTCTGTGTGTGCTAAAGTACACACACACACACACACACACACACAGTATCGACTTGACCTCTTTACTCAAGTAAAAGTTAAAAAAGTATGTGCTCCAAAAACTACTTAAAGTATAAAAGTATAAAGTAACCTGTAAAAAACAGCCAGATGCCACTATATGAACTCAAAGCTCAATTTCTAAACTATTTTTAAAAATTCTTTGAGATAGGGCCAAGGATGAGGGAGGTATTGTTGGTCTCCATCTCCCGATACGCTCTGGCCTGTGTCCGACCTTTCAGACATTTCAACATGTTTTTCTGAATCCCACATTGTAGCATGGCATAGACAATTCATGTTTGCAGTTTGAAGAACACCTGCTTGCTTCTGATGATTTCCTTTAGCTAACCAATGAGTGTTTGCGTTATATGACTCATCCAATGACACTAGTTTTAACTAGATGTGGATGAAGCCAATGATCTGCATTGGATGGAGCACATGACGGGAAATAAATATTTATAAACATTAAACCAGGGGTAACCAATTAAAAATCAGCAGAGTCCGAATAAAGAAAATCATTAACCAGTAAAGGTCCGGGGACATTTTTAATGATCTGTTACTTTAATCAGAATCATATTCAGATTCTGATTAAACAGAATTTAACACTGAAATAAAATGAGGGATTTATGCATTCATGTTATACACTGGATAAAAAAAATAAAAAAAAGATATTGCCAAAAATTGTATCCCGTGCTATCCCAGATGAGTTTTGACTGTATCCCTGTATATCAATCAGTAGTTAAACGACAAATGCAAATTCTGCCCTGATCTGAAGCCTCATTTGGAGCTTTTAAACAGGCTTTTGAAAAACTTTGAGAATTGGCTGCTGTAATATTATAGATTTTTTATAATAAAAAGCTAGCAGATGAAAAAACAGAAATACAATTATAGAGCATTCAGTATTATAAGAAAGCCCACACTGTTTCTCAATAAATTATTGTATGAGTTAAGTTCTGTTCTGTTTATGTCTCTTTTCTTGTAAGTGTGAAATGTCCCATGCTCCTGAATGCAACACAGCAATCTGACGCTCGTGAATGCGTCACACTGGTCTGTGTAGATGCGCCTTTGATTTTCGGCTTAAGACAAAGCTTTGCAGTTTCCAAACTCGCGTCGGCTATCACTGTTTATTGTTGTTTGTGAATAACAAGAGACTAGAACAAATAAATCAGCCGTTCCTTGGACAAAATATTTGGATTTAATGTTGTTCATAACACCCGATTCGGCCAAATAACCACAACTTGTTTCCCACGAGAGGAATATTTAAACATTTTTATATGATTAATATAACAACAAGTTGCTCCATTGGTCAGATTTTAATCCGTTTTCCTTGTTGTTATGCAATTGTACAGAGCGAGGCGCGCTCCCGCGACTGGGGATCTCAGCAGGCATGCATTTTTCGGCATAATACCTGACCGCGGTCCGCTAATCCCTGACCTCTGCATTAAACCGAAGCCAAGAGTAACGAGTAACGGTTGTTTTAAAAATGTAAGGAATAGAAAGTACAGATACTCGTGAGAAAATGTAATGATTAGAAGTCAGAAGTAGGAGGAAAAATAAGTAATGGAGTAAAGTATAGATACCTAAAAAGTTTACTTAAGTACAGTAACGAAGTATTTGTACTTTGTTACTTGACACCTCTGGCAGCTAAGGTGTCTGAAGCAGGAACGATTACTCGAGAAACACAGGTTAGTGACTGTGAAAATCTGACGGAGGATGATTATGAACGTGCAAGTCACTAACCTGGTTTGACAGTTTAGTTTGTGCTCTGTGAATGAGGATGATTCCAGCCAGTCAACTGAACGAGCGCAGCAGATGCTGCCAGAGAGTTCCAGACATGGAAGCCCAGAAGGCTGCAGAGCTGACAGGAGATCAGTTTCGAGCAGAAGAAGGAAGACAGGATAATCCACAGGGCAAAGTCTAGAGGCAGATCTAGGTTCACTTTACAGAGGAATCCGACAGCAGTCCGAAGACAGGCAGGCAAACTAATCAGAACAGGGGCAGGCAGGCTCAAAGGTCCAAATACAGAAAAAGTTCAGAAAATCAGAACACTATAGTAACGCTAGAGAACTCTGAACACCAAAGGCTTAATAATAATCTGGCACTGATGCCTTTGAATCAGGCAGCTTAAAGCTACAGTGTGTAATAATTACAGGGATATACAGTCAGAAATGTAATATATTATACATAACTATGTTGTTTATCATCATCTACGAGCTCAGCCTCTTAACCTTAATATTTACGTTGCCTTAGAATTCCTTATTTATAATTACATAGGAGCGGGTCTCGCAGCCATGGAGGCAGACATCTTTGCGCTACGGCAGCCCAGAGCCAACAAACTAGCGATTGCGAGATCGCCCATTACGCTCGAAAGTAACTACGGCAAGTTGAGAGAGATGAACTGAGACGGTACTGAACACACAGACTAATGAAATACTATCTGTAAAATTATCCATGTAAACAACCCTCATCACTTGAGAAGGTAGGTGATGCGGACGTCATGGAAGACATTTTGTCCCGTAACGCTCGCCGTACTGTTGGGGGGGAGAAGCGGTGGGGGGGGGAGATGTTCATGTTGCTGCGGTCTGCAGTCTGGACGTTAGATGTCGCTGAAAATTACACACTGTAGCTTTAAATAGGAAAAAAGAACAGGTGGATCTGATGAGTGATGAGGAACAGGGCAGAGCTAGACAGGTGAATGAAATGACTGTTTGTATTGGTGCTTCAAAGAAATAGAAAAAGACTTCTTAAACCTCCTCTAAAATCTACTAAATGATTACAGTTGGACACAGTGAGGTGGTCATACTGTACAATGATACAAAGGTAATCAAAAATGAAGTTTAAGATTAAAGTTCGAAAAATAAATAGAGCTATAAACTAAAGCGGATTAAAAATTTGAGGACAATGCTTACAAAAATTTCTGCCGGGGGAAAAAAAAAAACTTAGTTAATCCACCCTGGAAAATAATAGTTTAAGATCTATTTAAAATCTTTATTATTAATGAAGACAGAACATAAATCAGAAAAGTTAATTAAAGAAGTAACATTATTTCATGTTTATTCCCCATATTTTTAATAAAGTATTGGTGTAATACTAAATTTCTATTCTTTAAGTCTAAAATTTTAAGTTTCCATTTAAATTTAAGTTTTAGTTTTCATCTTAACTATATGGGATAATTCTCTGCTATTGTAAAACAGTGCTAAAGGAATTCTTATGAAATTACCTTGTATTTATAAATTTCTCCATGACATTTTAGTTAATAAGATATTGTTCAGCTTGAAATGTAAAGCAGACCAAAAAGAAAATCAAAACATTAGCAAAAAAAAATGCTACAGTATAATAAAAGTCAGCGTAATAATATGAAATGGGTTAAATTGTGTTTGTTTCCTCCAGGACTTCACCACAACCCTATACCTCCGTCATTACTGGAAAGATGAGCGGCTGTCGTTTCCATCCCAAAACAACAAGAGCCGGACGTTTGACTCCCGACTGGTGAAGAAGATCTGGGTTCCTGACGTCTTCTTTGTCCACTCCAAGCGCTCCTTCATCCATGACACCACCATGGAGAACATCATGCTGCGGGTTTACCCCGACGGTAACATCCTCTACAGTGTCAGGTACAGCAAATTTTATCATAATGGTTTTTTCTTTTTTTTTTTTCCTCTGGTTTAACAGCACACTTTGCTGATATCTCTTCTAATATAGATAATTTTACTGTTTGGTGTTTTGTTGGCTTCTAGATGGACAGATTTTGGTGGTGTTGGTGTCATTAAGGACATTCCAACACTCATGTAAAATAGCGTAACCACTATATAGTGCCCTTTATAGTGATTAGGACAGACGTTTAGACACAGCTTCTATCTATGCTTAAAACCCTAAACGTAAAAAATAAGGTCCACGTTATATGTAACCTTAAATGTAGGTTTTGTGTTCAGCTGTGTGCGCCTGCTTTCAGGGTCACGGTGACTGCTCTCTGCTCAATGGACTTCAGCAGTTTCCCTTTGGACACCCAGAACTGTTCGCTGGAGCTGGAGAGCTGTAAGAACCAAGCAAATCAAATCATGGCCTGTTTGAGAGCTAAACCAATGATGGAGGACAGTGACTGCAGGCTCTCTTTCAAAGCATTTTCCCCTTGTTTGTGTCCCTGTGTTTCTGCCTCTACAGACGCTTATAATGAGAATGATCTGATGCTTTACTGGAAGAACGGGAATGACTCTCTGAGGACGGATGAGATCGTCTTGTCCCAGTTCTTCATCGAACACTTCCACGCCTCTAGTGGACTCGCCTTCTACAGCAGCACAGGTGAAAAAAACTCATCAAATCATCACTCATGAGAACTTAAGACACCCTACTACAGCCTGGTTATTTTCCATAAAGTCATATATCCATATTTTAACATGGGGATATTAAAAATCTATTTTGAAAAATGCAAGACATTTTAAATAAATATATTTTTATAAAATGTAACAACAAAAAGTGCAATTTCTGGTTAAAAAAAAAAACATAAAAAATGAATACAATATCCTGATATTTACTACCTTTTAATGTCTAAATTAACACACAGGTGGATCATATCAGCTGCTCATGATTAGAACATCCCTACTAAGCACCCTGAAGAAGGTTTACCCTGTTTGAAAATCACAGATTTGCTTTGCTGCTCCTGAACCAGTTAAAATGAGCACCATGGTGAGAATCAAAGAGATGACAGAGCAGCTTATGAGACTGGTCAGGGATTTACAGAGATCCCTACAGAAGCCATTAAACTATAGGTTACAGTATTTAAGTGGATACCTGCAACATTAAACCTTTCATAACATGAGGACCCACTCGCCCCAAGATGGTTTTTAGACCTGTAACATATTCTCTGGGGTCTTGCCTTTATTTTGATACCAAAACAATGAAAATAAACTCTGTAGTTCTTGAGATATATTCAATTCATTTTGGGCATGTTATTTTCAAGCATATTTCTCAAAAACAGGCCTAGTGTCCTTGAGGTTAAACAAGAATCTGCACGTTTGACTTTTATTTGAGGTGTGAAGGAAGGAAACCGGAGCCACAAGACCAGTGGTTGGAGTGTTGGCCTAGTGGTTAGAGCAGTGTGGTTGTGCCCTGAGAAGCTTGCAAATACCCAGTTCAATCCCCACAGACTGATTCTGGGTTCCTGAGCAAAACCCTTAACCCCACACTGCTATCCAGGCGCCGCACAATGGGCAGCCTACTGCTCCCCAAGGGGATGGGTTAAATACAGACAGGGAATTCCCCCATTGTGGCAAAATAAAGGGATTTATATTTTTTTTTCAAAGGTTTCTCAAAGAAAAGAAAAAAAACAAAGATCAGAGATAACTGGCTGTATGATTGATTTATGTTTTCACCCATATCATGCCACAGTATGTCATATATGGCATTACCAGCGTTTTATATAGTAGATGCAAAGACCTCGGACATAATGTGTTCTTTGTTTGTTGCAAAAGTCAATATATAAGAGAATACCAATAGAATAGAATTTATTCTCATTTTATAGAGAAGCTGCAGCCGCCTGTAAAGACAAGCGTGTATAGAAGATAAGAGAACTGTACACCAGCTGTGCAGCATGGAGGTGGGGCTGTCATGGTTTGGGAATACTTTCCTGCAGCAGGACACTTCCTATATGGAAGTGAGTCAAAACATACCGGTAATACCAGGAATTCAGAGACTACTTTAGAATGATGTCATACACTCACCGGCCACTTTATTAGGTACACCTGTCAAACTGCTCGTTAACACTTAATTTCTAAGCAGCCAATCACATGGCGGCAACTCAGTGCATTTAGGCATGTAGACATGGCCAAGACAATCTCCTGCAGTTCAAACCGAGCATCAGTATGGGGAAGAAAGGTGATTTGAGTGACTTTGAACGTGGCATGATTGTTGGTGCCAGAAGGGCTGGTCTGAGTATTTCAGAAACTGCTGATCTACTGGGATTTTCACGCACAACCATCTCTAGGGTTTACAGAGAATGGACCGAAAAAGAAAAACCATCCAGTGAGCGGCAGTTCTGTGGGCGGAAATGCCTTGTTGATGTCAGAGGTCAGAGGAGAATGGCCAGACTGGTTCGAGCTGATAGAAGGGCAACAGTGACTCAAATAACCACCCGTTACAACCAAGGTGGGCAGAAGAGCATCTCTGAACGCACAGTACGTCGAACTTTGAGGCAGATGGGCTACAGCAGCAGAAGACCACACCGGGTGCCACTCCTTTCAGCTAAGAACAGGAAACTGAGGCTACAATTTGCACAAGCTCATCGAAATTGGACAATAGAAGATTGGAAAAACGTTGCCTGGTCTGATGAGTCTCGATTTCTGCTGCGACATTCGGATGGTAGGGTCAGAATTTGGCGTCTACAACATGAAAGCATGGATCCATCCTGCCTTGTATCAACGGTTCAGGCTGGTGGTGGTGGTGTCATGGTGTGGGGAATATTTTCTTGGCACTCTTTGGGCCCCTTGGTACCAATTGAGCATCGTTGCAACGCCACAGCCTACCTGAGTATTGTTGCTGACCATGTCCATCCCTTTATGACCACAATGTACCCAACTTCTGATGGCTACTTTCAGCAGGATAATGCGCCATGTCATAAAGCTGGAATCATCTCAGACTGGTTTCTTGAACATGACAATGAGTTCACTGTACTCAAATGGCCTCCACAGTCACCAGATCTCAATCCAATAGAGCATCTTTGGGATGTGGTGGAACGGGAGATTCGCATCATGGATGTGCAGCCGACAAATCTGCGGCAACTGTGTGATGCCATCATGTCAATATGGACCAAACTCCCTGAGGAATGCTTCCAGCACCTTGTTGAATCTATGCCACGAATACCTAATAAAGTGGCCGGTGAGTGTATGTTGGTAGAAGCTACAAAAAGCATCTCTTTGAAAGCATTTTTAGGTCGGAAATTTTTTATTTCTCTTGTCTTATATACACTATATTGCCAAAAGTATTTGCTCACCTGCCTTGACTCACATATGAGCTTAAGTGACATCCCGTTCCTAATCCATAGGGTTCAATATGACGTCGGTCCACCCTTTGCAGCTAGAACAGCTTCAACTCTTCTGGGAAGGCTGTCCACAAGGTTTAGGAGTGTGTTTATGGGAATTTTTGACCATTCTTCCAGAAGCGCATTTGTGAGGTCGCACACTGATGTTGGACGAGAAGGCCTGGCTCTCAGTCTCCGCTCTAATTCATCCCAAAGGTGTTCTATCGGGTTGAGGTCAGGACTCTGTGCAGGCCAGTCAAGTTCATCCACACCAGACTCTGTCATCCATGTCTTTATGGACCTTGCTTTGTGCACTGGTGCACAGTCATGTTGGAAGAGGAAGGGGCCAGCTCCAAACTGTTCCCACAAAGTTGGGAGCATGGAATTGTCCAAAATGTCTTGGTATGCTGAAGCATTCAGAGTTCCTTTCACTGGAACTAAGGGGCCAAGCCCAGCTCCTGAAAAACAACCCCACACCATAATCCCCCCTCCACCAAACTTTACACTTGGCACAATGCAGTCAGACAAGTACCGTTCTCCTGGCAACCGCCAAACCCAGACCCGTCCATCAGATTGCCAGATGGAGAAGCGCGATTCGTCACTCCAGAGAACGCGTCTCCACTGCTCTAGAGTCCAGTGGCGGCGTGCTTTACACCACCGCATCCGACGCTTTGCATTGCACTTGGTTATGTATGGCTTGGATGCAGCTGCTCGACCATGGAAACCCATTCCATGAAGCTCTCTGCGCACTGTTCTTGAGCTAATCTGAAGGCCACATGAAGTTTGGAGGTCTGTAGTGATTGACTCTGCAGAAAGTTGGCGACCTCTTCGCACTATGCGCTTCAGCATCCGCTGACCCCGCTCCGTCAGTTTACGTGGCCTACCACTTCGTGGCTGAGTTGCTGTCGTTCCCAAACACTTCCATTTTCTTATAATACAGCTGACAGTTGACTGTGGAATATTTAGGAGCGAGGAAATTTCACGACTGGATTTGTTGCACAGGTGGCATCCTATCACAGTTCCACGCTGGAATTCACTGAGCTCCTGAGAGCGACCCATTCTTTCACAAATGTTTGTAAAAACAGTCTGCATGCCTAGGTGCTTGAATTTATACACCTGTGGCCATGGAAGTGATTGGAACACCTGATTCCAATAATTTGGATGGGTGAGCAAATACTTTTGGCAATATAGTGTATTTAGTTATGCTCTTTATCCAGTGAAGAATGTTTTTACTCAGTTTGTTTCACCTCCAAGGCAGAGAAAATGTCTTAGTGAGGGGTGGTTTTAGACAAAAAATGCTCAAGCCAAATTGTTTCTCAAATTTTTCAAAGTGTGTGTAATTTGTTATGACTTTGACACAACCTCACAGTCAACATAAGTAAGGGAGACATACTCTGTCTAGTCAGAACAGGGCTGATTACTGAGCCACAAGGGCTGTATGACTGTTCTCTCTTTGAAAAGATAAGAAAACAAAGTGCTGACTGAGTAAAATCCAATTATCTCCGTTTATTTAACTAGGGTGAATAGTTGAATACTTTTTTTGAACACACTCTGACTGTTTACGTGGATGCATGTTGTTCTAAATGATACAATCTTGTTTTCCTTTAAATGAACTTTAACATCTATACGTTCAACGGACACTCAGATCCTGTCACACGTTTGTTGGGAATGCTGCCAGTTTTTACCAAGCAGGTGAAATAAAACTCATTCTCTTTGTCTCCAGGTTGGTACAACCGGCTCTTCATTAATTTCATCCTGCGGCGGCACATCTTCTTCTTCATGCTGCAGACCTACTTCCCCACCATGCTGATGGTCGTCCTCTCCTGGGTGTCCTTCTGGATCGACAGGAGAGCCGTTCCCGCCCGCGTGTCTCTTGGTAACTCTTGGATTATCTTCATTTTAACCATACTGATAAAATTCAGAATTATAATAATTGATTTAAAAACTCTTTTTATTATCTGTAAGTTGTTGTAATTACCTGCTTTTATTGTTTTTAGTGTTTGATTTAAACCAACAAAGACAGTCATAATGTAATAAAGTGTTGCATTATTAGCTGGTTATTACAGAATAATAAAAGAGGGTTAAAATATTGTCATGTATTTTGGACTGTTTGCTGATCTAAAACAGATGCAGTAAATATTGGACAATTATTTATTCAGTCAGGGAATAATATGCACCATGTAGCTAATAATTTGTATGTAAATATTTGCTGCCATGTTTGTACATAATTTCCATAACAGAAGAAAATGATTTGACCGAGTCTTCTAAGGTAATTGGAAAGTAATCAAAAACAAGGTGAACAAATATAGTAGTTTATTACTCTATGTGCACATTGTTATGTACTTGACTCAATAGTTTGTTACATTAATACAATTATTTTTAGCATTTGGTTCATAATACATCAGACATGACAGCATTAATAAGATGAAGTATCTGTCCTCAACCAACTTTACTGCTGCTCCTCTCTGCTGCGCAAATAAGCTTTATAATTTATTTTTGTTTTGTTTTTTGTTGTTGTTGTTTTTTGCCAGTATCTCTAATATAGCCATTTGTTTTCATTGTTTTTTTTTTTCATTGTATTTACAAACAGGTTTTATTGCTTTTTATATTTGTGTTTCAGGCCTGTAATCTTCTGATATTTGGTTATTTTTAGGTAGATCATTTTAAATTTGTCCAGGAATAACAGGTGAAAACTATTTTTTTGGCTAATTCTGTTCCATTTGAAGCAAAGCTAATTATTGTACATTCTTACTATCAAATAATAATAATAAAAAAATGTATTGGCTAAAAAGGTTGTGTTGTTGCCAGATATTCTAGGGGAAAATTTCATGTAAAATCACCAAAAAAACAACAAAAGCCATATTATAGCTCTATTTGATAAACAATTCAATAGTTTGTGGTGTTAGAAAGGACAGTGTTAACCATCATTAACCATCTCCTCCTTTTTATACTACCTGTCAAACACGTGTTGTGCCAGACCACAGCGCCCTCTGCCTGACTTTTGTGGAAATGTCCGAAGCCTGAATGATGAGCTGTGTTTGCTGTGTCCTCCTGCAGGTATAACCACTGTCCTCACAATGTCCACCATCATCACAGGAGTGTCCTCATCCATGCCTCAGGTAACAGCTGGCTTTGGACTCCTGCTGAACAGACGTGCTCCTCCTCTAATACAGCTGTTCACTGTCCCAATCACTGATCTCTATTTATTCACTGGATTGCTGATTGTCCGTTGGTAGTAAGGGGTTGAAGTGAAGCCACCGGCCGCCATATTTGTACTCCCTAGCTAGACCTGTCACAATGTAAACAATCTGTGCAATACAGCATCTAACAACGATGATGTTCTCATTTTCAGGGGGACTTAAGACTTTTAAAGTAAAGATACGTTCATCAATTTGACACACACTGGCGCTTTCATTGCATAGATTACTTTAACTTATAATAAAAAAAATAGGCTCATCACATTGCATAGTCAGCATGAAGTCAATTCATTCTCTAAATCATGTAATATAACATATTATACAAATTAATCACAATAAGATGAATGTGTTAATGGAGCCTAATAATACAGATGTGCCAAAAGTGCTAAACTGGTGATGTTCATGTAATACACATGTATTTATTACATTGTTATGGTAATTATATCTTACATATAATTTAAAGGTTTTACATAAAGACTGAATAACAAGTGCATGTATGTTAATGCTATAGTATTTTCTATTTGCAGATTGTGCATGAATGATGCCATATAATGTATGCTGTGTTTGTGCATTAGCCTTTACATCTGACAGATTAACAATAGAGCTAAATTAATGAACCAATTGAATAACTCCACTGAGCTTCAGTTTCTACACCAGCAAAATCACACCAATTGGTAAAATAACAGGCAACATCAAGTTCATATTTTGCTTTTTGCTCTTAGTTACAACAAGAATCTGATCATTAAAAAAAAAAAACTATATATACAAGTATGTTTGCACACACTGACACTGACTGTGCAACTACCTGTGAAATGTTTTTGCTGCCAAATGCTACACATGAAGGCATTTTTATTGCGCGTCTCCCTGGGAGTGGGGGGTACCAGTAATGCGGACTGTGGCTTCACTTTTTTTAGGCAATCAGCAATAAACAGAGATCAGTGGTCTGGATGGATTTTAGGATGTTTCTTGTGTTGTAGCTCAGAGCTTTGCTCCTTACACCAGTGTCTGGATTCACCCCACCTGAACGTAGAGCAGGTTTCTAGAGGAACAAAAAAAGTTTTGAAAAAAATGCAGAAAAGATAGCACCATGCAAATGACACAGAAAAAAACTTGTAGCTTTACACTTTAATGATTTAACCAAAAACAATGAAATGTCCTTTTTAGGAGGTTTTTTTTAAAGTCAGTTCCTGAGTCTTGGTTAGAAGTGAATCCAGGAGGCCTCTATAGATCTGCATTTGTTTCATGCATAAAAAAAAACATGGCTTTACGATCAAAACAACTAAACAGTTTTAATTTCTTGTCTAAATAATATTTGACAGAAGTCTGTATAAAACTGAATGTGGTGGCTTCTTTTACTGCAGGTGTCATATGTGAAAGCTGTGGACATCTACCTGTGGACCAGCTTCCTGTTTGTCTTCCTGTCTGTGATCGAATATGCTGCCGTCAACTACTGCACAACACTGGAGGAGATGAGGAAGATGAGGAGGGGGAAGGTGGGGGCAATGGTTCTTAATGCTGTTTGAAAATAAACCATTACAATAATAAATAAATAAAATAAACAAGAATGCAACAAAATCATAGTATATAATGTCGCCCTCTTGTGGCCAAACGGTGAGATCACAGTTGATTTTAAAATTTTATGATTTTGAATTCCTACAAGCAGAAAAAAAAAAAAAAAACGTGTTTCTCGAAAGTCAAATCTAGAAATAATCTGCCAAATTACCAACAGAATATCTAAACAGCGAGTGACTTTAAGTTTCTCATGATGGTTTTGGAACTTTTTTTCCATGATATGCTGTAATCATCCTACTAACTGGATTTCTTGTTCATTTGCACTCTAATTTCATTGCACTGTGTTTGTGTTAAAGTTGGATTGATAAATCACAATCTGTCTGACACAATAGTGAATCTTGCTGTCATGGTATAAAATTGTAGGTAAAATGATCCTCACATTTAAAAAACAAAATAATTAGGAATTAGGAATTAGATAAATGTTGATTATCATATATATATATATATATATATATATATATATATATATATATATATATATATATATATATATATATATATATATATATATATATATACTGTATCAATCTATCTATAGATAGATAGATATATATGTATGTAGTTAGACACGATTAAATGAAAAAGCTGTATTGCTTGGGCAATTTTAACATAAAAGAAAAATATTAATATTAATAACAGGCTACTGCGGGTACTATTTAATGAAGATGCCAGTTGGGGACCTGTGAGGCGTCTGTTTCTCAAACTAGAGACTCTGATGTTCTTTTCTTCTTGCTCAGTTGTGCAACGCGGCCTCCCACTTCTTTTTCTACTCTGGTTAGAGCTTGTTTGTGCTGTCCTCTGAAGGGAGTAGTACACACCACCGTTGTAGGAAATCTTCCGTTTCTTAGCAATTTCTCACATGGAATAGCCTTCATTTCTAAGAACAAGAATAGACTGTCGAGTTTCAGATGAAAGTTCTCTTTTAATGGCCATTTTGAGCGTTTAATTGACCCCACAAATGTGATGCTCCAGAAACTCAATCTGCTCAAAGGAAGGTCAGTTTTGTAGCTTCTGTAATGAGCTAAACTGTTTTCAGATGTGTGAACATGATTGCACAAAGGTTTTCTAATCATCAATTAGCCTTCTGAGCCAATAAGCAAACACATTGTACCATTAGAACACTGGAGTGATAGTTGCTGAAAATGGGCCTCTATACACCTATGTAGATATTGCACCAAAAGACAGGACATTTACAGCTAGAATAGTCATTTACCACATTGGCAATGTATAGAGTGTATTTCTTTAAAGTTAAGACTAGTTTAAAGTTATCTTCATTGAAAAGTACAGTGCTTTTCCTTCAAAACTAAGGACATTTCAATGTGACCCCAAACTTTTGAACAGTAGTATACATACATATATATATATATATAAACATATTTAGGGTCATAATATGTATTACTAATAGTTAATAAACATCCCAATATTTTATTATTCAGCTATTTGTGTGTTCCGTCATTTTCAGTGATAAATTCAGATCATCATCATGTATTCAGGGAATATTTTAGTTATGTTGTTCTTTTTTTCATTTAACCTTAATGAATACCTGACAATCCCCCTTATGATTTCAGATCCCCTCCACCTTCAACGCCAGTCAGGCTATGGCCTTCGATGGCTGTTTCCATGACAACGACATAGAGCTGACCACCTTCCCTCGGATGGCGCCCACGTGGACCACCGACCCTCTGACCACTCCGAGCCAGAACTCAGACCTGCGGCCCCCGGCGGGGACCCGGCTGCGGCGGCAGCGGTCCGTGCGGGAGAATGTTGACCTGCTGGTGAACAACAGCTACATGATTGACTCATACTCACGCCTGGCCTTCCCTCTGTCCTACCTGCTCTTCAACACTGTCTACTGGAGCATGTACTCCTGAAGTGTTCACAACCTCAGACTTTAATGAGCTGTCTGCTTAAACACCCAACAATATGTTGGAGACTGTTTCACTCTCAATTAGTGGTGTTTAACATCCAGAGAGTAAAGCTATATTTTTATTTTTTAAAAGTTTGTGTTCTTTATGTGCTTTGTCATCATCTCATGCTAAAATACTTTATGCCCAAGAGCTAAAATAAATCAAATTGATGTAGAAATTGTTATTTTAAGGGAAACATTTCATTAAATTTGATTAATTTTATTTAGGAAATGAGGAAAAAGGAGCTCAAACATATTAGTTATACATTTCTTGTAGAGATTCAGCTTATTTTTACTTTATTTACATAAATCCATTCATCTGTTTTTATGACATAAACAGGTTCTCCCTATAGGCAGATATAACCTCTAGCTTAAGGAATAATTCTTTCTCTCATCACTCAGCTTTTTTTCCTCCACTTTGAGCATGCATGAGGGGACAGTAGAGAGAACCAGCTCCTTTTTAACAGTTTGAAATCTGCAGTTGGATCAAGTTCAGTATGTGCTGCCATTTTCCAGAACTAAGTGAGTACTAAAAGGACATGGATAAGATAATGAATAACATCATAATCCTGAACCAAAAGTACTTTCCAAGGGTCAGAAAGTCCCAGGGGGAAAAAATCATTGATTGTGAAAAATTCTGCTTTAGGAAAGAAGCCAGAGGACCATTACATCTGCATTGTCTTCTACATCAAGAAACTCTGGAAACAATCATTATCAAGCAAAACCCAAGAACTTTCAGCTATAAATATCCATCGGTTTAGAGTCACCAGTCAATTTTCTTGTCTGGCAATCAAACCAGGGCTTCATTGCTGCAAAAAGAGAAGGGAAAGATGAGGTTTTATAAACTTGAAAACAAAGACAGCTCCACCTCCTAAGTAACATTTTCTAATGTAAAGGAAAAAAATGACAATATAAATATATTATTTTTCATGTAACATATATACATATATATATATATGTTTATCAGCGATGCCTTAAAGATGAAAATACTACAGACTAGGTAGTACAAAAAAAGCAAAAAATATTTTGTATTTATTTATTTTTATATTTTATTGATAAACAAACTGTTGGTTTTTTATTAGCTTTAACACATAATTAAAAAAATAAAATGAAAAGTTGCAGCTCAACATGCTCCGTTACCATAGCAACAGCAGAGCTCGTACCGGAGCAGCAGAGTGTCAACGGGTCACTTTTTGACGAGAAAGTCCCACTTCCACGGCCACGGTTGGGAAGAAAAAACGAAAAAACCTGCCAAAGTTCATCCTCTGGAGCAGAGAAGGAGAACCAGGTGAGTTCATGGATCCAAAACAAACCCGAACCGAGCCGCTTATTTCTGTGGGTCCACAAGTTTGGACAAACTCCATTAGAACAAACAGGTTGTGAACAACGTAAGGATGAATAAAGTCCCGAAATAGATGTTTGTTTTTATTTTAAGATTTTTTTTATTGTTTCACCTGAGCCGAAAATGCTGGTTTAAAAGATGAACGAAGGATTAAAACACACTACGGGGAGTAACGTTTCTTTTTCTACGGAGAACAGCTTTAAAAATGTGTTAAAAGTGACGGAGATTTTTAAAGTCATCAACTCTCAGGTTTATTTTAAACCTTTTAAAACACGTTTCTCTCCTTCACACCGTTTCCGTTATTTTCATAACAATAAAGAAACTTACATAACATTTATGTATTTGGTGATTAAATTAAACAAAAGAAAAACAAACGATGATTACCTTCCTGAACTGACAGAAACACTTTAAAGTATGAAATTAGTGATAAATCCCTTGGCAGATTTTAATATAACATTAACTCTAATGGAATATGAGGCAAATATCTTTTAAAAGATCATGCAGAAACATGGCTGATCTTTTTTTTTCTCAAAAATTGTGTTTGTTAAATTTTTGTCCTTCTGAAAAACAAATAAAAAAACAAACACTTTTTGAAATTTAAAAAAATCAATCCCTTGCTCTAATTGTTTCCCTGCTTTTTTAAAGTCGTAGGGAAATCATATTTAAATGTCAAATCATTCTGGCTCAAACATGTATATAAATGTATTCTTTATCAGACCCTATTGTCCCAAAAGTTGGAAAAATTTATATTTAAAACAAAATCCTCTCTTACAATCTCTGTTTTTTTCCCTTATCTTCTGCAGGCCAGTTAGTTCTACGTCAGCCTGAACACCTAAATTCGGCCAATCATATATCAGCGGTCATCTGTCAATCACATTTTTTTCGATCATAGTATCTTGATTCCTATGTCGCAGCTAATATACGCAACGGTTGAAATAAGAAATCAGAATCATTTCCTTTCCCATTGAGTTCCGTCCCAGTGTTCATAGGGATGGACGTCTGTGTCTTCAGCAGGCGTAGAGCTAACAGAACTGGCAGCGTTGTGAGGCAAGGGCTCAAACATGTACGGCTGGAAGCCTTCTACACATGGGCGTAGGTTTGCATAGGGACCATAGGCACATGTCCCTACCAAAATTTTGGAAAACTTGTCCCTACCAATAATTCTATGTGAATAACGTGTTTATAATTTATAATCCAGCGTTGTTGCAGCCGTTGGTTCCTTTCTCACAACTTGTATATTGAAGTCAATATTTTAAATGCTCAGTGTCAGTTCCTGTTATAGTTCCCACACTTATGTAAATCCAATAACTCTATTGCAATCCCTTGAATATTTTATCTTGCTTTGTTTTACAATACAGAGAATATCAGCATATCAGATTTTAAAAAATAAGACTGGGTTTTACCTCTGTTTACCTCTGCATATTACCTATAGAAACAGCAGATAAATACAAATACAACAGACATATTTAGACTGTATTTGGTTAAAAAGGCACATATTTACCCTCCGTCTTAGTCACTGGTAAGTTTAAATGTAACCCCTTTCAAAGTGTAAGGTTGTCCCAATTTTACATTATTCCAAGCCACTGATGCTTCAAACATTGATAAACAGCATCATGTGTGTGTATTCCTTATAAAATTTATATAAATGTAGTAAACAATGCTGTTTTCTCTTTAAACAGAATGCACCCTGATGCTTACATCAAGCATTAAAAAAAAATAGGAGCATGCATAATGCGTACGACCAATGACATCAAACCAATTCAACGTAAGACCAATAGTGTCCCTACCAAAGTTGAGATCAAACCTTCGCCCTTTCTTCTACCAAACTAAGCTTCTGCCGCCCTGGCGTCCTCTTCCACAACATCTTCATCCCCGCTTTCCTCCTCTAAATAAAAAATGTATGACGGAGGAGATTCATCCACGACCTCCGACACTAAACTCTCCTCTTGCATGTTGCCTCTGTCCATAGCGTTCCTTGACAGTGTCGTTTCTAAGTCACCAATTTAGTGCTACTTGGTCCCAATAGAATTTCCCATTGGGAACCTGCTAGCACTAAGTTGCTAACTGGTTAGCAAGATGCTTCAGAGAAACCGGCCACAATCAAATACCACAACCCCCTTGATAATCGACCAATCACATTCACTTTATTAACTCGAGTAAAGTCGGCCACCACTCGGGAGATTTCAGGAATGCAACCTGTTGGAACAACCGTTTCACTACGACCTAAAAAAATCAATAAAGAAAAACAAATGATCAGTTTGTTTTTTTGAAAAAAGAAAAAATGGTTTGTTAAAACTTTAGTTCTTCTGAAAAAAACCTGAAAAACAAGTAAAAAAAAAAATATAGTTTTTGAAATTTAAAAACATCAATCCCTTGCTCTAAGTGTTTCCCAGCTTTTTAAATGTTCCATTTGTTTTTATCTTTATTGCTCAGTGCCAAGTCCTAAAAGTATGAAGGCCTCGTTATCACCCTAATCTTTACATATTGTGTATTAGATCCATTTCAGCACTATCGCTTTGCAGCTTAACAACTCTTCTAGTAAGAAATAAAAAATGTTGTAGAATTAAAGGAGAACTTTGGTCTTCATGAAGTCCAAAGAACCCAGGAGGCAGGTATCTGAGCTCTGATCAATCCACCATTTGAACATGGACAGAGATGGATGAACATCAGAGCAAACGGGACATGCAGCATTGATTGAGAGGTCCATGCAGTCTAGAAATCTGGTTTTAGTGAGGAGTTGCTGGAAGAAAGTCACTGATGAAAGAAAATCCAGATTTACAGTTTTCACACGCTGGAGGAACAACTAATATACAAGCTTCCCAAACTCTGAACATCTCAAAGATGTAAGTTATTATGAAAGAACATGGACCGACTGCAAACAACTGAGAGATTAACATCTACTTAAAGTCACTGACGGGCAGGAGGAGCGTTTTTTTTATTTTAGAGAAGTAGTGAAGAGGCCCGCAGTAACTCTGGAAGAGCTGCAGAGATCCACAACTCAGGTGGAAGAAAGAGCGTTTTAAAAAAGACGACCATGGGTGAAGGATTACACGAATCAGTCCTCTTTGTCGTTGCCAAATGTAAGGAGGAAAATGAGTTCTTTTAGAGAAGTGTCTGAAACTTTTTCAACTTCCAAGGTGCCTGAAGAGGAGGAGAACTCCAGCGTATTATCAGAGGAAACTCTCCCTGTTGACCCAGTTAGGGCTGGGTGACGTTTCTTAAGATAAAGAATATTTATTTTTTTCAATCTCAGATCAGATCACTGCTATTAAATACATTTATTTATTTATTTATTAAACATTTTTTTTAGGATTTTACCTGATTTCTATGACTGTGTAGTTACGTATGCATCATATTGACACCACTACCATTTTAACATTCAACTGCAAAATAATAAAGTAATGGTAGTTAAATGTGGCCGTAAGGGCAGCAGGAATTGTATATTTGAAAAATAATTTTTTTTTTAATGAATAAATCTTTAGGAAATAGACTTAAAATCGATTCAGAATAACAGGCCCTGTGTCCCGAGGTACAGAAGCAGAAGAAGAGCTGATGTCAGAGGGGATGCAGATGAAGAAGTGATGCGGTTGATGGGGGGAGGTGTCAGTGGGTTACTGGGAGGGGGCTGACCCTCTGAATCTGTGGCCTAATTCCCCCCCAGACCCAGCCTGCCCTGAGTGGCAGGGACATGTGAGCCCGACTTCTTCTATTCTGGGAAGAGCTGCGGAGGGGGTGAGGCAGTGGGAGGGACTGGGGAGGAGCAGCTCGTGGTTTTACTCTCATGTTGTCTAGGCTCTTAGTGAGTGCGGCCGTAACAGATCACTGTTTTACTCTCCTCCCCAGGCTGAAGATGGGGTGCTGCTTTAGTAAGGAGCCCCGCCCAGAACAGAGGACTGACAGCTGCGTCCTGTTCCTGCCAACCGAACAGGACATGAGAAACGCTGCGGGCATGGCCCAGCACGTAAGTCAGCCCAGCCAATCGCCCAGATTTACTAGAACACACGTTTGGAAAGATCACCAATGAAGCTGATCCCAAATCGCGAAATAAAGACGCTAAAGCCGCTTCCTGGTAGGAGAAAAGTGACGGGCAGTCTAAGGATTTTACTCTGAAACCTGAACGTCGGTCTGTTTTTGACACAGAGATCGTCCTTCAGACTAAAAAACAACAAACAGGCTGGAATCTACCAGAGAAACAACCCTGCAGACCATCTCGGGAAGGACCCAGATTCTTTGCATGTAGAGCAGAGTTTTGGAAACCTCTGTTCTGATTGGACAGTGGCTGTTGGTCCTCAGAGCTCTGAAGGTTTTATCCATCATCCACCCAATCAGCCTCCGCCTGCAGACGATGAGCATCCTGGTTCTCCATCCTTCCTCGCTCACTCTGCTCATCTTACGGTGGGAACAACCGAATCCACAAGGAGAGAAACCCACCTGAGAGCGAAGCAGAGGAGATATCAGCACATGTTTTCACTACAGATGATCAGAAGTGTGTTGAAGGAGAAGAGAATAGGTCCTGAAGCCCTCACCCACTCTAACTTCACCCCTGCTGGTTCATCTGACTTCATGATCCCTCATTCATTATCAGACAGAATCAACCTGGAGGAAGTGAACGAGGGGAGGATGCAGACCCAGGGTTTACCTTTTGATTCCTCCCAACACCCCAGTGTCCACAATGTCATCAGTTACCATGACTGGGTGATTAATGGTGCCGGCTGTCAGCCGAGCCACATCTCGGTCCCTGTGGACCCAGATCAGATCGATGTCTACGCCTCTACTCCTTCTTATGAGATTCACTTCCATGATCCGGAGCCTCCTGCTGACGAGGAAGAGGAGGAGGAAGAGGAGGAATGGGGAATCAGGGATATGGTGTCGGAGCTGCTAGGAGACCCCGCAGATTCTTCCGTCTGCCGTCTGTACCCCCACCCCTGGATCAGGCTGGGTCTGGAGGAGGACCCCCATGATCTGGCCCAGGGGGTGTCTGAGGCCGAGGGGATAAAGGGCAGCGATGAGGAGCAGATCCCAGCCTCAGTGTCAGAGCTGCAGCCCTCCTTGGCTCTGCTGGGGGCCTGCCCCTACAGCACCGTGATGCCCCAGGGCTCCTGTGTGTGGGACTGGCACACAGAGTGCTCCCACCTTGTAAGTCTGCAGCAAACAGCCCAGGGGAGATCAGACCCATTATTGGTTATAGATCCATATGCTGAATAACAGGCTGAAGCTAACCTGGAGTCATTAGCCTACATGTTTAGGTTAGCATCCTCATGATGGCCGTACTGAAGCTAGCCACGCTGTTTCTACTAAGAAATCATCACAAGTTTCCTTATTCTGGGATTAACCCTTACTTTATACTCAATTTAACACTGATATATATATATATATATATATATATATATATATATATATATATATATACATACATACATATATATATACATACAAAGAACATTTTTCCTTTTTTTTTTCTTTTTTTTTACAGTGTCCTGTTTGGCAATGTGGCAATAACAATAATTGTCTTGATGCAAAAAAGAGCCCAACAGACTTTACTTTCACAAGTGGAGCAGTACGGCTATTGCCATATTGCTCCACTTGTTTTAATGCATATAAATTGCTTTATTATAATTATGCAGGGAGTTTTACAGATTATATGGACATTGCAATGTAAATAGAACATTTTTAAATCTAAAGTGTTTTTTTTTAAGCAGGGAGCAACAATCTTTGAGTATGAATGGAGACTAAGCCATTCTAAAGCACATATCAAGGAGCTCATTCTGAGTTCACCACACTTCTTCCAGCAGTCCACACTTTGTCTGCTCTCTTTTTCTCATCATCTTCTCCTTCTTTCCCATCCCCCGGCTTGCCTGGTGTGTCTAAAAGTAGCAGCAGCAGCAACCCAGACTGACAGCAGCTCATTGGATCATTTGTATCACATGTAGCCTGGAAGACTTTACCATATAAACAGGAGAAGCGGCTCAAGTGAAGTTAGACACTGTCATCAGACATCATGCAGTAATTTATAAATGTTTTATATCAGGTTGGGTCCGGATTAGCCAGCAGGTGGGTCCATATCCGGACCACGGTCCACTAATCCGTGAGCTCTGAGCTAAACCATAAAAATCAATCAGAGTTCTTATATACAGCAGATTTAAAAGCAAATTTCCTTTAACTAACGTTCTTTACAGAGAATAAAAGGATAAACAAAGTAAAAATGAGCCGAAGGTGAAAAGAAACAGATGGATCCAGACTGAACTCACATTTAATACTTTGTGGATCTCAGAGCTGAAGCTGAATCCTAATGGTGTAAAAATTCTGACCAGTAAGGTGGTTTCAAACCAGTAAAACTCTGAAATGTTAATCTGACCCAGAAGGGTTGAAAGGTTAGGAATCTAAATGTATTTTAGATTCCTTTTAAACGTGGGTTTTTGTTTCAGGAAGCTGCCGCTGACCCTTGTCTTAACCTTGAAGAGGAGGTCTGGATGGATCCCAGCCTCAGCTTCCACGTCTCTGACCCGTCCTTCCAGCCCCCCAACGACCTGAGCCATCAAGGTCAACTGTGGCTCCCCTCCACATCAACTGGTTTGTGTTTTTGCCTGAATATTGTCTCAATAGTGTTTTATTATAATTTCTAGAGTTTGAAGGGAACATGGCTCTGGGTAAAGATGATGCTGAATATCAGGAACAATCGTCTAAAGCTCCCCTGGTTAACGAGGAACTCCCTGAGCCTCTGGTTACCGGTAAACGTGGGATAAATCAGTCCTTTTTATGCCAGCGGCAACAAATATTCTCACACACACATAAAAACATTTGGCTTCCTTTTTCCAGATGAGATCAGAGAACAACTGAGCAACATTTTGGAGTCCTGTCTAACCAGGTAACATGTGGAACAACAGTGGGGTTTAATAATAAGTGACTTTTACATGAAAAATGAACCATTGGGCCTTAAAATAGATATATGTGATGTTTCTACTGGTATTAGGCAGTAACTAGTCTGTGAGTGTTCCTTACTGACTTCTCCCTTCTTCCTTAGGGATTTTTTGAGCAGCGACCTTTACCTGAAGTCTCAGATGGATAACGACCACTACATCCCCATCTCCATTCTGGCCACCCTGGATAGGATCAAGAACATCACCACTGACCTGGAGCTGATCTGTGATATCCTCAAATGTTGGTGCCTGTTTTAGTTCAGATTAATGTGTCTGCATTTTACATTTCTCAATTGACAAGAACACGAGTACGGACTCGTGTCCTCGCCAAGTATGTTCTTGAGAAGAACACAGGAAAGCCTGGACTGGGGGAGAATGGGAGCCCGCAGCATTCACTACACGCCCCGCTCGTCTGGCGCTGCATTTCACCTCCTGTTATTAATAGTCTCTAGATAATAATATATTCTGACTTTTTCAATTCCGTGGGGGAATAAAAGTTAACACAGTCAGATAAACACAAATCAAATGAACATTTTGCCAAATAAAACAAAAATATCGCCATCAGAGGCAGCGGTCCTTCACACACGGCTATGAGGAGAGAGGGCTGCTGCAGACGGGCTGCCGTTAGCCCTGGCTGCCATTACCCTCAGAAGTTTTTTAAATTACACATTAAATAAGTAAATGGGATATGTAGTAACGCTTAAGTATAATATTCTCGCCTTAAATTATCCTAAAATGTACTTTTATTGAACAACGGCAACAGCAAAGAGAACTTTTAACTTAATACTCTCAGCTGTGTGAGCGCTCCACTGGAAGCTGCTGCTGTCGCAGTGCATGATGGGACAGCTGTCAATCTCAAAAACGGACAAGTCTGCTCTGATGCATGCTGGGTAAATAAGGAGGGGCGAGAACAACATCCGGGGACATTGTCCATTCTCGATCTGCTGTTCTTGTGAATTTGAACAGTACTAGGGCTGAGGCTGATGATGTTTCACGAGTACATGAGAACGGACAAGTACACATATTTAGAAATAGGCTGATGTTTTTCCAAAGTCAAACGATGATCAGGATATTTGAAAGATAATGTTTCTTTATTGCTTGCTAGTCACTGAAAACATAACTTCTTTCTGGATTAAGCTCCTGTGCTTGTTTACTCCTCTGACATGTCCTGCTCCCATCTGGACGGCAGCCATTCCTCTGGCAGAGGTGGCTCCCTGTGGGCAGAAGGTTCGGCCCAGACAGAACCGCTGCGTTGTGATCCTGCGTGAGATTCCTGACACCACACCTTCAGAGGCTAGTCCAACCTTCTCCCTACAATCTAACTCCTCTGCGCGTCAGGGAGGCAGGTTACTGATGTCTGTTCGATGTTACTGCTGCTCTGCAGGAGGTGCAGGCTCTGTTTGAAGGCGAAGACGTGCCAAAGGTCCTGAGCTGTGAGGCCGTGAATAACAACTGGTTCCTCACATTTAAATCAGAAGCTGATGCTGAACAGGTAAAAGACAGCTGACATTTCTGGAGCTATTTTCAGTTTCTTTCTTTTTCTGGACCATTTGTGCTGGCAGGAAAACACTCAAGGGAACCTTAGTTTGCACCAAACAACCAGACTGGAACCCACCTTTAGAAGTGGTCTCGGCCCAGTTCCGAATGGACTCTGGTTAGAATCAAACCAGCTGTAACTACCCGATCTGACCTAACATTCCCTGGTCCATGCTCAAATCATTTCTATCCAGTAGGAGCAACAAAGTTCACCTGTGGCTTTGTTCACAAGTTATAGCTCACTACCTTTAATGTACGAGGTGAAAAAGAACTGCACCAAATAACAGTAACTAATGTCCACCTTTGGTCCTGACCAAACCAGCAGGTCAAAGTAAAACTTTTTAATATGTTATGATTCTGTATTGCATTTAAATGAATATTAATTGAATCATATTTGGTCAGCGTACAGCCACAGCTTGTTTCATTTAGATTCATTGAGCAGAGCAACACCAAGTAAAGCATAAGTGTGGTAAAAAGAAAATGACACATAGTTTTAACCTTTCGTTATATCCTTTCCTTTTTAACAATAAGTATCTGAAAAGTGTGGAGTGCCTTTTACATATACAGCTGAAAAACATGTTTCTCTTTAGCTTTGTAATATATAGAGACTGACTCTTTAGCCCATTTTTTGTAATTAGAGCAAAATTTCATTCAGATTAGATGGAGAGCAGTCTTATTTTCTTTTCTCTGGGTCAGTCAAATGAGTTTAGTTTTGCCCTCCTCTACCTTCAGCTTTATGCGTCACTTTAAAGTCGTAGGGAAACGGCTATTCCAACCGATGCATTTCCGAATTCTCCCGAATGCAAGACTTTACACAAGTAAATAAAGTTAATGTGATTGGTCCCTGCCCTCTTTATAAACCAATCAAACTTATGAGTTGAATTTAAAGCTTTTATAAGTAACTCGTCCATTTATGGTGGTCATTACAAATACAGTCTAGTTATTTAACAACAAGAGCATAAACACTTCAATGTACCCAAATAGAGGCCTTTAAAGATTTAGCCTAAGTGCTCTGTTATGGTTTTATGTTGGTAAATCTTGGATTTATATCAATATTTCCAACCCTAACTTACCACATATTCACAACTGGGTTTAAAGCTGGACTATGGTAATTTTTTCAGCATGGCATCCAGCTCCAGTCCTCAACAGTTGGTGTCCTGCATGTTTTAGATCCTTCCCTTATTGAACAAACCCAAAAGAAACAAATGCTTCATAACCAGGACTTTAAACTGAGGAGGTGATTCAGCCAGAAATTGATGCATTAGAAACATGCAGAAAAGCAGCTCCTGATCACTGGAGTTGGACACTCCGGGACTAAACCATCCATGGTTGCTCAGGCTGGATGTTCAGGTGGGTTGTGCAGCTGTAGGGTGAACCTCCCAGCCTGAACTTGGTCCTGTCATGATCTTGACACTGGCTTCATTAGTCATTTCATTCACCTGCTTAGCTCTTCCCAGTTTCTCATTAGCGTTCATCTGATCCAACTGCTCCAGCTTCTATTTATCCAGCTAATCTACTTTTTGCTGGTGTCTCATTAAAAAGCTTTGAAATCAGTGGCTTTAATGTGTGAGTGTAGAAAAGATTGTATAAATCAACATGTGGCTGGTAGTTCCTGTCAGCAGCTTGAGACAGTAAACACTCCTTCAGGCCTACAGGTACCTCAGAGAGGAAGTCTGCGTCTTCCAGGGGAAGCCTATCATGGCCAGGATAAAGACCAAAACCATACCCATCGCCTCCCACGTTCCTAAAAACGTATCAATGCCCGTTCGGCTGGAGCCGTGCAGCAAACATTACTGGTCCTACTTTCCATCAACCATGTTCGACCCATCCTTCCTTCAGCAGGCCTCCACACAGACTACGCTTAAGCCAAACCAACAGGAGTGGACCGTCGCTACAGCTGGATACCAAGAGATCACTGAGGTGAGAGCAGAACCGTGGTTCATGACCTGGACCCCTCTGTTTTGTGTTTTTTGTCTCTATGGTACTTATCGGGTCATGCCTGCAGTCTCAGCTAATGATGAATGGATTTCCAGACCCTCCTACATGCAGAATGCAAACAGAACAAAAGCAAAGGTACTGCCATCTTCTAGCAGCTGTCCGTTTCTGAGACCATCATGTTAGCCGGGTGTTTCTGGTGTCTGACCTGCAGGAGAGGCTCCAGGTGTCTGAAAGATGGACATGGTGAGCCTTCACAACCCTCAGAGCAGCCGTCTGAAGGTTACGATCCCTCTCCCTTCCAGAAGAAGGGACATGGTTGGCAGAGAGGGAGGCTGCGTCAACAGAACCAGGGGAGGCGATCAGAACCCAACAAACAGGTTCTAACGACTTTTTCTCAACAGGGAAGGTAACACAACATGGCGCTTTTTTCTGTGTGCTGTTGTAAAACCACACGTCCTGAACCCTTTTTTAAAGGATGTCAGTTATTTTAAAGCTCCATTTAGTTTAGTTTTTAGATCATTGCAAAACCAAAGCTCAACAGCAGACGTGAGGACAGCTGGACTCCTGACCTGTTCAATAGCTACGGTTCTAATGCAACCTTACAGCTGGAGAGTAACAGAGAATCATGCTGCTCCTGCTGTTTATCTGTCCTAATATAACAGAAGCTGCTGAGGGATTCTGTCACAATGGGGGGGAGGTTTTGAGGACCCAAATACAGAGATCAAGAGGCTGAGGTGGAGTATATAAGGGAAACAGAACAAAGTGAGCTGAATAAGGAGCAGGTGTGAGTGGAACTGACCAGAAGGAAGCCAAGGGGAAAGGAAACAAGCACAAGGGGGCAACAGAGAGTAACTTAAGAATGCTTGAATATAATGGAAAATAAAACAAACAGAACAACTGATAACTGAAAACTAAAAACTCAGAGTCCCAAAAGAGGAGAACCATAACAGATTCAAACCCAGCAAAGGTTTTGATTTAAGAGGAACACAAACTCCTCTAAAAGGAAAACTGTTTATTCTAATAGAACAAATTCATCTCTCTTGCAGAGTTGGAATAAGGTCCAAACTCAGCCAGGAAAAAAACATGATTTAATCTAACCCAAACATTTATTTATTTCTACAGAGCAAATTCCCAACACGTCATCTCAAGGCTCTTTACAGAGACATTCGAATCAGATCATACAATCAGACTGGGTTTAGGAAGGTGAGGTAACTTTAAATGTACCCTGCGGACATATTCAAATGCCTTTAACTTAAATCGATTTTCTTCCTTTTGCAACAGAAAATATATATTTGATTTAGGGTTTTTTTGTGACCAGCCAACATAAACTATGAAATGGAAGGAAAGTGATTAGTGGCTCAAAAAATCAGTTTATCATCAGATTGTTTACTCAGCCCCCTCTACCGTCATACTCCAAAATAAAATCCAGAGCCAGCAAATAGAATAGAATAGAAAATCCATTTATTGTCCCACAATGGGGAAATTCTTGTGTTTACAGCAGCAAACATGATTATAGAAAAAAAGAATGCTGCTGGAAAGGAGAGCATTACTCAGAGAAGCAGTGAGTAGTAGTGAGCTGTAGTGATCCAAGCCTAAGGTGGATGGATCTGCTGACACCACATCAGGCCTTTGAAGAAGTCTGGCAGGAAGGAACCCTTGATAAGTCCTGTTTGCAGTTTGTCACAAGCCATGTGGGAGACGAAACAAGGAGAGGATAGACCAACATGAACCTGTTTGTCATACATCTAAAAGCCTGATCCACCAGCCACACAGAAAGTGAAACTTTTCACTTTCTTTAGGTCAAAGCTGCTGGAGGTGATGGAGAAAACAAACCTACAGCTGCTTTCTCAGCCACACTTTTCAGATGTGTGATTGTGGAAAATGTTGAAAAACAGGCTTAAAAAAGTCTAACTTTCACCAGCTTTTTAAATTTGAGATTGACCTGCAGGCAGCTATGTACTGTAGAAGTTCTGTTGACACTTCCTGATGCTTCTAAAACAAAGCCAATAAATTCTAAAGACACTGAAAGTAGCAAATTGATAGTGTGACGTTTTTCTGTCTCAGTTACAGGAGGAGAGGAACCTTCAGCCAGAGCAGGAGAGAGATGCCAAAGTCCTGGGAAAGAACCAAACAAGCCTCTGAGGTAGGAAAACTGTGGAGTCAGTCTTTCAATTTGTGTAGGAATCCACCCACTCTTCCTCCTCCTCCCCCTCAGCCGTCTCCTCCTCACGAGGCAACTCCTCTTCCTCCTGAGCTCAACCTGTCCAGCTTCCCTCTTCTTTCTACTGCAAACGTTGCCACGGTAACCACACCTGAAGCTAACGACAGTCCCAAGGTAACCCACTCTCTCTGTCTGACACAATGCTGACGTGAATGGGTTCAACAGGCTGCCCTATTAAAGCCACTCCTGCCTGAGACAACTTTCATGGATCCGATCACCTCATCATCATCATCACCACTTCCTCCTCCTTCAGTGTAAGTATCCAAAAGCAGCTGCTGCTCACTGGGGCATTAGAACTGCTTTAGAACCGATTTTTATTGGACGATGTTTAACTTGCAGACTTTTAGCAGCTGTGTTGTTGTCTGCAGGTCTGAGGAGGGCGATTCAAAGATAACCTTCAAGGAGGAACCAGTTCAGCTCCCAGCAGAACCAGCTACGGTAAAAAAAATACTGTCTGTTCTATTATCTCGATAAACCAGTGGGAGATATATCTGGGTCATCACACTGCAAAAAATTTTAATCTAAATAAATCATTTTTTCTTAAAATAAGTCCATTTGTTCTCGAATTGAGGGGGTAAGTGAGACTCTGCCAATGGAACAAGACAATTTGCATTTAAAATAAGAAAAAATCTATTGTATTGTCAAATTTCAACTCCAAATTATCTAATTACCTTATTTTAAGAGTAAAAAACTCATTCCATTGGCAAATCATCTTATTTATGTACTTAATTTAAGGGGAATTACATTTAAAGTCGTAGGGGAACAGCTGTTCCAACCGTTTCTCACGAATTCTCCCGAGTGGTGTCGACTTTACACGAGTGAATAAAGTGAATTTGATTGGTCATTTATCAAGAGGGCGGAATTGTTGTGGTGGAAGGTTCACAAGCATTTTGGTTGTGGCCGGTTTCTGGGAAGCATCTTGCTAACCAGTTAGCAACTTAGTGCTAGTAGGTTCCCAATGGGAAATTCCATTGGGACCAAGTAGCACTAAATTGGTGACTGAGAAACGACACTGTCACGGAACGCTATGGACAGAGGAAACATGCAAGAGGAGGAGAGTTTAGTGTCGGATGAGTGTCCTTCATCAGTAGCCTGATAAACCAGACTTTATGTGAGATTAAATGTGTAATTTAGTCTAGACCCCGATGAATGAGACATCGGCAGATTGTTGATGAGATCAACCCATTGTCTTTCAAACCATGTCTGCGCGTATTGGCCAACGCTCTGACCAATGAGCACAACTGACTGTGACGTAGGAAGCGTGACAGAAAGCTGGTGGGAGAGTGTAAACAAACAGCCTGTCGGTAAAACGGCGAATACGTCCTTCTTAATAATGAATGAGCGTAGAGCCTCTTCTTGCTCACATTTTAACGAAAACCCCAAGTCTAATCCTTCTAAAAACTGATTCCAAAGCTGGGTCAAATGAGAACTGTTCAATAGTTGTTGCCGTCTTCCTTGTGTTTTCTCCAGCGTCGTACAGCTTTGTCGTCACGCCCTTAAAACTCCGCCCGCTTTGCTTCCAGAAATTCAAAGCAAATCTCTGCGTTGTGATTGGCCAGCCTGCTCTAGAGCCTGGGGCATTGTTTGAGGCTACACCACTCGCAGACAAAAAATTATTTTGGCTGCTGGGGGGTGGGGCTAATTTACTTGGTTACTTCATCATAAATTTGTTATTTAGAAGAGGAAAGCAGGGACAAAGTTGTTGTGGAAGAGGACGCCAGGGCGGGAGAAGCTTGGTTTGGTGTAGAAGGCTTCCAGCCGTACATGTTTGAGCCCTTGATCCCCGCCCTCTTGATTGATTTATCAAGAGGGTGGGGATGTTGTGGTGAAAGGTTTGCAAGCAAGTTTGGTTGTGGCCGGTTTGGGGAAGCATCTTGCTAACCAGTTAGCAACTTAGTGCTAGCAGGTTCCCAATGGGAAATTCCATTGGGACCAAGTAGCACTAAATTGGTGACTTAGAAACGACACTGTCAAGGAACGCTATGGACAGAGGAAACATGCAAGAGGAGGAGAGTTTAGTGTCAGAGGTCGTTGATGAGTCTCCTCCTTCATAAATTTTTTATTTAGAGGAGGAAAGCGGGGCCGAATATGTTGTTAAAGAGGACGCCAGGGCGGCAGAAGCTTGGTTTGGTGTAGAAGGCTTACACCCATACATGTTTGAGCCCTTGCCTCGCAACGCTGCCAGTTCTGTTAGATCAACGCCTGCTGAAGACACAGACGTCCATCCCTATGAACACTGGGACGGAACTCCTTCTTATTCCTTATTTCAACCGTCGCGTATATTAGCTGCGACATACGAACCAAGATGCCATCATTGAAAAAAAATTGATTGACAGATGACCGTTGATATATGATTGGCCTTATTTAGGTGTACAAGCTGACATATAACTAACTGACCTGCATAAGATAGCAAGAAAAAAAACCTACTAATTTTAAGACAGGTTTTTTTTTTTTTTTTGGGACAATATCATCTGATAAAGAGTACATCTATATACATGTTTAAGCCAGAATAATTTGACATTTAAATATGTTTTCCCTACGACTTTAAGTGTCATTAATGGATTGAGATAATCGGATCCAGCCTGAGAAGGAGACATTGAAGTTTAGTTGGTTTCCTTCTTCTTGTGCATAATGCCATTTGACAAGCAACTTCTGGCCCATTATCACCGCCAACTGAAGTAGAATATTGATCGGGATTCAAATAGTTCTACAACAATAAAAATAAAATAGAACTACGCCCTCTTTATTATATTAGTCATTTTAAGGTATCTGATTAATAAATAATGAACCTTTGATCTAGAGTCTTTGTCTAAAAGGTATTTTATGTTCAGGTGTAATTTGTTGGCTTCTGATCTACATACCAGTTCATTTCTCTGAGCTGCATATCTAGTGCAAAACAAAAAGCATGTTTATTTAGTTTGCCTTGCCTGAACTGAATAGGTTCTTTTAATTTGGAAAGAAGGATGTGAACCGTCCTTCTGAGCGGCTGGTCCTCCCAGCGTTGCCTGGGACTCCATGGCCCCAGAACCTCACAGATCTTTTAGTAAAGATACACACATCGAGGCTCCAGGGATCTTCTAACACCACGCTCCAGTTTGCTCCAGTTTGCATGTATGAATTATCACACTCCATTCGATCAGCGGCCTCATTGGACTTAATTCAAAGCCAGTTTGAGCAGTTTGCTTTGATCCAATTAAAGGCTCATCCAGACCTCTAACGAGATTTACAGAATGAAACAATAATAGAATCACACATCCACTGGATCTGAGTGTTGATCTCTTCCTGGTGTGTTCTTCCTCTGATTGGACACATGGGACTGTGAACACATGGACCATCACCGCCCCCCAGGGTTTTGATGTTCAGCAGGAGCATCTGGCAACACCACAGCAGTCCACAGTGGAAACATAGAAAAACAGCCTTTCAACTGCCGTTTTAATGTGTTTATAATTCACATTGTTTATTTTCTGTTCTCATTAGGAGGAGCAAATAAAATCTGGAAAGGTTTCGAAAGATTCGATTTAAAAAAGATCTGGTCTGAATGTGAATGAAGTGGGATCTCCATGGGGACCAGTGATGACTGACCGGGTGTCAGGAATGGAGTAAGATGATATTAGAGCATCTGATTTTCATTTAGCGGGTTTTTCTTGTCAGTATTTTAACAAATCAGCACCTGGGACATTTCTACTACTCACATCAAGGCTAGGTGAACGATCTGACCTCCTGGCTTTCAGCAGACTCATAACCTGACTCCAGTAAATCTCCTTAAGGAGCTGAAAATGGCGCCTAACCTCTCTATGAGGCGTTATTACAACTATCTTCCAATCTCTGGGACCTTTGGAGAATTTACAGCAGGTCAGGAAATCTAGATAATATCCAGATCGAAGCAGTCGCTCTACGTGTCCTAGCCTGATGTCTTTGTAATGAATATTATAAGAACCAATTATCTGTTACTTTAGTGATTAAGATACCCTATCTTTGTTCCTCTTTTCAGATTTATTATGTTATCAACTGTACATTTTGTTTTGGCTATTGTTTCTTACAGCCTTTAAACAAGTTGGATTCATCTGTAAAATCATTGAAAATTACTTTAGATACCATTTGTTGCGAAGAACATTTGATTTTTGCTTTGGTGAATAAGTGTCTGATGACATCACTTAAAGCAAAGGAAAACTGAATAGAGTTCCCTTTAATATGATCACTGGTTTCCATCTTTCTTTCCCCACTTTATGCACTTTTTAGATTATATTCCTCTTTCAAATGTAATATTATTAATTGGGTCTACAATGCTACGAATACCTGCTTTTTACAGCCTCTCTTGTTTCTATCCAAATGTAAAGTATTTATTTCTTCAGTCTGATGTGTAAAACCTGGAAACGCCCTACAGTGTTTTATATTAGTAAAGATCAGTGGATGTTTCTTTATAAATGAATAATGATGACGACTCAAACTGATCCAGATCCGGTTCTGTTCTATGATTCTTTCAGAAGCTGAAGAAACCCAGCTATGCTGAGATCTGCAAGAATGCTGCGACCAATTATGATGCGCCGCCTGCTGACTCCGCCCCCCAAGCAGAGAACCAGCTGTCTGAGCACCCTCTGTCTCTGATGGATTGAGAACAAAAAAATGTGAGGGCAGCCGCTCTTTGGAACTTGAGCTTTCAGCTAAGCGCTCTGAAAACTGCTGAGATGAAATTGATTCCATTTTAAACAGTTCAAATTTTAACTTTCCTCTGAAGTTTTTTCCATTTTTTTTCTCTTGTTTGGTTGTTGTTGTAAATAAGCCAGATGTTATTTATGGTTTATTGTGATGTTTTTCTGTTTTTGGATGCCGGACCTCTGGTTCTGACAGAATTTGTTTCTTTCATTCTGAATTGTTCTGTAGATCCACTGTGTACACAGACCAATCAGACCCTTTCCATGTTCAGAGTCTCCTTAATGAATAAACGTAACTGTAAAGCCTCAGTGTACTGTACTTATATATAGTGCTTTTCCAGGTCAGAGGACTTGACCAAAGTGCTCTACACTACATTCACTCACACACTGATGGTGGCGAGCTACATTATACGTAGCCACATCCCCTGGGGCTCACTGCCAGAAGCATGGCTGCCATACGCTGTTGCCACCGGGCCCTCTGACCTACATCATGATGAAGGAGTTTGCCCTTCACTTGCAATGTGGGTGAAGCGTCTTGCCTAAGGACATGACATTGAAAGTCAGAGCCAGGGCTTGAACCGACAACTCTCCGGTTAGTGGGCAAACTCCCACACCCCATAAAGAACTGCAACTAAGAACAGTTCTTTATGTATTCTTTTACTGTTTTACACTGGAAAAACAATCTCAAAATAAGTAAACATTTCTTAAATTAAGTGTATTTACCTTTGATTTGAATAATAATTTTCCAATGGAATGAGTATTTTTACTCTTAAAATAAGATAAATAGATAACATGCACTTGAAATAAGAAAATGCAATTGTGTTTTCTTATTTTAAATCTAAATTGTCTTGTTTCATTGGCAAAATGTCTCTTTTATCTACTCGATTCAAGAACAAATGCAGTTATGTTAAGAAAAAATTACTCATCTAGATTTTGCAGCG
The DNA here is from genome assembly GCA_030533445.1 of Cyprinodon diabolis. Lineage (NCBI taxonomy): Eukaryota > Metazoa > Chordata > Actinopteri > Cyprinodontiformes > Cyprinodontidae > Cyprinodon > Cyprinodon diabolis. Next base: position 8,330,932 of record CM060082.1, read on the forward strand.
CATTTCTTTTTAAGTACAGATTTGGTTTTATTTGTGTTAAACTGAATTTTTTTACCTTATTATTCGGCTTTATATATATATATATATATATGTATATATATACATATGTATATATATATATATACATATATATATATATATATATATATATATATATATATATATATATATATATATATATATATATGTATATATATATATATATGTATATATATATATATATATATATGTATATATATACATATGTATATATATATATATACATATATATATATGTATATATATATATATATATATATATATATATATATATATATACATATATATATATATATATATATATACATATGTATATATGTATATATATATATATATATATGTATATATATACATATGTATATATATATATATATACATATATATATATATATATACATATATACATATATATATATACATATATATATATATATATATGTATATATATATATATATATACATATATATATATACATATATATATATATAAACAAAAAAAAAACTGTTTTCTCACCCCTCGTGGGGTGGTATGTGTCATCCTCAAGCTCGGGTCCTCTACCAGAGGCCTGGGAGTTTGAGGGTTCTGCGCAGTATCTTAGCTGTTCCTAGGACTGCGCTCTTCTGGACAGAGACCTCTGATGTTTTACCTGGAATCTGCTGTAGCCACTCTCCCAGTTTGGGGGTCACAGCCCCCAGTGCTCCAATTACCACTGGCACCACTGCTGCTCTTACTTTCCACATCTTTTCTAGCTCCTCTTTCAGCCCTTGGTATTTCTCAAGCTTCTCGTGTTCTTTCTTCTTCATGTTGCTGTCGCTTGGGATTGCCACATCTATCACTACTGCCTTCTTCTGCTGTTTGTCGATCAACACGATGTCTGGTTGGTTAGCCATCACCTGTTTGTCAGTCTGGATCTTGAAGTCCCATAGGATCTTAGCTCGGTCATTCTCAACTACCTTAGGAGGTGTCTTCCATTTTGACCTTGGGACTTCCAGCCCATACTCATGGCAGATGTTCCTGTACACTATGACAGCTACCTGGTTGTGGCATTCCATGTATGCACTTCCTGCCTGCATTTTACACCCTGCTGTTATGTGCTGTATTGTTTCAGAGGCATCTTTGCACAGTCTGCATCGGGGGTCCTGCCTGGTGTGGTAGACCCTGGCCTCTATTGATCTTGTACTGAGTGCCTGTTCTTGTGCTGCCATGATTAGTGCCTCTGTGCTGTCCTTCAGTCCAGCATTTTCCAGCCACTGGTAGGATTTTTTGATATCAGCCACTTCTTCTATTTGTCTGTGGTATATGCCGTGCAGTGGCTTGTCCCTCCATGATGGTTCTCCTTCCTCTTTCTTGTCCTCGCTTTCGGTTTTCTCCTGCCTGAGGTATTCACCAAGCCATTTGTCTTTGGGGGCCATCTTCCTGATGTACTCCTGGGTCTTAGTTGTTTCATCCTGGACAGATGTCTTGACACTCACTAGCCCTCGGCCTCCCTCGCTACGCTTGGTGTACAGTCTCAGGGTGCTGGATTTGGGGTGGAACCCTCCATGCATTGTGAGGAGCTTTCTTGTCTTGATGTCAGTGGCCTCTATCTCCTCCTTTGGCCAGTTTTTTATACCAGCGGGGTATCTGATGACTGGTAGGGCATATGTGTTGATGGCTTGGATCTTGTTTTTCCCATTCAGCTGACTTTTCAGGACCTGCCTTACTCTTTGTAGGTATTACATATATATATATATATATATATATATATATATATATATATATATATATATATATATATATATATATATATATATGCTCCAACAGCTTGAATTCGAACCAGGTCTGCCACGCTCAGGACTAATCTCCTTGGTCTTCAGGCAGACTTATTTCCTTCTATCAACCAGCAGATGGCAGTAGAGCCACATTACAGCTCTAATTAGTTTGGCTGCAACATTTGTTTACCAGCAGCCTTGTGAATTGGATCAAGCGTGTTGATGAAATGCTGAAATGAGCTCATTTCATCACATTTTACTGAAATTAAACGTAAGAATTTAGGATTTATCTCTGAATCTTGTTGAAACGTATTTGAATTAAACTGAATGATCTTAATCAAGTAGATTTGACTTACCACATTTGTTGTTCAACAAATCCTGCTGTTATTCATCAGATGTATTTCTGCTCCAAAAGCACTAAAAAAGCAACCTCCTCCAGCCTGATGACACCCTCGCTGTATTAAAACAGCTAGGCCTGCTCATTTCCTTGCCTTCACAGATGAAATGGAAAGTACTATGAGGCAGGAAGTTCAGAGTTTTTTGTTTTACCCTTTTTTTCTGGTAGGCTTCATAAATCTCCTCTAATGAAAATGGGTCACAGACTCTCCGCTCAGACTGAACACTTTTTAATTAATTTTACCCGCTTTCAGCTGCAGGTCATCTCAGGTCAAACATGATGACAGGACTAATGTGACAAGAATAGAAACCACTGTTTTTCTTCCATTTTCAGGTAATCTGACATGAACTTTAAGCTTTACCTGCAAAAAAGAAGCTGGAATGATCAGATAAATAATAGGAAATTACTAATCAAACAGGTAATGTTTGGTTGAGGTCTTTTAAATTTTCTGAATATTTTGCAATTAAAACTTCCTTTGCTGAGGCCTTGATTGGAGTGAATAATCTGCAAATAAATACTCCTAAAGTATTTGGATAATTTAAACATCAAATGGCAAAAAAGTAAAATATTATAAAATGGTGTTGTTTCAGGAAGCTTTCTAAAGACTATGGATGCAAAGGAAAACATGTCCCTTTAATCCCCAGAGTCATAGAGATACTGCTGGGTTTCCAACAGCTTTATTTGTCAACTTCTTTTAATTTCATTTGAAAGGGGATAAGAAGTTTTAATGCATTGGTTTGTGTGCAATCAGAGTTTAAAAGAAGACATGGGTGCCATTCAATTCACTATGAACTGGATAACATTTTTTGTTTATTTTTAAAGAATGTATGATAAGAAAACCTTTAAGAAAGTAAATGACCAGGTAACAGATTTATTTGAACAGCCTCTAGAAAAACCTTGATAAATCATAAAAACAAAACAATTTTAAATTTTTTTTTATCTTGCTTTATTTTATGTTGAACATCTACATAGATATTTATTCAGGGAATGATTGATTTGGAAATGTTTTGTTTTGATGAGCTTTTTGAAAACAATTTAATAACAATGTAATTGGCCTTTTTTCTACGTAAGACATGAAAAGAATATTCTGAGAAAGAAAATATATATAAAAAACTTTAACTTTTGAATATTTTTATAATTATATTTTTCACACAACAAAAATCTTTAGTATATTGAAAAAAAAGAACAATAAGCCAAAATCTAATGCAAAAAGAAAGCATGTAAATGAGTTTGTCAATGTGAAAGCATTAAAATGAAGACATGAAATACTAAATAGATTTTATATTCTAAATAAATTTATATCTACAAAAATAACGTTGTTTTTTTGGTTTTTTCCCTGCTTTTCCTCAGAGTAGCTTTGCCTCGTCTGTTCCTGTTTGGCTGTGACGTCATCCAGGAAAGAAACATCAGCTGTGCTGCTTCCATCAACACCCTTGTTTGTAGATGTTGGAGATCGGCCTGTCTTCAGGTGTGGTCCTGTTTCTCTGGCCGTGGCTGGGTGGATGTGCTCTCTTCGTCCTCTGGCATGGGAGCTGCCTTGGAGCTCGTCTGCCTGGCTGTGTGTTTCCTGGACGGGGCCGCCTTTTACAGCTGCTTTTTGTATCTCTGCTTCTGTCTCCTTGAACCCCAGTCGGCCTCGGCAGATGGCCGCTCACACTGAGCCTGGTTCTGCTGGAGGTTTCTTCCTGTTAAAAGGGAGTTTTTCCTCTCCACTGTCGCTATAAGCATGCTTAGTGTGAGGGATTGTACTTGAGTCAATGAGTCAATGCAATCAACTGGTTTTCCTTAGATAGAAACTTTGTATCAATTTGACTGGATGATCTGGTTGAACTGTAAAGTGCCTTGAGATGACATGTGTTGTGAATTTGGCGCTATATAAATAAACTGAATTGAATTGGTCTAAAATTCATTAAAACATACTGCAAGTAATTAACTAACTAAGGAAATATTTAATTTTTTAGTAAAAATAAATGTGTTTTTAGAAATATTTTTTTTTCATTAATTTATAAATAAATATCAATCAGAATTTGAAGTATCTGATCTCATGTTATTCTGGTTTAATTGAAGAGGAGTGGTTGGACGCTGCGCCCCCTGTCGGTGATGAGTGTACCCGCCTCTCTTTTTTTTTTTTTAAACTCCTTGCGGTCACGTGACAGCAGCAAGCTTCAAACGGCTGAGAGTGCGGCGCTGCGCGAGCCTCATCATCCTCTTCCCAACAGCCAGCAGAACCTCTGCAGCGGCAGAGAGGAGAACCGACCGAACCACCGGAGGGTCTTCACCGAGCCAAGGAGGCGGGCAACATGGCGGTCCCCCGTTAAACCAGACCCACATTTATCCTCTTTGTTCTACCCCCCGACGCCTCGCTGTCTTCACGCGCCTCCGCTGAGGAGGGGCCGCCGCCGAGGAGAAGGAGAAGCGCTCCCGATACAGGAGGAGAGCAGGAGCGGCTGAGGAGGCAGCTTATCAAGCCGGAGACCTGTTCAGTTCGGTACCAGCCGAATGGCGGACCGCGAGGCGTCGCCGATACCGTTGGAGATCCGAGCCCGGCTGGCGGAGCTGGAGCTGGAGCTGTCAGAGGGTAAGGAATGAATTAGAAGATGGGGGGAGAAAAAAAAGCGCCCCCTCCTCCTCTTTCTGTTCCTCCCCTCCATCCTTATCACCTTCCCTCATCTCCATCCTTACCGGGACTCCACTACTAACGGAATCCGGCCGTTCATTCCTGCGCCCCCAGCTCCTCATCATCCCCCCTCCTCCTCCCGCTCCTCCCATCCAGATGTCTGTCAGCCGGAGGAACCGGCCCTGGACGGCTCTGTGCAGCCCGCACTGGGTGAGAGCAGAGCGGGATCGGGCTGCGGGGTTCGGCCGCTGCCCTTTGTCTCAAATGCGGTGCTGCTTTAGGAAAAACACCGAGCGGTTCGGAGCCGAGGTGTGACCTTGAGATGTTGACACAATCCGCCTGGCCTACCTGACTCTACGTGTGCGTGTGGTCGGGTTTAATAATAGCTTTGCGGTGCGACAGCTGCGTGACACCGCAGCACATACAGGCTCCCCTGCCTTTCTGTGCGTGTTTTATTTTATTCTGGGCCTGCAGAGCTGAGGATGAGGAGGATGAGAAGCAGGATGCCTGGGAATATCTCCCCTCTCCAGCTCTGGTATCCTCCTCCCTCCATAGGAACACCTCTTCTCCTTGGATTGGGCTTTTAACCCAAATCACCGCTTAGCTTGTCTCCAGCTCTCCTACCAGTCTTATATAATGGAAATGTTATCTTTTATTCATACATTCTACTTTGTCATGGATGAAATTCTCCATCCATCCATTTTCTATCACGCTTTATCCCAATCGGGGTCATGAGGGCTGCTGGTGCCCATCTCCAGCTGTCTAAGGCGAGAGGCAGGGTACACCCTGGACAGGGCAACACAGACACAAACAGGGCAAACAACCATTCACTCACACCTAAGGAGAATTTAGAGAAACCAATTAACCTAACAGTCATGTGTCTGGACTGTGGGAGGAAGCCAGAGTACCCAGAGAGAACCCACTGTGCCACTGAGCAGCGTATTGTATGGTAATTGGATGAAATTGTATCATATAATATCCCTTTATTTTGGAAAAAAAAAAAAAAAAGTACAGAAAAAATAAAAAACAATCTACTGGACTTGGTTTCCAAGTTTGAAGACATTTCGCTTTCCATCCAGGAAGCTTTTTCAATGGAAAATGTCAGGAATAGCCTTGAGTTTAAGATTTTATACAGCAGCCCAACAAAGTCTATTCAGCCCTTTAACCGACGTTTCAGACACTTAGATGGTTTTGGGGTATCGCAGTCTACAAAAGAAGCCAAACGACCCCCATTCTAGATGGATGGACCCCTTCATCTGTTCCAATTTGCATGTTTTCAAAACAAAAACAAGGTTTTGTTAGGCTACTGTATAAAACCTCGAATTCAACACTTTTTTCCTGACATGTTGAATTGAAAAAGCTTCCTGGATGGAAAGTGAAACATCTTCAAACTTGGAAACAAAGTCCAGTGGATTGCTTTTTTTTTAACAGTGGATTGTTTTTAATTTTTTTGGATTTACTATAATCTGGATGACTGAGAACCTTCACCAGAAAAACAAGTACCGCCCTCACACTGATTGATCCACCCTGACAGCAAACTCTATCCCAATCTGCTATTTTTGTTCAAAGAATGAAATATTCTTTATATTCACGTGCATTTATTGTGTCTCCAAGAGGAGGAGGGGGGATTCTGGGATGAAATCTGAATTATTTATCATGCAAAGGTTGACACACAATCAGGACTCTTCAGCTTTGATCTGAAAACCATCCGCTAAGAACTTTAGAAATATCCTGAGATCTCCCCCTCTGATCAGCCTCATCGTACGTGCTGAGATGAAACTGAGGCAGCTGGAGCTCCTAAATACGGAAGAGGGTTAAGGTCATTGAAAAAAATAAAAAGTTAACTAATTTTATTTTAGTTTAATATTGGAAAAAAAGTCAAAATTCTGAGATTTAAGTCAGAAATCTGAGATTAAAGTCAGAATTCTGACTTTTTTCCCATATTAAACTCAAATCAAATTTAAAAACTTTTTTTTTTTTTCAGTGGCTCTAATCCTCTCTACCTAAACCAGCCAGGAACGTTTTTTTTTAAGTTTTGTTTTTTAGATTATTTGTCAGAGCCGTGAGGTGTGATAGACGATAGAGGAAGCAGAGCCGTGGCTGCCCAGACGGTCAGGTGTTTTCCTATGTGGAGCCTAGTGGGATGAACAGCACCTTTAATGGCATCATTGTATTGAGCAGTTCTAGAAATTCCCAAAAGCACAACCCTTGTAAATCCTGCCTGTTCCAAAGGAGATGGATGGAAAACTTTCAAAAGAGCAACTTTTAAACAGATACATCTGAGTCTCACTTACTCTTTAAAATAACCTCTACATCCAATAGGGCTGTTTTTACCACAGTATGGTGGTGCTTAGGTGCTGTTTGTTCAATGATCAGATAAACTTTGGTCTGATGCACTTTTTTTAATATAAAAATAAAGCTGGACTCAGGAATAAATAACTTTAGTTTCCCTGCAGCAGGGACGGTCTCTGCCAACATGTTTGCAGCCGATTCCAAACTAACCTCAGTAGTTGTGCTTGGTGATTTTATAACAAAGTTGAAATCGTACAAATAAATCAACATAAAGATAGAAAGTAAAAGATTTAACCTTTTAAAACCCCACAGTCACAAAGTTTGTCTTCTTGGTTGAACTCATCCAATAAGAAACTCTGTACTTCACAGAGCCGCGCACTGGGAGTATTGTGGGGTCAAAGGTCTTAATAAGGGTGTTGTAGCCTCTGCAGAATGCAAACACTTGCCTCTATAGTCACTTGACTACTACTTCCATCCAATGTTTGACCAACGTTTGAGGTCAGGGAAACTCCAGACTCCAGATCATAGTATTATTGGATCGGTTTTGCTCCTTTTCCTGATAATAAATCCTTCTTTCATCAGAAACACAGTGATTTACCTTTAAAGCAGCAATCCTTTTGTTACCGATAGCTTGTATTTGTCACAGATTCAAATAATAAATTCGAGCCACATAGCACTGCTTGGATTGCAATATTTCACATTCCATGCATTATATTCACTGGACAGTATTTGTAGGCTAGGCCTGTCTAACGGATTCCCAGCTGCCATATTCAGACAACAGTAGCCTGGCTGTTCAGACTCATCAAGCATTGTGAAGTTTATAGCAGAGTTAAAACCAGATCTCTGAAAAAAATCCAGTGATCCCCCCCCCCCAACATTCTATGCTGGAAGAATTAAGCCCTAAAGATCAATCAATCTGTTTCATTTTACACTAATGCTGGTTAAGATTCTCAGTCATCCAGGTCATAGTGATTCCAAAAAAAGGCTAACAAAGAATCCCAAATGACCCCATTCCAAAGGGGCTGACCCGTTCGTCTGGTTCAATTTGCATGTTTTCTAAGCTAAAACAAGGCTTTGTTTTATTTTTTTGTTTTTTGGTCCTCTCTATAAAGCCTCAAACTCAGCACTATTCCTGACATTTTGAATTGATAAAGCTTCCTGAATGGAAAGCGAAACGTCTTCAAACTTGGAAAAAAATTCGAGTTGTTGTTTTTTTGTTTTTTTTTTTTTACTTTTTTGGAATTTTCCACAAAGGATTTTTGACTTAATTTGAAAGTTTAAGAATGACATCAAACCTCAGATAAAATTAGACCATAGATTAATAAATACCGAATGTGCTGGCAGGATCTGGATCACCTCATTTACGTAGTGGATTGCTACATCTTGAGCCATTTATCACTTTGGACCTACAAACCTCTGTGTGTTTATTGGGATTTTATGTGGTGGACCAAAACAGAGCAGCATGACTGAAGTGATCGGAACAGAAAATCATAGTTTTTTTCTAAACCTGTGCCTGTAGCACACACATATGCTACTGCTACAGAATCCCCACAAATTCACACCCATGAAACATTAAAATCATGATTTATCCTCTTTCTCTCCTTATCTGTCTGGTGTAAACTCACCTCAGCCAGCTGGATGCTAGAAATAAATAGTCAAGCAGATTGATTAACTTTCTGACCATTTGTGGGCACTTTAAAGTCATAGGGAAGTCATATTTAAATGTCAAATTTGTCTGGCTTAAACATGTATATAAATGTACTCTTTATCAGACCACATTCTCCCCCAAAATATGGAAAATTTATATATATATAAAAAAAATCCTGTCTTAAATTTTTTTTTTTGCCGTTATCTTATGCAGGCCAGTTAGTTCTACATCAACCTGAACACCTAAATTCGGCCAATCACATATCAAAGGTCATCTGTCACTCAAATTGTTTGGTCATAGCATCTTGATTCATATGTCACAGCTAATATACGCAACGGTTGGAATAAGAAGAATTTGCTTTCCCACTGAATTCCGTTCCCGTGTTCACAGGGATGGACGTCTGTGTCTTCAGCAGGTGTAGAGCTAACAACTGGCAGCGTTGCGAGGCAAGGGTTCAAACTGAACCAAGCTTCTGCCGCCCTGGCGTCCTCTTCCACAACATCTTCTTCCCCGTTTTCCTCCTATAAAAAAATGTGTGACAGAGGAGACTCCACTTAACTCTCCTCCTCTTGCATGTTTCCGCTGTCCATAGCGTTCCTTGACAGTGTCGTTTCTAAGTCACCAATTTAGTGCTACTTGGTCCCAATGGAATTTCCCATTGGGAACCTACTAGCACTAAGATGCTAACTGGTTAGCAAGATGTTTCTGAGACACCGTCCACAATCAAAATGCTTGCGAACCTTCCACCACAACAATCCCGCCCCCTTAAAAATCAACCAATCACATTCACTTTATTTACCCGTGTAAAGTCAACACCACTCAGGAGAATTCGGAAATATTACGGTTAGAACAGCCGCTTCCCTACGACTTTCACAGCACCAGCCTTTCATTCTAAGCTCTGATGGACCCTACGTTCCATAATAGGAACTTTTTAAAACACAAACCAATATAGAACAGTTTCGTCAGAGTCAAAAATCTTCTTTTGCAAAGGGCTTCGTCTAATCAATGACGTTTACTGATGCTTGGGAAATCACCGTAAAATGGGAAACAGGAATCCTCCAAAACAGCTGCCTGTAACAGGTGTTCTATCTGAAAACAAAAAACAAACCCTAAACAGAAATCAGCTGGTAGAGCGTCCCACTCCCAGAACAGCGCAGTAATGAACCTCAGGATCCATCCGTCTGTCGGACTTGATGGGTTGAGCTGCAGCATTTAACTCCAGCCTCGGTCTCTGTGCAGATAATCGGCGCCCCACCTGTTTATTAGATAAAGTCAGCTATCAGCAGAGCTTCAGCAGATAACCTTCTCTCCCATGTTTTCACTGGCCTCCAGCCATTAAAGGGGAGTTTGTTGTTGTTTCAGAGCTGTCTTGTATCAAACTGGTAGTGGACCTGTTTGCTGTTAGATGTGAGCTTTTAGCTTTATCAGATCAGGAACTTCTGAGGGTTTAAAGGTCGCTGTAAGTGTAATGAGAAGAAAGTGCAGCTTCAGTACCTTCAGTGTTTTTGTACAGCGTTTTTCTAAGAAAACAAACTCTGACCAGGCAGGACGAATTGAAAAAATAGAAAGGATCGCAATATTTAATCAGGAAAGTGTTTCTCATGGCCTGTTATCTCCTCTGTTAAACGTTTCACACCGCATCAAAGCTTTTGTTTAACAACTGAATATTTATGAGCAGACAGTTGTTGATTTAACCCGTTTCACTTCTGAAGTTCTGCAGCGTTGCAGAATTGGTGTTTTCCTCGCCGATGCCACAGCCCTGCTCTTCCTTCTGCATGCCTGCGACGACGGTGATGTTCAGTTGCCTGAGGTGCTGCCTTTGCATGTCAGCTGCGTTTCCCTGGACCTGATTTAATTTATGCAATCTTTACTCAAAAAAGGTTAATCCCTGATTATTTACTGTACTTGGAGCGGGAAAATCAACAGGGCTGCTGGGGGTTATTTATTCGGAGAATATCTACTGAAATTCATAATGGTTAACATTATTTAACTAAAGAGTTTTGACTTTATTGCTCTGCAAGTTTGTAGGGATTTTGAAGCTTGTTTTAATTTGATTAAATAACCTGATAGCCAAGTAAGAAATTGTTCTAGTTGCAAATGGTCAGATGTTATTTCCAGTAGTTAAACTGGAAGGCTTTTGTTTAGAAGTAACAGAGTTCAGGGGGACATTGAACATCCTTAGATCAGATAAAAACTAAAGAACAATCACATGATAAAGATGGAAAATGTCTCATTTCAATCTGTTAAATAAAGGTTTTGACCAGCATTGGCTGCATTATTGACTGACGCTTATCTCCAGTGGGCCATAAATACAGGAGCAAAGAGAAGCGCCGTGGTTTCTAGCTCCGAAGGCGAGCTGGTGACAGCTGGCTGACTGATGCGTCGGTGTCTTTCCAGAATGGAGGCGCTGTCAGCCTGTCGCCGCACAGCCTGTTTGGAGTGACGTCCGTCTCCATCACTTTACCCGCCAAGCCCAAACAAACAAACAAACAGAACCACACTGTGGGCTGCTTCTGTGGGTGGGTTGTGTAATTCCACCGCCCGGCCCAAATCGGAAACGCTTTGATGTCATGATTCTGCTGACAATCCACCTTCAGAGGGTCCAAAGCGATGACAAGACGGCTTAACTTGATCTGCTGGAAGCTGGAGGAGACTTCAGAGTGTTGCGGGTTTCAGTGATGTCACCAGACGGCAGTAAGAAGTGCAGCGTCACCTCAACGGGCCTCAGATCCTCTACAGTCAGTCAGTAGATGAGGAAAGGAGATGGCCTGGCAGGAGGTGTGGCTTTTAAAGGCCAACAAATCCTGTTAGTTGGAAATGAACTGACATCGGTAACGCATCCTAAGATCGGATCAAAAGGATAACTGGGTTTCTTATTTTCTGAATTTTGGTTGATCTGTACCGTAATCAGAGGCCTCCTGTCTTCAGCACTGTCTCCATTCCCATACAATTTTGTAGAGGTGCAGTAGGGATTCTGCCGAGGGACACACACGGAGATGACCTGGTTTCTGAGCATTAACCAGCCTATAATGTGGCGGACCATCCGCGGGAACACACAACCGGAGGGTTAATGCTCAGGGTTAGTGTTTAGGGTCCGTTTTGGGATTGGGCCGAGGTCTCGATCTGCTTATCAAACAAGAAAGCTGAGTGCAGAGTGAATGAAGAAGGTTAGAGCAGAACAAACACCAGAGGCTGCACACACACGCCGTGCCTTATTTAGAAACTTATGAAAGGATTTTTTTTCCAAACTCGCTCCTCATGAGGAGGAACAATTCATAAGAATTTAGTAATGATCAGGTTTTAGTTAAAGGTATAAGTCACAATATGGGGCAAAATTTGCTGCTTGCCGGCGGTCTGCACTCTTGGAGTCCTTTTCTAGTTCTTAAAGGTTTCTTTTTTGTAAAAATTTATATCAGTGTAATTTTTTTTAATCATTTAGTTTCATTTTCGGTCATGTAAACAGGAATTGTAATATCAGCTTCAAGAATCATCCCTGTCACTACCCGATCCGTCCCGGAAGCACGATCCGTTTTGTGCACGCACTATCGGCTCATTTGTGCATCCAGATATACATCCAGGCCGTCTTCGATTTTATTTAGTTAAAAATACCTAAATGATGTTTTCCCTCCCCAAAAATAGTAAATGTACTATAATTAAATGTGTTAAAGTTCAATAATGTATTTCTTGAGAAAATAAATGCCTTAAAATCCTTTCTGTTTTATCAGTCGTCTCTGCCCGATATGCACTGGAAATGGGATCCTGTGCTACTTCCCGGAGCTAACTTTTTTGGCTTTGGATTTAAACATAAATCTAGTCTTCTTGAATTTTATGTTTTCGTTTCTTTTTAATCTTATGCTATATAGTGCGTAATCTACAGAAAGAAACAACTAAAATGCAGATAAACATGGTTTAATCATATTTTGCCCTGAGCATGTCCCATGATGCAGTTTAACAAAGAACATGTAAAAAGCATTGTCTCACAAAAGTCATAAAACATTTTTGAAAGATGTGTATTAGCATTCTTTAGTGAGTTTAGGATAAAAATAAGTAGTTTTAGTACCATAATTTTTTGCACCCGTGCTTCTGGGTCGGATCGGGTAGCGACAGGACCCCAAAAAAACAGCCATTAGACTGTTGTCATCATAACTGGTTTTGATGGTTTGAAAAAGATTTTAGCTCATTAATCACATTGGTTATTTTCGGTCATCGTGGATCTACAGCTGAAGTCTAATTATTTTATTTTCATTAACCGAGTATGTTTACTTAACGGTTGCTGTTTTGCCCTACAGCAGGTTCACCAGCAGCCTGAACACTATAGAAGTCGTAACCGTTTGACATTAGAAGCAGGGCCCTGACCCAGTCCTCCAACAGAGTGGCCTGCTATTCCGTTTTCCTGCAGCTTTAGTGTTTGTATGTCCAGCCGTCTTGCTGGCGGCTCGCCTCTGCTCACATGCGTTGCAGAGCTAAAGGATGTCAGGGGGACAGCCCAAGGTCTCCTAAGCGTGACACATGCTGCAGTTTGGTTGTTTCTGTGAGTGGGTCTGCTGGAGGTCACTCACCACACAGGCATGGGGGTGCACTGCTTGTTCATAAGGATGAGACAAGAAATAGGAGCTGCATGCATAACATACAGTAGAAGCTAGAAAATGAGATGCAATGAGGCCGCTTTCCTCTCGGAGTTGCATTATTAAATGAAATGTATCCTAAAACAACATTTGCATCTGAATCCTGCAGCTGCTTTCTGCTCAGTCTTTCTTAGGATTTATTACCTTTTTTTTTTTTTGGAAATAGCTGATTCCATTATTTATTGAGTTTCTCCCTAAAAATGATGAATCAACATTTCAGATAAGAATTTTAAAGCTTTCTGTTCCCGTTACATCCTCGGATGCAGTGGACATTTGGTCCTGATTGCTGCTTTGGACAGAAGTCAGAGGCTGATTGAATCAGTCTGTCCGTCTAAGCAGGCATGTGTTGCCAGTTTTCAGTATGTGACATTTTCAGCACACTCTGCTCTGATGTTTTGCATAATGAGCCGTTTATTTTTACATCGGTTCATAAATGTCAAGTTCCTGATCATCACATCAGTTCTACCAGTTCCAGCATAAATTTGTTGAAAATGTGCAAAAAAAATAGAGCTGAATCAACAATAATACAACAAACTGGATTTGATAAAGGAGTAAACTTAGGAAATGTAGAAAAAATGAAATGGTCCAAATATGAAACAGACGTTTGAGTAAATATAATAGAACTGATTGAGGGATCAGATCTTTTTTTTTTTTTTTGAAAATAAAAAGCTCTTAGGTAAAACTCAGCCGTCTCATTCAGTATAACAAACCATCCTAAATGTTAAACATCCAAAAGATCACATAATTTATTTCAGATTATTTGGACTCCTTTCATGACACAACATCCAATGAAGTTTGTCCTCTGCTTCCCCTTTGAGAGCATCATGCTGCCATAGTGCACCCACCAGGGGCCTCTCTGGGGCTAAGAGTCTTTCTCAATTTCTCTCAAAATATAATTTAACAAGATATGTACAACAATTTTTTTGGCAAAATATTGTGATTTTTGGCTACCTGATATAATATTTATCTTCTAGTTCCTGGTGTTGATTTTTTTTTAAGCAAAACATTTTTACCTAAAACAGGGAAAATGGGCTACCTCTGCACTGCCAATCTGGCAGATAGTGCTGTGGAGCCCTTTTGCTGTGCGGCGCAGCACATTATTTGTAGTTGATGCAGTCACAGTGGAAGACCTGTACTGATTCAAACCACAAGTAACGTGTGAAGTTAGAGAGCTGAGACCAATGGCTTAAGCAGAGAAAGCAGTTGCGTAGGGGTCCACAACCTATTAGGGGCCCCATTACTGACACCATGTGGGTCCCCTATGCATTGTAGACTAGGAAGTCTCTTTGCAGATGTAATGGTGTGAAATATTCCCCTTAAACCCACCTGATACTGAAGTGACTGACCGCACTGGGCCGTATTTATACCACAACACATGGCAGATTTCAACAAGATGGTGAGCAGTTTAAACACGACACCAATAGCAAAGCAGTGGTACTTTTAATTACTATGTTAATAACTGTGTATAGTTCATTAGACCGTTGGTAAAAAATACACTCATATAATATGTTTCAAACAGCAATGAAGATCTTAAAAGAACAATGTATTCGAGTATTTTATTTTTTACACTACGACTTGGAATTATGGGTAATCCAGAGCGTAGATTAAAACCATAATCGTTACGTACAATGGGTTTGCGACGATGGATACCAATAAGCTCCTTCCTGAAATAAGTTTTTGGAACTTGGGATGTCTGTAACATGTGATGGTGCGCTGTCTGTCACCAATGGTTCCATTCAAGGTGCGCAGTCACTATTTTTCTGTGTTTGATCATATGCCAATGAGAATTGCATAATTGTATCTTCTTGGCCAATTTATGGAACTGTCGCCGTATCCTGAACCTTTATCAGGTGTTGTACTTCATATGGGGCCCACCCAGATAATGGGTAATGGGCCTATTGTTGTGCCGTTACGCCATTGGCTGAGACAGGGGCATTTCTTGCAAGAAATAAGGTTCAAATTTATTTAAAGTCCTTAGACAGAGAGACAGGGCTCTCTGACTGCGGCAAGCTCAGTACATACTTTTATACAGCAACTCTCAATAGACACTCTTCCTTGGAACTGTCCTACCCCTACATAAAGAACTTTCTCACACACGAACATTTGGAGGAAAAACACGTGATTTCATCAAGGCCGTTCCCTGTTAGGTTGATATATCTTTCACTGGCCAGATGGATCTTCTCTAAACAATAGTCCTCCCGTTCATGCCATGAAGGAGGCTGTGGGAACTCACTCTTTTCTCTCATGACCTTCGTTTGGAGCCTGTGAGGCTAAGAACAGACATACCTCAAAATTTTTTACTACACACATGGATACCAAAATAACATAACGATCAATATTATCCGATGAACATATACATAGGTTTATTTTTTTATCTATACATTTAATTTTGATAGCAGGAAAAATATCAAAATATATGGCGATATCGTAATATAGTGATAATATTGTATCGTGGCCCAAGTATCGTGGCACATATCGTATCGCAACACCCATGCCAATACTGCCAATAACTATCTTATTTTAAGGGAAAAATTGCATTGGCAGACTGATCTTATTTTTATGCTCAAATTAAGGGCAAAAATACTTTTTTTTTTTTTAGAAACTTGTACTTATTTTTCAATCAGTTTTTTCAGTGTAGTCTTTGAGATTTGAACAGGAAGCACCTGCGGCTTTTCCAGAACTAAAGCGCCCAGCAATAATGGTGGTTTAACTCTACTAGACCTAGCATGGTTCAGGTCTGGACTGCTACTCAGGTAGTTAGAGGCTAAAGTGTAATTATTTTATATCTGGGCTAGAGCTGCACAATATGTACATTTGCCACCAGAGTGTCAATATGTGCAATATTAGAGCACAGCTTGGATTCCATACCGGCAGTAATTCAAGTCAGGATGTAGTAATCCGATATTGATATCAGGAATCAGTCGATATCTGTCCAAACCAGTGTTGGAGTTTATAGTTTTGCATCTAAAATCACCAGTATTGTATAGAAGCAGTCCGCTCCAGCATTTAATCTGCTTCATCATTTCTGTCCAGCAGTGCTTGTATCCCACACAGAGGGGCTGCATGCTCATCACAGCAGCTTCTGCTAACAAGCTAGTAGATGCTACGCTAGATATTGGCAGTGTGGCTGTACATTTGGTTGAACTTTGAAAAAGATGTTGCAGATCATTGCAAAACTCGCCATGCACCATTTTTTTTTTATTCGTTAATCATAGTATTATTAACTATTTGGTAGCTCACCATATAAATGGCCGATCAGTAGTTTAGAAATTTTTTTATTCATCTGTTAACAGTCCATAACTAATTTCCAAGCATTTATTGTGAATTCAACATATCAGGCACTATGAAAGTATTTAGAAATGCTTATCATCCTTACCAGGTAGTAATATAGCCTGAAATATGGAATATAAGCGCCATTAGAGGAAATCTAGCGAAATAGATCAGGTTCAGTATTTGCTCTTCCTTAATTAAGTGAGAAACTGTTATGAATGAGTTAGAAAGTGTTTACAGATAAATAAATAAATAGCCATCTATGAGGGGAGTCTTATTGTAAAGTGGTACTGAATATTTGTATGTAAATATGTTTAAAGGTCATGTATTGAATAGGTCAAGTGTTTTTATTCCTTTTGTTGTTGACTGTTGTTCTGTGTTAGAGTATCACTTGATTTTTGGTGTAATTTATGATAATTCCTGCTGATATCGCATTAGGTCTATATCAGTGTTTGTCCATTATAAGGTAATAGTGTCATAAAGCGGGAGAGATGGACCCAGTATTCAAGTGAGACAGCCATTAGGAAAGTTCAAAGTGTTTATTAAATGAAAACAAACAAAACTAAAGTGGAGCTGCTAGGCGTTTCGGCTCATGGATGCTGCAGGAGGGGGGCGGGGCACCGCCCAATCTTTGACACACTGGTGGGAGAAACACAGGTAAGTGACCACAATCATCTGACAGAAGATGATCTCAGTCCCTTACCTGGTTTAACAATTCAGTCCATCTCGCAAGAAAGGGGTGCAATCCAGCCGATGGGCTGACAGATGATGCTGCGCACGTCAACCAGTGTCCCCGGTGCTGCAGCTCCGGAGGATTTGCAGGAAGCAATAGGCTGGATCCAGGCTTCCAGGCATCCTAGAGCTCCCAGGCAGGTTCAGAGCCCAGAAGCGTGACTGGTCGTACACGCACAGGAGCAGACAGGATCAGGTGCAGACTGGCAGGCTTAGTGGAAGAGGGTAGCTGAGACCGGACGTGGAACCAGAACTTGAGCAGGACCTTTAAACTGGTCTCCACCTTGGAGCCAGGCTTACAGGAATAAAAACTGATCCTCCCCGCGTAAAGAGCCAAAAACCCAGAGGACTCGGCAGGGGAGGAACAGTGCACAATCATGAGACGAGACAGAAAACCCTCTTTACCTTGGCCGCCAGGATCCAGGACATGAACCATGGAGTTAACTGAACAACCTCAAAAGAACAGGCTAACAGAAAAGAACATCTTTACTAAAGGTGAGTGATTATTGTGGTCTGCTATGTTTGGTTCTGTAAATCCGCTGATTTTCTTTAGGTCTTGTGTCCACGAGGTAAAAAGAACAGACAAACATGCCATCTTCCTTGTGCTTTCTCAGGCGTGGCGGAGCTTTGCCGTCACGCCCTCCAAACCCCACATCTCTGCGTTGTGATTGGCCCGCCAGTTCTAGGGCCTGGGACATTGATTGAAGCTAGACCACTCGCAGGCAAAAATGATTTGGCCGCTGGCAGTTGGGGCTAGTTTACTAGGCCAGCAATTTGTACCTCATACATGAAAAACACTAACAGCTACTACTAGGCCTGAGGCAGCTGCTACTAGGGATTTCCAATAATAGCGCCCCACTGGTATGGAGGGGGGGTTTGCGCTGCTCCGACAGCAAAACAATATTTTAAGCCAAGATCATTGATGAAGTGACTGCACAGATGATGTTTTAGGTGGACTTTCTCGCTTAAAAATATATTAAAACTGCTGTGCTTATCTCAGCAAATATAGCAAAGCCTTTCTGTGCCATTGAAGACAGGGGCAGCAGAAGCTCCGGACGCATCTGGACACACTTTACTGGATGAGCTTCAGGAGCATCAAATATATTCATGAGGCACGTCTGACCTTAAAGTGGACAAGCATCAAAAGTGAAGCAGCAGGCGCCTTTTTATTGCTGACATTGTTTGCTGTGTGAACTTAACATGATCATTTGGCCTGTAAATGTCACCACCGTTTACAGATTACAGGCCAATTCAGATTAAGACATATTTTAGCAAAGAATAAGCTGTAGCTCTGGGATCACAGAAAAAGGCGTTGGAAGAGCTGTTTTCTACTACTAGTGTTGGAGTGGGCCACAATATTTAAAGGGAAGGATTTACACCACGCCTTTAGAGTGAATAGGAAACAAAAGTTAAACAAATAATAAAGTATACTGAATATTTCTGCAATGGATTTATTCAGAATTTAAAATGAATTTAAATATCATGAAATTAAAACTATAGGGTTTCCAGGCTATTAAAAAATTGTAATGAAATAATCTAATTCATCCAATTTTATTCTTATATTTGCTAAAGCAGTCAAAACTAACTTAATTAATGAAATTGTCTCCTACTGTTATCAATAATGAAATAAAAAAATTGAAAAATATACAGGTAAAAGAAAGAAGACAAAGCTTTGTTTTATAATTTTTTGGTAACGGTGCCGCTGTGTTGCAGTACCTCATATGTTGATGTCATGATTTAACCGGCTATTGTATACATTGGATATACCTGTGATGCATCACAGCCATAAAACACTTAAAAAATTTGTGGTTCCAGTTGTAGGAAGGAGAGAAGAGGCATTTTATCCTTGCTACCTTGCAGAACACCCCTGTGGAGATTATGTAAAGTTGGACTTTTTAGATAGCATTCCATCAGCCTGCCGGCTACAGCCTGAAGTTGCTCCAAGTGCTTTTAATTTCACCGCCTATGAGCTGGGTTCTACTGACCGGCCAACACACTCTGACAGTTATATTAGCAGGTATTAAATCATCAACTATGCCTGTAACTCCAAAACAAACGTCCATCATTAGAGCTTAGTTCTCTAACTTTATCCCTGTTTGAACCTCTTAATAACTCCTTTTTTATAACTCAAGCAGCAGGATGAACACATCTATGCAGCAAAGGGTCCCTTAGCCAAGGGCTACCACAGAAGGTGGAAACCTCCAGAGTAATTGTCTATTTCTTACTGTGATTCCCCGTTTCCACCACAGGCAGTCGGGTTATCCTAAGGTCCCAGCTCTCAGCTTTATTCCTGAAATCCCTGGTCACTCAGGAACATTCTTTAAGGGCAAGAAATATCATCTAATTTTAAATGTAAAACAAAACTAAAACTGTCTCTAGGCTTGCTTATTAAATGGAGGCCAAGCTTATTTTTCCTTCTTCCATTTAACAGCAATATTGCTTTTTTTTTTAATTTAAATCATGTTGATCTAATGTTTTAAAGCATAAAAAGTTACTGTGCAAAATCAATGCCTCACTTGTGGTGATGTAGTTGAATACTGAAGAGTTTGCAGGGGTCTGGCTCGCGTAACTAGCTTCTTCTCCATGTTTCTGATGTGACTTAGTGGTCATCACATGTATATTCTTTTTAGTCCAGTCAATTGTCTACCAAAAAACTTGCAGAAAAGTTGCCCTCCAAATTCTTAAAAAGTCTCTCGAGTTTTGTATATTTTTTAAACTATATGGAGGAGTTTAGTGGTTCTGTGTGCCTCTTCGCCATGGTTTATTATAGCCCGCCCCGCGTAACCAGGTAACAGCAGATACAGGGGATTGCAGCAAACAAGACTACTTTTTCTCCTAAAGGGGTGAATCCTGGGAGATTTCATGTTTTATACTCACTGAGAGACATATTGGAGGACAGCTGTTGTTCAAGCAATAAAAACTCGAGTGGAAAATTTTGTTATCAACATAAATTATTCCAGCAGAAAAGTTTATTCCATCATGATCTGCCTTTGATTCAATAAATACGGTGAGTTTGAACCCCTTACAGTTACATATATGTTTTCAGGTTCAAAATCTTCCTCTTAAAACCATTGATTGTTTCTAGGACTTCCTTCTCTGACCTCTTTCTAATCTCAATTTACCAAAATATCAAGTGAAGAAAATGGATCTTTACGTTTTTAATTAAAATCTGACCGTTTTCAAATATTTCAAATGATTGTCTCAGTGGGACAGTTATGTATAAGGCTCAACTGATAGAAATGCAGCTATTGCTATCAGAGCATGTGAACAGAGCGGAGCACCGCGCAATTCCTGCTCCCCGCTCAGAAGGATGTTCGCTCATTCGCTTCGCTGCATAAAGTTGCCCCAGGACGCCCTGCTCAAAATCCGCGCCTCGCTCACCTTAATTTTCCTGCCACATAGACTTGGAGTGAAAACATAGACTATAGGAAGTTGAAACATAGACTATAACAGATTATAGGCACAGACTACAGCATAGGCATTGCTTAGGTTTTAGGTCAAACATGAATTTAAATATGGGAGTGAAATGGAGCAGAGCGAAATCCTCATTCAGGCCTTTGAATTAAAAAAACGCACAGTAGACATGTATGTACAGAAACAGCAGCTTATCGTATGATGTAGGGTTGTCAAAAGTATTGATTCTCAAAAAAGTATCGATACTGAAATGTTGTATCCGGATACAATACTCGTTTCTAAAAGTATCGATACAGTGCCACCACCAGTGTCACCTAAGCAGTCATTCATCTAAAGTGCAGAATAGTGAAAAATCCACTTTCTGAACACTGTGTGATAAAATAATTCTACGCACTTTTCAGTTTCAGACATTTTTTTTGTAAGAGGTGCAGCTGCTGAGAATTATTTTTGTTTCTTAACCGGTTTGGGTGGGTGTAATTGTTATGTGTGCAAAGCATAGCCAAGGAAGGAACAATTAATTTTAATTCTATAAGTTTTTTATCAAGCTTGCTTAATATTGTGCACAGCATACAACCTTTATTGTATTTATTTATTGTATTTTATTTATAAATGAAAATATTTCTGTAGAATTTTGGAGTCTTTGTTTTTATCCTTGTGGTATCGAAAATGGTATTGAGTATCGAATATTTTCCTTAGTATCGGTATCGAGTTGAAAAGTTTAGTATCGTGACAACCCTAGTATGATGATTAAAATGCCATACCAGTAGCCGCTATGGATGCTAACTGCTAATAAATACTTAGCCTGCCTCAAACTTTCTGTGTAAAACTGAAAGTCTCTCTTCTCCATCGCTCTGACCTCCTCCTTTTCTTCAGGTTTGTTTCATTGCACTTGAATGGTCTGTCTGTAACGATGTAACAGTGACACTGCTTACTGATGCATGTTGTAAGAGATAGTAGTAGCATTGCTGTATCATATGGACACATCAAACTGCCTCATATCAACATCTTTTAAATCCCCTCTTCTGTCACGGAACAAGATTAACACGATTCCTTAGTGTCGCACAGAGAGAGCAGAGCTTTTTAATATTGAATCTCATAGGGAGGAAAAACCTGAATGTGAATCCTCCCTGGCTTTGTGTCATTAGAACAGCCGAGTATCAGAGAGGAAGAGGAGGAAAATAATTAGTCTGCCGTTACACGCTAACTCACACACCCCAGGTTTCGTTTAAGCACTTCTCTCATCTGACGCTGCAAATCCAAGATGGCCATCTCAGTCCCTCTCCAGGAGAACCGTTGCTAAGCAACACCCTCCCAGCTCTGCTGTGCTGCCAGTGGAAGATGGCGTCTCCCCACGGACCTCGGGTGTGTTCGTAAGAGAGTAAGAAAGAGAAGAACAGAGAATGTTGCTGCTGATCTGAGAGAAGAAGAAAAAGGCCTCAGTTGGTTATTAAAAGGCGCAGATGAAGCTTACCGGCACGGATCAGCAGATTGGACCCAGATGTTCTGGCCGTTCTCCACCATCAGATCATGGACTTTTTATTTCTCTCAGTCTAAATTAAATCAATCCATTTGATTCGGACTGATTAAAAACGTCTCTTCCTCTGCTCTCAGTCAGCTTTCATTCAGTTACATTCCAACACCTTTCAGACATCACAGCCCAGCAGCAGAAGCATATTATTTTCCCTCATTCATGTTCTG
This sequence comes from Cyprinodon diabolis, assembly GCA_030533445.1. Lineage (NCBI taxonomy): Eukaryota > Metazoa > Chordata > Actinopteri > Cyprinodontiformes > Cyprinodontidae > Cyprinodon > Cyprinodon diabolis. The sequence goes on from CM060082.1 coordinate 8,353,416, forward strand.
CCCACATATTTCTTGTCTGCGTTCCAAATCCTCCCTGCAGTTCAGCATATGTTAGCTATGAAGTTAGCAGACATCTCTGTCAGAAAGAGAAGTGTGTCATAATTTTCCCCACTGAGCCGCAGTAAAGGCTTCATCTTCATTATTATTTCTATTGACAAACCTGTTTGGCTGAAACCTTAATTTTGGAGGATAAAATCCATTTACATCGGTTCTCTCAGGGTATCAATTTCTGTGACTGCAGGTAGGCCCGTTTAGATTTTAGTATTCTGTGGAAGAACCTCGTCTCATGTGTTTAAAATGTTTCTTTTACCTCCTCAATCGAAGAACAAATGCATTTATTTTAAGAAAAAATGACTTCGAATTTTTAGATTTCGAATTTTTCCAGTGCCCTGCTCTTTGGTCTCACTGCAAAAAAATTGAAATGTAATTGAAATGTGTCCTTATTTTTCTTATAATAAGGAATTTAAATAAGGAGAGGTGTAGCAGAGTGTCTGCTGATAGGAGCGGGGGCATATCCGCATTCACAGCGACACACACGCAGTCAACCTAGCTTCTGAGTATAAATCAGCCATGGGTCGTGGGCCGTTTCTCGATATGTGTACTTGTGAGTTCTCACATGCTCAGCCCTAGTACTGTTCCAATTCACAAGAACAGCATACGTACCTGGATGTTGTTCTCGCCCCTCCCTGTTTACCCAGCATGCATCAGATCAGACTTGTCTGTTTAGTGCGTATTTGAAAAAATTATTTTTCGAAGTTGAGAGGACCGAAGCAACCAGAGGAGCTCCGAGGCTAACAGCAGCCGGGGCTAACCACAACCCGTCAGCAGCCCTCTCTCTGCATAGCCTTGTGTGAAGGACCGCTGGCTCTAATGGCAATTTTTTTGTTTTTGACAAAATGTTCATATGATTCGTGTTTATCTGACTGTGTTCATTCTTATTCCCCCACTAAAGGAAAAAAGTTAGAATGTATTATTATCTAGAGACTATTAATAACAGGAGGTGAATGGCAGCTCCAGACGAGCCGGGTGTGTGGTGACGCCACGAGTGCGCTTCTGTTCCAATTGACCCATATTTATGCTGCGTGCTCCTGTTCTCCCAGAGTCCATACTTTCTGTGTTCAGCTCAAGAACATACTTGGCGAGGACACGAGTCCGTACTCGTGTTTTTGTGAATTGAGAAATGTCCTTGGACTTTGCATGGACCATAGATTAGCTGTTTCGTTCTCATTGTACAGATACTGACCATCACACCTCCAACACCATGCTGGACAGTCAGTGTGAGGTGTGGTTTGGCTTTGCTTTATACATACTGTTGCTCATTTAGTAGTCTACCTTTTGCTCTACCTTATTGTTCATAGAGAAGGACTTTTCTTCTTTAAACAGTTTTTTACTATCATATAACATTAAACACGCTAACTGAGCATTGTAGGGGCTGCGGGGGAGTTGTGTGTATTTTTTTTTAGTAATTTTCTGACCATTGAACAGTCTGATGTCAGTGGATTTAATCGGACGTTTACTCGTTATCTTTAATCCTGTAGAACCTGCAAAGATTTACTTTGTTCCCAAACAAAGCTTCTCCATTTGGCTTCATCTCTCTGTTTTAAATGATGCATTTTATGTAACTGGGGTCTTATTAGAATAATTTTAGAATCATGAAAAAAAGAAAAATGTATGTGTAGACAGACCAAACTTTAGATCTGTGGGTGAGTGTACTGACTGTAGTCTTTGGTAAGAGGAAGCTGTTATCATCTGAGGGTGTTCAGACTTCAGGGATCTTAAAGCTGAAGTCTGTAAGTTTTTAAAAATCACTTTTTTGTCATATTGGCTAAAACTGTCCCTATGCCCAGACAGCAGTACATGTGATATGTAACCTGTGAAAAAAACTGCTTCAATTGGTCCCGCCTACTGCCTGTATTTCAATCTGGAAAGAATAATTCGGGACGAGACAAAACAACCAATCACAGCCAGAGGAGCGTCTGATGGAGTGTCAATCACAGCTCACACATGCTGAATCCCCCCCCCCCCTCACCGCTTAACCTGCCGCAGTCAGGAGGACGCGCGTGGAAGTCATGGCGGAGCGACAGCCACCAGCGAAAGAGAAACTGCCCTTACTGCCCCTGCCGACAACTGCTTACACGGCAAACTTCGGTATAACCAGCATCTTATATCTAGCTGCTTGGAGGTGAGTGTTATCGCTCTTACCGGTTCACACTCCATGCCGCGTACGCTGCTTGGACACTTCTGGTCGCATGCGGTAGCCGTGCAGGTGCTGTGAGAGGGGTGGAGCTTGGAGGTGGGGCATGAGTGAAGCAGAGAGGGTGGGGGAGTGGCATGAAACCTGTTTTTCTTCAAATATTCAGTCGAAGTCTGCTCTCTTCTCAATGTTACAGACTGCAGCTTTAAGTCTTACATTTGTCTTTCTGTCAAAACAGTCGCTGCACAGAAATCAGAAGCAGCAGTGATTTGTTATTGTTGTTTCCTTTGTTCACCTGAGCCACAGTTCTCCAAAAACCCAGCTCCAGTTTAGGATATTCTGTTCTCTAGTTTATCTGGACTGGGTTTCACATAAATCATCCTGTAGCAGAAAAACCCGCAGGAGTTCCAGATCAGAGCTGCTGCTCAAATATTCCAAACAGATGCTCTCTCTGTTTAGTAACACTTGCTGAAAGTGAACTCAACTGTTTGTCCTGTGGTTCACCTTCAAAACAAGATGTTACAAAGGTTAAAGAAGGGGATCCATTCCCTGTGTTCCGGTATTTTAAAGATGTAATCAAGTGAGCGAAAAACATCCGTCGTTTGAGCACAAAGGTACGCTTCTTCTGTTTCTGTGTAATGTGGTTAACCCCGTCCTTCCCTCTAACCTCACCGAGATTTAGAGAAATAATCAATAATGAGCAAACTGGGGAAAGTTTTACGTTTAATTGGAACAAAGTAGGAAGTACCTGCAGACATTAGCCGTGCTGTGCAGACCTTAAGGTGCTGTGATTGGGTGGGAGTTTCTAGGGCAGTATAGACACCCCTCTGGGATATATAATGAGACCCCCCTCCTCTGTGTCCATCCACTTCTTGTTACAGATCAGAGTCCAGTTTCATGGCCACTTTGGGCCTAATGGCAACGGCCAGTGATGTTGTTTTCTCCTCTACTGGAGAGAGCAGTTTAGCTCAGAGTGCTTCCTGCTTCCATCCTATGATTGATGGAGCAAAGAGACACCAAAACGTCCAATTTATTAGGTACTTTTAATCCTAGAAATATTTATTCACTCCTCTAATAATCCACTTATGTTTTTATAGTATTTCTTTGGCAAGGAGCTCTGAGTTATAAGGTTGGAAAGAATGTCCTTGAAGGGAGAAAGTGTTGGAACAACTCTTTCTGATTATGCCAGCGAGCTGAACCGTCAACCTTAGATTGAGGTTTAGCCTTGGTTTGAACCATATTCATCAGATCTGTTGAGTTTGGGTTTTCCTTCAACTAACTCTATTAGTTCTCTGCCCAACAAATCCTTGATTCTGATTTTTTTATATCCTTCATCCATCCATTGCCTGCTTATATTAGATACCTGCTTCGCTCCCTCAGGTTTATGTGTATGTTTATTTGTCTGTGCTGATGTATGGATCTATAGGTCCTCTGGGTCCCGTTGGTGGAGCATAGGGCTGCAACTAACGATTATTTTAAAAATCGATGAATCGGCCGATTATTTTTTCGATGAATCGGATAAAAAATATTTTTTATACTAACCTCTTTATTCCAAAATAAACATTTTAGACAGAACAAACAAGCACACAAGTACAGGTTGCTCATTAACTGTACTGGTGCAATATGAAAAATAAATGTTTGTGTTAAAACTACGCAAACTTACATGAGAAATGTAGCTGTACATCCACAACATATAGGGTACTTTGTTTCATAAAGCGCAAAAAAAGATATTTTTGTTTTTAAAAGCCCCTAAGGGGCTCAAACAATAGGTCCCCCCATTTCAACAAATGAGGTTTTTTAGACTAGAAGAGTTCTGCCTTTTAAGACAGGAAAGTATAGCAGTTAAAGATGCTACTTGAGAAAATACTTAACCATAGAGATAAAAATAGCCCTGTGATTCAAATTATAAATTGTATTTGGAATGAAAATGAGAGAACTAGTTGCAAGTTAATTTATTTATAAAGAAAATATAAATGCTGCTTAAGCTAATTCAAATGAAATTAAAAGTAAAATAAGTAGCCAACCTTATCACCGTCTGTAACCTACTAACACGGTAAGGAAAGCATCAGATGAGCTACCTGAGAAACTAACGTTACGTTTCCCCACTTTAAAATGAAACAAACATGGTCGCTCATCCTGCTGATCAGCTCTCTTCACTGCCATCAAAGGCTCCAACGTGTTTCCTTTTCAGGTGTTGCATCATAACAGCGGTGCTTCCGCGCCATGTTCATTTGTTTTTACAAAAGTTGCATGTTACGACTTTTTTCACTTTACAAAGCGCAGGCTATTTTAATTATTGTGATCAATTTGCGCCGTCAATCCCGGCGCATGCGCGCTTCATTTGCAGTCTGGACGCTGAGGGTAAACATCCTCTGACTGCAGGGCTGAGAGGGACTCCTGCGGGAGCGGAGTTGGGATGGGGGAGGCGCCCCACGGCAATGACGACGGTGGCGGATGACGCATTAATCGCGCGACACAACTAATCGATGATGAAATTCGTTGCCAACGCTTTTAAAAGTCGATTTTTATCGATTTTATTGATTCGTTGTTGCAGCCCTAGTGGAGCACCATGTAACTCTGGTTCAGGAAGCCCTGCATTAATGAGTATGGATTGCTGAGCCAGCTAGGGGAAAGGATCCACTTGTTGGAAGTAATACCAAAGGGTTAGGTTAGGGTTTTGTGCATCAAAGGTATAATATTTGTCTGAAGATGAATGACTTTGTAGAGAAGTAACTGCATGTTCTTCTAGAATGTTTGCTTAACACAGAGAACATCTTGACTTGTGCTGTTTATGCTGAATAAAGTGTTTAAAATGCCATGATAGGTGTGTATGCATCACACCTGGTCTTTGGTTTGATTTAAAAACCTGATGAGATTTTAATTAAAAGATTTTTTTTTTTTTATCATACGATTACCAGGTGTGAATGCATCTTCCCACCAGGGTAGGAACGGTCATACCAAGGATGCATGATGAGGAAACAGCCGGTTTAACTTTGATGAAACACTGGATCTTAACGGCCAGGTTGCTATTCAGGGGCTTTCCTTGATATATCTCCATCTTCTCATTGAGTATTAACTGTGGCTTTCTGAACGTGGATGCCTCTGATTCCAGATGTGGCTGTTGATGCTCTTCAGGAGGAGACCTAAAACGGTCTGTAAAGTAAACAATATTGTGGCTCCTTTAAAGCACCAGCTGGACTCTCTGCTCTGATTAAAGCTGCACATTCTAATAGCATGAAGGTCACTGAGGGAAGCCATAACACACTCAGTGCATCAGTCATTGTTGCTCCTGATGTGTTTGTGTCTGAGTCCAGCTTCTGTTACAGAAGCACAGGGTGAACTTCAAACGAACCAAAGTTGTTTAATGTTTAAACTTGGAGTGGATAGAAGTTTAGTATCTCAACTTAATTTGGACAAAAGTGATTCCCTTGGTTTATAAATACAGAAAAAGAGCATACAGTTTGCTCCATTATTCTATCTTTTTATTATTGGCATGAAGCCACTCGGAGTAGATAAAGGTTGCCTTTTAATGTGGATTCAATGCTCAATGCTCCCTGAATCAAGTGATTTTTGTCCCATTATTTTACAGCGTCTGCCAGCCATAATGCAGCAGAGCTCTTCTGATCTGGTGACAATGGAGCACTCTTGCAATGAAGATTAAAAGGCAAATTGAGAGTACATCTTATATCATCAGATTTTTAGGCAAAACCAGCAGAATTCATTCACTGGAGAGTTTTTTCGACGGTTTTTCATGTTTCATGGACTACAAAAATGAAGAGCATCATTTTGTTTTTGCATTACATCCATACTTTATGGTCATAATTGGATGACGCTTAGTTTGTCAAGTCTGATTTATACTCAGAAACCAGGTCGTCTGTGTGTGTGTTGCAGTGAACGCAAATATGTCCCCGCCCCTTCTGCAGACACTCTGCTGCACCTCTCTCAAATTGTAGGCGATTGCAGACAGTGCCGCAGACAGGAGGCCTCTGATTGGTCAAATCTACATCCGCTCTATACAGTGCGTATTTCCTGTTTGTTACCTTAGCTGCTTGTTTTGATTGTATGATCGCCATTGTGGAAAATTACTAGTGAAGTTGGACCAGCTAGAAGAGCGAGATGCGCGAGAACGCTGGGACCCTTTTTCGGCCTGGATCGACGCTCTTTTTCACCCTCATGTCCCTCCGTTGTCACACAAATTTGCCCCCACTTCCTCACCGCCTCGGCCGTATCTAGACCCACAGCTAGTTCCTGATTGTCCCTCTTGCTTTGTGGCGTGGAATAACATAGCACAGACCACGCTTCAATTTTGGGCATAAATAAAAAGTACCTGTGTCAAGCTCACTGCGACACACTGCTGTGGGAGGATAACCAGGCCTTTGAAACTGAGCTTTAATCTACCAGCTCTTTAACAGACCAATACACTGTTATTACGCCTCATCGTTCTGGCTGGCCCTGCTAACAAATGCCATCAAACAGACGGTGAATCTTTCACATTGCTGTCAAGGAATTCTCCTTTACTTCATTTGCAGAAGTGTTTTATTTCAGTCTAAGAGTTTTCTGAACATGATTGACTAGGGCTGGGCGATAATTCAATAAAGATATATATCGATCGATAGACGTGTGGTGCAATAGAAAAAAAGAGGGTCGATAAAAGTTCGATAAAGAAACGCAGTTTTCCTTCCTTCTCATTGTAGCCTATCATGTAGGTTTATGCTAGTCACTACTTCCTCCCAACCAATCACAATCGCGGACCCAGGCACACAGTCACCAAGCGCCGCCCTCTCAAACCACAACACAGAGCACATGAAGATGTCGCAGCAAGGAGAGTCAGAGGAAATTGTTTCAAAGAAGGGTTTTTGTAGTTCGCCAGTTTGGCAGTATTTCGGTCATGGCAAGTCGGACAAAAAACAAACCACAGTCATCTGTAAAATGTGTAGGGAACCAGTGAAAACGAAGTCTGATAACACAACCTACTTTTTTTTTTATCATCTCAGCCGCTCACACCTGCAGGAGTACGAGCTGTGTAGGCCCCGGCGCGGCTCTCCTCCGAGGAATCTTCGGGAATGTCGGGAAAATATATATATATTTTCAGTTCTGGGCAGTTTCCCACGTAGTTCTAACAATTGAGAGAAAAATGCTGAGGTGCCAGAAACTTCAAAGTAATAACTCAGGTTAAAGGCACACTATGCAACATTTTTCAGTTAATTAATGTGTTCCATAACGTTTTGGATGATTAAATGAGTCATTTCAGGTTGAGCAAAGGTATTCTCGGCCGCCCTGGTGGTCTGTGGGGGAAATACCACACTTGCAATTGCAGGAGCACCGACCCGCACCCACAGGCTCAGAAGTCTCGCGAGAGTCGGTCTTGCTTTATGGCGAGAACTGCTATACGCCCCCAGTTAAAAGCATGCTAATTGCTAGCACAGTGGCGATCTTTGTGCAGTGCTGCTTTCACACCGGACGCAGCAAAATCGCGTCTGCTGCTTCATTTTTACTGCTTGTACCAGTTAGTTCTGACGCGCGGCTGAAGCAGCTTTGCTGCTCTGGCTGCGCGGTGCAAAAGTGTGTCTGACGCGCGTTGGGCGGAGCTTCCCTATACTTTCTCTGCCTTGCAGCTATATTTGCTGTGATCAGTGGGAATAAAGTAGTTTTAATGTTTTTAAGTGAGAAAATACACCTGAAAACGTAATCAGTGCAGTCAGTTCATTCAGATTATAATCCTGCCTTCCAATATTTTTTCTGTCGGAGCCGCTCAGACCCCCACATACCGGCGGTGCGCCGAGAGTAGGAATCCCTTCATCAGCAGCCTCTGGCCGGGTCGCCTCCTCGCGGTTCACCGCGGCAGCTGGTAGGTGTTTTTCATCTGAATAATCCAAACTGCAGGCAGCAGGATAATAAAAGCGAACATATTCTGCCGGCAGATTTCTGCATTTTAAGTTAATTTAGGCGTCAATAAACTGTTTAAGAGGAGTGATCATAGCGCTCTGATCATCAGCGCTGTGTCTCTCTCCCTGCCAGCTCCCAGATCAGCTTCTCTGATTGGTTGACACAGCGCGTCGAGCAGCAAAAATTTAATTTTTCCATCTCGAGCAGCAGCGCGTTTGCGGTCAGATGCTTAAACGCGCCCGACGCACTGCTTCAGCTGCTCAGACGCGCTGCGCCTGCTGCTCAAAACCGCGGGACCTTTTGCTGCGCCTTGACGCGCTTCAACCATTGACTTTGCATGTAAACTCGCTGCTTCTGTCGCGCCAGCTGCGTCCAGTGTGAACGCAGCATTAGTCATTCGTTGCGTTCGCCTGTCTGCTAAGCTCAAAACAACCGCGCCTGGCTTGACGGAGAAACCAGGAGAACAGCTGAGCATATTTACGACAGTGCACTTTTACTTTCGCCCTCTGGGGTGAGCCTCGCTGGAAAATCAACACCGGTTGCATAGTATACCTTTAAAGCAGGAAATGAGGGCGGCGGTGGGGGGGCATTTACTTATTTGTTATATTTATTTTGGTCACTTTTTTGGTCACTTTAGTTTAGTCTTTGTCAGTATTTAATAACATAACCCAGGTCTCTTGAGTTATTTTTCTTTAAAACAATTCTGTTATGGTTAAAAAAGTTGGTTAAATAAAGATTTAATTGGAAGTCTGTGTTTGTGTTTTTTATTAAAATTAAATCATTTAGCAATATTATAAAAAGTCCAGGCAGAGCTGCACATAAAATATGGTTTCAAATCTTTTCAATAATTATCGATATCGATCAATATGCATTTTTTTTTATCGATAAGCTTTTTTTCTATATCGCCCAGCCCTATGACTGACTTCATATGTCTTCCTTCTCAACTTCTGGTAAATAGAACTTTGACTAGGCCATTCCAAAATTGTTGTTTTCTGAGGCATCCTGAGGTGCACCTTCTGGTCTGTTGGCTCTCATCCTGCTGCAGACACTAAGTGCTTTAATCTGACAGCTAGAGGATTTTCATATGTAGATCAGAACTCATGGAGAGCAATGGGAAGGTGACCATGCCATGAAGCAATTAGAACCTCCATGTTTGACTGCTTTTTCTTTTTTGGGATCATTATCAGTCGTCTATGATTGACCAATCTAGATTGAAATTGTTAGATCTTCAACTCAGGGGCCTGTTTAGCTCTAGATTAGGGCTGAATGCTTTTGGAAAATAATATAATTGCGATTTTTTTTTAGCTTACTCTTGTGAGTACATGCGATTATTTTTCCCAGTTTAATTTTCATGTCTTATTAAACATATACAAACAAATCTGTTTCATAATAATCAGGTTTATTCAAAGCACAGATTAAAACAAGAAAGGAAACAAACTGTGGCTTTACCTTATTAACATCTTTTTATGTTTCATGAAACATGATGGAATCCACTCATAAACACTGCCAGCTTTTAACGGGACAGCCTATGAATGAATAAATAAAATAAGATATGACAATAATACTTTAAGTGGTGATAAAGGTTTGTGGTGTTACTCTGTGAGGTAGTAACTATAGCAAGGCATGTCCTCCACAACACCTTTTTTTAAATCCAAAATGATTCCATACAAGTGACCCGACCCGTCAAATCGCGACCTTTGCGGTTAGAAAATCTTGTTTACCCTATCACGATATTAATTAATCTTTCAGCCTCACTCTAGATGTGATTCTAGGTTATTTTCTGATTTCCTGGATGAATGGCTGAAGGTGCCGGTGGAGGGATTTTGATTGGCTCCTAGGAAGGTTCTCCATTGTTCCATGTTATGGTTGATGGTTGTCCCTGAGGGTCACTGCAGTCCCAAAGCCTTAATTAATCCGGTACTCTTACCAGACCAATAGAAGACAATGACTGTGTTTCTAATCTTTACTTCTGTAGCCCAAGGGAGGATGTGTTGGGTTTCTGGGTATCAAAGCCTACTTCATGCTGTCAGATTTGTTCTATTTATGTGATCTATTGACTCTACACTCAGGTTAGTAGTTAGTAGAGACTGACATGGGACTGGATTTTCACTCCTGTCCTGTCCCACTCCCACAGAAAAAAATTGTGTCCCGTCCCGATCCCGGGCCAGAGTAGAAATCTAAATCCTGTCCCGTCCCACTCCTGGTGAAATTACTCCCACTCCCATCCTGCTCCCATTCAGAATGACTCCCGCTCCTGAACCACTCCCATTCTCGTTGTCTTCAATAAGATTTCTGCCGATACATTGAATCTTAATTTCTATGAAGGGTCAGTTAAGTTCCTGTTTCAAACTGTAGTAACTGTGGGTCCCTCCATTGTTGTTTTTGAGCGCAGGTGAAAAACTCAGAGCGAAAGCACTTGTTGACTCGCATTATAGTGTAGGCTTCAAGGAAAAAAACTACAAAATAGCGGTGCCAGTACTGGATTTTTTTTCTTTCTATTTTATTTTATTTTTTAGCATCGATCCTCGTTTTTTTTAGTTACTATTGGTTTGCTCCCGTCTGCTCCCGTTAATGTTTAATCCTGTACCGTCCCAATCACGTGATCGTTACTAATACTGTCTCCCATCCCACGGGAATCCCACGGGAATCCCGTGACCCGTGGGATTCCCGAAAAAATGTCAGTCTCTAGTAGTTAGGTCTATTTCTGCTGGATTTGATTAGTTAATTTCTGATTAAGTTTTTCCCCAAAAAGTCAAACATTTGAAAATGTTTTTTTTTTTAATCAGATTGTTTTGATATTGACTAGAGTTCAATCTCAGATCAGACAAAATAAGTAACTGTAAGGAAATAAAAGTTTTCAAATAGTTTGCATCAATGGTTATCCGGTAAAAGCCTTATTTAATCTTTGTTTTGAAATGTTTTAATTTTTCATTTTCCTCCATACCCTCATTTCATCTTTATTTATTTATATTCTGTTCTTTTTAATCTTTGCTTAACAGTCAGATAAAGACATTAAAGACTGGGAGAGACATAGATGGCTGAGCAACAAAAGTCTAAGATTAACCCGACAGAAAGAGATGATAATCAAAGCAACCAAAACCCTAAATATCTTCCAGAGGATGGATAGACCCAGCAGCGTCCCTGGCAGCCACCGATGCCTCTCTCACTCTCTATTTGTATCTGTTCACAGGGGACATCACTCAGAAGGGTTATGAGAAGAAGAGGTCCAAGCTGATCAGGGCATATGCTGGAGGTAATTTAGCAACCTCTGACTCCCTCAACACACTCGCCCCCCCGCCCCACTCAGATAAAATATTCCCTATGCAGCAGCTGGAGTATCGATCTGGCATCATGAGGAATACAGTAGCCTCCACACTGTACTCTATTGATGGAGTCTTCAGCTGCCATTAGTGGATGTAGGTTAGGGCTCCCTGGAGCTCAGCTTGGGCCTGCTCCTCTGAACCAGCCGCTGATCAAGCTGTAGTAACTCACTGACACTACAAAACACACACACCAGCTTCCTCCGTTTCATGTATCAGATTTTAAGATCTTATGGGTTGGTTTATGATTTTCGGTCGTATCCAATCACCTCCATCTTTCTTTTTTCTCCCCCCGCTCCTCTCTGTTGCTTTTTATGTGCATATACGTGTTGGTTCTGTAAAAACCCGTCCGTGTGTCCACAAGCTTTTCTGCCTGCTTCTGTAGGTATGGAGGGCCCCATGTCTCACCGGGCCCCACTCGGCCCTCCAGCCGCCGCCCGTTTCCACCGACGGAGAACGTCTGGAACGAGAGATGAGCGCTACCGATCAGGTATGGATTTTTTTTCTCTGAACTTCTGGAACGATTCACATTGATGATGAAAGAAATAGAAGGACACATATTATTTTAATCTTAAAGGTATTAGAAGACGATCGTTTATTTCCAGGTGGATCATCAAAATAATTGGTCCTCCTAATTGCCAATCATTCTGGTGATATGTTTACGTAAGGATGTTACATGCTCGTCCTGCTAGCTAACTTCTTTCAGGCATATAACTGTGGAGAGCTACAATCTCAGACAGTCATTGAAGTTCACCTTTCTCACTGCCATTCTTAGAACATTGCCGGGGGTCGTAAGAGAAAGAAAGAAATTCTTTAAATGTGATTATTGTGGCATTTAAAATGCTTTATTTTAAAAAAATAAACAATTTATAAAAAAATGTTGTCAGTTACAGTGGAATCCGCTAATAGTGGTCACTGATATAATAATTAACTGCTTATAGAGATCAAAAGGCTTGGGACAGAATCATTTTTATACAAATGCTGTTTAAATAATTTATTTATTTTAATCAAGAAATCCGCTTATAGTGTTCATTTTTGGCAATTTTATGAATGTAAACATGTGCAAAAATAATTAATAAGTGGATAGAAAGTGATGACAGTGCGGGTACCAGTGCTGCGTACAGGAGGGGGCCGAGGATGAGGATGAAGAAGAGGAGACTGTTTTCTCTTCCAGAGCTGAGATGAAGAATGCAGTTTGCATTTTAAAGACTGGTACCCTGCATGTTGGTTTCAAAAACTTTGACCTTTTACATCAAGTCAACTCGGTGTTGGACAACACTCTGATCCAGGGAACCATGAATAAATATGTGAAGTGATTTCTTAATGCGGCGCAGCAGATCCACAACACCAAACAGAAGTAGGCTAGCTTTCATTTTCTGTAGCCTATGCAGTTATCTTCTATGTGGTTGTTCTATAAAACCGTTTGTTTCAAACTTCAGACTTATAAAAAAAAATGCACCAGCGGCACCAAGCTACCACAGTTATGTCTGTGCGCAGCGCAGTATACTGTAATTGGTACTGTAATAAAATTCAGTAAATGTGGAAGCTATCCGTTTCATTTCATTCTTCTCATTGAAAAATCACACAAATGGCATTTAGATGATATTCTGCATAGAAAATAAGTGAAATAACTAAAAAAAAAAATTGGATATAGTAATCAACCGCATATAGTGTTCAAAAAGGCTCTGGACCAACATGATCACTATAAGCAGATTCCATTGTATATTTGATATATTTGCGCAGAACTGCTTCTGGTTGATCGTAAAGCTGGATGTTAAGAAAAGAAGCTCGAGGCGGAGAAAAAGCTTGAGAATGGGAAAATGCTAATTTGGCATTTTGGCTGGAAAACATATCCTGATAAACCAGACTTAATTCGAGATTAAATGTGTAATTTAGTCTGGCCCTGATGACCGAGACATCGGAAGATTGTTGATGAGAACAACCCGTTGTCTTTCATACCATGTCCTTGCCTATTGGCCAATGAGTGCAACCGATTGTGACGTAGTAAGCGCGACAGAAAGCTGGTGGGGGAGTGTAAACAAACAGCCTGTCAGTAAAACGGTGAATACGTCCTTATTAAAAATGAATGAGCGTATAGCCTCTTCCTGTTCACGTTTCAATGAAAACCCCAAGTCTAATCCTTCCAAAACTGATTCCAAAGCTCAAACGAGAACTGTTTAATAGTTGTTGCCATGTTCCTTGTGCTTTCTCAGGCGTGGCGCAGCTTTGCCGTCATGCCCTCCAAACCCCACCCGTTTCGCATTCAAAAATTCAAAACTCATCTCTGCGTTGTGATTGGCCCGCCAGTTCTAGGACATGGGGCATTGATCGAGGCTAGACCACTCGCATTTTAGCCGCTGGTGCGTGGGGCTAGTGTACTAGGCTATGGAAAACCAGGAATTTGGGACATGGTCGCAGCCTGCCGATGGTAAAGATGACAAAGTATTTTGCCTGGTTACTTGTAGATGACATTAAAATAAGCATTAAATAAGGGTTACTGATCCCTGAATAAACTCTGGAAAAAGTGTCTACAAAGTATATGAGAGAAAAAAAAGGGCCACAGATGAGGCGGATAAATCCAAAAATGCTTTCAGAGTTCTCCTCGCAAAGAATTATGGGATTTGTGTCACAGTGGCCTGCTGTCGCTACCCGATGACTAACAAAGATGGCGCAGGCACCGCACAGTGGACCAATGGGGAAGAGATCATCTTTCCAAACGGTCAGATTTCTGAGTCCACTATATACAGTGATTGAGGGATTTAGGGGTTAGGGCGGATGTTCGGACACAGCTATGAGAACAGCAACTTTTAAGCAGAGCATGCGCGAGAGGAAATGGGCTCCTGCATGCTCTCCCACGTGCATTTTTTATTTTAAAGGGGAGTTTGCAGGTCCTTTTAAAAATGTAACTGAGTAAAGTTATTCCTGTGTTTGGTTGAATCTGACTTCCTGTCTCCGTCCCTCAGACGTCCACACTGAGGCGGTCCAGGCAGTGTTGGCGCGGCACGTGGAGAGGAAGATGGCGGTGCCCATGCCTTCCAAACGGCGCTCTCTGGTGGTCCAGACCTCTATGGATGCGTACACGCCTCCAGGTGAAGATGCTCACTCTACACAACCTCTCTCTCTCTGAGCTACTGCACTGGGATCTAAAATTAGCTGTTATAAAAGCAGCTTATATTAGTGAGTTGCATCTCCTGACTTTCCTCCAAAGAAAAAGCCCTTTGCTCAGACAGGATTACACCTCTTCAGCTCTCAGCTTTCTCAGACCGCTCTGACAGAGGAATGCTCACCATCTTGGAAAATGCAAACAATGCAGATTCTCTGTGGCGTAAAAACCCGCCGAGGGATTTACAGAACACCAGAGCATGGAAAGCTGTAACCGCTGCACCCAGCCAACATCTGCAGCTGAAGTAACATTAAAAATGTTTTTGTTAAAAATTCCCAAAGACGGGCAGTGGAGATGACCTCTACCTCAAACCTGACCTCATTAGATTCTCTGTAACCAGAGCTGATGCAATCGATTTGATCTTGATTGAATTTTAATGAAGGAGAAATAATAATTTGCTCCTTTTATAATTTCCTTCTTAACCTTTGAGAATGTCCTTAAGCAGACCTGACATGTCCCCAAATCCTTGTGTTATTAAAGCGACCATTTGGTCTCAGCATCTTTTCAACGTGTTGCTCACTGGGCCTTATTGTCTGCTCTCGATTGGTGATATCTCTTTTCCAGGAGCGAGCTCTGCTGCCTGAGGCACATTGGACCTAAATTGGTTCTGTTTCTGTTTCAAAGAAGATGTGCAAGAACTGATCTCCTAATTACTGACATTTTGCTCATGAACTTTTTTACTTCAGTCACTGAAAGGTCACAGCCCTGCAGTTATGACTGTATCTTGGTTTTCTGACTTCTTGTAAAACTTTGGCTTTTTTTCTTGAGCCTTGAACAGTAACAGTCCACTAAATTTAGATGATTGAGAGTTAGTTTGTTGTTAGGAAGCTCAAATGTTAAAAAGTAAAGAGTAATGTTTTCTGACTTGTCTTAAATGCAGGTACTCTATTTGACCATTTTACTTGAGTGCTTTCACTCTCCCAGGTAGCAGGTCCTGGTCTGGGATTATTTAAGGCTAAAATTATGTGCTGAGAAGCAATAAATATTGGAAAAATCTTGCTGCGCTCTGACCTATGCTGACCTGTTATATTCAAGTTGTTTTCTATTTTATACAAGATTCATAATTTAGAGTATTTTTTGTAATTGATAATAGAAACACGGCTTTCACCCGCTGTGCTTTCATCCCTTTTTTGTGAAATAATGGCAGGAAACAAGCTTTTTGGCTTGTTTCGCTTTCTCATTACCGCCTCCTGCTGGACTGGAGATCTGGTACTTTTTTAAACTACTTCCTGATTATAAAAAAAAATCCCAAGTATTTAAATTCAGTGCATATCGGTAGAAAAAGGGTTAGTGTTACATTAAATAACCCAACTTTAACTGACACTTTACACTCCAGACTTTTTGGGATCAAGTTGCATAAAAAGTCTTGTGAGAAAAAATATCTGCGTTTGCAGCGATACAATTCTAGTTAATCCGTTTAATTCAGAAAAATTTAGTGAGATTGTTTAATTTAAATTTTCTCCAGACGACTCTGAGACTAGTGGGCCTACACCAACTATTTTAGATATAAAAGTTACATCTGTTTGCTAGTTACTATACCTATTAAAATGACATCACCTGAGACAGATTTGTTATAATATTTATTTAAAAAAAATCAACTGTTTAAACCAGATGTATACATGCAAAATCAGCAAAAGGTCAAAGGAATGTGGATTCATTTTTTTCCTCATGAATATAGGAATATATACTATATTGCACTTTTCTACCTAGGGTGAATTCTGCATTTCCTGAACTACTTTCAGGTATATTTACTTTTCTCTTAAATGCCGGAGAAATGTTGTCCAGAGATGGAGAAATGTTCTCTTTCTACGGTGCAAACAAATTCCATAAACATCTAAAACTCTGCCTTCTTTGAAAGATTCTGCCTATTTTAAAACCAAAGAACCAAGCTTGTTTGATCCAAGCACAAAAAAAAAAAAAAAAAGGTTCCTCCAGATGAAGCAGAAGAACAAGAGAAACCCAGAGTGAGTGAATATAGGAACAGCGCCTACCTGCAGATCAGTACCAGCTCCTCATCTTTTCATCTGTTACAGAAGCATCACTTTCTAAACCCGCGAGGAGCCATCAATCTGGAGATCTAACAGTTTAAAATACTTTATTTTAAACCCAGCTAGACAACAAACCAATCTACTCTTTTTAATCTCTCTCCTTTTTTTTGACTGTAGATGAAAAATGTGTATTCCTTATGCTGTTGAAGATTCTCAGTCATCCAGGTCGTAGTTATTCCATAAAAAGAATATTTAAAACAATCCACTGGACTTTGTTTCCAAGTTTGAAGTCGTTTTGCTTCCCATCCAGGAAGATTTTTCAATTCAAAATGTCAGGAATTGTCATGAATGGGACAGATGGACTCAGTATTGAAGGTGAGACAGTCAGTAGAACAGAACAGAAACGAAGAGCGCTGCAGGAGGGGGGCGGGGCACCGCCCAATCCTTGACACTCTGGTTTAGGGAGAAACACAGGTAAGTGACCACGATCAGTAAGTGACCTGTTTACCTGGGTAAACAGTTCAGTCAATCCTCTCAATCTCAGGGAGGATCATCCGATGCACTGCCAATAAGAGGCGGCCCTGCTCCAGGAATCCAGAGCGTGAAGGCAGGTTCAGAGTCATGTGCGTCGAGCATCCAGCTCAGACAGAAACGCACCTGAGAGGCAGAATCCAGCAGGAGTCTAACAGAGGTTCAGGCGAGCAGACCAGACAGGGCCAATGGGTGAGAGGGAACGGAATCAGGAAAACAGAATCACTCAGGAAACTCTGAAACGTTCTCACCACTGGTTAGGGATTAAACTAGCCTGAAGATATGGGCTCAAAATATAAACTCCTCACTTGAACATGAAACTTGGAAATAAAGCTATAACTAACAAAACTGACAGACAGGACACTAACAGGGAGCAAACAGTGCTCTGGCCCCGATAGCTGGGCTACACTGAATATAAGGCTGAACCTACAGGTGGATGAGATCAGAGATGATTAAGAACTGGGCAGACTAGGCAGGTGAGGGAAATGAGCAATCAAGGCCAGCTATCAGAGCAGATCATGACAGGAATAGCGCTGAGTTCCTTATATTTCTACTCTAGAATATAAATTCCTCCCACATTTTTTCCCTGTATTATTTGGTCAAATCTTCCATATGTTATGACCATAAATAGCTTAAACCTTCAGTAAGTTGTTTATTTTTCTGTCAAGGTTATCAAAATCAAATTCCTTTAGTCTGTTTTAGACTTAAGACTTGAAAAAAGCTTCTCTCACAGTTTTATGTTAATAAATCAATCCTGACAAAAGCCCATTCTCAGTTAAAGCAGTGATCCAGATTTAAATTGGGTTGTTGTGGAGTTTGAAGCGATTATAACCAGTCAGTATCACCTGAGGTAGATTTTACCCCCAGAGGCTAAAGCTAACAGCTTATCTTGGTTAGGTAGATAAAAAAACATTTAAAGGATAAAAAAGCTGCTGTAAACATCAATCAGAATCTCCTGAGCTTCATCATATTTTATAATTTTACCACCAGAATATATATTTTTTTTATTTTAGATTATTACTGAGGTGTATACATATGTTATAGGTAAAGGTAAACGATGCAAGGTTAGCAAACTGTCATCTTATGCCACTAAATAAAATCCAGTCCCTTTTCATTTCCCAGAACGCACCTGTGTGTTCTTAATCTCAGCATAAAATCAGCTGTTTTTGAAATGGTTTTAGAGCAAATTAAGCTGTTTTTTTACTAAATTGATCCCCTCCATAACCTATGATTGATTAAAGACCAAGGGTTCAGATGATACCATTTAGCAACATGAAGTAGGTTTGAGCTTGAAAGCGTATGTTTGTCCTTCTAATGCCGGATGGGAAAAAAATGGCTGCCACTAACTCTCAGTAGGACTGTCTCCCCTGTGCTCAGACTCGTCGTCGGGCTCCGAGGAGGAGGCGGGGCCAGGCGACGACATGACGGGCATGGAGCACTGGATGAGCCGCCCCTCCCAGCTTGGCCCCGCCCACCTCGGCTCCACATCTTCCTCCTCGTCGTCCACTCAGAGTGGAGGCAGTGGGAACGCCGCACGGCTCGCCGACTCTCTGGCGCACACCCACATCTCCCATCTGGCCCACCTGGGGCACCCGCACCTCGGCCAGTCGCACCACCAGCAGAGCCTCCTGTCACAGTCGCATCACGGTGAGAACACAAGATTGAGTTTGTATCTGTTATCTCTAACTCTTGGATTAAGCATAGACATTAATCAACGTTTTACTTTAAGTTGTGGAAATGTTTTTCTCTACTTTATTCAGTTAGAATATAGGAAAAATAATGATAATGAGGAATGAAAATAAAACAGTTTTTTAGAGTTGAATGTTTGCATTTTTAACAGCAGTCAGTACGGTGGTGGTTGTATCATGCTGCGGCCCTGTTTTACTGTCCTTTTTTGACCTTTTTTAAATGATCGACCCATTCCTCTGCTAGGTCAAACAGGGTGGAGCCAGGGTGGGAGCTGTCCTTGGAGATGGCCCTGGCTCTGCTGAGGCACCGGGTGTTGTAAACAGCAGCATATGGCCCAAAAATTTAGTTCATTATCCATTGTTGTCAGTGTTAAGGAACTTTATTGTCTGCGGCAGTATGTGTTTTTTAACCTTCGCTTATAGAAGCCAGAGGAGTCGTTTGCTGTATTTTTATTCCAAATAGAGGTTTTATTCAAATAAATGAATAAGAACCCAACATAACGGCAGCCTTGTCCCTGAGGATCAACATATACAGTGGGGCAAAAAAGTATTTAGTCAGCCACCAATAGTGCAAGTTCTCCCACTCAAAAAGATGAGAGGCCGGTAATTTTCGTCATAGATATACCTCAACTATGAGAGACAAAATGAGAAAAAAAGATCCAGAAAATCACATTGTCTGATTTTTAAAGAATTTATTTGCAAAATATGGTGGAAAATAAGTATTTGGTCAATAACAAAAGTTCATCTCAATACTTTGTTATATACCCTTTGTTAGCAATGACAGAGATCAAACGTTTTCTGTAAGTCTTCACAAGTTTTTCACACACTGTTGCTGGTATTTTGGCCCATTCCTCCATGCAGATCTCCTCTAGAGCAGTGATGTTCTGGGGCTGTCGCTGGGCAACACGGACTTTCAACTCCCTCCAAAGATTTTCTATGGGGTTGAGATCTGGAGACTGGCTAGGCCACTCCAGGACCTTGAAATGCTTCTTACGAAGCCACTGCTTCGTTACCCGGGCGGTGTGTTTGGGATCATTGTCATGCTGAAAGACCCAGCCACGTTTCATCTTCAATGCCCTTGCTGATGGAAGGAGGTTTTCACTCAAAATTTGACGATACATGGCCCCATTCATTCTTTCCTTCACACGGATCTGTCATGATCGGTTCAGGAAGACCCAATATGCAGAACACCACGGAGACGGAAACTGGAGTAAAAGTTAACAATGTTTATTGAACAATGGAACAATGAAAGAGTCAGGTACTGGTTCACTTCTGGGGATCTGGTTCACAGGTAACTGGAAAGGAGACAGTTCAGTTAGCCACTTAGCTGGTGAATGTGGAAATGTTATCTTCAGAGATCTACCTTGAAGAATCCGGGTTTGGCTTTGAGAGAGGCACTGTTGGTTCCAGAGACTGTTTGATTCAGCAGAGTTCAGTTTCAGCTTCAGCGTCTTGCATCTAACGATAGGACAGACCTTGGTTTTCCAGCTCTTAGTCCAGAGCAGCATGGGAAAATCCAGAGAAGGTTCTTCAGGTTTGGCTCTGAGGGCAGGCTCGACAGGTTAAGCTCATCCAGAGCTTACAGGACAAAAACAGGTTTCCTGTAGGCAGAGACAAAGGTAATTAGTTTCCAGCTAGGAGACTAGAGGCAACAAAGATTTCACAGAGGAAGTTAGGATCAGGTGCTAACCAAACTGGATAAACACTGCGGCGTTGATACGAGGTCTGAGGGCAGCTTATATGGTGGAGGATCCTCCTGATGATGAGATGGGTATCCACAGTGAACTCTGCTGGAGACAGGTGGTACAGCTCCAGATCCCAACAGTACCCCCCCCTCAACGACCGCCTCTTGGCGGTCCAGAAGACGTCGATGGGAGGGATCGCTCGTACTCCTCGATGAGGGATGGGTCGAGGATGTAGGAACCAGGAACCCACTGACGATCCTCCGGACCGTAGCCCTCCCAGTCGACGAGGTACTGCCAGCCACAACCTCGCCGACGGGAGTCCACGATCCGGCGGACGGTGAAAGCCGGATGTCCATCGACTTCCAGGGCGGGTGGAGGGGAGTCGGACGGAGGGCACAAAGGGCTGGAGATCACGGGCTTGATCTGAGAGACGTGGAATGTGGGATGAATTCGAAGAGTCGGAGGCAGTTGTAGTCGTACGGCAGACTGGTTTATGACCTGGGAAATCCTGTATGGGCCAATGAATCTGGGAGAGAGTTTACGGGACATCCCCTTGAGGGGAATGTCCCGAGTGGAGAGCCATACCTCCTGACCGACGGAGTAAACTGGTGCAGGGCGTCTTCTTGAGTCAGCGAAACGTTTAGTGGTCTCCATGGAACGGTTGAGGGTGGCTATGGTGTCTCTCCAGATGCGATGACTGCGGCGGATGTGGTGGTTTACTGATTTGACCGAAATCTCTCTCTCGTCTGCGGGGAAAAGTGGAGGTTGATAACCAAGACTGACCTGGAAAGGAGACTGGCCGGTGGAAGCTGACTTTAGAGAGTTGTGAGCATATTCGATCCATGGAAGGTGTTGGCTCCAATCGGAGGGATTACTAGAGGTCAGACAACGAAGGGAAGATTCGAGCTGTTGATTCATTCTCTCGGTTTGGCCGTTGGACTGTGGATGATAACCTGAGGTGAGAGAAGATTTGCAGTTGAGGGCTGAACAAAATGCCTTCCAAACCTGAGAGAAGAATTGTGGACCACGATCGGAAAGAATCTCCTGAGGGATGCCATGTAGACGGAAAACGTGTTTAATAAGGAGCTGGGCGGTCTGAAAAGCCATAGGAAGCTTCCTGAGGGGTACAAGATGGCAGGACTTGGAAAATCGGTCAACAATGGTGAGAATTGTGGACATACCTCGAGAAATGGGAAGACCAGTAACAAAGTCGATTGCGATGTGAGACCAGGGACGAGAAGGAATAGGAAGTGGATGCAACAGGCCAGAGGGAGGTTGATGTGTGGACGTTTCTGGCGCAGGTAGAACAGGCCAGCACATACTCCTTAACATCTCTGTGTAGAGTGGGCCACCCGAAAACATCTTGAAATGAGGTTGATGGTTCTACTCACCCCCGGGTGAGCGGCAAATTTAGCATTGTGCAACCAATGAATTAGGCGAGACCTGACAGAAGAAAGTACATAAGTCTTGTTTGGGGGACCGTTACCTGGATCTGGTTCTGAAGCGAGGGCAGAGTTTATTAGATCGGTGATCTCCCAGGTAACCACCCCAACAGTGCAGGAAGCGGGTAGAACAGGCTCAGGAGTCTCAGATTGATCAGTGGAATAAAGACGAGAGAGAGAATCGGGTTTGATGTTCTTGGATCCGGGTCTGTAAGAGATGATGAGATTGAATCGTGAGAAAAATAGTGACCACCTTGACTGTCGAGGATTGGCCTGTTTGGCGGACTGGATATAGGCAAGGTTCTTATGATCTGTCCAAACAAGAACCGGGTGTTCTGCTCCCTCAAGCCAGTGTCTCCATTCCTCTAATGCCAATTTGATGGCCAGTAATTCGCGGTCACCAACGTCGTAGTTTTGCTCCGCAGAGGAGAGTCTAAGGGAGAAAAAAGCACATGGGTGAACTCTTTGGTCTGAATCGAGTCTCTGAGATAAGACAGCACCAACTCCTGAGTCGGAAGCGTCGACTTCGAGGATAAATTGTTTCGATGAATCAGGCTGGATTAACACTGGAGCTCTGGAAAACAACATCTTGAATTTGTCAAAAGCAGTTTGAGCCTCGGGAGACCATTGGAAGGTTTTCTTGACTGATGTAAGAGAGGTTAGAGGTAGAGCTGTCTGACTATAATTCCTGATGAATCGTCGATAGAAATTAGCAAAACCCAGGAATCTCTGCAGCTGTTTGCGGTTTTTGGGAACCGGCCACTCCAAAACTGCCTTTATCTTATCCTCAGATGGCTTAACCTGTCCGCCCTCGAGCACAAACCCCAAAAGGGTGACTGAAGGTTGGTGAAACTCGCATTTTTCGGCTTTGACGAAAAGTTTATTCTCAAGGAGTCTTTGTAAGACCAGGCGGACATGTTTCTTGTGTTCAGTGAGGTCCTTGGAGTAAATGAGTATGTCATCAATGTAGACAAAAACAAAAACGTTCAAAAAATCTCTGAGAACGTCGTTGACTAGGGCTTGAAAACACGCAGGAGCGTTTGTTAGACCAAAAGGCATGACTAAATACTCGAATTGACCCAGAGGGGTCTTAAAGGCAGTCTTCCATTCATCGCCATCTCTGATTCTGAGAAGGTGATAGGCGTTCCTTAAGTCGAGCTTAGTAAAGACAGTGGCCCCTTGAACTGGTTCGAAGGCAGAAGCGAGTAGAGGAAGTGGGTACTTATTCTTAACAGTAATTTGGTTCAAACCTCTGTAGTCAATACATGGTCTGAGAGATCCATCCTTCTTACCCACAAAAAAGAAACCTGCTCCTAAAGGAGATGAAGAGGGGCGGATTATTCCAGCAGCTAGTGACTCATTTATGTATTTCTCCATTGTCTCCCGTTCGGGTTTGGAGATATTATAAAGTCTACTGCCGGGTAGAGGAGCTCCTGGTAAAAGCTCGATAGCACAGTCGTATGGTCTGTGAGGTGGAAGGGACGTAGCACTGACCTTACTGAAGACAGGGGCTAGATCATGGTACTCAGGAGGAACAGAAGTAAGATCAGGAGAGTCCATCTCCCCCCCCCTCTAGGAGATCTTACAGCGGGGGCCGCTGAACGAAGGCACGTCTCATGGCATGAGGTCGACCAAGACTCAATATGACGATCGGTCCAGTTTATGTGGGGGTTATGTCGTTCCAGCCACTCAAATCCCAAAACCAACGGAGAACATGCAGAGGGAAAAACAAAGAAAGATATGGTTTCTCGATGGTTACCTGAAACCAACAGTTCGAGGGGTTGTGTCTGGTGGGTCACTTGGTGAAGCTTCTTTCCATCAATCGCTGAGACACAGAGAGGCTGGGTTAGAGGAACAGTTTCAATCTGTAGTTGTTCAACTAAATTGGAGTCAATCAGGTTCCTTTCACAGCCTGAATCAATGAATGCAGATAAAGTGAGGTTTTGGTCAGCAAAAATCAGCGTGGCTGGAAGTAATAGGCGAGGAGATTTTTTAGAAATAACATGGCCCGTCAGACTCCTCAGATCCTCTGACGGGCCCCGGCTTTTGATTTAGCTGGGCATGAGGCAATGAAATGGCCACTCTCACCACAGTAGATGCACAGCTTGCTCCTGACACGCCTTAACCTTTCCTCTGGAGTTAGCCTCGTATGTCCAACCTGCATGGGTTCGGCCTCCACTTCAACCGCATGAGAGGCCTGAACTGGCAACGGGAGAGATTGGATCTTAGTTCTTGGCTTAGAAAAAGGTTCTGTGGAAGAGGAGAAGGCAGGTGCAATGTTAGAGGCAGAAACAGAACTTAAAGGACCATGATTCCTTGGTTTAGAGCTATTTCTGGCTCGAATCCTATTATCCAGCCTGATTGTCAGGCGAATTAATTCCTCAAGAGTGGTGGGTTCGTCAAGGGTAGCAAGCTCATCCTTTATGTTTTCATTGAGAGCCTCAAAAAATGCTGTCTTAAGAGCACATTGGTTCCAACCGGAAGCTGCGGCTTTAACCCGGAAGTTAATGGAGAATTCAGCTACAGAAGAATTTCCTTGTCTTAGTTTCAAAAGAGCTCGAGAATCAACAGTTTGATCTGTTTCCTGGTTGAAGACTTGTGAAAACTCAGAGATAAAGTCGGAGTACTGGCAGCTAAGGCTTTCGTCGGAAGAAAACCTAGCCTGTGCCCATACCAGGGCTCTTCCGGTCAATTGAGACAAAATAAATGATATCTTCATATAATCGGTGGGAAAACTGCCAGGGGAATTTTTAAAGATTAATCGACATTGAAACAAGAATCCTTTGCAGTCTTTCATGTTACCTGAAAACTTTTCAGGGAAACTAGGTCGGAACTCAGGTGATGACGTCACAGCCGGTGACCTCGGAGGAGGAACTGGACCCGGAAATGGTTGTGCTGGCGGCGTGGCGTTAGCATTGCTCAAACTATTAGCGAGGCTTTGAATTACTTGGTTTTGCTTTTCGATGTGGGTATTTAACTCACGTAGGGCTTGAGCATTCCCATATATTTGAGCATCTTGCTCTTCCAAACGACGAAGGAGATGGTCTGCTGGGCCTTGTGTTTGGCCGCAGTGTTCTGTCATGATTGGTTCAGGAAGACCCAATATGCAGAACACCACGGAGACGGAAACTGGAGTAAAAGTTAACAATGTTTATTGAACAATGGAACAATGAAAGAGTCAGGTACTGGTTCACTTCTGGGGATCTGGTTCACAGGTAACTGGAAAGGAGACAGTTCAGTTAGCCACGTAGCTGGTGAATGTGGAAATGTTATCTTCAGAGATCTACCTTGAAGAATCCGGGTTTGGCTTTGAGAGAGGCACTGTTGGTTCCAGAGACTGTTTGATTCAGCAGAGTTCAGTTTCAGCTTCAGCGTCTTGCATCTAACGATAGGACAGACCTTGGTTTTCCAGCTCTTAGTCCAGAGCAGCATGGGAAAATCCAGAGAAGGTTCTTCAGGTTTGGCTCTGAGGGCAGGCTCGACAGGTTAAGCTCATCCAGAGCTTACAGGACAAAAACAGGTTTCCTGTAGGCAGAGACAAAGGTAATTAGTTTCCAGCTAGGAGACTAGAGGCAACAAAGATTTCACAGAGGAAGTTAGGCTCAGGTGCTAACCAAATTGGATAAACACTGCGGCGTTGATGCGAGGTCTGAGGGCAGCTTATATGGTGGAGGATCCTCCTGATGATGAGATGGGTATCCACAGTGAACTCTGCTGGAGACAGGTGGTACAGCTCCAGATCCCAACAGGATCAGTCGTCCTGGTCCCTTAGCAGAAAAACAGCCCCAAAGCATGATGTTTCCACCCCCATGCTTCACTGTAGGTATGGTGTTCTTTGGATGCAACTCAGCATTCTCTCTCCTCCAAACACGACGAGTAGAGTTTTTACCAAAAAGTTCTATTTTGGTTTCATCTGACCATATGATATTCTCCCAGTCATCGTCTGGATCATCCAAATGCTCTCTAGCAAACTTGAGACGGGCTTTGACATGTACTGGCTTAAGCAGGGGGACACGTCTGGCACTGCAGGATTTGAGTCCCTGGCGGCGTAGTGTGTTACTGATGGTAGCCTTTGTTACTTTGGTCCAAGCTCTCTGCAGGTCATTCACTAGGTCCCCCCGTGTGGTTCTGGGATTTTTACTCACCGTTCTTGTGATCATTTTGACCCCACGGGGTGAGATCTTGCGTGGAGCCCCAGATCAAGGAAGATTATCAGTGGTCTTGTATGTTTTCCATTTTCTAATAATTGATCCCACAGTTGATTTCTTCACACCAAGCTGTTTACCTATTGCAGGTTCAGACTTCCCAGCCTGGTGCAGGTCTATAATTTTGTTTCGGGTGTCCTTTGACAGCTCTCTAGTTTTGGTCATGGTCGAGTTTAGAGTGTGACTGTTTGAGGTTGTGGACAGGTGTCTTTTATACTGATAACGGGTTCAAACAGGTGCCATTAATGAAGGTAACGAGTGGAGGACAGAGGAGCCTCTTACAGAAGAAGTTACAGGTCTGTGAGAGCCAGAAATCTTGCTTGTTTGTAACTGACCAAATACTTATTTTCCACCATATTTTGCAAATAAATTCTTTAAAAATCAGACAATGTGATTTTCTGGATTTTCTTTTTCTCATTTTGTCTCTCATAGTTGAGGTATATCTATGATGAAAATTACCGGCCTCTCTCATCTTTTTAAGTGGGAGAACTTGCACTATTGGTGGCTGACTAAATACTTTTTTACCCCACTGTATATGGTAGGGATGCACGATATAATCGGCCCCCTATCGGACATCGGCCACCACACTGATATTTAACCCGATATTTGATCATCTTCTGAGTTTCTAAAGTCTAAAAAAAAAAAAAAAATGCTACTTCTTCTTCTTCCTTAAAAACTTCTTTTTTACAGAATTAAAAACTTCTAAAGACGAGGAAAGAAATATTAAAATATCACAATATCTTCATATGCTGATATACTGCCATTTAAAATCATCATATCAATCTCTTTCACTAATGAAATATTGCTATATGTCATTGTTATGCTACAAAATCCCCCGAAAATTCACAAAATTTTGCCATATTTTTATATGTTGATATATTGACGCAATATCGATCTATTTTACTAACAAAATCTCACAAGAATTTGCAAAATATTACGAGAGTTTGTAACAGAACGAGGAAATTTGACGAGATTTTGAAAGAAAAATAGATCGATACCGCGTTTTTAAAAATCTATTTGATATCAGCATATGAAAATATATTTGAGTTTATTATTTTTCAAAGTGTCAGAAATGGATAACAAAACTGCTATTTTCAATGACTACTTATTTTTGTCCAGCTTTAACATCGGTATCGATATCGGTTATCGGCTACATGAGTTTTAAAATATCGGATATCGGCCAAAATCCCAATATCGTGCATCCCTAATATATGGTATATATATCTGGTTTTACTAAGATGCTGCATTCATTAGTTTTTTAGTTGTTACTCACAGCATTTCGTCCTGTAGTGTGTGACCCAGTTTTTCTCTTTTGTAAATTAATTTACTTTATCATCATTAAGAACCTGGATGTGTTCATAATGTTTCTGACTTCATCTGTGCCTTCCTTACTCAGCTTTGACCGTGTTCTGTATCCTTGAACCTGCAGGGATCGGCCACCTGTCTCTGAAGAGGAAAGGAGCTCTGAGTATGGCGGAGAACGGCGGCTCTCTGCGGCGGTCCTGCGAGTTTGGATCCGACATGCTGTGGCCGCCGCCTCGGGAGTCAGATGGTAGGTCTGAATTAGGCTGTTTGTAGGTGAAAAACAGCCTAATTCTTATTATTTGAGCTTGAAAGCGTATGTTTGTCCTTCTAATGCCGGATGGGGAAAAAATGGCTGCCACTGGCTCTCAGGTGAAACTAAGGAGTTGGGATAGATCAGAGGAAAACAACCCTCTTTAAGAATTCATTATCAGTTAATCTGACGTGGTTTCCTTGGAACAGAACTATCATAAACAAAACAGTTTCAATGTAATGTTTTGTAATCTTTCATTTGTTAAAACATCTTTTTAAGCTTTAAAAAGCAGTCAAATATGGTATAACAGCGTTGTTTTTTTTTCATTAATGAATCGTACACAGTTCTTATCAGGGCCTATTTGAGTGAAATGCTGAATCAGGTGCTGCATCACACAGCAGTCACCTCACGACTGCTGAGCATGTCACAATGTGACCCAATTAACCGCGAGACAAAGTGACCATAGAACGTGTCAAATTGAGTGCGGAGACAAGGGGACCTGGCACTGGAGAGGCAGAAACAATGACTCACCACTGGTTGGTTGCTGTCTCTTCGTCTCCATCTGTTTCCATCACTTTCCTCCTCCTCCTCTCTGTCTTTCAGAGAACCATTCAGCGCCTCCGGACGTGACGGGATATTCGTCGGACTCGTCCCACTCCCACACAGAACGTCACCACATGTCCAACATGGGAACCATCGCCAGGAGCACGCAGAAGTACGGCAACGCGGAGCGCATGGAGACAGGCGACGGTGAGAGTCGCAGCCTGTTTGAAGTGTGGCATGAATAGAAACCTGAGGGGGGCGGGATAAATAAAAATAGCAGCTCTTTAATCAGGAAGTGTTCTCAGGTGGGAGCAGAGCCTTACAGAACGGGCCCAATGCAAAGGTTCAGATCAAATCGGGCCCTCCGATGAGACGACTGAGCAGCTGGGTGGTTTTTAAGTCTTACAGAATCACACAGACACATTCAGCTGGGAAACCAAAGGATCAGATAAAGGTCCTTTCTTCCTTCCTTCCTTGTCGATACATTTCTCTGTAATTTTCTTCTCTGTTCCTTACCTCATCCTCGTTTCCTTCATTCCATCTTACCTTTCTTCTCTCCTTAGTTTCCTTGTTCCTTTTTTTCCTCTTTTTCCTTCCCTTGTTGCATTCTTTAATCCTTCCTTCCTTCCTTCCTTCCTTCCTTCCTTCCTTCCTTCCTTCCTTCCTTCCTTCCTTCCTTCCTTCCTTGTCAATACATTTCTGTTATTTTCTTCTATCTCATCTCTTCCTTTCCTAATCCTTGTTTCCTTACTTCCTTCTGTCCTTCTTTCCTTTGTTTCTTTCTTCCCTCCTTATTTTCCTCTTTTTCCTTCCCTTGTTGCATTCTTTAATCCTTCCTTCCTTCCTTCCTTCCTTCCTTCCTTCCTTCCTTCCTTCCTTGTCAATACATTTCTGTTATTTTATTCTATCTCATCTCTTCCTTTCCTAATCCTTGTTTCCTTACTTCCTTCTGTCCTTCTTTCCTTTGTTTCTTTCTTCCCTCCTTATTTTCCTTGTTCCTTTTTTTTCTCTTTTTCCTTCCCTTGTTGCATTCTTTAATCCTTCCTTCCTTCCTTCCTTCCTTGTCAATACATTTCTGTTATTTTCTTCTATCTCATCTCTTCCTTTCCTAATCCTTGTTTCCTTACTTCCTTCTGTCCTTCTTTCCTTTGTTTCTTTCTTCCCTCCTTATTTTCCTTGTTCCTTTTTTCCCTCTTTTTCCTTCCCTTGTTGTATTCTTTAATCCTTCACTTTTTACTTTTAACTTCCTTCCTTCCTTCCTTCCTTCCTTGTCGATACATTTCTCTGTTATTTTCTTCTATCTTATCTGTTCCTTACCTAATCCTCGTTTCCTTACTTCCTTCTGTCCTTCCTTCCTTTGTTTCTTTCTTCCCCCCTTATTTTCCTTGTTCCTTTCTCTTCTTCTTTTTCCTTTCCTTGTTGCATTCTTTAATCCTTCACTTATTACTCTTAACCTACTTCCTTCCTTCCTTCCTTCCTTCCTTCCTTCCTTCCTTCCTTCCTTCCTTGTCAATACATTTCTCTGTAATTTTCCTTTATCTTAACCCCTTGTTGCATTCTTTATCCTTTACTTATTACTCTTAACCTACGTCTACCCTTTCTACCTTTTCATTTATTCCTTCTTCCTTCCTTTCTTTCATGTCCTTCAGTCTTCAGCTAATTAAACTCTGACCCCAGTTCAAATATCTGCTCTGAGTTTCCAATGAACAGTTGTATTTGTTTTCCTATGGTTGACGGACAGAGAGTTCTGTTAATAGAGTCTGGACCAGAGGGGAATCAGCACATGAAAAGGCTGAAGGAACCTCACTCAGCATTCAGCCAACAGACCAAAGCGTTTTATTGTCTGATTCTCAGTGCGTTTTAAAAGCCTGTCTTGAGACTCCTAATGGCCTTTTTGGCCGAACATGCTGGCCTCTGCTCTACAGGTTTTTCAGTGTTTTTATTGCAGAGATTCTCATTTCTCCAGACGTTTTCAGGCCCGTTCTTTCTGCTGGGATTTTTCCAGGTGTTCCAGTGAGCAGTCGAGTGTCGGCTAAGATCCAGCAGCTTGTTAACACGCTGAAGCAGCCCCGCAGACCGCCGCTGCGCGAGTTCTTCGTTGATGACTTTGATGAGCTTCTAGAGGGTTAGAAACCATCTTCATGTCTGCACCACATCTGTTGGTCCTCACTGAGATTTTATTGTCAGGAACTATTGAAACGTTTTGGCAGTGGCACACATGCTCCGTTTCCCAAAGAGGTTTCTTAGCAGAAATCGTCTGATTTAGGAGTCATTTTATGCTGAGCTGAATCTTGTTTTTCTTCATAGTGCCTGTTGTTCTCTCTGTCCTGCTGGTTATTAGTTCTTGTTGTAAAACCTGACTAACGAAGGCCCTTTCTCCTCCTCTTAGGAGGCGATAACCATCAGTTAGGTTGGTTCTGTCTGACAACAAACCACAGGGCCTCAGTGGGATTGGGATATAGAATGTTTTTCTGGCTACAGCTACAATATTTCACTTATCTGGCCTGAACGCGACGTTGTTATCACTTTAGCCTAATGGAGGATCTACAGATGTATGGCGGTGTTCCTAGGTGGGAGGAAACCCACTCCTCTGAAGGAGAAGCTTGGATTGGATCAGAGAAAATAACTTTGCACTAGTCTTCTTCAGTCCATCATGCAGGATTTTTGTCTGTCTTTCTGTGTTTTTGTTGGACAGAAGACACTGTAGATAAAAGTCAACGCTCTACGCTGGTTGAAAACTGATCCTTTGGGTCCTTTGGTCTTTGCCTTCTTCTTGTGGGAAAGCTCTCCCCCTTAAGATGCAGAAAATGTATTTAAAGGGCGATAATTTACTTTAAAGAAGGCCGTTTGGATCCCACGCAGAAATGACAGCATGCTTTGTTTAAAGATGAGTTTCTTTAGACCCACAAGACACTGAATCCTGGCCTTCAGTTAAAGCCATCAATCTGCTAATTAGCTTCACCTCAGTCTCACTGTTCTACACCGACATGAACTCAGCTCATTATCTTTAGCAAATGCAGTATTTTACACATTAAACCTCAGCACATTATTAAAACTCTCTGTATGGTCACCATGGAAACTGAAACCACTCCATATTTTACATGTGTGTCATTGCCAAAACTTTCTTTAAATTATTTCTAACAGAACCAGACAGTTTTAGTAAGCTTCAGGACAGGTTCCAGGGGGTCTGGAAAAGTTTTCAATTTGATTTCAGGATTTTCTAGGTCTTTGACATAGCAATAGAAAGGTATGATTTGGAAAAATATTTCTAACCATTCCCCCCTCTATCCTGTTTTCTAAATGTAGCCCAACCTTCCATCTTTTATTGTTTGGTCCTTTTTGTATCCTTCATTTTGTCTTTTTAGTAGCTTTTGTCTTCCTACCTTTACTACCATGTTTACTTCCTCGCCCTCTTCTGTCCTGTCCTCCCCACATCCTTCCCTTTCCCTTTCATTTTT
Organism: Cyprinodon diabolis; assembly: GCA_030533445.1. Lineage (NCBI taxonomy): Eukaryota > Metazoa > Chordata > Actinopteri > Cyprinodontiformes > Cyprinodontidae > Cyprinodon > Cyprinodon diabolis. The sequence goes on from CM060082.1 coordinate 8,385,074, forward strand.
GTTCTTTTCTTCCTTTTCCTGTTCTTTTCTCTGCTAAACTCTTCCTCTTTCCTCTGTCTTCCTTACCCAATCCTCGTTATCTTACTTCCTTCTGTCCTTCCTTTCTTTGTTTCTTTCTTCCCTCCTTATTTACCTTGTTCCTTTCCTCTTTTTCCTTCCCTTCTTTAATCCTTCACTTATTACTGTTAACTTCCTTCCTTCCTTCCTTCCTTCCTTCCTTCCTTCCTTCCTTCCTTCCTTCCTTCCTTCCTTCCTTCCTTCTTCTTCTACTCTTTTTGTTTCTTCTCCATCAACACAATCCTGGATCCACTTCTTCAAACCATATGACTGTGTTTGGTCCGGTTTAAAAAGCACACTTTCTTTTAAAAACCGTGCCAAAGTAAAGTGTGAACTATTCAGTGGACGGATCAGGAGCAGCAGAGTGAAGGACTTCTGAGGACTGATGATGGTTGATGTTGTTCCTCTTTGGCTGAAACCAGACGACAGATTAAAGCAGGAAACTCCCTCTGACCCCTGAAGTTACAGATATAATGACAGATAGAGGCAAAGGGAGGAAATAATGGTTATTGTATGGTTTCATAGTGTTCAATAAGGATTTCCATCTAAAGACATCTCTATAAACATTAGTAAGCTCAGAGCACCTCAGAGACCAAATGTTTACAGAACATTGGAGAGAATGAGGACCTTTGATTTGCGGCACTCAGCGACGTGACTCTCAGTTTGCTCACATTTCACCATCTGCCCTCCTGTCTGTTCTTTTTTTAGACAGCAGTCCTCTATTGTCTTTTCCACTAATCCTTTTATACAAGAGAAAATAGAATATTTTGGAGATATTTCACAAAGATCACACAGAATATTAACGCTGAGCTTTCCAGAACTATTTATACCTCTTTGACCCCTTCACGTTTTGTCCCTTTACAGAAACAGGTGTTATTGGTCAGGATTTAATGCAGCAGGGCAGCAGAAAGCACTGAGTTATTCTAACTTAAAAGAATGAAGCAGGTTGTTAAAAAAAAGCAAAAACTGTTTCATGCGTTTGTGTTCACCCCCCTTTACTCCGATACCCTTAAAAGGAGACAAAGTCTGACATTCCTGCAAAGTGCTGTGTGGTAGGAGGTCGATCCGTCTCCCTGAACACATCTCTGCAGCGCAGCATGGTGGGGGCAGCATCATGCTGTGCAGAAGACCAACCAACATAAAGAAACAACCAAAGATGCAACACTAAAATCTAACAGTTATCTATGACAGGACATTGATGATCATTGATGCTCTAAATCCTCCTGATCTTTAGCTGTGTGGCAAAGAAGATTGAGCAGAAGTTTCAGGCTCTATTTGCAAATCTGGTGGAGAATAATGTTTATACTAATGTTTGAAAAACAAATGGTCATCTCCATTTAAAAATGATGCACTGCTTGGTGTTTGTCGCATGAAATCTATTGAGATCCAAGGGGGTTAAATACATGAGCCAGGTCCTGTTTAAACCTCTGCTCGCATCTTTTCATCCATTAAATTTAGAACAGGAATGTTTTGTTCTGCTCATTAAATCCTCCTGTGTTCATGCCTTAGCAGCAGGTTCAGTTTGTGCCAGGTCTGACAGCTGCTTCACCTCGTTAGCTCAGATAAATAGGTCCACGTTGTCTTTTCAGAGCCAAACTGCAGCAAACAAACCATGAACACTAAAAGTTTACGAGCGCTCGCTCACTGCATGGTTCTGTTTCCTCATTTCCAGTCCAGCAGCCAGACCCCAACCAGCCTCGGCCAGAGGGGGCGGAGATGATGCCGGTGAGGGGGGAGCCGCTGGGTGTGGTCACAAACTGGCCTCCTTCCCTGGAGGCGGCGCTCCAACGCTGGGGGACCATCTCCCCTAAAGCCCCCTGCCTCACCAGCCTGGACACAGCAGGGAAGCCCCTCTATGTGCTCACATACGGTAAACACACTTTACACACTGGAAAAAAATTAAATCTATGCATTTTTTTTCTTTTTTGTTTTATAATTGCATTTAGTTTTGAATTTAGTAGGTAAGTGGGACACTTTAATAACAGAACGACACAATTTTACATTTAAAAAAAGAAAAAATGATTGCATTTTCTTATTTCAGGTGCATATCTTATTTAAGATATACACCTAAAATAATAAAAATAATTTTGAAGAGTAAAAGTATTCATTCCATTGGCAAATCTTATTTACCTGCTCAAATTAAGGGTAAATAAACTTAATTTAAGAAAATTTGACTTGTTTCCAGATGCACCTTTTCAGTGCATTTATTTTCTCAGGTCAATGAATTTAAAGTTTATGGATATTTAAATAATTAAATATATAAATGACCCAAACTGCTGATTTGTAAATAGGTTCTTCTGGTTTCTAATAAAGACTATATCCGGCAGCCAGAAACAGATTGCTGTGCTTTTCATCTGGTTCTTTAATGCTGGCACCCAAATGCTCCACTGCAAAAAATGTCTAACCAGGTCTTACAATCTGATATCAGACCAAAACTTATTTCTAGAGCAAATCCTCTTAGATTATTAATCTTCTTTTGAGAAGATTCTACACAAAATAAGTGCAATAATCTGGCAGTGAAGAAACACAATTAATTAAAGCTTCTCAAAATCGTAATATATTCTCAAAACTGAAAGTCTTACCGAGTGTAAATGTCTCCCTGCACTTTCTGGCTAGATATACTGTAAGGTTGAAAGGCTTGGTCAGATGGACAGTATTTGCTGTGTGAGCCATGAATGGGATAACAGGAGAATAAGGATTAGAGAAAATCTGCTCTGCAAAAAGTGTTATCTCAGTAAAACTTTTGTCGTAGCAGGTTGGAGTTCATTTCTTTATTCTTTATTGATTAATTCTTTTGGCAGCATTATTCCCAGGTATTTCATTTCATTTCACATGGAGACCATTTCCTACTTTTATTGCTGGATTGTACTTTAGTTCTAACATTAGTTTTATGGATATTATGTAGTGGTGGGCATAGATATTTTTTTTATCTAGATTAATCTTGCTGTAATCTTTGAATTAAATTAAACTTGTAAATTAAATCAGAAATCGCTCATTTGAATTTTGCCATTCATAATATGTGTGTGCTACCTCCAGAATTTAAAAGAAAAGGTAAACTTTTTTGTTTGCAAAATCACATGTAATTTCGTCGTCTTAGTTAAGATTTTAGTAAAGTTATAAATCTTTTTTTTTTTTTTTTGCTCATTGTTATTGTGTTTTTGCTACAACAAAATAGTGTCCCTCTTCCAATTATAGATGCCCCACTTTAACAATAGTGTCTCCAAAAATCTGACAAACACGTCGCCTCGAATAACTACTCATCCTTCAGGGCTTTCTCCACGGCCTGCTGCTCATGTATTCTCAGAATAGTTTGCCTCCAAGGTAGTTTGTAAGATGGGTCACCTGTTGCCGCCTAGAGAACAAATTGGCAGCTTGTGGCTATCCACTGAGCGAGGAGATTGGTTAGCTTGGTTGATAGAGCTGTGCTACATCCATGTCAGCCCACTAATATTTAGTTTATATTTCATGTATTTACCAAATTGCTCAAGCTATTCTGGCAGGGAAATGGAGGGTTCAGTTAAGCCCGGCGTACACTGTGCGATTTTCGGGGCAATTTTTCAGTCATGCGAGAATTTTTCGATCAGCCCGACTTCCAGCCTGATCGTGCGCTGTGAGTCATGTCCCGATCAGGAATTGTGAGGTCGGGATTTTCTCCCGACCGTCGTGGGCAAATCGCTCAGGGCGCAAAGAAGGATTATTCTTTGTATTCCTCCTCTCAGATGTAAACACAGCAGCGTGGCAGGGATGCAATGAGTGAAATGCAGCTCCGTCTGCAAAATTGACTGACCGCAGCAGCCACTACAGCTCAGCCACGTCCTTTTTCCAAATACATCGTCTCCCTTACTTTCTAAGACCCTCGGCACAAAATTGCACAAATTGCCAAGGCAGCGCGGTTCACTATATTGAGCTTAATATCCCCCTTCTATTTCTTTGGCTTCAGGATAGAGAGCTACAGAGCAGCTTCATCTCACTGCGGAGCTGAGTCCGACCTAGTTTTTAGTCGTACAATGTGAGCAGCAGATGCATGCAACGATTGAAAAAATCGCACAGTGTATGCCCGGCTTTAGATACACTAAAATGTCATTGTTGAATTTGACCTCATTAATATTCAATATCTTTCCTTTTTAATGCATTGTTGAGTAACTGTTGGAGGTGTGGACCTATGGGTGTTTTCTGAACAGCCCCAGTGTTACACTGTAAAAGGCATAAGATGCATTAACCCCCAAAATGAGTCCAGATTAGAGATTTTCATTCAAAACAGTCCGGTTTGTTTCTACTGTATTCCATGCAATCCAATCATCCACCATCACCTGACAATGAGTGAGAGAAAAAGGAAACAAAACAGCCGCAGGCATGGATGGGCTGGGAATCCAGGGCTGTTGGTCAGCCTCTTTCATTACTCATACAGGTTAATCATCTCGTTACCTTGAGAAATCAATAACTGTTTCCTCGAGATAACAAGATAGCTATGTCATTATCTCGAGAAGGCTAAGGAAAAAAGAAATAAGTCTAGTACAACCGCTCTCGGCTTCCATAAGAAACAAAACTCCATAGAGGTCTTGTGATTCAGCAAAACTGCTGCCGGCCGGAAAAGAATAAATTCTTGTTTTAACGTTTTTTTGAATTGTCCTGCAATTAATTTGGATATTTGGGGTGGTGATTGAGGTCTTCAGAGGCTGAGCTTTCTACCGCCATGACTGCCCACCATGTTTAGATGAAATTTTAAAGGAAGCAAAGGTCAGTGTTCAGGTGTTTTTAACAGGTTGTTAGAGGATTTAGATTGTAGTAAATTGATTTCTCATACAGAGCAGGATGATCTAAAATAGATTGATGGTGAACTTTCCTGACTGATGCATGCTCCTTTTTTAACTGTACTTCCAAAGTGGAGCACAAAGACACGCTCTCACCTCCTGTGGACATATTTTCCCCTCCCTGCAGGGAAGCTGTGGTCCCGCAGCATCAAGCTGGCCTACAACATCCTGCACAAACTGGGCAGCAAGCAGGAGCCCATGGTGCGACCAGGCGATCGGGTGAGTCCCTCTCCCTCAGATGTTGGACTCTGACTGTTTATTTTCAGTCAGTTTGATCAGACATCATCTGATATCAACGGAACCATCTCATCTTAGTGGTTTTATCTTTTGCTTTATAAATATAGTAAAGTCTTAAAGGAATGTGGCTGTCAGTAGAAAATAAAAGAAAACATGGAGGTGGAAATATTTATTTAGGTCCAAAGCTCACTTCTGTGCACTTTTGATCTGGTTTGTTAAATTTACTTTAAAACCAGATAATTTAGCCTAAAAATCTCTGGTTATAGAATTAAAACCAAAGATGTCAATAAATGTTTTAACAAAAATCAACAGCAAATGCAGAGCAACAATAGAAAATGAAATCAAAAGGAAATATGTTGATAAAATCTGAAAAGTGTGGCGTACAATTTCCCACGGTATTTGAAAAATCCGTCATTCAGATTCGATTAGATGGTCTGAGAAAATACTGCAGTGTTTCCCACAGGATTTTAGGAGACTGTGGTGGGAGAGTCTCTGACCCTCAGGGGCTTTGCACATTTTTAAGCCTGGTGTAACCCACTTAAAGGGGAATGGTGTTTTTTTTTTTTTTTTACATTGGGCTCTTGATTTTACGTTATTACATCATGTTCTACTCACCCATATGAGTTTTGTGTCATTTGGAGCCGTTCTGAAGATATTCCGCAACGACTTGAAGGCACAAACTAAACTGAACATGATGTAATGATGTAAAATCAAGGGCCTAATATAAAAAAAACTGGCGTTCCCCTTTGAGTGCATTTTTGAGGCCACTTTTTTTTTTTACTTTTTCTTTTTTCCCTTGTATCAACTAAGGAGCCTACAAATTATTATCTTAGAGAGGAAAACACAATGGACAAGATTAAGTGACTGTTGCTGTGTGAATCAAATGCTGTTATTTCATATAAAACCTTTCAAATTCAGTTATTTATTTTAGACCAAATAACATTTTACATTTACATCCCGCTCGCTCCCGCGAGGGTGCATGCCTCATGTGTGAGGGTAAACCTGATGTGGCTCTGACTGCAGCGCTGAGAGGGAGGGACTCCTGCGGGGTTGGGATGGAGGAGGCGCCGCATGGCAGCACCTTTCGGTGGAGGACAAGAGTAGGAACGATACGTGCTTTCACCTTAGAGTCTCCAAAAGCCGCCAGTGAAACAAGAAAAGTTGCTAGATTTTGTCGCTAGTCGCTTTTTTGAAAAAGAGTTGCTGGAGAGGTCTGAAAAGTCACTAAATATGGTGACAAAGTCGCTGAGTTGGCAATGCTGCAAGGGCGAACCAGGGGCGGCATTTTTACAAAGGAGGACGGGACGCGTGCTTCGGAAAAATAAAAACAACTTGCGCTTGGAGTGGGTATCGCCCAGGGAGTAGAACTGCCACTGACCATCCATAAGTGTGGCGCGCATTCTTCCTGTCGCTTGGTTACGGCCGTAAACAATGTGTCTCTCTATGGCGCTGGGTTAAGGGGCGGCATGAAAGTACAGCTGTGGAATGATCTGATAAACTGACAGATCTTTTTGTTGTTGTTGTTTTCTCTCTCTCTGTCTATATCAGACTGTGGCGGGCCCAAACGAGATTGTGGCGGGCCGCCATTCTCGTTCGTTAATGGGAAACACTGTACTGCCAAAGTGTCCTTAATTTTTATATGTATGGACTTTGACTAGGCCATTATGATCAGGGATGCACAATATAACAGCACTTATATCTGTGTCAGACAGAGCTGGTCATTTTCAAAAATATCCAATATGATCCAATAAGTAAAACTGAGGAAATATCAACAACTAATGCTGTTTTGTTTTAGTAAGGGAAAGGGAGGGGGTTCAGTCATGAGGTAATTGTTTGGTTATGTTACACTGATTCTGATGCAGCTCAGGATTGTTCTTTATAGTGTCCAAAGAGTATCCCTGATTCTAACACATAACTTAATCATTTTAAATTGTCCAATTAGCTGCATGATCAGGGTGCTTATCCACCTGCAAGTCCCGCCTCCTCTTACCAACTCAGCTTACCAACCCCATGGAAGAAAAACTAACACCCACAGCTTTTTGCATCTAGATCACAAGGATCAGATTTGGTGTCATCTAACAGATGGAACATGATGGTTGTTTGACATGGCTTGGAGTGAACTACAACCAAGTCTTCTTATTGTTTTTGTCTTGCTTGTCTTCAGTGAACAGCTGATTTTCCCCTCTAAACTGACCTTCTCTGCAGCTCCTCCCGATGAATGTTCTCCTTGTCCAGCCTGTCAGTTTAGGTCAGAGGTCAGCAACCCAAAATGCTCATAGAGCTCTATTGGACCATAAAAAAAAAATGTAAAAGTCTTATATAAGCCTCTGAAGTGTATATTCGCCCACTTTCAGAATGACTAAGTAGGCTTAAATACATAATAATCATTCATGATTAAATGTTTATTTTCCCTGCAGAGTATCCTGGAAAGAATTACACCATGTGACCAATCTGCTGTATGATATTTGGTGCTTTATGTTTAACCCCCCTTACAATATTAATGTGTTACACTTTCTTGCATCAATGGATTTATAGAAACACAATGAAGAAATCAGATTTTTGGGGTTATTTTTAATTTGAGGTTTTGAAAAAAATGAAGTGTGCATAATAGGACTTCTGTAATTTCAAACCTCCAAGTGGAAATAAACAGCTGTCCTCTTCAAACCACAGTAAAAATACAATCGTATTTCCCCCCCTTATCGGGGCAACAGTGCAATAAAACACAGCCTGACATCCTACATCCCTTTTGATAAGGGAAGTAGGCTATGTTAACCAAAATAAGCTGATATAATTTCATTACAGTGCACGCAGTGGTTTGCTTTCAATAGCAACGTAAAATATAGTGAATGATTTTCCTCCTACACACTATGTTAAAAGAAAGAAACAAAAAAAATTCATCTTTTTCAGTTTTCATACATTTTGAAAAAGCTCCAGGGAGCCACAAGGGGTGCACTAAAGAGCCGCATGTTGTCGACCCCTGCTTTAGGTGAACCTCTAAGTTTTGGTCGTTCTGCGTTTTTTTTTAATCCTCCTTTCCTCTCGGTTAAATTTAAACTTCAGATCAGACCCCAACGCTGGCGACTAAATCCTCAAAATGCTGTTTGTTCGTTAAAGTCATAGGGAAATCATATTTAAAGTTCAAATCATTCTGGCTTAAACATGTATATAAATGTACTCTTTGTCAGACCATATTGTCCAAAAAGTTATAGAATTTCTATTTAAAAAAAAATCCTGTCTTAAAATCTGTGTTGTTTTTTTTAAATTATCTTATGCTGTCCAGTTAGTTATACGTCAGCCTGAACACCTAAATTCGGCCAATCATATATCAACGGTCATCTGTCAATCAAATTTTTTTCGGTCATAGCATCTTGATTCATATGTCGCAGCTAATATACGCAACGGTTGAAATAAGAAATAAGAATCATTTCCTTTCCCATTGAGTTCCGTCCCAGTGTTCATAGGGATGGACGTCTGTGTCTTCAGCAGGCGTAGAGCTAACAGAACTGGCAGCGTTGTGAGGCAAGGGCTCAAACATGTACGGCTGGAAGCCTTCTACACCAAACCAAGCTTCTGCCGCCAACAACTTCATCCTCATTTTCCTCCTCTAAATAAAAAATGTATGATGGAGGAGACTCATCCACGACCTCCGACACTAAACTCTCCTCCTCTTGCATGTTTCCTCTGTCCATAACGTTCCTTGACAGTGTCGTTTCTAAGTCACCAATTTAGTGCTACTTGGTCACAATGGAGTTTCCCATTGGGAACCTGCTAGCACTAAGTTGCTAACTGGTTAGCAAGATACTTGTGACAAACTGGCCACAATCAAACGTGCTTGCGAACCTTCCACCACAACAATCCCGCCCCCTTGATAAACTACCAATCAGATTCAGTTTATTCACTCGTGTAAAGTCGGGCACCACTCAGGAGAATTTGGAAATGCAACGTATGGAACAGCTGCTTCCCTATGACTTTAACAAACTTCTGAGGCCAGTAACGGAAAAGTTTCATCCAGATTGAGATCTCACTCTTTGGTCGTATATTTGAGTAGAGAAAAAGCTTAAAAAACTGACTTTTCTTTTTCTCTGCTTCACACTTATGTGCTGCTTTGTTTTTGTTATGTAAAGTTGTAAAGATATTCATAATAGTTTGTAGTTTTATTGTGACCAAATAAATACTTTTGGAAGACAATCTATTACAATGACGTAAACTTTCATTATAATACTAAAGTTTGATGCTTTAAAGATGCTCTGTTGCTTTTATAGCTTTACCAGGACTCTAATGTTTTCCCTCTCATCTGTAGGTGGCGCTGGTGTTCCCTAACAACGATCCGGTGGCCTTCATGGTGGCCTTCTACGGCTGTCTGCTGGCCGAGGTAGTTCCCGTTCCCATAGAGGTCCCGCTAAGTCGCAAAGTAAGTAAACAGGAAGCCGCTGGGTTCCTCCTCGCCATTTGAGCTCCATCTTGAGTCACCAGGGGTTTGTTTCCCTGCATGTTGTCATTGGATGTGATAATTTACAGCGCTGATGTTTAATGTTCCTCCTCTGTCCTGTCAGTTTTGGACCTTGACCTCCTGCTGAGTTTTATTAAAGTCTGGTTTGTGGGAATATCACTGATGCAGAGAGCGCAGCTGTGGATCTACAGTCTTAGCTAATGGTTGGCAACAGGGTAACTAAGAAGTTAATCCAGTCTACATAGGGAGGAGTAGGAATATGAACGCGTCTGACATCATATGAAGCCCCCCTCTATCTGCTGTTCGTCCATCTTGGAGGAAAGCATTGTCATCTGGTTTGCTTCTGGATTCTGAACCAGTCCTCAATCAGTTTTTTTTTACTATAAGCGCAGCTCATTGCTAATAAAATATATGCTCTGCTGATTGACTGGGTTTCCAGCTGCCAGTCGTTTTTCAGCACACTCAGTTCTTTGCTCTGTAGCCTGTGCCAACTCTGAGACGCTGCCGCCTGTCACAGTTGGCATGGTTACAGCCTGATTACTGTCTGCAGTAAGGAAATGTCTTGCTCCACACTGTCCATGTCCATCTTCCTGGGACTCTTGCAGCCGGTGTGTTTTACATAAAGTCTGCTTTATAGCTTTACAGTAAAAACCATTTTTAATCTCTTTTATCTAAAATAAATTACAGATTCACAAATCAGACGTTTTCTGGCTGGTAATGATTGGTTTATCTTCAATGTTTGATCTGAAGAGTCTAGTTCTGACTGATTTAGATGTTTTGTTACAAAAGAAGAAAGAAATATGCTGCAGACCTTTTGATGCTGATAGAGGATTTGAACATTAAAGGGGAAGGCCGATGTCTGGGGGACAGTGATTCGCCTACATGTTTTGAATGCAGGCGTACCGTAAAGAATAAGTTATGAACAGTTCAGTTTGTGGCTTTAAGTCGTTGCCAATAGTAAGACGTTACCTAGATATAACCTAACCGAATATATTCAGAACAGCTCCATGTGATGTTATAACGTAAAATCAAGGGCCCAATGTACAAAAAAAACGGCGTTCCCTTTTAAGGAATTGCTTTATTAAGGCCAATTCATGCTTCTGACGCATAGCCTCTGCAACCGTCAAAAGCAGAGGGGATTGGTCCTTGGTCCTTCTCGATTCGGTGCCGGAGCGCGCCATTTTTAAAAACCTAGGAACAACTAGAATGGATAACTACGACGAAAGGTTAATCTGTCTTTTTGCCAACTCCATTAACGGAGCCTCTTAATCTTTGATGTCTCGCAACTCTAGATCCATTTCTGTGACCAGGATATCTTGCAGACGCAGCATTGCTTTGGAAAATAAACACTGCCACTAGTGCCGGCGAAGTTCTCGTGACCATCCGCCGAAGTTCTCACGAGTTCTCGAATAGACTCCCCCCTGCGCTTCAGCGGGAAACTGCTGTTCGTCCCTAGAAGTTCCAGACCGATGCTGCAGAAGCATTCCAGCAAAACTAGTTCCCGACCAGAGCCAAGCGACATTTGATGTTTGTGGTTGCAGAAGTCTAATCTGCCCTTTATTATTCCTCGATGTGCCACTAACTTGGAACTAAAACAGTTAAACTTGTTGTTGGCTGTTATCTTTGCACATCATGAATGTAAGTTTCAGTTATTATGTATGGATGAACTACAAATAGTTTTAGTTATTATTATTTGACCTGCTGATAGCCAATCAGATCCAACAAATGAAAAGTCGCCTAGTTCTGATTGATCGGTGCATCTTTATGCGTAATCCACCCCGTTTTATCTAAAGGTTTTTTTCTTTAAATGTAACCTCTGGTTTCCTGATTCCTTCTTTTCAACAGGATGCAGGGAGCCAGCAGATCGGGTTTTTATTGGGCAGCTGTGGCGTTACCGTGGCGCTGACCAGCGATGCCTGCCATAAGGGTCTTCCAAAGAGCGCAACAGGAGAGATCCCACAGTTCAAAGGTCAGAGTTCAGACCATGAATCAGTTCAGCTCTTAGTTTACATTTGAACCATTCGTTTCTAAACCCTCCCTGCAGGATGGCCCAAGCTGCTGTGGTTTGTGACGGAGTCCAAGCACCTCTCCAAGCCTCCCAGGGACTGGTTCCCACACATCAAAGATGCAAACAATGACACTGCTTACATAGAGGTGAGCCTACAGCCAAACTCTCTCTTAACCCAACCTGTCTTACATCCAACTGCTAGTTTGCATCTTTATAAATTCAGAATTTCACACAAGAAAATGCAGTTGAAAACACCAGAAATGTATTACGTACACACCCTGACATTATTATTATTGATATATGTTTTTATACTCAGTAGAACTCTTTGTGTGTTTGTGATCAAGTTTGTGTGCATCTGAGGATGGTTGTGTGTGTATGGATGGTAGGGATGAGGATGCATGCGTTGGACCTCTCCTGGGGATTGATGTGTCTGATGGGCGGTAGTGTTGCTTTCACAGCTCTAAGAAAGAATATGTTTCTAAGGCTATTTGTTCTGGATTTAAAGGGTAACTAATTTCACGTAAAAACATAACCCTGCCCAGATGACACATTCTGCAACATGCAACCAAAGTGGTCACTTCCAAGAGACCATTAGAGGGTTAGTGAAGTATGAGGAGGAATGGTGGGGGTTCAGCTAGCTAAGCTAGCCTAGCTGAACCTTGCTTTGCCATATTGAATCTCTGTTCAGCATCTGTATTTGAAGATGGCTTTTCGAAGCTCAGTGGACCTTAGCTTTAAAAAATCAATATGAGCTAAATGTGTTGTTATTGTCCTATTCACTTATAAATTCCTGTTTGTTTCACATAATAACTCAAATAATATATTCTTATATTTTTCAACATTTTTTCTTTTCTTTTTTCCCCCCAGTGTCCTGTCTAGCAATGTGGCAATAAGAATAATAAGAATTATTGTCTTGAAGCCAAAAAAGGGCTCAACAGATTTAGCTCTCACAAGTGGAGCAGTACGGCTATCGCCACAGTGTTCCGCTTGATTTATGCATATAAATAGCTTTATTCTAATTCAATCAGGGAGTATTACAGATTATATGGACACTGCAATTTAAGTAGAACAGGAAAAGGAGAAAAGATGAAAGAAGGAGGAGATAAAAGGGAGACAATGATAAAACGTCAAATTTTTTTCACCTACGCAATGCTTGCTGGGATGATTACACGGTTAGGTCTTACTGGACAGGATCCTACAATGTAAACACAAGAAGGTTACCATTAGCTGAGTTATAATAATAATAAGAATTGAGTTGTTTCTTATTGTGTTGTTTTTGGTCTAAATATAGACAATACAACACTGTTACTGCCTCAAAATGTGTTGAGCCGAAACAAACAAATGTAATCAGCTTGTGATCTACTGTTTGCTATATTAACTAGTGCTACCACCATTAGCAGAAGCTAACATGAAATCAACATCGCATCAGAAGATAAAGATCTACGGGATATAGTGACAGTGAAGCATCTTTCAGTCGTTGTAACTCATTGTTCTGATATACCAGATGGCATGTTTTGATCCTGATGGTAACTGAACAGCCCTCTTCTTCCATTTGGTCCCCCTCATCGTCATCCCCTACTGTAATTTTTACATTCTCATTAATTCAAAGCGGCTCAGGGTCAAACTGAAAGATTTAACGTCACTGATTTACTGTTTTGGCTTGCTGGATCTAGCATACCTCGTTTACCCAGAATACCTTGGAGCATAAACAACATATTATTTTACCTAACAGCCTTAAGTATTTTTACTGTATTTTCTCTTTACATTGAAAATAAATATTTCTAATTGTTCCAACTAATGGTAGATCCCCTAAAGCTGTTTCCTTCACGAAGCTTCAGACATCCCTAGTGCAGAGGATTAGAAGCTAGTTAAAGGGGCAGCTTTGTTTGGGTGAGTTGAATTTCTACCCAAAGTCAGCTATGATGATGACGGGCTGCAACACAAACCGTTTGAACCAGTAGAAGAATTCAACTGCAGCAGCCACAAATGAACCACTTCAGCCATCACTAAGGCAGACGAATATGCCAGAACTAAAGAAACCTCACATGAAAATGTAACAAAATGCAGAGTTACGTTTAAATTTGCACCTTATAGCTCTGGTTTATACTGTTTATCTGTTAAAAAAAGGTTGAATTTCGGGTGGGGTACTATTTAATGTTATGTACTGTTTTCTTAATTGAAGTAGGAGTCCTAAATAAAGCAGAGCACCATTACAATCCTTTTGCCTCCTGTGAGCTTAATGTTAACTGTTTTAGTGATTAGGAAAGGAGTTTACAGTTTTTTGGTGATTTTTGTCCCCAAACATAAAGGTTTTATTTGACTTATGCATCTTGAAGCTTTTAAAGGCGTATTTTTGTGTTCATGTTCACTGATCAAACCCCAGTGAAAGCCGTCGTCTGATTGCGATGATCCATCTGTTGTTTTCTCTGTCAGTATAAAACCTGTAAGGACGGCAGCGTGCTGGGAGTCACAGTGACGAGGATCGCTCTGCTAACACACAGTCAGGCTCTCACCCAGTCCTGCAGCTACACCGAGGGTACCCTCATAGACACACAGACTCACACAGATGCTCCATGCTCTGCTGAAGGGATTTAACCTGCCTCTCCTCCTCTAATTTAGCGGAAACCATTGTGAACGTCTTGGACTTTAAGAAGGATGTGGGATTGTGGCATGGCATCCTGACGGTGAGACCATCTGCCTCTTCCAGATCAAACATCACAAGCTGCCTTCAGTTGAGGTTACATAGCTGTGAATGTGTGTGTGTTTGCAGAGCGTGATGAACATGATGCACGTGATCAGCGTGCCGTACTCCCTGATGAAGGTCAACCCTCTGTCGTGGATCCAGAAAGTCTGCCAGTACAAAGGTCAGAATCAGAATCCCTCCCCTTCCATCACTCAGCTTTCTGTCAAACAGATTAAACAGCAGTTCTCTTTGTGTGCTTCTACCTGCAGCCAAAGTGGCCTGCGTGAAGTCCAGAGACATGCACTGGGCTCTGGTGGCCCACAAAGACCAGAAGGACATCAACCTGAGCTCGCTACGGATGCTGCTGGTCGCCGACGGATCCAACCCCTGTAAGTCCCCCCCTCACCCCTCACAGCTGGGCTCCAACACCGACTTAAGGTGGTTTCAGGTTGAAGATGTCAGTGAGGCAGAGGAGCTCCCTGGAGATGTCAGAATAAAGACCAACTCTGTGTCAAGGTTTTCAAGCATAGATAAAGTATAAAACTTCTATGAAACCTTTTAGAGCAGGGAAACAGATGAACCCCTTAGTGGTTTAGATTTTATTGATGCTGAGAAACAATCTATGCCTCGACTGGATGTTCAGTCAATGTTAGTTTTCTGTTTGGTCCTCCAGTGTTGTTGCTCTTGCTTTTAAACACATGCCTTATGTTGGATATGTCAGCTCTAAAAGTAAAAAAAAATGTTTATTGTAACCAATATAACACTTAGATTTAACCCTAAAATAAAATGTAATAAATAAATAATACAATTATTTGTTGCAGCAGCAAGCTCTTAGACTAAAACTTAAGAAACGAACTTTCATTTATATTGAGTTCAATCATTTAATGAAAAAAAACTTCATGAAGGTTTCAATAACTGAGACTTCTTTGTGCTTTATCCTGTACATGTAACTTGATCAAAACATCTAATTAATTTGTTTTAATGGAATCCATATTTCATGTGTTCCAGGTTCAATTTGATGAGACACAGAAGTCTATTCCTATTATACCCCATTTACACCACCCTCTGAAAACCGATAACATTTCCATTTACACATCACAGTAGCACGGTTCCTCACCTCCTAGTGACGATCTACGGTACTACTGCTCTCTAGAGAGAAACAAGCAAATCAACATGGCGGCACCCGTAACATTCAGGAAGTTTGCGGAGAGTCAGGTGAAGAAAGCAGCCTTTGCTGAATTTCCTTGCCAGAGTCGGCTTTTGGGAAGTGGATACGACAAACAATAATCTAATCGGGGCTAACAGACGCAGGAAACAATGACAGACTGTGGAAATGGTGTGACACGGTAGGGAAGCTAGTATTTTTAGGAATGTCTGAGTTTCTTGATTACAGAGGCTGACTGTAAGGAGATGACACGGTCTGCTCATGCGCTCTGTGTTATCTGATAACCAGGCCAGAACTGAACCGCGCCGAGCCCTACTGATGAACCAGTACCATGTTAGCACGGGTCGGTTGTGTCTGGCACAGTCCGGTTCAGTTGTGCGAGCCATTTACACTCAACAGTTATCTCGGTTACCGATCTTGGCATGGTGGCTAAAGGCTAGTGTAAATAGGGCTTTAGCCACTCCTCAACATGAGGAAGACAAGAGAACGTATCATTTAATGCAGTCATTAAGTGTTGATATACCAGCTTATGTTCTAAATCTGCAAACATCTGCAGTCAGAGCAATGATACGATAGAACTAAAGCAATAGGACCAAGTTTACCTGCTGAACATGCTCAGTCAGGAGCATATTTTACTGTTACAGAGAAGCCGCAAAAAGACGAATCAAGTCTCTACAACAACCAGTAGACAGTAACTTCCTGACAAAGACATCTAATTACAGGTACGGGCCTGTGATCTGACACTGTGGGCCCGTTTCTCCACAAAAGGCCCCATGAAGCAACTTAGAGTGCATAGCGTTGGCAGCTTGGTGACATGACAGGAAGTTCTGGTAGAAACTAATAGAAAATGTAGCTGTCTTTGGGTCCATGAGGGCCCTGTCACACCTTGCTGATTTAGCCAGCGTATGCATGATGTCCCAGAATCTTCCAAAACGCTGGCATATCTTGAACTTGTATTTTTCCAATTTTGGGCGTATGCATAGCATATTCATAACGAGTCCAGAGCGTATGTCCATCGAAAGCCTGACTTATGCATAACGGAAAGCAGCGTTGTCACGGCAGTATGAAGCATTAAAGCTGCTCCCCTCAGGAGCAGCGATGCATCCGGTCTGCATAAAAACATGTCTTTGATAGCGATATTTAACTAGCTGTCGTTTACTACCCACCCAAAAAAAAAAAAAAAAAAGAAGGAAGGTTTGCAGTCGTAGTAGATTCAGCATCATGCAGGGAGGATCCATCACACTCACCGTCTCGCTCACCCTATGATGGGGATGAACTCTGGAGGAGAAGTTAGTCATAGGTTCAGCATAAGCTGGACTCCACGACTAATGAGTAACTTACACATAACGTATGTCAACAATCAGATAACTTAACTATAAGTTATTTCCCATGTATGAGCATACGCTGGCATACATCAGGAAATTTTGAGTATCGACTTATTCGGCGTATGTCGATGTGTGCTCATAACTTATACAAAATGTACCCATAACTTATCCAACGTATGCCAGCGTTTTTGCCAGATTTTCCGTACATCAGGCTGGTCTAAATTGTCAAGGTGTGACAGGTGCATCAGAGGGGGAATCCTCTCATCCATTTGGTCAAATTCAGCCCAGAGTTGGTTCCCAGGGGTCATCCCCAGATCTAAATCCTGTAGGGAGTAGATGATCAGAGAGGATCCAGGATGACCTAGAGAGGTTTGATCCCAGCTTGTAGACTCACTGCGGTTCTGTTGGCAGACGAGCTGCACTGTGCAAAGAAATAACAGCAGGGGTGTCAGTAATTATGGCCCCAGTGAATTCATTAAAAACTTTTGGATTGATTTCCCCTCTGAATAATTCAGGTTTGTGGTTTTCCTCCATCTTTCAGTTTTGCTTTGTGCCGCTGGAGGAAAACATGGATTTGATTTAAGGGGTGTCAGTAAAAGTGAAGGTTGGTGGGCGCCCAAAGAAAACATGAAAGGGAAAATGAGAAGAAAGAAGGCTTGAGCCTGACCCGTCAGGTTGGTTCCGGTGTTCATGCTTCATAAAGCAGTCCTCCTGAGCGCAGCCTGCTTATCTCTCTTTCTCTTTGTTAGTTTATTTTCATAAAGCGTCCTTCAGACTTTGGGCTGCAGAATGTATTAGAATAAGAAATGTTCCCCGTGCACATCAGCCTGATGAATTGGTTGTTTTCAGAACGTGACCAAAATCATCCAGATTTCTAATATAACTGAAAAATTGTGATATTTTAATACAATTTTCTGCATTTTTAGGTCTGTTCAAGTAGAGAAGTGAAGAGATGATGCTCTAATTATAAGTAGGAAATCATTCCTTATATATATATATATATATATATATATTTCTACCATAACAAAGAAGTTTAAACTGTCTCTCTGTAAACTGGTAATGAGTGGATCGACTTTTATTCCCAGTCTTATCTTAGGTATAATTAGTTCACCTACAGCAGACACCTTCATTTTGGAACAAATCTGAGAATTTGTGGCTGACTCTGTTGTTTTTAGGGTCCATCTCCTCCTGTGACGCCTTCCTCAACGTCTTTCAGACCAAAGGGCTGAGGGCCGAGGTCATCTGTCCCTGCGCCAGCTCCCCTGAAGCCTTGACGGTCGCCATCAGGAGGTAAACATGCTTCCCTTCTCTCAGTTCTTTGCATGATCACGTCGCTTTGCATCTTAACCCCCCTCCTGCATGCAAACACACCCACATGGAGGACATAGTGCCACGGCAGCTGAAATGAAATTGGGGGCCTCATCTTTCAGCTGCCTATTTTTAAAACTTCCTTGTCACATTTATCCGTTGCTGTGTGTTGATCTAGCAGATGAAATCCTGATCAAACGGCTTTAGGTTTGTGGTTATAACAGGAAAACAGGGTCCGGTTCTCAATACATAAGAACACGAGTATGGACTCGTGTTCTCACCAACTATGTTCTTGAGGAGAACACAGGAAAATCACAGGGAGAACGGGAGCATTGTCAATTGGAACAGAGGCGTACTGATGACGTCCCCATACGGCCGGCTCGTCTGGAGCTGCATTTCACCTCCTGTTATTAATAGTCTCTAGATAATAATAAATTCTTACTTTTTTTCATTTAAACAATAAAATAACAGTGAATACTAATGGAATATAAACTACTGGGGATAAAGACATTAAAAAGGACAGTAAAGGAAATAGAACTGTTATACTGTAGACTTAAACTCATAGTACTTCAGTTCAGGTTTAATTTAAAAGTTTAACCTTTTTATGACTTTGCAGAAACGAATAAAATGTAAGACATAGATGCAACTATATTCTGAATGACTAAAGTTTCCAACAACTTCATCTTACTTAATGTCTCCTACAAAGCTATAAGCACATTTGCTGTAAGCATATTTGCTTCACCTCGACTGCTGATAGCAAGCTTATGTTGTCATGTGGCGACATCACTTTAGACCAGCCAACTAAGATGGCCGTAGCGTCTATCCGACTGATGAGATGTGTTCCAGATATTGTCTTTTAACACTAGTTTAACCCTTCCTGACCAAAGGTGTGGTGTCTCAAGCTGGTCACAGGTGAAGTGTGGAACTTGTTTTGCTGACTGGGAAGGAGCGAGGAGGTGGCGATTGCTTGGCTCCGGCAGCTGCAATAGTGACCAAACCCCGCTCGCCGCTTTAATTATTGTTATTCTTGATTTTCTTCTAACAAAACTAGCAGCTTTTTGGAGGCTTTAACATGTTCAAAAACTTAACAATAAATAAAACAGTCAGATAAACACAAATCAAAATAACATTTTGCCAAATAAGACAAAAAAACTCTTCATAATAGCCAGCGGTCCTTCACACACGGCTATGCCTAGAGAGGGCTAATGCAGACGGGCTAACGTTAGCCCTGGCTGCCGCTAGCCTCGGAGGTCCGCTGGTTGCCACGGTCCTCTCAACTTTGGAAACTTTTTTTTAAATTACGCATTAAATCGGTAAATGGAGCATATAGTGACGCTTAAATCTATAATGTCTCGCCTCAAATTATCTCAAAACGTACTTTTATTGAACTTTTAACTTAATACTCTGAGCTCTGTCAGCGCTCCATTGTGGGACAGCTGTCAATCTCAAGAAAGCACAAGTCTGCTCTGATGCATGCTGGGTAAAGAGGGAGGGGCGAGAGCAACATCCGGGGACTTTTTTCTGTTCTCGTCTACTATTCATGAGTATTAGAACAGTACTAGGGCTGACGCTAATGACGTTTTACAAGTACAGAGCAAATGAGAACACACAAGCACACATGTTGAGAAACAGTTTAATAGTTTTGGATACGTGTGCAAAATAATGTAGAGAAACTTGTTTAATTTAGAACAGACACAGATCCAAAGGAATTCATGCTGCTGTGGTTGAGTTCATGCACCATCCTGCAATTAATCCTGCAGGGAATCTGGTGTGACATGTGTCCTGGTTCTGTGTTCAGGCCGGTGGAGGACAGCAGCCAGCCTCCAGGCCGTGGCGTCCTGTCCATGCAGGGTCTAAGCTATGGAGTCGTCAGAGTGGACACAGAGGAGCGGCTGTCTGTGCTCACCGTGCAGGACGTTGGCACCGTCACCCCAGGAGGTAATTATGCAGCATTTACCTTCTCTACAGTAAAAGCTCTCACTTCATACTCTCGGTTCCCTGATGCTCCATCTTGGATTTGATTTCTCTGTGTAGCGATGTCACATCTCTTCATTCTCATGTTGTTGCCCACATCTTCCCACATTCCTGCAGAATGGAAGACAATTAAAACGTGAAATCTACTGGTGGCCCAACAGATAGAACAGATGTGTTCATCAGATGCTGCATGAATACATCCAGTTCCTTGCAGTTCAGCATTGCTCTGTGTTTCTGAGCCATTAAAAGCTGTTTATTGCGCTGCAGGTCATTCAGCCCAAAGAAAAGTGTAACGATTTGAAAATATCTACTTTTATTTATTTAATTTCTGAAGGATTTTACATAAGAAGGACCAACTTAGAGATAGAATCTTACTAATAAGAATGTTCTGGCAGAGATGTGGTCCTGTTTGCGCCCTCCTACCTCCATTCTGCCCCTCCCCAATATAAACAGAACATAAACAATTCAGTCAGGTTTCACACACATTTGATTATTTACAAAGATAATTGGTCACAAAAGCATCCAAACGTCCCCTAGAGCAGTGGTTCCTGACCTTTTTTGACATGCGTACCCAATTGGGCTTTTTTCCTTACCATGATTACCCCTCTCAGTCAAAACAGTCCAAAAGTAGAACATACAATAACTGATTATAAAATAAAAAGTATTTTTTTTATAGTTTTACTCTGTTTTAATAAAGACAACTGAGGTTTTCTCAGGTATATTTTCTCCTTTCTCCAATTTAGCTTTTATTTGTTAGTGTTTCTTCTTTGTTTAAAATAGGATATTATTGGTTATCACTGTGTCACGTTTGTCATTAAATGGAGGAGGAAAAGGCAAAGACCTGTTTCGGTTCATCGTAGTTTCAGCCGTAGAAATATATTCCATAAGTTTCTTTATGAATTTCTAGAAATGGACTAAGAATTTACTTTTGATGTGAAAAGTAAAGAATTTCGACTTAAAGTGTAAAGGAAAACTTTGTATTTAGTTATACAAATGTGCAGAATCATTGAAATATAAGTTGGGATGGTAAAGCTCTAAGGCTTAAAGCCATATAGATTAATCTAACTTTTGAAAGCAGCATAAGCTCTCCATTTGTCCTGTGAAGAGTTAAACTATCAGCTCTCAGTGTTTCATGCTCCGCAGGGTGAATAAATCCATTAGGTCCATTAAATTGTTCAATTAGTAAGAAGGGGCGAATAAATGTGAGGCCTCTCTTCTTAATCATTGTCCGTTTTTCTGCAGCTCGCTCTCTCTTCATGGCTGAGCTCTCTATGCCTGTTCAGGAAAAAATCAGAAACCTGTGATCCGTCCTAAACAACAGGCTCTTTATTCGGTTAATACAGAGCAGAGCGAGCTTTGCAGGATGCAATTCATCATGCGTCCGGGGCAACAGAGTAATTATTATTTTACAGGAGAGTCATGGATTGATTAAGATTGATCTAAATAATAAAGAACTGTTTAGAAGAGTCGTTTTCTACATTAATAAGGCTTCATACCTAATCAGGACGCCTCTAATGCAGAGCAAAGGCTGAAAAAGTTGGATGGAGGGAAGGATGGATGGATAGATGAATGGATGGACAGACAGACAGATGGAAGGATGGACCAATCGTTTTTTGTTTTTTTTTGGCTCGATTTTGTGCTGTTTTACCTACAATAAAAATCCTTGAAGTCCAAACACCTGCAGGGAAAGAGGCGTTACTCCTGCTGCAGTGCAGTGAGCTTTCTGGCTGCATCCAGATGCATCCTGCAGGAGTTACTGAAGTATGGTGCTTTAATCTATAAAGAAGGCGATAATCTGTGGAAGGAGGCATGTAAACCTTCCTGATCTTACACAGACTCACTCTTCTGCAGTTTAAAATCACGCCACCAAACGTTTAAACTGATTCTACTTTGGGGGTTGGAAGCTGGGTTCCTTACATGTCAGTCAAACGCTTTAACATCTTCACCATGGAGTCTGACCCGTCTTGGAATGGGGATTATTTTTCATTTAAGGGAAAACGATCCTGATCACATCAACATTAATATGCTTCTATATCCTCCGGTTTATATAATGCTGCTTTTTCTCTGTTTTAACCCAGTTGCTCTTAGTTTATCCTGTTTTTGACTGGACACATACGTCACCCTCAGCTCTGAGAGAACAGCCTATTTAAAGATTGCTAAGAAACTGTGACTCAGACACGTGGTCCACTTTCAGAAGCAGGTGCAACCGAATAAAGGAAAGTTGCTTCTGCTGCTGTGTGTTAACCGCCAGATGTCCTCTTTTTTTCCTATCAGGCCTTGTGTGCGTGGTTAAACCGGAAGGCGTCCCTCAGCTTTGTCAGACGGACGAGATCGGCGAACTCTGCGTCTGCTCCATCGCCACGGGAACGTCCTATTATGGCCTGACGGGAATGACAAAGAACACCTTTGAGGTGAGAACACCTGCTGGCTCTAATGTGGTCCTCAATAAAACATAGATGCCCTAAATCTAAGAAGACTCAGTGGCTGGTTGCCACGGTGACAGTGTCTCTAAACTTGTGTGTTGCAGGTGTATCCAGTGAGCTCCAGCGGGGGTCTGATCAGCGAGTACGCCTTCGTCCGGACCGGCCTGCTGGGCTTCATTGGACCCGGCGGCCTCGTCTTCATCACAGGGAAAATGGACGGGCTCATCATGGTGAGCGGGCGGAGGCATAACGCAGACGACATTGTGGCCACGGCGCTGGCGGTGGAACCCATGAAGTTCGTCTACAGAGGCCGGTGAGTGTTAGGCATCGGTCTCAGCGACAGCAGCTGGAGAGCAGCCGGCCATCACAAGAGTTTCCTGTCATAGTGATGAATGAGCTTCATTCACAACATTATATGTCTAATAAAGTCCAGCGGTAGAGAAGGAATCAGGACACTGCAACGCGGGGAAGCTAATTGCATCCAAAGCCGACGAGCTGGAAATTCATCTCTACCCTGACAGGCTGTGGTGACGCTGGCTGATATTTAAAGTTTCAGCTGCAGGAACACAAAGCCCCACATCCTGGTCAGATGGGAGTCATTTCCAATGAAAGTTTTTTCCTGTTCTCTGTTTGCTTCTGAAGAGCCGTCTGTACCTGCAATCAGATGTGAAGCAGTAGTTACACTCTCTGATGTATAAAAGCATTCTTCCTCTCTGCACTGATAACAGATCAGTCTTCAGGGTTTTGGATGGTCCATAAGAACTCAGATCGTCTTTATTTTCTTTTTATTCTTACATGAACGTAAAGAAATTTGTGGAGTTAGGAAGCTGAGGTGGAGGCAAATTTTGCAAAAATACAGATTTATTTTACGTCCGCAGACGGAGAGAAAAGCTCTGATTGGGGCAAGCCCAGCACACACATTTATAGTGTACAAATTTCAACACTCTCTCTCCCTTGGGACCATCCCACCCCTGCGTAAAGAACTTTCTCACACTTGAACATAGACAGTTGTTCCTGCAGATCCTTAAAAAGTCTTAAATTTAACTTTCCTTATGTTGTAGGAACACTGATAGATACAAAATAACTTCAGTTCATCAAGGACATACATGTTTCATTAGCCAGATAAACACTCAGAACAGGTGTCTTCTGTTCAGGGCATGAACGGAAGATGAGGAAACTTTAAACATGTTTCTTTTATCCCTCCTTCCTTTCATCATGTCACTACCCGATCCGATCAGCTCGTTTGCACATCCAGATATACATCCGGGTTGTCCTCGATTTTATTTAGTTAAAAATGAAGTTTTCCTCCCCAAAAATAGTAAATTTACTAAAATATAATGTGTTCAAATCCTTTCTGTTTTATCAGTCGTCTCTGCCTGATCTCCACCAGAAATGGGATCCTTCAATACTTCCTGTGGCTAACTTTTTTTGGCTTTGGATTTAAACATAAATCTAATCGTTATCGTTTCGCTTTAGCCTTATGTTATATAGTGCGTAATAAAAAGAAAGAAACAACTGAAATGCAGATAAACATGGTTTAATTGAATTTTGCTGGACTGCTCTGAGCATGTCTGATGACGTCAGAAAAGCTGTTTAACGGAGAAAATGTAAAAAGCATAAAAATTGTCTCACAAAATTCATAAAAAAAAATTTTAAACATGTGTATTAGCATTCTTTAGGGAGTTAAGGATAGAATTAAGTAGTTTTAGTACCATATTAACAGTATTTATGAAGACCCAGATGTATATCTGTTCGTGCATGCGCAGGATCGATCGAGTAGCGACAGGACCCCAATTAGGCCAAGGAAAAACATGCTTCCACAGGTTTAATAACACTAGGTGGGATTTCCTGTTTGTCCAGGAAGTTCTACAGAGTGTCACTGTGTTTACCATGAACTCCTGACCCTATGCAGTGGTTCAGGTGCGGTCTCTGGTCTCATTCAGTAGCTGCATGACTGTGTCTGCGCTCCGTCTTTGCAGGATAGCCGTGTTCTCTGTGACGGTGCTGAGGGATGAGCGGATCGTGGTGGTGGCTGAGCAGAGGCCAGACTCCACGGAGGAGGACAGCTTCCAGTGGATGAGCCGGGTTCTGCAGGTATGGATCACTTCCAGTTTCCTGTCAGATGCATCTTTGCTTTAAAGGGGTTGCCATAGTAACGGTTGGGCATTTTCATCTTCATTTATTTTGTCTGTAGAGTAATGATAGAATCTAGATGATGCGTTTCATTAGGCAGTCCTGTCCTGTCTCTTCCCATCAGGCCATAGACAGCATCCATGGGGTGGGCGTCTTCTGTCTGGCTCTGGTTCCGGCCAACACCCTTCCCAAGACTCCTCTAGGCGGCATCCACCTTTCAGAGATCAAGCAGCTGTATCTGGAGGGGGGGCTGCACCCGTGCAACGTCCTGATGTGCCCCCACACCTGCGTCACCAACCTGCCCAAGCCGCGGCAGAAACAGCCAGGTGAGCGGCGACGTTCCTTCCGCGTTCTCGTTCGTGTCTGTGACGACGGAAGCTCTGACCGGTGTTGTTTCGCTGCACTACAGAGATCGGACCCGCCTCCGTGATGGTGGGGAATCTGGTGTCGGGGAAGAGGATAGCTCAGGCCAGTGGCAGAGACCTGGGACAGACCGACGACAACGACCAGGTGAGAGGCTGACAGCATGGAAGGCTTTAACCAGCCCATCCAGAGTTTATTCTGTTACTATTAAACTAAGGAAAACGGGTTTCTGATCATGGTAAACATTATAGTATTAACAGTTATCATGATCTGCTCACTCCACTTATCCCAACAATCAATACCAGATGTTTGAGTAAAGGAAAGTCTGTTTATGTCGCTGCCTATATCAGTGACATAAAGTCTGAATGGATGGTTCTTTATTATAGCCTAGCAGGCAAAGTGAGCATATATTTAACCAAAGTTAAAACCCAAATGCTTCAACGAACGTGTTGAAACATTTTAAATGAATAAAACAATCAAATGAATCACATGTAATTCAGGTTTAAACCGATTTCTGCAGATCAGATTTTAGTGTTGTCATCATCCTGACATTGAAACGCATTACTGAGACAGAAACTGGTCCATAAACATGTCTTCAGCAGCTGCTCTGTACTTTCCTCTGATTGGTTTCTGCAGCAGCAGGGTCAATTACTACAGGATTCAGCTTCCAGTACTGTAGCCTTCACCATCACCTGTGTGATTGTTAGTCACATTAGCCTCCATGGTCTTTATACTGTATATAAACATAGGAGTAATGGGGGGGAGCTAGCTGGTTTGTTTTATTGCTCAGCTGGTTGTGAGCATGCCAACCCATCGACTGATTTCCATTTTTCCCACTCTACCTGTAGCTAAGAGGTTCAAAACTTCACAGCCGCTTAACAGACATTTTGCAGTTACTGCAAAACTTCTGTGCCTCTTGTAGATTTAGCATGTAGCATCAGCGATGCTAGCATATGACATCATTCTGCTTTTTCCCGTCTTGTTCATCTGCCTTGGTAAATTAGACCAGAACAGAGTGTTTGTGTTTGACTTGTCAGCTAACCAGACTAGTATACTCTGATTTTCTGGAGGTGCCCCCCAACTTAGCAGAGATAAAACCTCCTTGTGAGGTGAGCAGCTAGCCTCGTGAGACCATCCTGATCTCGTGAGCTTTCAAGGTTTCACTCGCAGATCAGTCTGGAGACTCTCCGCTAAAGAAAATTTGGAGCCGTTCACCAAACGAACGTCCAATCAGCGTTGGCTTTGAGGCAGGTTGAGGTGTGACGCAACAGAACATGGCGGCTTCACCCGATGAAACTAGTGTTAGCGTGGTTAGCGAGCAAGTTTTATCGGAATTAAAGAGTATATCTTTTCACTGAAAGAAGAGCAAAACACTGCTCTGGAGGCTTTTCTCAGAGGAAAAGATGTTTTTGCTCTTCTCCCGACTGGTTTCGTCAAGAGTAGCCTGGCTTGTGGTTGTGTTTTTGTCGTCGCTCTGTTAGTACGTCATATGCTTTGTTGATCTGGTTTTTATTTGGCCCGTCTATCACCAACATAGGCCAATCAGCTAACCAGTATTTTCGCCCCTTGCCAAAATTACTTCAACGGAAGGTTTCCAGATGGATATGCGGAGCAAATCCATCTGGCAGAGTCAGGTTAGTGAGCAGCTGCAGCGAGAAGAAAGGCTACGCTGCCTTTATTGACCTTTGAACTGGGCAGTCAGAGTGATTTAACCTGTGAACTGGTGCTGGGCTGATTTCATGCTTTTACTTCCACTTGTGGTAGTTTGCTCCTATAAACCACCATGGAAACATAGATTCTTATGATTAGTAAGAATGTGTTTGTAATGATAAATGAGCATTACATAAATTATAATGTTGAAAAACAGTCAAATTAAAGTTTTACTGCTGTTCATGTGACCAGCAGCCATCAAGGACATAAATGACCTTATTTGGAAATTACACATTCACAAAATCCAATTAAAATTTCCTACTTGGAGGTCAGAAATTCAGATTTCCTACTGCAAACAGAATGTAGCATATCTGTGTGTCTGATGATGTAACAGGAAGAAATGCAAAAAACTGTGAAAATGTGAATAAGCTTGCTTGTATTGATTTTGATTGAAATGATTATTACATTTTTCTACAACCAATTATCACAAAATGCAATTGTTGACAATGTTTATTGACAGAGGCGTGGGGAGAAAACACTTTAATCAGACTAAATAAACTGAAACAGACCCTGCAGTGATTCTTCAGGCTCATTAAGTCAAACATGCTGCTGTGGTGGTTTGGTTTCATCCCCTCTGGACTGTCAACTATTTTCCTTTGTTGTTGTTTTTTTTATTTTAATTGAACCGTTTGCATTTCTTTAAGACAGAACAACAAACAGTCCTCGCTTTATCAGCAACTGAATTAGATTTACAGATAGTTGAGGGATCAAAGTATGGGTCTAACAGACTTTAAACTGCTCTTTGTTGTTTTGAAATGTCGGTGGGTTTTATCTGAGGGATTTTACAGCCTGACGTATCGATTGAAGCTTTTAAATGTGGAGTCAGCAGTAAAAGCAAATGTCGCAGCTGATGAGTAAGGGCATCCAGAAACCGACACAGGATTTATCTGAAACCATAGATGTGTTTAAAGACGCCCTGCAGTCCTTCTCCAATGCTTTCTGCTGCTTGTTAAATGCTGATGTTCCAATAATTCGAAATAAAAATGCAAAGTTCTGCAACTCTGCAGAAGTTTAATGTTTAAAAACTTCAGATGTTGGCAGATTTGCTCTCATAAACAAGGTGGAGTTAAACTTGTTTGTCATCATCTCCAGTTCCTGTTCCTGTCAGAGATCCTGCAGTGGAGAGCTCAGACCACTCCAGACCACGTCCTCTACACCCTCCTCAGCTCGCGGGTAACAGGCTGCTTTAAACGAGAACTGAGTTAAAGTGGATTTGAAAGAACTGTTATTGCTGCATCTTTATGTCCTCACATCACCGCCTCTTTCTCTGTTGTCTAGGGGGCGGTGTCCAACTCCCTCACCTGCCTGCAGCTGCATAAGAGGGCGGAGCGAGTAGCAGCTCTGCTGATGGAGAGAGGAGGCCTACAGGAGGGAGACCACGTGGCTTTGGTTTACCCACCAGGTAACCAAACAACAACCAAAAATCCTGATTCAGCTCTTTTTACTGCACATTTAACCTACGCTGGTCATTTTTAACTGAAAATTCATTAAAAAGCTGATAATTTACAAATAAATACTTTAAAAATAACTGCTCAGTAAACTTTTTTAAAAGACTGCAGAAAAGTTTGACAGTTTTGGAGAAAAAAAACAAGATATACGGAGTGATAAGAGAGGTTTTCATGGAACTTTGTGGACAGCATGCAGCCATCATCCCCACCTCTCTACTCCTCCTGCAGGGATCGACCTGATCGCAGCTTTCTATGGCTGCCTGTACGCCGGCTGTGTTCCCATCACAGTGCGACCGCCTCATCCTCAGAACATCTCCACCACGCTGCCCACCGTCAAGATGATCGTGGAGGTCCGTCTCTTATTTTATCCTCCTCTATGAATCCAAGTATTCACAGCTTTACTTTCCTCTCAGTGACACATGGCCAAGTGTCAGAACCTGAACCCTGAGCTCTTAAAGGTATAGTGGAGGATGTTCTTTTTCTGGGTGGATCATCAAAATAAGTCCCTCCAAATCCTCCTATTTGTCAATCATTCTGGTGATATGTTTACGTAAGGTCGTCCTTTGTGCCCGTCCCCATTTTCACCTACCAGTGGTGAGAACATTTGAAAATCTTCTTTTGGAAAGTAAGCTTGTACGAGCGATGCAAACAGCAACTTTTAAACTGAGCGTGCAAAAAGAGGAATGAGTTTGTGCATGTTCTGCAGATGTTTAATAGGCGTTCCCTCTCGGGAGCAGGTACAGGGTTGTGCATGTGTATTTTTTTGAAAGTGGAGAGGGCGGGTCTTTTCAAAAATGTGTTAAAATCCTCCACTATACCTTTAACTAATTAGAGTGCATAAAAATCCTCAAAGCACAGAGAGGAAGCAAAAAACATGAGGTAACGTTGTTTCAAATACTTTTAATCTTCTGTGCAGGTCAGTCACTCGGCCTGCGTGATGACGACGGCCGTCATCTGCAAGCTGCTGCGCTCCAAGGAGGCTACGTCCACTGTGGACATCAGGAACTGGCCTCCAGTTCTGGATACCGGTACTGTTTCATCTAGCGCTGCAGCTATCAGTTATTGTTTTTTTAACTAATCCATTCATCTATTTGATTATTTATTTATTTTGAAAAATCTATTCATCCAAAAACCGATATTTATAGTAAACTGAAATTTCTGAATGAAACATTTTTGGGATTCAAAAAAACCCTCAATTGCACATTTTAAAAGAATTGTCAGTGTAAAAGCCTGTTAAAAATCAATTCACATCCATGTGTAACACATGAAGAACACTGTTTATCTGAAATATTCATCTTTTTAGATGAAGTTCTTCCCAATGACTGCTGGAAGAAGGTTATTCCTTCAGCAAATGCTATGTTTACGGTCTGTATCATCACTCTAGGTAATGATTCAGTTCACTTACCAAGTTAGTTTACCATTATTTCAATAATCGTTTCAACCCTGCATCAATATAACAAAAACAAGGAATTTGAAGTGTTGCAGTGGCCTAGTCAAAGCTCAGACCCTGCCTGATTTCAATACAAGAGAAATATTCATCAAATATGAAAAAAGATGCAAACTTGAGTGAGCAGAAACAATGATGGACGTTAAATGAGACAAAAGTCTCCACCTACTGATAGTTAATGCTGCTGAATGTGGATCTGTTAGCTCTAGAATTATTGGGTGTTCTTAGTTTTTCATTAGCTATGTATGTCTGTTTTGGTTGCTTCTTTGTTTGATCAATAATAATCGTCTGAAAATGATTAGATTTTTACCATATGTTTGTCTTAATTTTTTATAAGAAGTTTCAATCCAAACAAAAGAAAAAGCCAATGAAAAAGAGGCTGCTTATATTTGTCATGTTGAAGGAATGGAGGAACAACTGGGTTTAAATGGTTCTGGATGGGAACTGATCTCTGTGGATCACAGCACTATAACCTGTAACGGCTCCAGGATATTTGCTGCTGTCATGCAGAAAGTAGAGCATCAGCTGTGCTCCAGTGGCGCCGCTCCATCAGAGCCGATCTGTGGGTTCAAGCTGAGGTCGGTCTTTCCAAACAGATCCAAATGAAGTTGTGTTTGTGCTGCAGATGACCTGCCAAAGAAGAAGCCCCCGGCGCTCTATAAGCCCACCAACCCAGACGGCTTGGCCTATCTGGACTTCAGCGTGTCCACGACCGGCATGCTGGCCGGAGTTCAGGTCAGTTCAGCTGTAATCCCCTCCTGGACCGGGCCGTCTCCTCCAGCTTCAATCATTACTTACCCAACCAACGTTAGAAGCAGCAGCAGCAGTTTAGAAAGGGACAACTACAGTATAAACAAGGATCCTCTGAAAACTACAGAGCAGGAGGAGATTCTAGGTTCATTTAACTGCTAACTGAAAACAATGAGCTTTAAAATCATGTTATTCCCAGATTTTAATAATCACAGTCAAATAAAGCATCCTTTCTGTTGGTGTCTGGCCAAATGCTGTTGCCTTCAGTTAAAGTCATTTTTACTGCAGAAGTATTTCTATACATTCTAGAAAACTTCAAATAAACCTAAAAAATATTGTTTTGCATTAAACTATAGATGAGATATTGTTGGTATCCTTAAAGGTTCTAGAAGTCTCTGTAAAACTAAAAATAGTAAAACCGGGTCGATGTAACAGCAGTTTTTTGTTTTTTCAAGTGTGTGGGGGATGTAACTAAGCAATGCCACTGGGGTGGTTCATTTTTCATGTTATAGAAAAGTTAGTGAACTATAAATATAGTATGAGTCAATAATGACATCAGCCCAGGTTTTAGTGTTGGTGCATCTCTACTTTTTAAACCTCTTTAGCAGGTTCTCTAATATGCACGGCTGGCACACTGGAAAAAATTGAAATCTAAAATAAGTACATTTGTTCTTACACTGAGGAGGTAACAGAGACATTTTGCCAATGGAACAAGACAATTTACACTTAATATAAGAAAACACAATTGTGTTGTCTTATTTCAAAGGCATGTTATCTAAATATCTTATTTTAAGTCCAAATATTAATTTCATTGGCAAACTATCTCATTTAGCTACTCAAATTACGGTTAAATACACTTAATTTAAGAAATTATTACTTATTTCTAGATTGTTTTTCCAGTGCATCAATCCTGTTTTAAAAAGTCTGTTATTTAACTCATCACTAAAGGAAAACATGACATTTTAAGCTAAATCTATCTTGTTCTTTCACTTCTGCTCATATTAACATTTTATTCATTTATGTATAAGTTTAAATCAAACCTTTATGAAACTAATTCTGCCTCCTCAATAGATGCAATGTTCCTGTTGAATCTCCAAAGACGTAAAAAAAAAACTCTTGTGGTGAATTCTTTGGGTTGTTTCCAGATGTCCCATAATGCCGTTGGAGCCTTTTGCCGCTCGGTGAAGCTGCAGTGTGAGCTGTACCCGTCCAGAGAGGTGGCCATCTGTCTGGATCCATATTGCGGCCTGGGCTTCGTCCTCTGGTGTCTCTGCAGGTTGTTGCCGCTTGAAATGTCACTTCACTCCTATCTTATGTTAGCCTATCTCAACGCCTTTCAACGATGATTTAGCGTCCACAACTGTGAACAAAAGAGAATGGGCAAACATAGAAAAACATCAATTAGATTGGCAAAGTAGGAGAGAGGGAAATAATGAAACAGGTAAGGAATAACAAAATGATTAACAATAAAATAATCATGCAGGTTAAATGAGGCAAGTTTATGTAAAAGCACTAAATGCTTCTGTTAAGCCTTGGTGATTTTTAAATGTTTCTCCCAGAGATTGAAGGGATTAATGTTGCTTCCATCACCTTATCCAATAGTAATTACTCAGTAACTAATATTTACGCACAGTGACACACTTTCATCTTCCTGTTGACAACCTCAGATAACCTGAGGATTTTCCGCTTTTAAGTTTTTCCTGAGAGTTTGAGGCTGTTCTGGAACATCGAAGCCCCCACAGCTTTCTACAAGTGATCATATGAGATTCGAGGCGTGTGTCGAGTAATGGAGGGGGCGTTTCCCCAGAGTGCGTGTCGAGGCATGATTCACTTAGGGGAGGGGCCAAAATTGATGACGTCTGAAGCCTCTACTGTGATCCCACGTGACGGCTTAAAGAAGTGGGTCGGGCCGCGCGAGAACTTCAACAGGGATTTAAACAGCCTCACTACTCAGTCAAGATGTGGGAGTTTGTAGGAGAGTTGCTATCAGTTGGATAGAGTTTGGATAGATTTTAAAAATAGAAAGGTTTTTCCAACCAATCTAGGTGGTTAAAACTACTTGGGTTAGATGTAATGATCAAAATGTTTAGGTTTGCTCAGGTACAATTGGTTTGCTCAAGTACAAGTATATATTGGGTAAAAACACTGCCAAATTAGATTGGTTGGTTTAGTCAAAAGATTGGTTGAACACGTAACTTCCAACCCAATTAAAACCAAAAACCATGGAAAAACTATCATGTCTGAATAAAATGACTTAACACCTTTAATTTTGCTTTTCGTTGCCCAATTTGCACAAGCACTTTCACTTTCTGCATGAGATTATTTGACTAAAATGGCAGAAAAACAGTGTACCTCACTGAACAGTGTGTTCTCTTTGAAGACATTTTACACACAAAAAAACATAACACAAAATGTTCTTATACACACCGATCATTAACAATTGGCCAAGATGCTTCAACCGCGCCCCAGAACTAAACTTGTACAAGTATCTTAACTGAAGCAGCACGCGCGTTTTTGCTGCTTCTACTGCGTGCGGTCTGAACATAGCATAACTCTCATTATTAATGGTTCTGGTTCTGGCTGTGCAGACTAGATTTGAGCCAGAAGACCTGATCGTTCTCAGCGGTTCATCCACTGACTTTAAGTCTGTAATGTCAATACACTGTGATTGTATTTATTGTATCTATTTACTACATGCTTGGACTGAGTTTAATTTGGTAATGTCCGACTAATGAGGGCTAAATATCTGAAGATGTTTATTTTGTAAACAAGTTGTGATCTGATTCCAGTTCACAGTTTTACTCCACTTGCTATTGGTCTGTTGCATAAAACGCAATAAAATGGACCAACATCTGTGGATGTCGCATAAAAATTGTCCTTTAAAATATGCAAATGAAACAATGGAAGCCAAGTGAGAGCTGATGAAAATTAGTCAAATGGTTTATTATAAAAAGAAGAGATTTTGCAGAGAAATCGCTGCCATGTTCAGATTTTATTGTTAAAAACTGATTCCTGCTCAGCTTTTAATATTTTAACAAAACCTAATATTCTGGTTCCAGTTCAAAGGTTTGATTCCATAAATATAAAACCTGGATCAGAATCTGGAGATCATCATCATCATCCTCAGCAGAAGGAGGGGATTTTTCTTAATCAAACTGTCTGATTATGAGGATTTATTGTCGATTACAGTGAAAAGGCCTTAAAACGAACGTTTCATAGCTTGAATTTAGTTATTTAATTGTTGTCACCTCCCAGAAATGATTATTAAAAAATAAAAGCTTGTTTTTGAAAATAATTTATGTCATCAGTAATATTTTTTATCATGAAATTTAAGGGTAAAAAATGGATTTGGTAAAAAATATATATATATTTCTAAGCCATGTGTCCAGGGCTTAGTGCTCAGACAGTTCTTCGCAGGTGGAATTTCCACATGCCAATATTGTGATGGTGATGCTGATGATGAAGATGATGATATAATGGTATAATGCAGACATAGTTCACTGATGCTTCTGGCTCCTGGGTTTCACTGCTGTTGTTTGGAGTCTAACTGGTTTAATTCAGTGTCCTGACGACGCTCAGCCTGTGAGAGCCGTGTGTGGAACCGGGTATGAATCCTTCCTCAAAGTTTGCTTCATGAGTTCTCCCTGCTGTCTGCAGTGTTTATTCCGGACACCAGTCCATCCTGATCCCACCGGTGGAGCTGGAGACCAACCCGGCTCTGTGGCTGCTGGCCGTCAGCCAGCTGAGGGTGAGGGACACCTTCTGCTCCTACAGCGTCATGGAGCTCTGCACCAAAGGACTGGGCCTGCAGACCGAAGCTCTGAAGGTCAGTATGAAGCAGAAATGGAGTCAACCTCTTCTATCTGACAGATTCTCTATCTGAGATTATAAACCAGAGAGAGAAAAAAAAACAACACCATCATATTTCAGGAGTTGTGTATAAAACCTTAGGTATTGGGGCTGAAGGAACGGTCCAGTTTGGAAGTAGTTTGCTAAAAGACAGAACCGATTCAGAACCACAGACACTGCAGTACCGCTGGAGGCTACAGTTGGACTGGGACACATCATCAGATCGATGGGTATCTGTAGAACCTTTATCTAGACTCTGGGATCAGAACCTATTGACACCATCTGTCTCCCTGCATTGTGTCTTGATGACCATCAGCTCAGGGTCCTGGATGGATTGGTGCTGAGACCCGAAAGCATGGACTGAAGAACCTTATTGTTTGGAGGTGGACCTCATTTCTCTATATCAGAGGTCGGCAACCCAAACTGTCCAGAGAGCCATATTGGACCAAAAAACAAACCTTGGAAGAAAGTTGACATCCCTGCATCAGAGCGCTACCTGTTGGATCTGTGGAAGGTTTATCATGCTTGGAACAAAACTAGCAGCATTAGTGGAGTCTGGAGATTCAATCCACTTCTTAAATCTATCTTTGCCCTCCTCCAATTTATTGAGATATTCTGCAAGCGCACTTTTTCTCTCATTCCCAACTGTTGTGATCGGCTGCATATTTAGCCTTCTCTGGAAATGCCTTTCCAAATTCCTCTTTTTATTTTTTGACAAACTCTCATCACAAAGCAAAAATGCAGGCAATCCTTCTGCATTGATAATGGAAGTAAATGTTTCCATTCTTCTTTGAATCCTCTGTTCTCATCAGGTATCTTCCTTTTTTTTCCCTTTGGGATCCATGGTCCAAGACAGACCCACCGCCATCTTTGCCTGACACCGCACCGCACTAAAACGTGTTTAGCAGGCTATGGCCACTGATCTCTATGGCTATGACGCAAAGTTTCGTTGAAAGAAATATTTACATTTATTGTTTAAATTTATTTATTATATGAAAATTTCATAAATTTTTGAAAAGGCTCCAGGGAGCCGCAATGGGGGCGCTAAAGAGCTGCTTGCGGCTCCGGCGCTCTGCTCTACATACTGTATTGAAATGAATCCATCAAAGCTTTTAGAAGTTCCTCTCACCAGCATTTGTCAATGACAGCTTCAGGATAAACTGCTGTTTTTTAATTTTAAACAGCTGCCACCAGGTTTATTAGGATTTATTGATCATTTGATACAGGGTTCATGTATCAGAGCATCTTATTCTAAACCAGAACTCACGGATTAGCAGAACGCGGTCCGGATCTGGACCCACCTTCTGGCTAATCCGGATCCAACCTGATTTAAAATATTTATAAATTGCTGCACATTGTCCCATGACAGTGTCTAACTTGTAATAATTTAAAATGTCTCCGGACCTTTACTGATTTTTTATTTTCTTTATTCGGACCCCGCTGATTTTTAATTGGTTACCCCTGTTCTAAACTATTAAAAACGGGCTTTTAGAGCAGCTAAAACCATCTGACTCCATGAGAGAGGATCAGACCATCCTGGATAGAAAAGTCTTTATTTCAACATTAGAAAGACTGGTGGACGAACCTTTAAAATGATCTTTGATGTGATTGGATAGTCAGGCCTGTTCTGCTGCAGCAGCAGACCCCAGCTCCTGTCATGGAGACGATCTCACTGGTCCGTCACGGTTTAAAGGTCCAGGGGCATCCATCTCAGTGGTCACTTCGCCTCTCTATCCGGCTCCATCGTCATCCTCGGCTTTGAATAAAGCTCAGCCAGGGGCCTCTGCAGCGATTGGTCACTGATGGAAGTTAATTTTAGTAAATATCTGTCATCAAATCTCCATGGAGACAGAGTTTGGAGGAGAAAAGGGTTTTATTTCTGGCGTTTTGCTCATAAAACAGTTTCCCTACTGAACAGGAGCAGAGAGTCTCCAGGGAGGCTCTTTATAGCTCAGCAGGGTTAGAGTTCTAGTAGAAGAGTTAAACAGGATAGATTCAGTTGTTTCCACACAAAGACTCACAGGACAGCCATTGTGTCCTCTGCTCTGTCTCTGATGCAGGCCAGAGGTCTGGATCTGTCTCGGGTTCGGGCCTGCGTGGTGGTGGCTGAGGAGAGGCCCAGGATGGCGCTGACACTCTCCTTCTCCAAGCTCTTCAAAGATCTGGGCCTTCATCCTCGATCTGTCAGCACAGCGTTTGGCTGCAGGGTCAACCTGGCCATCTGTCTGCAGGTAAGAAACAGACACTGCTTTATTCCAACGCTCTTTAAGAGTCTGGTCATTCAGAGCCTCCATGAGTCCAAATAACAACCAGGACACTACCTGAGCCGATCATGGAGGCCAGTAGGAGGCCTAAAGCAGCACAGATGAAGCTTCTACTGCTTGTTATCTTCTGCATGAGACAACAGCCTCCTGTTTCACTGTTCATGTCTGGTTTGAACAGGTCTGTAAACGGAAACCTGTTCTGTCTAAAATGCTCTAAACCAAATTAATCCCCAAAACCACACAAAGAGGCACAGTGATGGCAGCATCATGCTTTAGGGTTTGTTTTCTCCATATCAAATTCAGTCTTTTGTCCAGGTGAATAAAATGAAAGTGTCTGCAAAAAGGATGAAGATGGAGTTAATTGTTTAGCATCAATGTGGTTCCAAAGTCTGATAGAACCTCTATAGGTTCATCTGAAGAAGAATGTAAAAAGAAGATTTTTTGTTTTGTTTTTTGCCTCACTGAAAGAAAAACAAGTAGCTTTGAGTAAATCTAGGTCTGGGCTCCTGATAAACACATCAAAATAGTGCCCGTTCTGCCTATTTTCACCTACGAAGCGTTCATGGTGCTACAGAGCTTCATCGGCTTCCTATCAGCTTCAAAACCTCCTGTTTGCTCTGAAGGTCGTCTATAATCCTGCTTCCCTCTACCTCTCAGATCTCCTTCAGATTGCTACCCTTAGATCTTCCTCTTCCATCCACCTGGTTGAGCCTCCTGCCTTCCTTGTCACCATGGGGAGCAGAGCTTTCTTCTGCTTTGCTCCCAAACTCTGGAATTCACTCCCTCCTGATATTTGTAATATTGACATATAAACTGTTTAAATCGAGGCTAAAATCTCATCTGTTGGAGATTGTTTACCTCCACTGACTGCCTCCCCTGTTTTTAGTTTGATTGTTTAGTTATACGGTTTTCTTGGGTGTCCTGAAAAATGTTTTAAATAAAATGTATTATTATTAATAATAACACCAATGTTTACCTAAATTCAAGTTTTTAACACTTTTTTTAGGAGGAGCCGATATGTAAACAATAAAGGTGGAAAAATGTTCATTAAGGTCTGAATTTGAGTATAATAAAAAAATATATACAGAATATAGATATTCTAATCTGAGTTTTTAGTTTTTTATTGTCAAAGTAATATTTAGATTATAATTAAACATTTATTTCCATTTCTTATGATTTTTTTAAAGATGCATTTTATGAGACTAATATTTAAAAACCTGTGAGGATAACTGTGTGACCCAAACTGTTCCTGCTTTGTGATTGGCTGCAGGGCACCTCAGGCCCCGACCCCACCACCGTGTATGTGGACATGAGAGCGCTGCGCCATGACAGGTACGCCACTCGGTTACTTCAGTGGTTTGTCTGCCAGCCGCTTTAACTCTGAACCGCTTTATTCTCCGTCAGGGTTCGGTTGGTAGAGAGAGGGTCGCCCCACAGTCTGCCGCTGATGGAGTCTGGGAAGGTGAGTTAAAACATTAACCCTCATTATAGGGACTAATATTAGATTCTCCTCCAGGTGAGAAATGAGTCGTGACTCTACATCCTAATTTAAATTAAAGTTTGGTGAGAAGTTATCCTCGGTCCAAAGTGACAGAAATTCGATAAAAAGATCTGAGGTAAACAACCAAATTAGCGCTGCCAGCCCCGTGATGAATAGACGAATGACAGCCTGATCCGTGGACTATTTCTGCTCCTTTTCACTGGGCGTCCTCCTACACCCAGTGACTCAGAGCTGACTGCAGCTCTGAGTCCAGGAGGAGCCTTCCTCCGTGGAGAAAGGAAAGAAATGTTCTGCTTGTGGGACTGAAGGACAACAGGAAGTGTTCTATGGTCGTTCCTCACATCAGCCCCGATGCGATAGAGGCCTTCCATTCAAACAGGATCATGACTTTAGCAGTGAAACGGATAAAATGAAGCTGAAATGTTAACAAAGGAAAAATCTTCTCAGCAGAACTACAAAAATGTTAGCTTCAAGGTTTAGGAGCATCTTTTCTCTGGAAATGAATTCATCACTAATCTAATGACCTAGAAAAGAAAGCAAAAACAGCTAAAGAAGTGTTTCTATTCTCTCAGATCCTGCCAGGAGTTCGTATCATCATCGCCAACCCGGAGACCAAAGGACCGCTGGGAGACTCCCATCTCGGAGAGGTCTGTACGCTCCTCTGGGTCTCCACTGCTCCTCTGTCTGTTGGATCCTGCCTTCTGATAGAAAGACAGACATTAATTGTTGCTCTGTGTTTGTCTGCAGATCTGGGTTCACAGCGCTCATAACGGCAGCGGTTACTACAGCGGTTACGGCGAGGAGGTCCTCCAGTCGGACCACTTCAGCTCCAGGCTCAGCTTCGGGGACACTCAGACGGTCTGGGCCAGGACGGGCTACCTGGGCTTCCTGCGCCGCACCGAGCTCACTGATGCCAACGGAGGTGACCTCGTCTCTGCTCTCCTCTGCTAGCTGGACGTTTCAACGGCAGGACTGACCGTGTGTTTGTGGTTGTTTTCTGAGCAGAGAGGCACGATGCTCTGTTTGTGGTCGGAGCTCTGGAGGAGGCCATGGAGCTGCGGGGGATGAGGTACCATCCCATAGACATTGAGACCTCCGTCATCCGCGCACACAAGAGCATCATGGAGTGGTAGGTTCATCTGCACCAGGGAGCACTTTCTAACAGCCTGGTGAGATGTCATCATATGAGACACCTCAAGATATATGAAATCATTTTAAATATAAATCATCAAAAAAGGGAATAATTTCTAAGCAAATAACAATAATGTTACTGAAACAGATTCTATAAGATTCTATAATCAGCCATAAACTGGATGTTTTCAATGTAAACCAGATGTTAACATCTGGTTAACAATCTACAATCTCTGCAGAACGAGCTTTAGATCCTTCTCAGGTTGAGAAAGAAAAAAGAAAAAAAAAAAGCCAAATATCTCGTAAACTCGAGATAGAAACAAGGAAGCTATTGAGCATCAGACGGGAATATCAAAATACTGAGATAATAAAGCAGTTTTTTGAATCCAATTCTTAAGATGAGGTCCTGGTACTTTTGTTTTTACATCACTGAGCTGAAGGTTATATTATTTTGGATCTACTATAGGAACATTGTTATCATGGAGAAAATTGAGCTGCTTTTGCCTTTGTTATCTTATAATGATGAGATCATTAAAAATAAATCCCAATTAAAGTCTCAGTATTTCACCAGTTAGCAGAGATGCTGTCTGTTGCTATAAAAAAGGCTTGTTTCAGGTTATCTGAAGCTAATATGATGAAATGCATTTCATTTCTAGGTTTTAAGCAGATCCTTTCTTACATGACCTCATGTCCTTTATGCTCAGCAAAAGCACCTATTTTGAGACGATTGAAATAGTTTAGTTCAGTTATTTTAGTGTGAACCACTACTGTCATTCATTCATTGATGGATTCTTTAGCTCTGGCTCTACAGCGTCAGGGAATCTTAAAAGCCTTTTCTGAGTTGAACCAACCAGGTACTGCAGAAAGCTGCAGCAGTTCAAACAGGAAACCTGAAAAGGTTAAAGTTTCGCCTTTTTCTTACCTCACGCTGCAACCTCAGCTTGACCCAAACCCGTGTCTGTTTCTCCATCAGCGCCGTCTTCACCTGGACCAACCTGCTGGTGGTGGTGGTGGAGCTGGAGGGCTCTGAGCAGGAAGCCCTGGACCTGGTTCCTATGGTGACCAAGGCCGTGCTGGAGGAGCACTACCTGATCGTGGGCGTCGTCGTGGTGACGGACGTCGGCGTCATCCCCATCAACTCCCGTGGCGAGAAGCAGCGCATGCACCTCCGAGACGGCTTCCTCCAAGACCAGCTGGACCCCATCTACGTGGCCTACAACATGTAGCCTGGCTGCCTGTGAGAGAGAGAGAGCGCATGGGTCTGAGCGCTGCTCATATCGCCGCCGTCGTTCCTTCATTCCCCGGAAATCCACATGTACTGTATTTTTCAGCATTTATTTGATGTGTTCTGCAGTCGTCCATTTTCTTTCAGGTCGTGTCATTCCAGTCGATCGATTTCAGCTCCCAGACTGACCGTTTTTAAACCCTCACTCGATCCCGTGACCAATAGGAAGCCTTAGAGGAACACTGTGTTCAGGGCGATACGCCGTCTTTCAGAAGTTCTAAACAACCGAGACTGACCATTACTGGAAAATCCTTGGATCTGTGGTTCTGTTTCAATTCAAACGTCATGGGGCATCAGATTATTGTACAAACTATAAATACTGTATATAAACATAATGATCTATATGGAGAGGAACTAAAACACAGCAAAGTGTAGTAGCCCCTAAATGCAGCTCTCTCCACCCGCACCCTGACTGTGTGGGAGTGTGTGTGTGTGTGTTGACCTGTCTGTGTCGATGTGCGACAGGAACGTTTTCTGTCCTTTTAAAATCGTAGATTTTATTCTAAGAAGATCAAAGAAAAACCTTTTAACCTGTGGGGGGCAAAAAAACAACTGTGTGATCGGCCGCAGCTTTCTTTTGTCTATTTGAGAAACATTTAACAAAAAGTTGTTCTTGTTTTTTTCCCGTTTTCGGTAATTTTTCTTCCAGTCTAAAAAGAAAAGGGAAAAAAAGTCTAAAAGTGGTCGAAAAAAATGCTGCATATTTCAACAGATACACTGCAAAAAAATATATATTTTTCTTAAATTAAGTGATTTCTTTCTTGAATTGAGGAGGTGAAAGACACTTCGCCAATGAACAAGACGATTTACATTTAAGATGAGAAAAACAATTGCATTGTCTTATTTCAACTGTATATTATCTAATTATCTTATTTTAAGAGTAAAAATACTCATTGCATTGGCAGATCATCTTATTAACCTACTCAAATTAGGGGTGAATACACTTAATATAAGAAATATTGACTTATTTCTAGATTGTTTTTGCAGGGTACACTAATATCATTTCTTTATATGAATAAATTCAGTCCTAAAGCACCAAAAATATCACTGAGCAAAGTGCACTGTGTGAATATAACAGAAATAGAATTATTATAATTATTTAAAATAAAGTTTATCTTCAGCATCCAGATGTTACTGCAGAGGTTTTACATCTGAACAATGAACTTGATTCCTCAGAAGATGAGGACGTTATAAATGATATAATTAAACAAAATATGAGCTAAAGCTAATTTAAATAGTTTTTGCTTTTATTACTTTAAAATAAATAAAATAGCTGCAGCTTGGATGTTAAAGTATATCCGGGCAGAAACATCTGGAAACTGTTGGGATGAAGGAGAAAATGAAGTTTACATAGAAAAGCTCCTGTTGTAGCAATAATAATCCAAAGGTTGTTCTTTACTGGCTCTATGGATTCCTGACACCATTTTGTTTTAAATATATGTTGTATGTTTAATTTTTACCCTTCCCTTTCAGTAAACCATATCAAAATGCTTCTACGGTGGCCTGAAAAGGAAAAAAAAGAACACCTGCTCTTTGAATACTGCCTGCAGTTTGCAGTCTGTGCCACTAGATGGCAATACACCCCACAGACTGAACCTTTGAGGTCAAATGGAGACTAAATATAAAATTGAGGAATTTATTATACATATATTATATTTTCCCGCAGTGGGAACATTTATGTAGTTTTTAAATTATAGTTATTGCATGTAATCCATTACCGGTATTTAGCAAAACATATCTTCTGCCTGGAAATGTAAGCAGATATTTAACTTTTACTGTGTCCAATCAGCCTGTAAGACAATAAAGTCAAAGTTTAAGAAAAATAAAACATTTCATCAATATGAGTCACAAGGTTTTTAATTTAATCCATATAAATATTCAGTTTAATTGTTTAGCAGTTACAATTAAAGTTCAAATGTTAGTAATTAATTCTTTTCATTAATGTCTCAAAGTCATTCAAACATTTTCTAGTTGTTTGAAAATGTCATCTAAAATTAATAATAATTAAACTTCTTATAGTTTTTTTTTTCAGCAGGAATCCTCAGTAAAGAACAACCT
This sequence comes from Cyprinodon diabolis, assembly GCA_030533445.1. Lineage (NCBI taxonomy): Eukaryota > Metazoa > Chordata > Actinopteri > Cyprinodontiformes > Cyprinodontidae > Cyprinodon > Cyprinodon diabolis. The sequence goes on from CM060082.1 coordinate 8,427,454, forward strand.
GGGAGCTACTGTCTGATGTGCACTGACTCAAACATTTCCTGAGGCTATAGAAGATTTAACAGATGATGAAATAAATCTATAAAGAGTTTAAATAGATATCTGTTTATCCTGGGAGTCCTGCCGACGCTGCAGGCAGAGTTGAGTCGATGTTTGGAAAAATGTAGTTTACAGACCTGCGGGTAAATAATGTGACATTATCTCATCGCTTTTCGTTTCACATCATCCAGAGGGAAAAAATTATGCATATCAGAGGTTTGTTTGGTTTGTTGGTAGCAGCGTAGCGACCGCGTCCCATCAGACACCAGAAGGACTCGTCTGTGTTCAGGGCTGAATGGGAGGGAGACTGCACGTGTGTGTGTGTTGTATGTAAATAGTGTTGATTTTGTACGGTAAAAGTGTGTGTGTGACCTGTTTTGTACACATGATGAAAAGAGGAAATGACACTTTTATAAGAGCCTGCTACCGGCTCCCCGTCACACTATACAGTGCAATAAAGTGCTTTGATTGGCTAAAACTCAGACTGGGCTCATTTATTTTGCTCTTATTTGTGTTTATGCTACAGGGAAGGGTCATGGGTGATACATCTGAATATTTACCATTTAATAATAAATCATGACCTTATTTCTGGAAAAGCAAACTGAACGCAGTCGTCCTTTAAATCAGATTTGAGATATATAAAGGAAAAAAATAATAACACTGTAGCCAGTTTAGTATTAGATGATACTAGTATCCCATTATAGCTCAGTTTATTTTTCTGGAATTTACTGGAAATATTACAGATTGAAATAAAAAAAGGTTGTATAAATAAACCACAAATAAATGATACCAGAAATATATATGTAGGTTGAAAGTTTGGTTTGCTGAAAAATGTGAATGATAAGATTGAGGCTTAATTTTATCCCCAAACAGGTGAATTTCTGGTAACCGAAATTTTAGAAAACAATGCTTTATAACAATGCTTTATTAAAAAAAAAAAAAGGTTTAGAGTTCTGCTTTTTTTAGTGATTGAATCATATCAGTTGTTTGATTTCTAATTGTCCCCTTTATCCCTTTTTTCACCGGAGTTCAAAACAGGTGTAGCTATTTTCATATATTTACAGCAACTATAATCTGCAGCATATAAACATTTTTGCCTCATTGATTCAGGAAAATTATGAAGTGCAACAGATCATTTAGTTACTTTGTTTGGATCCAGCGGATCAGAACCACAATCTAACCTCAGTAAATAGTCCACATAAGGCTGAACGTTTTATCACAACATAAGCCAAGTTGATAATAATAATAATACAAGTTGATATTGATCATTTCAGGACCAGGATAAATTAGGACTTTTTCTAAATGCAACCATACTCAGTTTGGCTCTGGGAGGATAAATCCTTTCCTCTGCCTACATCCCCCAGAATGCTGTGCAGTTCTGGCACAGATTTTAGAAAAATTATTTTATCAGACCTGTTTATGTTGATCAAGTGTCTATCATATCATATAAAGTCTAATAAAATGATATGGAGTTATTCTATTATTGTTGTTCTGTTATCGAGCTCCACAATTTACTACCATGCTAAATTATCAATGTAATTAAAGTGATGGGCAGTGCAGAATGGAGTTTTTATAATCGCAAAACTGAGTTAGATTGGAACTGATTGGCAAGGAAGGCAATAGCAATTTGAACACAAGACTTTTTAGACTTCAAAAAACTTTGGTGTCGTTTAAGTAGATTAGATATAGATAGAGCAGCTACATGTCCATAGATGAATTGATGTGTCAGGAGGGAAACATTGCACTCAATCATGGTGGAGATGGGAAACCAGTGTAATGACTGGAGAATGGAGGTAATGTGCTCATGTTTCTGCCCCATCATCAGGATCCTAGCTGCAGAGTTTTGAATGCACTGAAGCCTCTGCAGACTCTTTCTAGGGATTCCAATGAGAAGTATAATTATAAACATTTATATTAGGCTAACCGCCGTATTTTCATGTTTATCTTGTGTTCCAAAGCATTTGTAATTTCAAGCCACTGATCTCTATTTATTCACTAGATTGTTGAAAAATAAAAAAAAACTGAAGTCACCTGCCGCCATCTTGGTACTCCCCACTTTCATGGAGTCGCGCCATAAAATGCCTGTAATGTAATGTAATTATGTTAACAATGTAATCAATATATGAATATTACATGATGTACATTACATGTACATCATCAGTTTAGCTATTTTAGTATATCATCAGTATATCATAGTGTGTGTGTGTAATATTCTTAATATCTGACTGCACTATTATTATGCTCCATTACCACACTCATTTTACTGTGATAGATTTATATGATGTTACATTACATGATATATAGACTTCATACTGAATATGCAATGTGATGTACCTATTTTTTTTAACCATAAATTACAGTAATCTACTGATGTTATAAATAATATAATTGAACTTTACTGATCTCCCATTAGAGAAATTTACCTCTGCATTTAACCCATCCATACATGAAGCAGTTGGCTGCCACCGTGGGGCACCCGGGTACCAGTGTGGGGTTGAGGGTTTGGCTCAGGGAGCCGGAGTGGCAGTCTGTGGGAGTGGGACTCAAACTCAGAACCTCAGGATTCCAAGCTCTATGCCCTAACCACTAGGCTACCACTCTCCCTCAGGAAACATGTGTCACTGAATCTTTGTTTTATAAGTCTTAAGACCCCCCTCGATGCTGTAGCGCATGTATTGTTTACATTACAATCGGTCTAACTAGAGAGTACCAATATGGCTGCCGGTGACTTCACAGCTTCATGTAGTACCAATGGCCTGTCAGCAATCCAGTGAATAAATAAAGATCAAGCACTGCATCATTTTAACCTAAACTAAATTAAATTAGGCTAAGTAACTAGCATAATTTATTTTGTGCAAATGCCATTTAAATAATGCTATGGCTCTGTGCTGATTATCATCATTAGCTTTCAAATGATGCTAAAATGACAGAATGACATATATTGCAGGTTTAGAGGTTTTTATTTTCCCATAAATCCCAGTTATTGTTCTAATTTTGATATTCTGCTGTCAACAATAGTTACCATTTTAGTTAAGCTGAGAATCAGATTCAGCATTGATTGTATGTTTTAAAGAGTTAATATAATTATTCTAAATATCCTTAATTAGCATAAAATAATATTGTGCACATGGCAAAAGATAATTGGCAAGATGATCAACTAAAATATAAAAACTCTCCTAATTTAAGAAGATTCTGGCTGACACTTTGGAAAATACAAATAAGTTCAACTTTTCAAATGTTTTTTGTTGTTGAAGTATTTTTGGCCAGGTCGTGGTATTTGCTTTTTTTTTTTTTTTATTTAAACTTTTAGCTCAAAACTCATCATACCTTCCGGCTACATAATCTTCAGGGTATAGATAGAAACTTTAAAAGCAATCATAAGCCTCTGTAAACAGAGACCAGTACATGTATCGTTACAGACACCATCAAATCTACACTGGTGGATTTTTAATTTGTTATGCATGTTCTAGATGTCCTGCTCTGTCTGCATCCAGAGTTGATAAAAAATTGAATGGTAAAGAATATTCTGTCTTTAAAATAGCTCAATAAAATATGTCTGGTAAGAAACATCACCCACTATAAAGATACTGAAATTTGATATATCAGGATCAGAATAAATTAATTAAACTCACCAAAAAAGTTCTGAATGAAAAATGTTTTATTAGAAAACCTTTAATAAAAGTACTGTCTCCATGGTGGGTTCATTAAGAGGCCTTTTTAAATTAATGTTTATCAGTGACTGACTGAAATCAATAATTTATTATCCTCTTATGTTATTCATCAACATCTAGAACCATCTGAACAGGGAATTCCTACACGGAAGTTTTTTTAGTTTTGGTATCAGCCTTCTGGCCTCTGAAGTATCTGAGATACAGCAATGAAAATGCTTGTTGAAGTAGGAGGAATCAGTGCTTAAATGAACACTGGATCAGCCCGGTTCTGCTGGAACAAATAAAGGGTTCTATGAGAACCTTTGGAACTGCTCTATCCTGATGGCAGCATTACTGTAGCAACCTTCAGAGCAACGTGTAAAGATGTTCAGAAGAGAAAACCATCATCTCCACTCAATACCAAAGGAATGGACGAGGAAGAAGACAGTTTTTCCCCCGAAAAATAAAGAAAAAAAAATCCAGTGAACTTTGTTTCCAAGTTTGAAGATGTTTTGCTTCCCATCCAGGAATCATTTTTTGAATCATGAGTTTGAGACTCTATACAGTAGCCCAACAGAGCCTTGTTTTTGCTTAGAAAACATGCAAATGGAAGAAGAGGGGATGCTACCGGACAGGCCTGCCCGAGGTTCTGATCTGACCCTTAAAAGTGATCCTGTATTGTTGGACACCAAAAGACATTTTCAGGACAGAAGGGAAAAAGTCAAACAAAACATAGCTGAGACTTGTCATTACTCCAGTTTTAAGATCGCTCTATTGACTCCCTGATCATTTAAGATTATTTTCTCATTTATCTGAATATTTATCTGAATTTCCTCTGGTACCGGCCCTTTAATTGTTCCTAAAGAGAGAACTAAAACTCACAGTTAGGCCTCCTTCCATCACTCGTCTATGGAAAAAGCTACCAGAGAGGGGCGGCAGAGAATTTTGATGTTTAAAAAAAAAAGGCTCAATACCTACCTTTTTAGACTAGTCTTTTGATTTAATTGATCCCTTTTTATTCCATTTAATTTAACATCTAAGATACTATTTAGGTGTTTGACATATTATCATATGGCTTCATTTATTATTTTTATCCCTGTTGTTTCTATTCGTCTTTCTTTCTTTCCTTTGGGAGCCTGGCCTACCTTTATCTGGGGGGTGTCTATAGTAATACACTCTGTGACCATGGATGTGATCCTTTCCTGATGTGAAAGGTTTTTATTTATCTTGATATGCATTTGTTTTTATTAAAGCACTTTGAGTTGCTTACAGCATGAGAAGTGCTTCATAAACAAGATTTGATTCATTGATTTGTCTGCAACATCAGATTGGGGCTGTAATGGAAGCAAAGCGACTAAAGAAGGTTAAACATAAGGTGTCACCAGTGGCAGTTCTAGACCAAATGTACCGTGGGGCCAGGAGGGGGCCAGAGTGTTTTCATGGGGGCACAGAAAAGCTTGAAATAAAAAAACAGGGAAAGGGATATTTTTCAAATATATTAAGAGCTGCATGAAGTGAAATTTCTCTTCAGTTTGGTTTAATTTAAATTCTGTCTCTTATTTAGGAATTTTACATATTTTTGACTTAATTTAATTTAAAATCACTATTTTCTATAAAATCTGAATTAGACTCAAGAACACCTGATAAATTCAGCTGTAAAGATTAGTGCAATTTGTTTTGAAAAAAAGCTTTAGCAGATGAAAACTGGGATCCTATCTCAATTCCACTGAAACTATCACCCATTTTTTTATTTAAAAAATTAGTAAAACAGAATTTTTAAAGAAAAAAATGAAATAGATCTAAAGAAAGGTGTAACTGTGTAATATAAATTGGTGGGGACACTCATGTGGAGGCTGATGGACCTACAGTTACTCCACCTGAATGCTTCCATTAGGATTTTGTATTTTCCAAAAATGAGCTCAATCATATATTTATTGAATGCTTTTCTATTATTGAGAACACAGGAGAACTATAATACACTGATATTAATATTTGTAGACAGTTAGAGAGATGCCTTTTAGTGCATCATATAGGGCCCAAAAACATTAATGAATAAAAAAATATAACAGTCTATTCCAATGCCAAAATCAATATATCATACAGCACTAGAAGAACAATTTCAATTCCATCCATCTAGAAAAATATCGATATTTCCTTAATTATAAATATAGTATTTTTTTTTCCTGAAAACTTTCTGGATAACTCTGTAAATCTGTTTTTTTTGTGGAAAAATGTATATTTCTCTTATTTCATATATTAATTTATCCTATTTAGTCACTATAAAAGTTTTTCCTCAGTCTGTTTCACCTTGAAAGCCACACTATTCTCTGGTGATGGTGTTTGTAGACCATATAGCTTCTTCCCATAACAAACCAGATTCTTTCTCAAGGTTTATTCATAACATGATACTGTTTAACCAAAGTGTCTTGAATTAGTTTGGACTATTTTTCCATTATTGTGAGTAAGGGGGAACGAGCGCTGCTCATGCTGAACAGGGCAGAATGCTGCCATAAGAGCTGTATGATGAACTGTTCCCTCTTTGAAAAGATATGAATAAATGTGCCGACTGAGTGAAATCCATCTATCTCCATTTATTTAACTAGGATGAATAGTTGAACTACACTACAATCTGTTTCCCCTTTAAATCTGCAGCTCTCCCTACTTCTCTCTGTGCTCTGTTAAAAAGATGTATGAACCTCTTTACTAATATAATGATGCCAGAAACTACATTTCAAGATATGTAGAATCTCCGCAGTCTGATTCTGTCTGCACAATAAGAAAAAGTGTTAATTTTAACCTGCAACTGTGAATCATCATTGTCTTCTGAGAGGCCCAGCTTTTTTTTAACAATCGAAGTAGAACACAACATTTAAACTATATTTTCCCCAAGCTTCCTGCATTATAATACTAACTTTTTAACCAACCAGTCTCCTAATTTTTACTTAAACATATGTCAAAGTAGCGATCAGTTAAAATCACTGAGTCCTGCTGTGTGTCTCTCCTTGAACAACGTAGCTACTATGTAGGCAGTGAAATGCGACCGCAAGTCAGATGTCCCAAAGTGACAGATCTGATGATAGTTCAGCGAGAGGTGGGACACACGAGCAGCTCGAAGGAGGAAAAAATAAACTGACTGAAAACACTCTGAACATAGCTAACTGCACCCAACATCTGTTACCTTTGGCTAAAGTAAATCCACGGAAAGGGGAAAAAAGGCGGAAATGATTGGTGGGGACCGTCCCCATCAGGCCAAGGGGACATGTCCACACCAGTCCTTCACAAAGTTACGCCTGTGGATCCAGAGGACCTATCAGTAACCATGTCTGTTTCAGCACTCATTAGATCATCATTAGAAGTTCTTTCAGTATTATGTCTTCAGTACAGGGGTCAGTACATGATCTAAAGGGGCATTGGCCCCCATTGGCCCCTGTCTAGAACTGCCCCTGGATGTCACATTAAAGCTACACATAGCAATCCAAAAATATTTCTTTTAATTATTTAATGTTCATTCAGTTCACTAAAACACATTTTTGTCTGCAGTTGTAGCTCTAAGTTGGGTTTTTCTGCAGCAGCTCTGCTCCTCTAAAGGATGGGAAGAACCTCATCGCGCTGCTGTACGAAGGAACCACCACAAGAGGTCGCTGTTGTCCTTTGGCGTCAGTACACTAACATGCCGCTTTGGCCCCAGGGACTGGGATCTGTCTGGTCCTAAAGCAGAGGGAGCAGAGCGCTCATGTGCCCTGGGCGTCCATAGGGGCCATTTATCCGTGACGCGCTTTAAATGCAGAAGGTGAACCGGAACCACAGAGGCTTCATCATATCGCTTCTTCACAACTTTATGCACGATAGCGTCACTTTATCTCCTCTGTGCAATAAGTGATCCAGATCTGCTGCTTAGAGGTGAAGGAGACCTGCTGGATCTAGAAGCGTTGAAGCTGCGCGTAAAGGTGGAGCAGGATTTAAAGGCAGGGGTCTGAGCACAGAGGATCAGCCCTTAGAGGAAACCAGCCAGCTGTCAGTCAGCTGAGGATGACGGCCAGGTGAGCAGAGCTGCCCTGCAGGTGGATGGGAGGTCACCATGTCCTTTACGCACCGACTCACTGCTCTGCTGCTCGGCTTCACCCTCATCCTCACGGTCAGTCCTCATCAGTTGCTCTTAAACCAACTTTACAATGTGGAGCTCTTTAAAAATATCAAGAATTTCCTGCAGAATACTTAACCGTTGTCTTACTTTTAAAGGTTTTTACCAACTTTTCAATTTTTTAAATAGATCTTCTGTTTGAATCTGTCTTTATTTATTAATGTATTATACATCTTGCAAAATGCAAACTGTAAATCATCTCTCTTTGTTTATCACTGCAAGAAGAAGCCAGGTCTACTTTAATAGTAAACCAGCTTCTTTGCTCCACTGCATTTTTTCCTGGACCTGGCAGATAAGAGCAGATCTACTTTCTTTTCTTCTTGCGTGTAAAGTTCACATTTGGCTAAATTCTGGAAAACTAAAAGCCTTTTTTTTTTCTTTCTTCCTTCCGGGGTTTGAATCCAAGAGGAGACAGTTTTAGGAGATGTTAGGTTTCTGGTTTTAGTAGATGCATCTGAGAGGATGTCAGCTGTCCAGAAATCCACTCAAGACAGAGAAACTGCGACTGTTTAGGTTAAATTGGAAGCAGAAAAGTTGGTTGGATGTGGAGTAAAGTAAAGGTCTTAATTTGCACAAATTAATGGCTGATTTGATTAAATGCAGAACTACCTGCTTCTATTGGAAGATTTGCTGATTTTATAAAGTTTATTCTCATTTTCTTACTGAACTATTTTCATGATCTTTAGCTAATATATGATTTTTTTATCAACACAAATTATAAAGTATAGTAATTAATTAATAATAATAATATAGATTTTTACACAAATTCAAATGTCATGACATTTGAATTGAGAAAGCTTCCTGGAGAGGTGGCGAAACGTCTTCAAATCTTGAAAACCAAGTCCAGTGGATATTTTTTGAATTTTTACGGAATGACTATGACCTGGATGACTGAGAACCTTCATCAGCAAGATGATCCGTGGTTTCAAAATATTTAGATGGATTTCCAGGAGAATGAAGAATCTCTTTAAATGTGACCCTAATGCAGCAGCAGAGATGGAAAAACTTGCTGATAGGAAAAAATGGGAAATCTTCTTGCAATTTTTCAGCAAAGATGAGATCATCTTAAATTAATAAGAGGTGAAACATTAACAATTACTGGACAGATCAGCCCCATGGTTAAGCATGGAGGTTGAAGCATCATGCCATGGGAAAAGTCTTCTTCCAAATTTACATTAAATCTGGGCACAGTTGGTGGGAAGATGAATGGAGGCAAATTCAGAACAAATTCAGAACAATCCTGGAAGATAAACCTGTGAGAAGCAAGTAAGTAAGGTTTATTTATATAGCACCTTTCTCAGACAAGCATCACATAATGCTGTACAATATGAGGCAATACATATAGGCAAAATAAATACAATCATAGCATGAGGCAGAAGCTGCAGAAGACAGAGGACTGGGGTGGAGGTTCCCTTTCCAGCAGGACAAACACTCTGGACATGCAGCCAGAGCTGTAATATAGTGGCAGAGATTAATGCATATTCATGTGTTAGAATGGTCTAGTCAAAGTCTGAGCCAGTTAATTTTGGGGCACAAATATTTCCCAAAGATTTGCAAGCAAAGCTGATAGAAATAAACTCCAAAGGACCTGCAGCTGTAACAGCAGCAAATGGAATTTCAGTTCAGGTAGGCTGAACATAAAAAAAAAAAAAGAGAAATCAAAAAGCCTTGTGTTACTCTACTGCACTTCACTAACATGCTCTACTTATTGTTGTTCCTTAAAAAAAAAAGTATAAAATGCCCTAAAATTTGTATCGGAAGAGGAATCCCTAATCCATCTAAAGAGCTTGGATAATATGGCAAATTTCTACACATTCTGCCATCAAAAATTAGTTTAAGGCCCTGTTATGCTGTTGGATTCGTGTTTAACTTGTTAAACCAGCAAAAGATTAGCAGCAAAGTTTTGCAAATGTGGTCTGTAGACTTTGTCGATGTGTCGTCTGTGTGGGATGATGACATTTATTTTTACTAAGAGGTCTAGACATCATTGGAGCAGAAAGCCACCAGAATCAATGTTTTCTGGATGGGTTAGATTCGGGTCGATTAAATGTTGCTTTCTGATTTATTTTTATACAGAGGAATGAAGTAACACTGCTGCCACTATAATTGAATTAATTTGAAGGATTTCTACTTTTGTTCTTCAACTTCACATGTTTTAAATTCCTTGAAATCTTTGTTATAATTAGCAGAATAATTATTAAATTCACCATTAAAAGGACATAGAGAAGTCAATTTAGAAAAACTGTAAACCTTGTGCATTAACATTAAAGAAGAAATCTATAAACTCGTAAAATACATGAAGACAGTATTTCTGTCTGTAAATAATTCCCTGAATTTCTGGGAATGATTTCTCTGTATATCAGGGTGGTCTTTTGTATTTATTAATAAATCTTGTGTATTTAGTAATAAACCACTTAGAAGAAAGACCAAAGCAGAAAGTATCCCAAAGTAAATTAAACTTCATCAGTGTAGACAGAGAGTCTGCATAGCACCACAAGAGGCTATGAAATGTTACCACTGAGTCATCGATGTGACTTTTATGTAGGGCTTGAGTACATTTGACCACCTATGTAAGGTTTATTTAAGAAGTGAGTAAAGCCTTGAAAACTTAACAAGTGTTTACTAATATATAAACCCTTGTGCATTAGGAACATCCTACATCCTGTTCCAAATGAATAAAAATAAATAAAAATTGATAAGTTTTGTTCTTACTGCAGAAAATGATAGACATGGAATATTGGACCTTTAAAAAAAACAGCTTTATCACTCAAACATCCTCTGTGTAAACTTAAAATACTTAGTGATTCAGAAACTAGCCCATGATGGTTGGACCTTTTTTCTTATGTCCTCAGAAACAGCATGTTTGATGTCAGCCTACAGGGCTCCTAATGGATCAAACCTGGAGACTGGAACAAAACCAGATGCTCTTAGCATATCTTTACGTATTTTATAGATTCAAGCGGATCAATATTCCCTGTAACAAATATCTGGCTCTATAATGTAAGAAATATTCTTTTTATTTTCATTTTATTCATTTATTTGACAGGGACAGTGTACATTAATTATCATTGCTGCAAGAATTAACCAAGAGGCCAATTTTTATCTGTTGTCCCTGGACAGATATTTAAATTGTCTACTTAAAAAAACAGAAGTAAGAATTTTAATAATACAATAGAAATATAAAAAGAAATGAAACAGATATAACCCTTCAAATCTTATAGAGAAATATTCCCTTTCCATGATTAAATACAGAGAAAATACTTACATAGACAACTCAATTAATTCCTACAGATAGATTCTAGTCATTGATTTCATAGGACTCGGATGATGTGTCAGCCTCTGTACTATAGAGTGAGCCGACGTGTCCTTTTGACTGCAGTAACACCTTTAATGTGTCAGCTTTCTAGTCACTACTTAAGCTTCCCAAAGAATTTTTTAATTGTTCCATTAATCACAGGTGAATCTATCACGTTAAAACTGATGACTGGCTGATTGTAATTTGGACTTTTGGTTTTCTTTTTACCGCAAAAAATTGAAATCTAAGCGAGTTTTTTTTTTTTTTATAAGTGCATTTTGTTTTCTAGAACTTAGCAGGTAATTGAGACACTTTGCCACTAGAATTAAACAATGTTCATTTAAAATAATAAAGAAAACGTTTAAATAGGCTTATTTCAAGTGCCTAATATCTAATAATTTTGTATTTAAAAGTAAAAAAAATGCTAATTAGATTGGCAGATCACCTTATATATCAGCTCAAATGAATGCTAAAAACACTTATTGTGAGAAACTTTGACTTATTTCTACATAATTTCTGCTTCCAGTAAATTATTAACATATAAAGATTTAATTATTAAGAAAATATGTGATTGATGTCGATCTACTCAGAGTCAAATTCTTGCAAGAGGAACTTTAAAGCTTGGATCACAGGATGACCCCACTATGTGAGATTGAATAAAGAGAAAGATGTTGATGGGGTGTTATTCATGCACCACTAAAATGCAGTGCAGATACCCAGAATTGAGTGTTTTTTTTCTTTTTAGAGCAGAGCTAAAGCTGATTATTTTTCCAAAGATTCAGGATTAAAAACGTGGATAAAAAAGAAACAATCTGTTTAGTTCAGCAGAGAAGTTGCTTTAGTTCCTGTTCGATTAGCACAATTTTTTGTATCTATTTTCAGTTTTTTATTAATTGACAAAGATGAGAATAAAGACCTTGTGGTTTAGAAATCCCACATATGCTCCCAGTGTTACTCTTCTGATTTTCCCCATTGAGAAACGTGACAAAAGCATGTATCTCATGTCATTTTTCTTTAAACTGGCTTATATTATGATGTTTATACATCAGATAAACATTCAAACAAAAGCCTTAATTGGTCTGTAAAACAAAACAAAACACAGAGTGATAAGTGCAGACAGAGAACAACCGATGAGGTAAATGTATTCAGTTTTAACCTTTAACAGGTTCAGATGAATAGTTTGGTTTAACATGACCTGAGTTCCTTCAGGAAGTTAGTTAAGCAAAAGAAATATGTGAGTTATAAACTGGCTAACAGCTCTGACATGTTGGCAGTATATCTCTGTGTAAACAGACCTCCCAGCACACTGGCATACACTCACTTCATCAATGGAGTCAGGTTTGCTGTGTGAAGTCGTTCCGTTGGAGAGTTTTTCCTTTCATCCATATTGTAAGCTCTGTTGGTTTGTGTACTCTGTGTTTGAGTGTGCCCTTGGTAACCATCAGCTGTACCAGGACACACACGGGTACGATACGAAGGTGGCAGCCGTTTATCAGCAGCCTGACAAAACGGTGACGTTAACCAGTAAGGTCTGCATAGCTGCTGCTAACGAGGTGACCTCAATTCAGTGGTTTCCAAATTGTTCTTCCTTTTGGTTTAGAAGAAAGTTTTCACGCTCTCCATTTCCCAGTGACTCCGCCCCAACCTGTTCAGCCATCGACCATAAAGAAGTCATTTTAACCTTAGGCTTCAGTGCAAAGCAGCAGTGATGACGATCATCTCCTCCTAGTCTGAGGCCTTGAAAATAACATGCCCAAAATGAATTGAATATATCTCAAGAACTACAGAGTTTATTTTAATTGTTTTGGTTTCAAAATAAAGGCAAGACCCCAGAGAATATGTTACAGGTCTAAAAACCATCTTGGGATGAGTGCTGAGGACCCAAATTTGGGTCCTCATGTTATGAAAAGGTTAAAAAAAGACATCAGCATCCACTATATTTTTTGCTCTATGACATCTAGCTTTGAATCCTGAGGTTGTGAGTTCAAAACCCACTCCCACAGACTGCCACTCTCAGTCTATGAGCAAGACCCTTAACCCCACACTGCTCCCTGGGTGCCCCTATGATGGCAGCCCACTTCTCACCGAGGGGATGGGTTAAATGCAGAGATGAATTTCTCCTATATGAGATCAATAAATTTTAATTATTATTATTCTGCGCCTGCGGCTCGCTTCGATGACCTTAACCATTCAGACCGGGGTCTGATGGCCGTCGCATATCAGACGTATTAATGTTCATGAGGAAAAAAACATATTTGCACAGAAAAAAAAATCCGAATTAAAGAATTTTGACCTGCTGTGTGAACGTGGGCTTAGGCTACGTTCACGCTGCAGCCTGAAGTGACCCAATTCCGATTTTTTTGCCCATATGTGACCTGTATCTGATCTTTTTATGACAGTCTGAACGACACAGATCGGATTTTTTCAAATGCGACTCAGGCCACTTCCGATTTCACAAAAAAATTGGAATTGAGCATTAAGGCCTGCAGTGTGAACGTAGCCTAAGTCAGGTGTTGGTATTTCACCATAGTGCTGCAGGTTTGAGCCTTCTACTTTCAGACTGCTATTTCCTCTTTTACCATTATTTTATGAAATTCAGCTTTGTACCAGAAGGAGTTACTCAGTTTTCTTCTTTTTTTAAAGTAAATGGCTGCTCTGTCTGTGTAAGCAGGCATGACAAAAAAAGCCCTCATCAAACATTAAAAGGATCCTCTGTTTTCGGCAGTTTGTGCAATATGTTGTATTTCTCACAGTCAGAAACACATTTAACCTAAAAGACAAACTGATATGAGATATTTTCATGAAACTGGGGGCCAGATTTTTGCTCTTTAATTAATTACTTCTTTTAAACTCTGTTATCTCAGAAGATTAGATACATTTTCGTTAATCCAGTTCTTTTTTCCGAATGAACTCAGGATAGTGTTGCCCTTACTCCCTGAGATCAACACTGACAAATTTAATCATTTTGTTGCTCCAACTGGGAATAAAAAGGAGCAGAATGAGCTCATTGGGAGTTTTTTTTTAAGCTCCCATCCATCATACGTTTCCTCCCTGAGTTGTAGAATCCAGCCAGAGGTGACTTTCAGAAACATAAACTTTACTCAAGAGATCTGAAATATGAATAGTGCAGACAGCAGGTTTGCTAATGTTGGTGTTAAAGTCCCTAACGTTTATTTCCTCCTCGGTCTGACAGGTTAATGGGAGATTTTCTCACTGCTGGTTCGTCTGGGAGATGGAGAGAGCCAGAGAAGAATGTCAGACACAACTGCAGCAGCAGCAGAAGCCAGATGCTGCAGGTATAACTTTCCTAACTCTAACATTTAGAAAATATATCAAACTCAATTCAGAGAGAGAAAATTTTTTTTTAAAAGTGAAATTTGCTTGATTTATATGAGGAGGTTGTGTTGAGTGTTTTCTTAACACTAGTGGCTCATTCATTCACAAAAAGATACAAATATACTTCTTATCTTGTTTCTCTTACACCAACTCATCTCCCTTTATGCAGCAACATCTCACCCAAAACAGACACAAAAAACCCAAAATCTAAAAATAACCAATACAGCTCTAGAATGAATATACAATACATCACATTAGATAGTTTAAAGGTTATGCATCTGTAAAATTTCAAACTCAAATAATGAAATATAACCCATATTTTTTATTTATATAGTGCCAGTTCACAAGACGCTATCCCAGGTTTTCTATCTGGAAAACCAGATGATTGCATAAACTCATTGACTAAATGAGCAATCCCATGGTTGTAGCATGCTTGGCATGCAAACATCTGCTTGAGGCAGAACACATGTCAGAGGATTGAAGGGAGCACATACAGTTAGTCACATTCAGAGAAACAGGACTGCACTGAAAAATGGGAGAAGCTCCGACATCTACTGTATAAACAAAGGTGTAGATGGCAGCAGCACAGCTGATATTTCCAGGATAACGTCACAGCCAAACAGGAACAGAACTCAGCATTTTGGATCTGCTGAAGGCTTTTAACTACAATTTGTGGACTTCCTGATGATAAAGAATTACAATAGTCCAGCCTTGAAGTAACAAAGGAATGGACAAATCCAATCAAATAAAGTGACTCACTAATCTTCTTCTTCAAAGACTGGTGCAAAGACTATAACGTCTGTTTTGTCTGCATCCAGGTTTTTATGTCTTCAAGACATGCCTGTAATCTATGTAATGGGTTAGCTTCATCTGGATTTATAGACAGATATAGCTGGGTATCGTCAGCATAACAGTGGAAATTAATCCTATGCTGTCTAATAATTCTACCAATTGGGAGCATATATATAGTAAAGAGAATTGGTCCTTGCACTGATAAAGTTGGCACTCTTCAGGTAACCCCGGAGCATGAGAAATATTTGTCATTAACATGAAGAAACTGTCCTAAAAGCCTCAGGTACCTCTTCCTGTAACAGGGATAGATTAATCACTTCTAAAATGAAGGAGGAGAATATGAAGGGAGTACTTCCTTAGATAACCTGGTTGGAACTGGATCTAACATTCAAGTTGAAGGTCTATGAAGATTATAATTTTGCTAACTCTGAAGTTCAACTGTATCCAAACAGTCTAAACCCTGTTCAGATTTCATAGTTAATACTGTATTTAGTGGAGTTCCAATAATCTTATTTTAATAAGATCAATCTTATTTATAAAGAATCACATAAAAATCATTACTGATAACAGCAGGTGGGATGGACAGTTCAACAGAGCTATGGCTCTGGGTGAGTTTGGCAACTGTATTAAAAAGAAATCTAGGATTATTGTTATTATCCCCTATTAATGAGGAGAAATATGCAGCTGTTGCTTTATGAAGGATTATGTCATTAAGTAATAAAGTCCTTCTCTCCAGTTTCCTAGCCTTTTGCTTCAAAGTGTGCTGCTCTGTATTAAACCAGGGAGCCAGCTTTCTATTTTTAGAGCTTCTCTCTTTCAAAGGGCCTACATTGTCTAAAGCAGTACGCAGAGAAAGAGCAACCCCATCAACTAAATCATCAACTTGAGTGGAGGAATTTATCAAAGTAACACAAATACCTTGAGAAATTATCCAGGGTGTATAACAGTAAAATGTTTGACTGTTTTGTATATTAGGCGAAACTAAGTAAATTTTAAAATATTTAAAAACTAGATCATTTTGACATACTTCCAATAAAAATGTTTACGGTTGCAAATAATACAAACAATTATCTGGGAAAAAAAACAAAACATAAAGATGAAGCACAATAAAAAATGATAAATTTGAAAATGGCTTAAAGCATCCGTCAAATTCAGATGCCTGAGGCACCTGAGAAAAACCTTAAAATCTTAAACTTAAAAAATATGATCTTTAAGGATTACAAATAATAGTCTCTAAATGTGTAATTTTATATTTATTTTGCAGGTTCAATAAGTGGGCATGCATCAGGTTATCTATAAAGATTGATGCAAAAACATTAAGACACACTAACCGGTTTGGTTCCGCCCAATTTAAACAGTGTTAAGATAATTATTTAAAGAGGAAACTAGTTATAGTTACTAATCATTTCTCCAAGGAAGTGACTAAGTTACTGCAGAATCAAAGTAGTTACTGCTCAAAGTAACATTTTATGATCCAAAATATCAATTGATTTGATAAGGTTCCTGATATTGAACTTTAAATACAACTGGAAGTTCTGTTATAAAATATAAGATGTTTGATTTCAATTTATTTATTCAAATTTGAATTAATGAATTTGATTATTAAAAAAAAAACCCGTGTGAAAAATGAAGTATTACACTAATCTGTGTGTGGTTAGTCCAGTGAGTTACCATATATTTATGTGGATGTGGTTATGTTTTGAGTAATAAAGCAAACTAAATGTCTTATGAACTTTCACCTTCAACAGGCATAAAAATATGTATGAAACTGAAGAAATTCGGTTTCTCAAAAAGTTAGCAAAAATAAAACATACTATGCAATAGAATAAAAAAAGATTCCTTCTTCCACAATAAAGCACAGCAGCACTTTTTTATATAATGATAGAAATAATTAATAAACAATGCAAGGGAATTCAGTTTAGCACAAGAAGTAAAAAGGAAAACATGGACACCAACTGTAAGTCTGGTGATGGTGGTGAGATGTGATGTGAGGAATTTCTTCAGATAAGAGAGGCTTCTAACCGGCATATAAATCTTCATCCCTGTGCTTAAAATCTGTGTGCACAAATTCCAGGAACGTTTCAGCCAATCGGTGTCATCCATGCGTCTATCACAGCTTACTGCTCCTGGTCCCTGCAGTAAAAATCTCTCCCTGCAGCAGAGAGAGAGAAAGCACTTATGAAAAGTCGCTTTTTTGATCGAGTTCATCAAAATATACTAGATTATATATATATATATATATATATATATATATATATATATATATATATATATATATATATATATATATATATATATATAGGAACATCTGCCATGAGTATGGGCTGGAAGTCCCAAGGTCAAAATGGAAGACACCTCCTAAGGTAGTTGAGAATGACCGAGCTAAGATCCAATGGGACTTCAAGATCCAGACTGACAAACAGGTGATGGCTAACCAACCAGACATCGTGTTGATCGACAAACAGCAGAAGAAGGCAGTAGTGATAGATGTGGCAATCCCAAGCGACAGCAACATCAAGAAGAAAGAACACGAGAAGCTTGAGAAATACCAAGGGCTGAAAGAGGAGCTAGAAAAGATGTGGAAAGTAAGAGCAGCAGTGGTGCCAGTGGTAATTGGAGCACTGGGGGCTGTGACCCCCAAACCGGGAGAGTGGCTACAGCAGATCCCAGGTAAAACATCAGAGGTCTCTGTCCAGAAGAGCGCAGTCCTAGGAACAGCGAAGATACTGCGCAGAACCCTCAAACTCCCAGGCCTCTGGTATAGGACCCGAGCTTGAGGATGACACATACCACCCCACAAGGGGTGAGAAAACATTTTTTTTTAAATATATATATATATATGTATATATATATATATATACACTCACCGGCCACTTTATTAGGTACACCTATCCAACTGCTCGTTAACACTTAATTTCTAAGCAGCCAATCACATGGCGGCAACTCAGTGCATTTAGGCATGTAGACATGGTCAAGACAATCTCCTGCAGTTCAAACCGAGCATCAGTATGGGGAAGAAAGGTGATTTGAGTGACTTTGAACGTGGCATGATTGTTGGTGCCAGAAGGGCTGGTCTGAGTATTTCAGAAACTGCTGATCAACTGGGATTTTCACGCACAACCATCTCTAGGGTTTACAGAGAATGGTCCGAAAAAGAAACCATCCAGTGAGCAGCAGTTCTGTGGGCGGAAATGCCTTGTTGATGCCAGAGGTCAGAGGAGAATGGCCAGACTGGTTCGAGCTGATAGAAGGGCAACAGTGACTCAAATAACCACCCGTTACAACCAAGGTGGGCAGAAGAGCATCTCTGAACGCACAGTACGTCGAACTTTGAAGCAGATGGGCTACAGCAGCAGAAGACCACACCGGGTGCCACTCCTTTCAGCTAAGAACAGGAAACTGAGGCTACAATTTGCACAAGCTCATCGAAATTGGACAATAGAAGATTGGAAAAACATTGCCTGGTCTGATGAGTCTCGATTTCTGCTGCGACATTCGGATGGTAGGGTCAGAATTGGGCATCTACAACATGAAAGCATGGATCCATCCTGCCTTGTATCAACGGTTCAGGCTGGTGGTGGTGGTGTCATGGTGTGGGGAATATTTTCTTTGCACTCTTTGGGCCCCTTGGTACCAATTCAGCATCGTTGCAACGCCACAGCCTACCTGAGTATTGTTGCTGACCATGTCCATCCCTTTATGACCACAATGTACCCAACTTCTGATGGCTACTTTCAGCAGGATAATGCGCCATGTCATAAAGCTGGAATCATCTCAGACTGGTTTCTTGGACATGACAATGAGTTCACTGTACTCAAATGGCCTCCACAGTCACCAGATCTCAATCCAATAGAGCATCTTTGGGATGTGGTGGAACGGGAGATTCGCATCATGGATGTGCAGCCAACAAATCTGCGGCAACTGTGTGATGCCATCATGTCAATATGGACCAAACTCCCTGAGGAATGCTTCCAGCACCTTGTTGAATCTATGCCACAAAGAATTGAGGCAGTTCTGAAGGCAAAAGGGGGTCCAACCCGTTACTAGCATGGGATACCTAATAAAGTGGCCGGTGAGTGTATATATAAATATATATGTGAAAAGTACTTAGATTACTTTTTCAACGAAAAACTAACGCACTTATAATATAATGTGTTGCTTTTAATATAGTATAATATAATATGTAATATACTATTTTGAGTAGATTGCTTTTTTTGCTGACTGTTTGATAGTGGCTGCAAAAGAAGAATGAGGCTCTAAGCCATGGAGATAGAAGTAAATAAATGCAAAATTATTTCGAAGAAATGAAAATAATACTAGATGCTATTTAAAGTGCACTTAACATAGCTAGCCTATTTTCAAGTCCTGCAAGCAAAAGAGAACAATAGCCAAAGTAACAGTTAGTTATAAAAAGTAAATATCATAAAACATGAGGAAGCTCCATTTTTTGGCCCCAATACCGATACCCGATACCTGGCTGTGCAGTATCGGCCGATACCGATACCATAATAATGTAAAATAATTGCCATCATGGCTTTGTCGAGCTGCTGCCTACCTTTGTGAAGCAGGAAAAGATCTAATACAAAGTGAATCCAGTAGAACTTTTTATTGCCTACCAGGAATTGGTGACAATAGTTGAAGAAACTTATGGCTCTCAAAATGGTATCGGTGCCCTATTGGTTGGTACTCGCCGATACCGATACCACCATTTTAGGGCAGTATCGGGGCCCCGTCCGATACTGGTATCGGTGCAACACTACTTGTGAGTCTGCACCTCACTTTCAAACGTGCTAAAAACAACAACAAAATACTGTTGCCGCAATTGAGTTTGACGTTTGAAAAATTGCTTTGAATGTCTTAAATATTTAATTTGCAGTTCCTCCACCCATGAAGGCTGTCAAACAAAGTAGGCAAACAAGCAAGCAAAAGGATTGCACGCACTGTCTGAGGGATTGAAAAACACTGTGCGCCTTATTTAAAGATCTCCTCTGCATATAGCAGCTAGTTTACGTATCTTTTAAGATGCACAAACCTCCTTGAAGATCAGGCCCAATGTGTTGTTGTTCTGGGAAAAAGGTCCTCTCTTATTCTTGTTGAACAACTTTATGTTGGGATCCTGAGGC
This sequence comes from Cyprinodon diabolis, assembly GCA_030533445.1. Taxonomy (NCBI): domain Eukaryota; kingdom Metazoa; phylum Chordata; class Actinopteri; order Cyprinodontiformes; family Cyprinodontidae; genus Cyprinodon; species Cyprinodon diabolis. The sequence continues at coordinate 8,447,827 of CM060082.1, forward strand.
TTGCCCACCAGAGGGCGCCGAGGATCCTCTTCTGTTTTTTGTTTTCTGTTAGGGACTGGGGTTACTGTTGGGATCTGGGGATGTACCACCTTCCACCAGCAGAGTGCGCCGTGGGTCTCCTGGGCTGGAGCCCTCCAGCACACCTGGAGCTTGTCTGCTCATCAGGAACCTTCCCTACATAAGCAGCTGCCAGACCTTCCTTCGACGCCGCAGTGTTGACCTTAGTTTGGTTAGCAACCTGAGCCTCTGTTACCAGAAAGAATCTTAGTCATCTCAAGTGAGAAAACTGATTCTAATCCACCTCTGTCTTTGCTCACAGGAAACCTGTCTCAAGTCTGAAGCTCTGGGTGAGCTTAACCTGCCTTCCAGCCCTGGTGAGCCAAACCTGAAGATTCCAGTCTGGATTCCTCCTGCTGCTCTCAGAGAAGAGCTGGAAACTCTGATCAAGCTCTGCCATTCAAAGTCAGAAGCTAGACGCTGCTGCTGCTTGTGCACTCTGCTGAACCAACAGTCTCTGGACCCAACGGTTCCCTCTCTCACAAGTTAAGCCTGGACTCCTTCAAGCTAGACTCTGAATTATCTTAAAGACTCAATTAATTATCTGACTGCCTGGCTAATCAAACTGTCCATCTCTGCAGACATCAGTGAACCCAACCCGGACCAGTACCAGATCCAGTTCTTGTCTTTGTGTCAAAACATATTCAATAAACTCTGTTAAACTTTTACTCAGCCTCCGTTTGTGTGCTGCATGTGGGTTTAACCTAAACCAAATCATGACAGAACACTGCGGCCACAAACAAAACCCAGCAGACACCCTCCGGAGGAGGCTTGAGGAACAAGCTACTCAGATCCTTAAACACGACTCAACCTTCCGTGAGTTAAATCCCAGTTTTGTGTTAAAGGAACAAACTTTTCAGGAATTAGCAGGCAACGTGAGGAATCACAACATGGCGCCAGCTCAACTTCCGGTTCCGGAGTCAACTCCGCCTAAAGGGGCGGAGCCAGTCTTGTCACTTGCGGAATTCCTCCCGTCACTTCCGGTTTCAGTTCCAAGGTCAGAACCAGCTCCGTTACTTCCTGTTTTCTGTCCCTCACTATTTTCTGGTGAATCTAGTGAATGTAAAAGTTTTCTGTGGCAATGTAAATTGTTTTTTGAACTCAATCCGTCCTGTTTCCCTGACGACGAGAGTAAGATTGTGTTTATCCTCTCACAGTTATCCGGTAAAGCCCGCGAGTGGAAAGAGACTAATTTTTCTCCTGAATCTTGTATAACCTGCACCTTAGATCAATTTCTAAATGAATTCACTTTAAAATTCTCCGTTAAATCAGCTGAGTCTCATGGTCTCTCCAAATTCACACAAGGAAATAGAACCGTAGAGGAATTTTCGATTGACTTCCAGGTCAGAGCCGCAGCTTCTGGCTGGAGTGATGCCATGCTAAAGAACATCTACAAAAACGCATTAAATAAAGCAGTCAGAATCAAACTTGCAACTATAGATGAACCTGCAACCCTGGAAGAGCTCATTTGTATAGCCATATATCAAGATCACAGACTACGAGCCAGAGCCAAGCCCAGATCTAGGAAACCAGTTCAACCTAGCTCAGCCCAGTTCAGCCCAGTCCAGTCCAGTCCTGTTCAGTCCAGTCCAGTCCAGTGCAGTCCAGCGCAGTCAATTCAATTCAATTTTTCAATTCAGTTTATTTATATAGCGCCAAATTCACAACACATGTCATCTCAAGGCACTTTACAGTTCAACCAGATCATACAGTCAAATTGATACAAAGTTTTCTATCTAAGGAAAACCAGTTGATTGCATTGACTCATTGACTCAAATACAATCCCTCACACTAAGCATGCTTGTAGCGACAGTGGAGAGGAAAAACTCCCTTTTAACAGGAAGAAACCTCCAGCAGAACCAGGCTCAGTGTGAGCGGCCATCTGCCGAGGCCAACTGGGGTTCAAGGAGACAGAAGCAGAGATACAAAAAGCAGCTGTAAAAGGCGGCCCCGTCCAGGAAACACACAGCTAGGCAGACGAGCTCCAAGGCAGCTCCCATGCCAGAGGATGAAGAGAGCACATCCACCCAGCCACGGCCAGAGAAACAGGACCACACCTGAAGACAGGCCGATCTCCAACATCTACAAACAAGGGTGTTGATGGAAGCAGCACAGCTGATGTTTCTTTCCTGGATGACGTCACAGCCAAACAGGAACAGACGAGGCAAAGCTACTCTGAGGAAAAGCAGAGAGAGCAGAACGTTAGAGATTGAACAAACAGATTCTGCAGAATAGGAGAACAGAGAGAGAATGAAGCAGAATGATGAAATGGGGGTCCCTATGTCCTCCAAAAGTCTAAGCCTATAGCAGCATAACTTTAAAGACAGCTCAGGATAACCTGAGCCACCCTAACTATAAGCTTTATCAAAAAGGAAAGTTTTAAGCCTAGTCTTAAAAGTAGACAGAGTGTCTGCCTCACGGACTAAAACTGGTAGTTGGTTCCACAGGAGAGGAGCCTGATAACTAAAAGATCTGCCTCCCATTCTACTTTTAGAAATTCTAGGAACCACTAGTAAACCTGCAGATTGAGAGCGAAGTGCTCTGTTAGGAACATAAGGAACAATCAGATCTCTGATATAAGATGGAGCTTGGCCATTTAAGGCTTTATATGTGAGAAGGAGGATTTTAAATTCTATTCTTGATTTAACAGGAAGCCAATGAAGAGAAGCCAGGATAGGAGAGATATGATCTCTCTTTTCAATTTTCATCAGAACTCTGGCTGCAGCATTTTGGATCAGCTGAAGGCTTTTAACTACAGTTTGTGGACTTCCTGATAGTAAAGAATTACAATAGTCCAGCCTTGAAGTAACAAATGCATGGACTAGTTTCTCAGCATCACCCCTGGACAGGAGATTTCTAATTTTTGCAATGTTCCTCAGATGAAAGAAGGAAATTCTAGAAACCTCTTTGATCTGGGATTTAAATGACAGGTCCTGATCAAAAATAACACCAAGATTTTTTACTTTATTATCTGAAATCAGTTTAATCCCATCCAAATGAAGTGACTGGCTAATCAGCTTCTTTTTCAGAGACTCTGGTCCAAAGACTATAACTTCTGTTTTGCCTGCATTCAGAAGCAGAAAGTTAAGAGTCATCCAGGTTTTTATGTCTTCAAGACATGCCTGTAATCTATGTAATGGGTTAGCTTCATCTGGATTTATAGACAGATATAGCTGGGTATCATCAGCATAACAGTGGAAATTAATCCCATGCTGTCTAATAACTCTACCAATTGGGAGCATGTATAAAGTAAAGAGAATTGGTCCTAGCACTGCTCCCTGTGGTACTCCACAGGTAACCTTTGAGCGTGTTGAAGATCTATCATTAACATAAACAAACTAAATTCGATCAGATAGATAAGATTTAAACCAGTCTAGTGCTGTTCCTTTAATTCCAACAAAATATTCAAGTCTTTCTAAAAGAATATTATGGTCAACTGTATCAAATGCAGCACTAAGATCCAACAGGACGAGCACAGATACAAGTCCATTATCTGAGGCCATGAGAATATCATTAGTGACTTTCACCAGAGCTGTTTCAGTGCTATGATGAGCTCTAAAGCCAGACTGAAACTCTTCAAAAAGTTCATTATGGTGTAAGTGGTCGCAAACTTGTTTGGCAACTACTTTCTCAAGAATTTTGGATAAGAAAGGAAGATTGGATATAGGTCTATAATTAACCAAGTCATCTGGGTCAAGAGACGGTTTCTTAAGCAGAGGTTTAATTACAGCAACCTTAAAAGCTTTATGTACATATCCCTGTAACAGAGATAGATTAATCACATCTAAAATGGAGGAGGAGATCAAAGGGAATACCTCCTTAAATAACCTGGTTGGAACTGGATCTAACATACAAGTTGAAGGCTTAGATGAAGACAATAATTTTGCTAATTCAGAAAGTTCAACTGGATCAAAGCAGTCTAAACCCGGTTCAGATTCCATGACTACCTCAGGTACAATCGCGGATAGAGGAGTGCTTATGATCTTATTTTTAATAAGATCAATCTTATTTATAAAGAATCCCATAAAATCATTGCTGCTAAGAGCAGGTGGAATGGACGGTTCAACAGAGCTATGGCTCTGGGTGAGTTTGGCAACTGTATTAAAAAGAAATCTAGGATTATTCTTATTCTTCTCTATTAATGAGGAGAAGTATGCTGCTCTTGCTTTACAAAGGGTCCTCTTATACAGCAGTAAACCATTTTTCCAGACTAGGACGGACTCCCGCAGGCCTGTGGAGCGATATTTTCTCTCCAGTTTCCTAGCATTTTGCTTCAAAGTACGCAGCTCTGCATTAAACCAATGAGCAATCTTTCTATTTTCAACGGTTTTCATTTTCAAGGGAGCTGCGTTGTCTAAGGCAGTACGCAGAGAACTAGCAACCCCATCAACAAAATCATCAACCTGTGAAGGGGAATAAGCTATGATTTTGCACTCTGCAGCACTGCTCAGCGACACAGAGGAGAGAGAAAGTGAAGCAGATTCTTTAAAATTTATAACTGCACTATCTGATAAAGATCTACTAAAATTGAACCTTCTTTTGGGGGAGGAGAACTCTGTTAAAGTAATCCTGAAGGTTATTAGAAAGTGGTCAGAGAGGACAGGGTTGTGAGGAAATACTGTTATTTCTTCACATTCTATGCCGTATGTCAGCACAAGATCCAAAGTATGAAGATGAGAATGTGTGGGACTATTCACATTTTGAACAAAGCCAATAGTGTCTAAGATAGCATTAAAGGCTGCTCTTAAGCTATCGCCTTCAATGTCAGCATGGATGTTAAAATCTCCCACTATGATGACCCTGTCAGTATTTAATACCAAATCAGAAAGGAACTCTGAAAACTCATCTAAAAATTCAGAGTCAGGACCTGGCGGACGATACAAAGTTACAAAAAGAAGAGGTTTTCTTGCCTTGAAATTTGGATGAGGGAAATTAAGGGTTAAATGTTCAAAAGAGTTGTAGGTATTAACTGTTTTGGGAGTAATCAGTAAGTCAGACTGGAAGATTGTTGCTACTCCTCCTCCTCGCCCAGAACTTCTGGGTATGTGAAAATTTAAATAGCTTGAAGGAGTTGCCTCGTTTATGCTCACATAATCCTCTTGCTGCAGCCAGGTTTCTGTAAGGCAAAACAAGTCAATGTGATTATCACAAATCAAGTCATTAACTAGCAGACTTTTAGAGGAAAGCGATCTTATGTTAAACAGACCGCATTTAATTGTTTTAACTTTTTCCCCAATTGGAGTTATTTTGATTTTAATTAGATTATCATGATTTACTCCTTTGGGAATCTTTGCTAATTTATTAGATTTTGGTCGTGGGCAAGACACTGTCTGGATGGAGTAAAGAGTGGGTAACAGTAGAGAAGCTGCAGAGATGTGTGTTAAACTACAACTCTGCTTCCTGGTCTGCACCCTGGGTGGTCAGGGTTTTGGAGGACTAATAAATGTGGCCAGATTCCTAGAAAGAAGAGCTGCACCATCCAAAGTGGGATGGATGCCGTCTCTCCGAATCAGACCAGGCTTTCCCCAAAAGGATTGCCAATTATTAATGTAGCCCACGTTGTTTTCAGGACACCACCTAGACAACCAGCGGTTGAATGACGACATGCGGCTAAACATGTCATCACTGGTCAGATCAGGGAGGGGACCAGAGAAAATTACGGAGTCCGACATTTTTTTGGCAAACTTACACACCGAAGCAACACTAATTTTAGTGACCTCCGATCGGCGTAACCGGGTGTCATTACCACCAGCGTGAATAACAATCTTACTGTATTTTACCTTATCCTTAGCCAGCAGTTTCAGGTAGGATTTGATGTCGCCCGTTCTGGCCCCTGGCAAACATTTGACTATGGTCCCTGGTGTCTCTAATGCCACATTTCTGACTATGGAGCTGCCAATCACCAGAGTGGGCTTCTCAGTGGGTGTGTCACTGAGTGGGGAAAACCGGTTAGAAACGTGAAAGGGTTGGTGGTGACCATTGGGCAGAGATCCACGACTACGCTTTCTGCGTACAGTTACCCAATCGCCTGGCTCCTCAGGCACTTTTGGAGGACAGCTACGTGGGGGGCCTACTTTAACTCCTGGATGTTCAACAGCCTGAAGCCTGGATTCTAACTCTGACACCCTCGCCTCCAAAGCTACAAAAATACTACACTTATTACACATCCCATTATCACTAAAGGAGGCAGAGGAATAACTGAACATCTGACACAGAGAGCAGGAGAGAGGAGAGGAAGAAGAAAGAGTTGGAAAAGAGTCAAGGGAGGGAGAGAGAGAAGCAATGCTAAGCTAGCGCTAGCCTAGGCTAGCTACTCCTTGCTATCAGAAATAAAACCGTGTGAAACTGACAAGTGCTCAGTAGAAAAGTGCAGCAGAAGGTGCTATGTTTTAAACTAGTCAGTTAGAGTTACTTAGATACAGAGATATCACAGAGAAAATAACTTAACTTCAGATGGAGTTCCTCTGGACAGCTGCAGCAGCTGCACACTCAGTTAATCCCAGTCCTGCCCAGTACAGCTCTGTACAGCCTTGTTCAGTCCGTCTCTTCGTCAGGTCAGTTTCTGCCACCACTTACATGATCGTCACTTAGTACCATCCACCAAGAAGCTTAGAATAAGTCCAGTATACTCACCTTCTACAGTCAGAGCTGCCCAGATCCAAGAGTCGGACCTCTGGAACTTTTTCTATTGGGAAAGAGAGGATCTCTTCCCCTTTATGCCACCTCATTCATCTCCCTACCAACCAGTTAGTTTAGCCTCTGAATCCATTAGCACACCAGTTAGCCTTTTTTCTGAACCAGTCCACGAACCAGTTAATCCAACTCTTAAACCTGTTAGCAATCCAGCTAAACCAGCACCTGAACCCACTTGCACACCAGATAGCTCGACTCCTGAATCAGTCTGTGAACCCATTAGCCCAGTTTCTAAGACCCCCCGACATAAGAGACGGCGTCACCGTAAGCCCGCTCTGAGCCGTCTAGAGACCCCTGAACCAGCTTGAGCCGTCTAGAGACCCCTGAGCCAGTTCTGAGCCGTCTAAAGACCCCTGAGCCAGCCGTGAGCCGTCTTGAGTCAGTTCCGTGCTGTTTTGAAACCCCTGAGTCAAGTCCGTGCTGTTTAGAGACCCCTGAACCTGCTCCAAGCAGCCAAGAGACTCCCGAGCCGATTCTTAGCCGTCTAAAGACCCCTGAATTAGCCTTGTTCCGTCTAGAGACCCCTGAGTTAGCTCTGTGCCATCCAAAGAGCCCTGAGCAGAACTTTAAAGAGATTTCTGAATTCGAAGGATGTGGTTTTACCCCTCCTAGGACCTCTCTACTGGCGCCGTTGACCGCAAGGAGCCCTCTACGAGCATCACAAGTCACTTCAGAGACTGAACCTTTGCTGCCATGGGTGGTTTCCCCCATGCTGGATTGGGAGCCACAGTCGGTGGTCTCCTCCGTTCCTGATGTGGAGCCACAGTCGGTGGTCTCCTCCGTTCCTGATGTGGAGCCACAGTCGGTGGTCTCCTCAGTTCCTGATTGGGAGCCACAGTCTGTGGTCTCCCCTGTTCCTGAGGGTGAGCCGCAATCGGCGGGCTCTCCTGTTCCTGAGGTGGAGCCGCAATCGGCGGGCTCCCCTGTTCCTGAGGTGGAGCCGCAATCGGCGGGCTCCCCTGTTCCTGCGGTGGAGCCGCAATCGGCGGGCTCCCCTGTTCCTGAGGTGGAGGCGCAATCGGCGGGCTCCCCTGTTCCTGTGGTGGAGCCGCAATCGGTGGGCTCCTCTGTTCCTGACCCGGAGCCGCAATCGGCGGGCTCCTCTGTTCCTGACCCGGAGCCGCAATCGGCCGGCTTCTCTGTTCCTGATCCTGAGCCAGCAGAGTGCGCCTTGGGTCCCCTGGGCTGGAGCCCTCCAGCACACCTGGAGCTCGTCTGCTCATCAGGAACCTTCCCTACATAAGCAGCTGCCAGACCGCAGTGTTGACCTTAGTTTGGTTAGCAACCTGAGCCTCTGTTACCAGAAAGAATCTTAGTCGTCTCAAGTGAGAAAACTGATTCTAATCCACCTCTGTCTTTGCTCACAGGAAACCTGTCTCAAGTCTGAAGCTCTGGGTGAGCTTAACCTGCCTTCCAGCCCTGGTGAGCCAAACCTGAAGATTCCAGTCTGGATTCCTCCTGCTGCTCTCAGAGAAGAGCTGGAAACTCTTATCAAGGTCTGCCATTCAAAGTCAGAAGCTAGACGCTGCTGCTGCTTGTGCACTCTGCTGAACCAACAGTCTCTGGACCCAACGGTTCCCTCTCTCACAAGAGAAGCCTGGACTCCTTCAAGGTAGACTCTGAATTATCTTAAAGACTCAATTAATCATCTGACTGCCTGGCTAATCAAACTGTCCATCTCTGCAGACATCAGTGAACCCAACCCGGACCAGTACCAGATCCAGTTCTTGTCTTTGTGTCAAAACATATTCAATAAACTCTGTTAAACTTTTACTCAGCCTCCGTTTGTGTGCTGCATGTGGGTTTAACCTAAACCAAACCATGACACTTTAGAGTTCATACTTCCTAGTTAACATTTTACTGTTAAGATGAAATCAGATGAAGAGAAAAACTGATAGCCATCAACAACTTTAGAGAACAAATCGTTACTGTTGATCAATATGGGATGGGTTACTTTTCATATTAGTTATTTTATAAAACATGTATAAATCTAAAACAAATAGAACATTGTGAAAAATATAAATTTCTATTTACTCAGTTTGGTTTCTTCTTTGCATAAATTGTTGTATCAATGCAGAGTCTAGTTGGGTCTGGTTTCTCTCAACTTTCTCTAAACAACACTCCACAGAGTCTCTGGGGCCAGATTCCTGGTCAGTCAAGCACAGGACCAGCATGGTCATTGGATCTGCGTTTGGTAGCTTTGGCAGTGTGGAACAGTGACAGACCCTGCTGAAAAATTAGCATCTAAAACATCCTGGTGAAATGGTGCGTGAACTTTAGACTTCAGAAACACAGTAGACTGGAACCAACAGTTAAAATGATAATCTTCTCTTACTGTGCATACTTTGTGGCTTTTTAGTCTTTCTTTCTTACCCATCAGTCATAATCATTCAAATCAAAAATAATAAAAGCTTAATTATTTTTTCAACTGTCTAAAAGGAGAAAAAACAATACAGAACTTTTTTTATTTGTGCTTGTTTTGAAGTCCATCAATTCACAGATAATGAAAGAATATCGGTGCATTGCCTCATAGAACAGAGGTGGGAGGTTGATGATCTGGGCTGGTTTTATATCCACACAGCTTGGAGCTGGGTGCACCATCAGCCCCGCTGAGCTGTGGACCAAAATTTTCTTTCAGTTCCTGCTGCCTGAACACTGACCTGAACATTACCTCCTACTTACAGACAAACACTAAATTAGAACAAATCAGGTATTTAAAATGTGCTTTTAGTTTCCCTGTTTGTGTAATAACAGCTGAAATAAAACCAATTCAAATACATAAAGATACGATCCACCCAACATTGAACTGCTCCTGCTTTTTCTTCCTTTTTTGAAATTCATTACCCTTTGATTGTTTCTGCTAATTGATAATAAAACTCCCTACTCTGTGTTCAGCCGTTTGTGCAATACTTTACACAGAAACACTTTTAACCTAAATAGACAAACTGATATGAGATATTTCCGTGAAACTGGCCAGATTTAATCATCGTTCCGAAAATACACACTTAAAAAAAACAAACATATATGTTAGGCACATTTTTTAAGATATCATTTCATGACTATATCTATATCTGGAATATTGATTGACATCAAATATGTACATATCTTTATTCTGTGCTAGAAAAATATGACAAAGAAAAAAAATTTATAATCACCATCTCTGATTAAAGCTGAGATTAATAACCTTTGAAATGTATTACGGTTGCTGAATGTTTCAGAAATAGAAGCAGATCTAACATTCAAAGGTCTATGTTTTCACTGTAATGTCCCAGATATTTATTGTACCTCCTTAAATCACCCGTTAGATCAAATCACAAGAGGCCTTCCTTCTTCTCTGACTGCGGCACGCAGCAAAGTGTCAAAACATTTCTGAGCTACCGGAAAGCTTTCATGTGGACCTGATTTATGCTGAATGTGCTTGGAAGGGTTTTAAATAAGTAGCTCAGCTAAACAGGAAATTCAGACCTGGCTAATTTTCTTTTTGTGTGTTTTATCTGTGTGTGTGTGTGTATATTATGTGTGAATGTGTGTGTATATTATGTGTGCAGGATGTGAAGGCGAGTGGAACAACGTCTCTTGTTGGCACAGTGCGGCCGTCGGGGAAGTACTGACAGTTCCGTGCCCCTCCCCCTTCCTGCTCCTGTTCGGCAAAAATGGTGAGCGTAGCACCTACACATCTACACACTAACACACACTAACACACACACATTACATGTTTTTATTCTCACTGGGAGCTTAAATTTGATTCAATTTATTTCCTCATTCATTCCTATTGCCTGTGTCTGTACTTAACTTTAAACAAAACAGGCTTTGGGCCCTATGAGTTGTTCCAGGAGCAGTGGGTTTTTACAGAGTATATGTAACAAATGTTAGAACAAATGAACACTCCTTTTTCTGCTTCCCTAATGTATCTTCCTCAAAAAATTCTTCTAAAGATTTATTCTACTGGTTCAAATAACCATGAAAAGAATACACATTTCAATAAATGGTGTAAAAGTGTTGAACAGACTCAGTGTTGAACTAAAGCAATTTCCAAGCATGATATTGTTTAAGATAAGGCCTGGTTTTATTAGAAAGGAGCAGTCTACATCATGTAAGGACTCAGAAAGCAGAACCCAGAATTCAGCCAAGAACGACAGAGGAAGACTTGAAAAGAGTTTATTGAAACAATGACGGCACAGATCTGCAGTGGCGGCAGGCGCAGCAGCTAGGACATAAGGCAGAGAGAAACACAGGTTAGTGTTCACGATAATCTGATGGAGGATTATGAGCACGTGAGTCACTAACCTGGTTTGACAGTTCAGTCCATGCCCAGAGAATGAGGATGATTCCAGCTGGTTGGCTGACAAGACACAGTGGACGCTGCCAGAGAATTCCAGATACGGAAGCCTTGAAGGCTGCATTGCTTACAGGAGATCAGATCTGAGCTGAGAAAGGAAGGCAGGATAATCCACGGTGCAAAGTCAAAAGGCAGATCCAGGTTAAGTCCACAGAAGACACCAACAGGAGTCCAAAGACAGATCAGGCAAACCGATCAGACAGGGGCAGGCAGGCTCAAAGGTCCAAACACAGAAACAAATCAGGAGCAGGCAATAAGAACACTATAGAAAAGCTAGAGAACTCTCAACATCGAAGGCTTAAGAATTATCTGGCACTGATGGCAGGGACCAAGGAGTTTAAGTAGACGCAGGAGCAGGTGGATCAGAAGAGCATTGATGAGAGACAGGGCAGAGCTATACAGGTGAATGAAATGAGCAATTAAACCAGCCATCAGCGCCAAAATCATAAATCATCAATGTTATTTAAAGTTTTTTTAAGGTATATGTGAATGTATGTTTATATGTAAATAAAATCATTAATTTGCTCACTTATTAGACTTTCAGTATAAGTATAATAAGAATTGGGACCATTGTTGTTAACAAAGCAGCACTAAGTAACATTTTAGCCCTAATATATCCCCTTTCAAGTCCCTGTTATAGTAATGTTGTCACGGTTAGTGGATGTTTGTAGAAGACCAAATAGACACATGGAAGGCTGAAATGGTTCCTTGCAAATTTAATGAAGAGGTAGAAAGTAACAGAAGCATTTATCCCCAAATTACAGGCAAGGAATTTATTAACCAAAACTAGGAAACGCTCGGGAGAAACAAACATAAGAATGAAGAGAACCCAGCAATGAGAAACTGCACAAGATTTTTGTTTTATAATTATGTTTTAATTTTTCTGTGAAGCATTTTTGGTCTTCCAGGTGTTGTTATAAAGTGCTATAGAAATAAACTTTGATTGATTGATTGATTGATTGATTGATTGATATATATGAGACAGAATAATGAATGGAGTAATCAGCAGATTGAGAATAAACAGGGAAAAGAACAGAATCTAACTGTGATCAAGGGGAAAACTACAGGATATGGGACTAGAGTTAACTGGACATAACTATGGAGCCATGAAAAACACAACATAAAGACAAACTAGATCAAGGAATAAATAATAAAGATGCCAAAAAAGGGATGACTAAAAGAAATAACAGGGAAGAGTAAAACTAAGAATTCCAAAATTATATCTTTATAACAACACAGAATAACTTCAAATGAAGCATAACTGAAAAACCCAAAATGAAACTTTAACATAACCAAAGAGTCCAAAATGGCAGACCATAACAAATCTAAGTGTTAATGAGACAATCAAGCGGTCTGTTATCTCCCCTTATTGGCTCTGGTCAGAAAACCAGGCCTGTAACTTTCTGTACCACTGACCTACTGGGAGTGTAGTTTTGTTCATTTTTTTTTTAGCTTAGTGGCTGCCAAACATAAAGCCATTGCTTCCCAAGCCACGTAATTACCCACATGTGAGAAGCTATATTTATTTATTTTAGAGCTTTATTAAATGGAGCCGGCAAAAAAGCAAACAAAACATTTGTCAGATGAGGAAAGGATGGGAAAACTAGAATCAAATTGGGACTGAACTCAAACTAAAATTTTATTTAAGAACTAAAACAAAAACAAGGATGCAAAACTGATGCAGAGCTGGCTATGTTGATATAGAGCTTCTAGGTACCATATCTGCTAACCTCCGTTAAAGAGGTAAAGAGGCAGACTCAGAGACTTCAATGACTTGTATAAATGTAACAATTTACAGGCTGCTGTACACTAGTTTACATTGGATAATATACAATATTATATCTTCTGACATTTTGTTATGATCTGCCGTTCTGGTATTTTTGGTTTTGTTTAGTTTTTACTTTGGGATGGATTTATGTTATTCTGTTTTTACTGTTAAGAATTTTATCATCTTTTGAATTACTTATTAGCTTCACTGTTCCTGTTTGGTGATTTATCAGTTCTCTCCAGTGCATTCTCTCAGTGCAGTGTTACCCTTGGTCATTCTTTATTTTCTAGTCATTGGTCTTATTTCCCTTTTGCTTCATTCAAGTTCTTTTCTAATTTGAGTTAAACCCTGTTTACTCCTTGCTTCCCCTCTCCTTTCCCCTCAGCTGCTTCTGTCCACACCTGCTCCCAATTAGCTAATTACTCCATTCATCGCTCTCGCCTATATAAACTCGTTCTCTGCAGAAGAACTGCAGAGGGATTTGATAGATATTCTGCAGAAAAGGTCAAAAAATGTTACCAATATTTTTTAAAATATTTAATATTGACAATAATTAGGAGGATTTAGTATGGTAATGTAATATTATAGATATAGATAAATAAATACAAGTATCTTTATGAATAAGGCCATTCTGATCCACACTCCTCACCAGTTGGTGGCAGTAACTCACACCGAAAAGTTGTTTGCCAACCGCCATTAAACAAAACAAGCCAAGACAAGGAACTGAAGAGAATCCTCTTCAGTCCTCATGCATGCTTCTATCTGGCGTCTCCTAGTTTTGGTTCCCTGTTTATTACAGTATTAGCATCTAACTTCTTCTTAATACTGACACAACCTGCTTTCTGGTGTCACTCCTAGTATAGCTGGAAGGCCAGCGTCTGTTACAATCAGCATAACATTTTTATTTGACAAATATAGAAATAATAGCAGTTCAAGAATTAAACTGGATCAAATAAAAACATTTCATACCTGAAAAAAGTTTTGTTTGTAATTATCCATATATTTAAAGTTAGAGTTTTGAAATAAGATTATGATTGTTGGTTTTATATTTTCAGCTTTTTTTTTTGAGAATTAACACATCTTGTTTTTTGAGATGCTTGTATGTTGGTGATGATGACAAATGCCTGTACCTGTGACACACAGTAGACATGTTCCTTGTTATATCGTTTAACCCTGTAGGAAAATTAAACTCCAGTAGCCATTACTCAACCACTTCAGCAGCAGTGAGGGAGTTAAGAGACCAAACTTAAAAATCTCAAATGATGTTAAAAAAATGCACACCAACATAAAAAAAATATCCCATAGACCCAGTTTATGTAGTTTCATTTTGGGGAGAGTTACACTTTAAGACGGCAAACCTATTTAATTCAATTCAGTTTATTTTTATAGCACCAATTCACAACATATGTCACCTCAAGGCGCTTTACAGTTCAACCAGATCATACAGTCAAACGGATTTAAAGTTTTCTATTTAAGGGAAACCAATTGATTGCATCGACTCATTGACTCTTCAGCAATCTCTCACACTAAGCATGCTTGTAGGGACAGTGGAGAGAAAAAACTCCCTTTAAACAGGAAGAAACCTCCAGCAGAACCAGGCTCAGTGTGAGCGGCCATCTGCTGAGGCCGACTGGGGTTCAAGGAGACAGAAGCAGAGACACAAAAAGTAGCTGTAAAAGGCGGCCCCGTCCAGGAAACACACAGCCAGGCAGACGACCTCTGACCCAGCTCCCTATGTCAGAGTGGGAAGAAAACACATCCAGCCAGTCACAGTCAAAGAAACAGGACTACACTGAAAAACAGGCCGATCTCGAACATAAACAAAGATGTTGATGGCAGCAGCACAGCTGATATTTGTCTCCAGGATGGAGTCTCAGCCAAACAAGAACAGACCAGATGAAGCTACTATGAGAAAAAGCAGAGAAAGCAGAACGTTAGAGATTGAACTAACAGATTCTGCAGAGTGGGAGAATAGCGATAGAATGAAGCAGAATAGTTAAGAAGGGGTCCCTATGTCCTCCAGCAGACTAAGCCTATAACAGAATAACTATAAAGATAGCTCAGGATAACCTGAGCCTAAACAAAAAGCATTGTTTATCTATATAATAGTATATAATAGTAGACTATAAAATAAGTTGTCAATCAAAGCAGCTAAATGTCTGTTAGGTAAGTCTTTTGATGATAAGAGCAGAAAATTGAGAGACATTATTTATAATGAAGACCAGGCTCCCATCAGAATGAATAAGAAGCTCATACAGTAGCTTTAAAGTTGGCTCTGACCCTAAGAGCTTTTTACCTTTCTGTACAAACATCTCTGTAGATCCTAATCCTTTAATTAGATTAGGGAACTGAGCTGATGATTATCCCAACTTCTTTGAAATCTTGAAAAAGCTTTCCATCTTTGAATGACTTTGTAGTCCACTTTGTACTTTCTAATAAAAATGTAAACCTCTCAGACACTCTAATACCATTAGTTCCCCTGAAACTCCCTCTGAACTGTGAATCTTACTTTTCTGATCAAATAACAACAGAAATAAATGAACTTCTTTGGTGTTTTTTTTAACCAAAAATCATGGATCTGCGGTGGTGTTTGTGTATGAGCAAATGTTTTTATTGGTTCAATGACTTTCGTAGAGGTGGCTGTGCCCCCCTGGAGTGGCACCAGGGGAGACTTATAGAATGAGATAAAAATATGCAGAAAATCAAAGAAATATAGTCTTATGTATTTTATAATGATTTATACAAAATATAACCTGTGTTCAATTATTTTCAGATGAAAAACTAAGCTGATTAAACTGAACTTTAAGGCTGTTCCCCTGTCTAACTAGAGATGGATCAACCAGATAGGAATATTAATAAATACAATTCCTTAAAAAGCAGGAAAGCTTACCCCCAATCAATTAATACAGCCAGTTTGAATCCCATATGTAGTCCTAGAAGGTTCTTATAGAACAGGGACATCTTTGATCATTTCTTCTGCTGATCATAGTTGTCCTTCCTGCTGCATGTTGCTCTCTCATCAAGGGTTTTGTTGGACAGCAATAGTTTTTTTTCTGCCTGTCTTGTCCCGATGTTTTCTCCTCTCAATTCGTGATGATAAGCTTTCAGCTGCCAGTGTTTTAGCAAGCTCTGCACCGGTGGCAGTTAAATATAGCAATGTTATTGCTATATTTAACGACTTTTCACGCCCTTTTAGTGTTTTCTGACAAATGTAGTGACTTTTTTACTGTGTAGTTGAAGACTTTGGCGAAAACCATTAAAACACAGATTCCCCTTAGTTCACTGTTTATTGAAAGCTCCTCCAAAGCACTGAGGCATTTAGAGTCAGTCAATATCATCCACTGATTCCCTTCAAAGCATGGTGGGAAAAAAATATTTAATGTTATATTTTTTTCTTTGAAACTATTGCACTGAAATAGATCTCTTCTTCCATTGCATTCAAAAACAGCGTCATCTACTGGTTATACCTCTGTTAATTGTTCTTAAATGTTATTTGATAACATAACAAGATTAATTTACATAGACTTTTATCAAATGAAAATATTTCATAAGTTTCATTTTTAACTTTTAAGCATATTTAGGGTGTTTTAAATAACTGATAATTTTCTGGCTTAATCAAAGCATTACAAAATATGCAAATCAGTTGATGACATCATTTAGCGACTTCTAGCCACTTTTAGGAGGCAAATAGCAGCTTGATTGCTGATGAGCAGGCAACCATGCTGAAGCTTTCCTTTCTGCAGCTGAACTTGAGCCTTTTGACGATCCTGAAAGCCATTTTCTCATTAGCAGTTTCCAGCATGTGAGGTCATTTTCATGCAAAATGGTCTCAGCTGCATACTTTCTCTGATGGCAGCCATCATAAACAGAAGAAGAACCCACCAGACTCTATTTTCTAGCAATCAGCCTATAGATAAAGCGATCACTGTTACCCTATATCTTCAGTATTTTATAAATCGATTAATTGATTATTGTCCTTTTTTTGACCCTCTTGTCTTCTATTAAACTATAAAAAGGTAGAAGTTTTTGTAACTTAGGTTTTTCTTTATTTTTTTTTTATTATTGCATCAGAATTAACATTTTTTTGTACGTTATATTTGTATTTTTGGTTGTTTTCTTTTCATCTGTCCCTTCTCGCTGTCCTCCCTGCTGTGTATATCTGCTCTAAGCTTGTTTTTGATCATGGTAAGTGCCAGCTTGTCTTTGTAGTTCATCCACCTTGATGCTTCATGAGAAAGAGACAAAAAAAAGATTCTGGTCAGCTGCTAAAGTGATGAAACATGTGATCATCACCAGCGTACATAACAGCAGCTGATCACCAGCTGTGACTTTAAAATATCCCCATCATCCTGGACATGTCACAGTGTGAGGACACTTTCAGACTGACCCAAATGCCATATTTATTTTATTCTTTTCATATTATTTTAAACACTTCTTTTTACCAGGGTGGAACAATAATGAAGAATACATACTTTATATTTTGTCTTCAAACCAGAAATAGTCAAAATTATCCACAAAAGTTCAAATATATACATTCACCTTTTTATATTTGGTTGAATGTAATTTAGCCAGTTTCATTTTGGTCAGTCAAGTTGTGCCCCAGTAAAGCAATAAAAGTCTTTTTTTATGCTGGAAAAGAAAAGCTTTAGTGGATAGTGGAATAATTTTGGCCTTTTCAGCAGCTGTACACAGCTGTACTAATGTAAACCAACTGTCCCTCTGCAGGAGGGGTGTGTATATTTCCAGTCGGTTGGGATCCAGGGTCCACTTAAAGGAATAGTACACCCAAAACATGATTAGCCTTCATTTTCTACTCACCCCCATGCTGAACAACACTCTGGAGTACTTTTTTGATATCTCAAATGCATCTGGAGATCTGGGAGGCTTCTTGCTGTCTGCTGACATTCAAATAATGGAGGTCTATGGCGCCCGAGGCAGAAAGGTCCATAAAAGTCCACAAAAAACGTGTCAATATTCCTCCATACTGCTCGTCCAATGTATTCCAAGTGTCCTGAGTGGGTAGCGTCCATAATTTACTCGAAACAAAGTCATTTAGAATGTTTTTAGAGAATAAACAGTAGTGTATA
This sequence comes from Cyprinodon diabolis, assembly GCA_030533445.1. NCBI lineage: Eukaryota > Metazoa > Chordata > Actinopteri > Cyprinodontiformes > Cyprinodontidae > Cyprinodon > Cyprinodon diabolis. The sequence goes on from CM060082.1 coordinate 8,465,771, forward strand.
GGATTTCCTAAAAGCGCGCGCCTGCGAGTTCACGAGTCTACGGAAACCGCGGCAGACCAAACCAGATGAAAGTGCGCATTCAGCGTCTGCTCTGCCGATAATGCAAGCGTAGAAGAAGAAATTTGCTGTTTACCTGTGCAAAGAAAGAAACAACGAAAGAAAAATGTCTGAGGACTTCAGTGTTGAGGAAGAGCATGAGTTCTTTGCCGAGCTGAATGCGCACTTTCATCTGGTTTGGTCTGCCGCGGTTTCCGTAGGCTCGTAAACTCGCAGGGGCGCGCTTTTAGGAAATCCTATACACTACTGTTTATGCTCTAAAAACATTCTAAATGACTTCGTTTCGAGTAAATTATGGACGCTACCCACTCAGGACACTTGGAATACATTGGACGAGCAGTATGGAGGAATATTGACACGTTTTTTGTGGACTTTTATGGACCTTTCTGCCTCGGGCACCATAGACCTCCATTATTTGAATGTCAGCAGACAGCAAGAAGCCTCCCAGATCTCCAGATGCATTTGAGATATCAAAAAAGTACTCCAGAGTGTTGTTCAGCATGGGGCCCCCATGCTGAACAACACTCTGGAGTACTTTTTTGATATCTATGATGGGGGTGAGTAGAAAATGAAGGCTAATCATGTTTTGGGTGTACTATTCCTTTAAGTTCTGTGCACCTGTCCTTCAGCTATTAAGTTATTTAAGTTAGGACAAGGTCACTACATTATGTCATCAAACATTACCAAGCTTTGACATAGAAACAATTCATTACTGTAATAGCTTAGAAATTATTCTCAGCCTTTTACAAAATAATCACTGAAGGAGGAGAGAGACGGTGATTATCTAGACATATGGTAACTCATTTCTGTCTTTTTTCAGGTAACCTGAGCAGGAACTGCACAGAGAAAGGCTGGTCCTCTGTTTACCCTGACATCAGCTTCGCCTGCTCATCAATCATCAGCGAGAAACGCTTGGAGGTGAGTTTTTAACATAACAGCCAATTCACAATGTCTGATGTAAATGCCTCTCTTTCTGTCAAGCTGTGTGAAATTTGTAGTATTTGTGTTTTGTTTCTATAAATATTAACCTAAATAAAATTTGTTCAAATTACTTCTGACACATTCTTCTGGTAAAACTTATCAAGATCAAAACCAAACATCTTTATGTTTTATGTTAAACTTTTATTTCAATAGATTTTTAATAATGATTTGGTTTTAAGAGCTCAGGTGGGATAAAGACCTTATGCTCAAAAGTAACATTGTAACTTATTACTATTTTAAGTGGCACAGTTAGCCTTTTATATAAATCTTGAGCATGTTAAATATAATTATTTAGCACAGAGACCATACTATATAATTATTTAACATGCTTATTTTAATTTAAGTATTATATTCATTAATTGCAAGTGACAGTTGGCCGCTCACACTGAGCCTGGTTCTGCTGGAGGTTTCTTCCTGTTAAAAGGGTGTTTTTCCTCTCCACTGTCGCTACAAGCATGCTTAGTGTGAGGGATTGCCTTTGAGCCAATGAGTCGATGCAATCACCTGGTTTTCCTTAGAAAACTTTTAATCAATTTGACTGGATCATCTGGAGAACTGTAAAGTGCCTTGAGATGACATGTGTTGTAAATTGGCACTATATAAATAAACTGAATTGAATTGAACTGAATTGAATAAAATTCTTGAGCATGGCTAATTCAACACGCATTAAATAGGCATTCCCTCTTGGGAGCGGGTACAGGGTTGTGCTTGTGCATTTTTTATTAAAGAAGAGAGACGAAAATCCTCCGCTATACCTTTAAGTAGCCTACAAACGAAAAACACAGCAATACATGCTAGCAAGGTAACGTCAACAAACTAACTAGTAGTAGATAGCAATTTTTATCATGTCCGGCTAATTTGCAAAGAAAGAAATCAACATTTTCTTGTCCTATGTATGTTAATTGTTAATTGACACCTTTGGACATTTTTTTAAATATCTTTTTAACATTTGTATGTTCCTGCTATCACTTCCTTTGTCCTAAGGTAAACTCTGACAACACAGATTCCTTAAGTTTAGGAGCCTTTCTGTTTTTTCAATGATTCATAGGTCCAATATCACTGGTTTAAAATAACAATGAAAAACAATCTTCAAGATACTGGACTGAGCATAACCAAAAAGCAGCAGCTGTTAATGCTTCAGTCGTAAAAACAAACAATGATCAAATGCTTACGCAATATATAAAAAAAACACCTTTTTGTATCCCTTAACAGTTGACCCCGAAAATAGGTTGTCCTGTAATAGTGAGGAAAAATGACTCACTATAGAGATCATAGAGTAAATTTGCTCTGCTAGCTAGGCATGCACAACATATCTTGCTTTTGACCTGCTTTTGAAAGGCTGCTGCAGGTAGCTAATCAGCCACAGACCCAGTTTTCTATAGCAGAGAACTCTAAAGGCTGACCACAGGTTTCTTTCAGTGAGCGAATATGGAGAAACCACCATCTAGGTCATTCTGTCTGGGTTACTACGCTGTTTTTACACATAAATCTGGGTTTTTATGTGCATTGGGTTGCAGTGTATGGGACACAACAAAGTTGGTGTACTTAACATTTTACTCAGTTCTTACTACATGATCTTTATCTCTAAACTTGCATCTGTTGCTTTGCGGCTGGAACCTCTTTAATTCAAACTTGCTCTACTGATTTGGCCTTCACAACCCACGTTATCTTGCTATTCAGACATATTTTGTCCATATTTTAAGGTTTAGTGTCACAAATAAATGGACACTCAGCATGGATTTTGGTTAATGTGGATAGTATTTAAAATGTACTGTAGCAAAAACCAAGCAATCACCATGTATTTTCTTGGTGTCTCTGCTGTAAATGTAACTATGTCATCAAATCATATGATCCTTTGTGTTTCAGGGAGAAGCTGGGGAATGTTCCTATTTATTCTATGACGGTGTTTGCCATGCACATTCAGTGGCGATACTATACTAGGAGCCCTTTAGTCATTGCTCCAATATGTTTTTTATATCTTATTTAACCTTTATCATATACTAATGCAAACTTAGCTCGGAACAAATAAGATAAACTTTATAACCAAGGCATAGGAGGATTTTAATGTTAACTGGAATGTGAGGACAGAGGGGTCTGCTGGTTCTGTGCTTGGATCCAATGGTTTTTCAGCAGATGGTTTTGCTGTTGTAAGCCATAGTGGCGAGACGCTGGCTTTACCTCTTAGCATCCAGCAGAGTCGTGGGGTTCAGTTTCCGGTCGAGACACGCTCTGCTTTTAATCTGAACCAATCTGGGTCCACCTCTGCCTCCTCACAAGAGGAAGGTCTTGATATTCCCCACCTTCCTCTGAGTCTTTGTAGAATTATCAGACAGAGTGACACAGCTGCAGATCTGATCCCATTTAGTGCTTCAAATCAGTCCTCAAAGTTTCTTTGCCGTCTGTCGTTATATCTGATCCCAGCCATAGTCTGAGTGCTTGTAGCATGCATTGTAACCCTTAGGGCTCCTGTATGATGCCATGGAGCTTATCTTTTGACCTTCCTGGTTATTACTTGCTGCATTCCAGGAGCCAGTTGTTTTAAACAACTGGCTCCTGGTTTGAACAAGCTTTAAACAAGCGAGAAAAATCCAGGTTTGGGAAGATAGACACAGTCATTATTGTGTCCAGTTTTGTTATATATTTATATAAAAAATATACAAGAACACCTCCCTACTGTCCCTTTTAAAACACAGAGCTCGGATTTCATAGATAAAGAGATGGACAGAAAAAGTTGAAATCGTTAAAAGTGGCTTTAGCACTTTTTATACATGATCACAAGGTTTTCGTTGATGTCACTTTTCTAACCTTGCATGCAAGCTGAATTGTTGCTGTATTTGCAAGTTCACCGGAGAATCCATCTTGTACCACTTCAGCTTAAGTTGTTCAAGTACAATCCAATAAAGGTCAGTCGATCATGTTGCATTATTATGGTGTAAGGAGGGGCATACTGTATTCTACTGTACTCTGCAAGTAGAGCAAGACCCGCAGAGACCATAGGTAAAACAAAATAAATATGGCAACATAACTGCCGCTACCACATCTGTTTTTTCAAAATCCGCAATTTCATTCTTGAGAAAGAACAGAGACAGTGTAAAAGTAAGTTGTAATTTCTCATGGCATCAGGTGCTATTTCAGCTGTGAACTGAATTTGCAAAAACCAAACTTTGGTAGGTGGGAACTGGGTGTTCCTTTACTTAATTAGCTCAAAATGCTAACATGTTGGTAAAGGTTCTCAGTCATCCAGGTAATAGTCATTAATTAAAAAATTCAAAACAATCCATGGACATGGTTTCCACGTTTGAAGATACTTTTCTTTCCATCCAGGAAGCTTTTTCAATTCAAAATGTCAGGAATAACGTTGAGTTCGAGGTTTTATACGGTAGCCCAACAAAGGCTTGTTTTTGTTTTGAAAACGTGCAAATTGGAACAGACAAAGGAGTTCCGTAAAAGTTTTAAAAACAATCCACTGGACTTTGTTTCCGAGGTTTGAAGACGTTTCGCTTCCCCTCCAGCAAGCTTTCTCAATTCAAAATATCCTGATTCGCATTGAGTTTGAGGCTTTTTATATACAAGGCCTTGTTTTGCTTGGAAACATGCAAATTGAAACTGATGAGCGGGTCGTTTGGTTCCATTGTTAGCCTGTAACAGTCTTTAAGGAGGTATTGTTCACCGGCTGGAGCGGGGAGGTACTTTGTTCCTCTGTGATGGGGTGGGGCGTGTGGTGATACCTGGAAGGAATCAACTCAATAACTGAATTGTAAGTTTTTGGAGGCTTGAATCTTAGTCCACCCGCTGTGTTTAAGGTTGTTTTTTTATCTCTTAACATAGATGGCTCCCTTCATGCCCCTCTCAACCCACCTATTTTCTTTATCCAAAATGTGAACATTCTTGTCCTCAAAAGAATGTCCTTTGTCCACAAGGTGTAGAAGTACTGCAGAGTCTTGTCCAAAGGAAGTCGCTCAACTGTGTTGGGCCATGCGTTTGTGGAGAGGTCGTTTTTGTTGGGATCCAGAGGTTTGCCCTCCAGAGGGCGATGTGGATCCCTTTCTGTTGGCTTCTGTTACTGTTGGGATCCAGGGGTTTACCCTCCGGAGGGCGACTTGGATCCCTTTCTGTGGGCTTCTGTTACTATTGGGATCCAGGGGTTTGCCCTCCAGAGGGCGACGTGGATCCCTTTCTGTGGGCTTCTGTTACTATTGCGATCCAGGGGTTTGCCCTCCGGAGGGCGACTTGGATCCCTTTCTGTGGGCTTCTGTTACTGTTGGGATCCAGGGGTTTTCCCTCCAGAGGGTGATGTGGATCCTTTCCTGGGAGCTGGTGCTCAGCGCTCGCAGCTGATCCCCATCAGCTCATTATTAAGCTCTCCCTATATAACCTGGGTGAGAGCTCCACTCTGAGCCGGATTGTTGAACTGAACCGACTTTGGTCGTGGTTAGCAAGCCTGAGCCACCCTGCCTGCCTGAACCTGTAAACCTGAACCTAACCTGCCTTGTCCTCTCTGCTTCTCCAGGAAGAATCCTGCCAGAAAGTAATAAACTATTGGACTTTATCCTGCCTGTGTGTCTGTGAGTTCTGCATGTGGGCTAGTAAAACCTACCTGATCATGACAGTTTTGATTTCTCCAATATAAAGATCAGTGCATTCCTGGCTGCACTGCACTGCATACACCACTCCGCTTATATTTGGTTTGGGAATTTTATCCTTAGGATGCGCTAGACTCTGTCTAAGGGTCTTGCTATGTTTGAAATGTACTGGGATTTTGTGTTTGGAGAGAATTTTCTGAGTTTTTCAGAGACTCCAGCAACATAAGGGATGGATATGTTTTTGCGTTTAATCTTCTCAATGTTATGTTCTGTTGCGTATCTTTTGAATTTCCTTACTGATTTGACAGTCGCCCAGTTTGGGTATCCACAGGTTTGGAGACGTCTTTGATGTGTTTCTGTTCTTTGTGCTTCTCTTCTGGTTTTGTAGAGACATGCTCAGCGCGATGTTTTAAGGTTCTGAAAGGACTGAAAGTTTGTGTTCCAATGGGTGGTGTGAGTCAAAAAAAAAGATATTTGTTCTGTGTAAGTGGATTTCCTATAGACTTCACTTCAGGTTTCCATCTCCTTCCATGCTCACCAAACAGTCCAAAAAAGGTAGCTTGTTGTCGTTGGTATCCTCTCTGGTGAACTGGATGTTATGGTCAAACGAGTTGATGTGTCTTGTGAAAGCTTCCACTTCTTTTGCTGGATTTTGATGAATGTGTCATCCACATATCTACACCAAGGGGTTGGTGGTGTTCCTCTGAAGGTGTCCAAAGCTCTCTTTTCCATTTCTTCCATGTAAAGATTGGCTACAATTGGTGAAACAGGAGATCCCATTGCACAACCGTGCTTTTGCCTGTAAAAATTATCCCTGAACTTGAAATAGGTTGTGGAAAGGCAAAGGTACAGTAGGGTGCAAATCTGGTCCAGAGTGAAATTGGTCCTGTTGTTTACGTCACTGTCTTGTAGAAGTTGTTTCCTGCCTGTTTCCGCTGCCTCTGATATAGCTATGCACGTGAAAAGAGAGGTAACATCGAAAGACACCAGGGTTTCTCCTGGTGCCATCTTTCAATGTTTGACTTTTTTAGCAAAGTCTTTGGAGTTTTCTATGTGGAACAAACGTTTTGCACACAGTCCTCAACCCTTCTGCACATCCCGTGCCTTTCACAGAGTGAACTGTCAAAGATTATATGTGGGTGGAGACAAGACATGGTACCAGGAGAACTGCTGAACTTTAAACCGGCTCCTCCTAGGAGCCAGGATCATTCAAGTTAGAACTGGCTTCCCCGCGCATGTCGACCCGAAACCCTGATGGCCCCGCAGAGAAGAACCGGGACACGATCAGGAGACAGGAGACAAACACCAAACCCTCACTGGCCTCTGGGGACTGGGACATGAACCAAGGATAAACAAAAACTGACGGAGAGAAAACATAGAGAACTAATGATCTGGCCCCGATAGCTGGGCTGAAGAGTATATAAAGCAACGGGAGCAGGTGAATAAGTTCATTCATAATAAAAGAACGGGAAGGGTACGGCAGGTGAATGAATTGAGTGATTAGATCAGCTACCAGGGCTGATCTATAGGGCAGATCGTGACAGATATGTCCTATTTAAAGTCCACAACTTTAACGATTTAAGAACACTCTGCAAAGACAAATGTATACAAACCTCAAAGAACTGAAGCAACATTGGAAAAAAAGAGCACAAGACATTGATGTGAAAGACAGATTAAGTCAGACAGAGAGCATGCAGTTAATGCTGTGAAAATCTGGGGTCTCAAGATTAAAAAAATAAAATAAACTATCTTGCCTTCCTGTTTTGAATCTACTCCAAAGAACAACCTCTTCTCTCTGACCTTTCACAACAAATATGTTTTTTAAAATTCTATTTAGCTTGTCTTTACATCCATGTTGTGTTTTCTTATTGCTTTTTTTAATATATATTATATTTCAAGGTTCTAATCAATTGATTTGCTTTTGTGGATATGTGGATTTTATGCTTGACCCAAACCTTGACTAAATTTTGGAGAATGTAAGGAGTTTAACGTGAACCACAGGTAAAACCTTATAATAGTGAAGCTAACAAATTATAGAGGAGAAACAATTAAAGGATCTAGCGGGGAACAGCGAGACCTGATGGATCCTGAGGGGCAAATGGAGTATGCCTTTGATTGGGAGTGGACAAATCAGGACATAGTCAGGTAATCAGGAGGTCAGGTTTGCCTGACCTCAGTAACCATGACGACATTGGCCGGACACATGTGTGGGAGAGGCTAAAAAATAGGGGCGGCCCATGATGGCAGCCCACTGTTTGCCAAGGGGATGGGTTAAGGGGGAGTGGTGGCCTAGTGGTTAGGGCATAGAGCAATCTATGTATCTTTTAACTTCATCTCAATACAGATGAAGTTAAAAGTGCAAATATTTTCTTGAAATCATTTTCAGAGCAAATCTGGAAAAGTTACAGTAAGAAATTTGTCAAAGAGACCAAGCAGTTATAATAATCCCACCTCTTTTAAAATTATTATTCATGATGAAAACGAAACCATGGATGAAAGCTGTGATGCTGTCAGGATATTCTGATGTGCTGCAGCATGGAGATAAGGTCTTCAACATAATGGCCACCCCTGTAGAGTATGCTTTCAATTATTCATGTGATAACTGGACTCCAAAAGACCTTGGAAAGTTCTCTCTGGTATCAGGCACCAAGTCAGCAGATCCATTAAGTCCTGTCAGTTTGAGCTGTAGTCACTGTGGATCAGACTTGTTCCAGCAAATCTTTCAACAGCCAGTCTTATGAAACAGGCATAACCCTGTCAGTAGTTATTAATGATCTGTATGTTGCCAACTGCATCTTATCTTTATTTTGGCTGTTTTTTCATTATATTTAAAACATTAGTTACAAGAGATGACTATATAAAGTCTCAATTTAAGAGAGAAAAAAGAAAAAAATCTTTATTTTCTTATTTTGGGTGTCTAATAACCAAGAAGTCTTCATTACCTCCCAGCCAGGAGGTCTGAGAGTTAAACTGAGGAATGAGACACCAATGCAGACTGTTTTTGCCTGTTTGGTCAGGAATATTTACAATGTGACTGCTGGGGGAAGTAGTGTAATAAAGACGTTAGAGATGCTTCGGGGCTTAATGGAAAAACACTCTACAAGATTTATACCTGGAAACAGTCTGATTTTAGAACTTTAGTACAAACAATTTAAGTAATTAAAGACATGCTTAGATTATACTGCCCTAAATCCTTAATCCCATCTGGACTGTTTGTTGTGTGCATTTAGACTCTGGTGTTGTTAAGGTAAAGCAGTTCACTGACAGTAAGAACACCGATCCTCCTTTACTTACAACCTACAAGAAAGTTTGTGGTTTTGGACAGAAACATAACTAAAATAAATGCTGAATTTTAACCACAAAGTACTCCAAAGCCTGTGCTTTTGTTCAAGGTCAAATTTTACAATGTTAATATTCTCAAACAAGATAATGAAGCAGTAAATCTGTAACAGTTATAGGTTACAGATGAATTGTGTGTAATTTTAAGCCTATTTTAGCCAACAAGTAAAAATGTTTAATTCATTTTATAAATACATATGCTTCCTCCTAACTATCAGTTTAAACCCTTTAAAAAAAATCAGCTTTATTATGTTTTTATAACAAACAGACATAACAAACAGAACTATGCAAATTAGACAGCATGTGCAAAGCTGATCTATTTACCAGCCATAGCCAGAACTGAATCTGTGACATCAGAAAAATGGCAAGCACATTTAATGTGTGAGATCTCCAGCTGAGGGCTCAGCATCTGCTAGGTCTGGGGGTCTGGGGGATTGTCCCCTACAGTATATGTATGAGGAGTATAAGAACATGGTTTTTGTCTGCTCCTGTGTGCATCTCTTTTGATTGCTTGTTTATGTGTCTGCGGGCGTAAGGGTAAGACTGTGCAAATTGGACTGGATAAAAGTGAATTTGTCTTTGTCTACTTGTCAGGTGGAATGTCTGCGGCCCCTCCAAACTACTGCAACATCTTGGGCCCATAGTATGAGCCAGACCTGTCTTCGCCAGTCTTATACTCTCTGCCGATGAGGGGTGCCTGATGTTTCTGTTTCAATCCTTGTGAATGTGCAGGCCTCAGCCTCTTGAGGCCTGCACATTCACCAATCTGGGGTCGGGCCCCAGGTGGTCCCTTCTGCCCTTCTCTGGTGGATGAGGCTGTCACTATGTGTTCTTTAACATATATTACTTATATAAATATTAGCATGATTGAATAAATTAACATATTAAATCCTACAGAATTCTTAGGTTTGACTGCTGGAGGAAGTGGTAACTTTTTACAAACACACTGACAGACAACGGAGTGGTGCAAAATTTGCGATATTTACTAATATTTACAATATTTACAGACGAATCAGTCAAGGCAGTTCATGAAATCCAAGGTGTTTTCCTTTATCCAAGGAATTCAACCAGTTCTTTGTTGGGGCAGAGTTAACAGAAAGTGCGGTTTCCTTTGGTGCGTTACATGGGTCTAGCTTGCCAGTCTGATCCATTCAGAGTCCTGGAGACAGATTCTGGAATGGGATCCTAGAACAGGATCCTAGAACAGGATCCTAGAACAGGATCCTAGAACAAAATCCTGATATGGAAATCTGGCGAGTTCCCTCTTGTCAAACCTTGTGATCCAATGAAGGTTTAAATCCACATATGAATCTGCATCAGCATCAGACAGTGTCTCCTACCAGGGCTGCCACTCATCATCTTCTTGTTTCTCAGTGATATGGGGTGCCCTTTGATATCTGGGCCTCAGGTGGCCTCTTTATCGGTCTTGGGGCCTAAAGGACAAGTCTGGGGCCACTCACACTCGATATTGAGCATATTTTCTTTTAAAGAAGCTTTATAAATCCTTTATATACAAGCATGCTCATGTATATATACCACAGGACTTTGGTTCCAGGCATTCACGGATGCAAACTATTAGTCTGCAGCTACTGATATATTTAACCCTGAATAATAATGTGTAATCAGCCTAGATTTTTTTATTTCCACACACAAACACTGAATGATCATCCAAGGGATACCCACTGCTCTTAAAGCTATTTTTATGTTTACTTTGGTTGTCTTTCATCTTGTTTTCCCTTTTGTATTGTTCTCTGTTTTCTTTCCCTCTTGTCTTGTTCAGGTGTGGAAGTAGACTTCTTGGATCCACTGTACATCTTCTGCGTTGTTTATTTTTGCTGTTTTGTTTTCCCTCTTTTCAATTCAGTCCCCCCTCTTTCTTCTCTCTGTCTCTTTCTCTCTCTCCCCTTAATTCTTATCCCCTCTCCCTTTCTCAAGGTTTCTTTTCGGCTCCCTGTTTGTTATCTGCAATTTTATCCCCATAATCATTTTCACTACGTTTTCATATATAAGTACCAAACGTAACCTTAGTTTATCAACCATAATGGTCTGCTTCTGAAAGAAAATCTGTTGTTATCTATCTTTAAAACGTCGATTCCCAGAGCTATATTAGCAAAACAGGGCACAAATAACCAAAAAAAAGGAACTGCACTTGAAAGTGTGATTACTTTGGCCATCATCTGCTGTTGGTTACAGCATCAGAGCAAATTACTGAAAAAGCTCAACAATCTAAAAAGAAGGCTGGATCTGTTGTGAGAGCTCCTCTGGAACCTCAGGAGATTATTTCACAAAGAAGAATCCTTCATAAAGTGAAGGATATTGTGGATAACTGTGAGCATTCTCTTCAGAAGATTTTTAAGTGTTCTCAGCTATCAACACCTAAAACACCTATGAAAATAAAGATTTTAAATTATATATCACCAAGTCACAACACATGTCATGTTAAGGTGTTCTATACAGAGAATTTTAATGATATTGCACTTTCAGATCAGTAAAAAAGTTATATATCTAAGGTGGCAATAGATACTGTATCTGTTGACTCTACAGCATGCATCCCCAAACACGGTCCTGGAGGGCCGCTGTCCTGCAGGTTTTAGAGGTTTCCCTGCTTTAGCACAGCTGATTATAATGATTGCAGTAGAGCTGAAGCCTGTTAATCAGCTTTCAATTAAAATCAGCTGTGCTGGAGCAATGAAACCTCTAAAACCTGCAGGACAGCGGGCCTCGAGGACCGAGTTTGGGGATGCCTGCTCTACAGCATTCCCTTACACTAGCATGCACATAGCAACATTGGAGAGGAAAAACTCAATTTTAACAGGTAAAAGCTTCAGGAAAATCGCTGTTGGTTGGATGTTAAACAGCATATTGTTCGTTCTGGATGTTTTTATTGGTATATCACTTTGAATCTTTTTTTTTTTACTGTATGTGTTTTAGCACTGCTGCAGTAGGAAGATTCTGGTTTTAAATTCAAACCAGGGCTTTAATGCAAGAAGTTTTCATGTTCTTCTGCTGCTTGTATCTGTATCCAGCTTCTTTATACAGTCTAAAAAAAGGCCTTTTTTCTACACTTTAAAAAAAAAACTGCTTGTCCAGGGAGTACATTCTTCCTGTCCAATGACCGCTGTAGATAACAGCCCCATCCACATTCCCACCCGTAATTTGACCTGATAAAATAAAATCAAAAATCATTGAGAAGCAGAAACTTAAGTTACAGACAGCAAGGCCTATGCTGGCTCTACAAATCATATTCTTAAGAAACGACTTTATCCTTTCCAGTCTGATAGATGTTAGTAAATTTCCATCATCTTACCTTAGATTTATGTTCATTTGGGGAAGATTCACCTACTTCATGTTGTCACACAAGTTCAATTTAATTATCTTTTTATACTACAGGCCTAATTGTAGAATTATTTATTAGACAACTTGGATATAGTTGTGAAAATTAAAGTCAAATTAAACCATGATTTTTAGATTAGATTTAGACACTGGCTAATTCAAAAATAATATTGCCTATCATATTTGAATTAGTTTGATAGTCTGAAAAGTAAAGGTAAATAACTACCACATAGAGGGTTTCATAATTTCCCTCAAAATATGTTATTTTAATCACAACATAAAGCTTAACAACACTGGTTTAAAATAAAGAAAACATTAGAAATAAAAAGAAAAGGGTTTAAATAAAAAGGAGAAAGACAATGAGTGAATGTCTAATCTAGATAACACACAAAGACCATGTAGACTACCAGAAAGCAACATAGAATAGCTTTACAAGTGAGACGATTTGACTAGAAATGGGCTGAACTGGTCAATTAGCAAATAGACAAGGCAGAGATAACCAGTGCTTATCCAAATATGGAAATATTCAAGGAAAACGATGAATGTCCTTGCTTAAGAGCATCAGCAGCATTGTTAATATTCATTATGCAGTGCTGCTATGTCTGGACCCCCTGCTGGAGATCCATCTTCATAGGAGCTTAAAGCGGTGGGAATGAGTAAAGTTTTAACAAGAGAGTTGCTTTGTCCAGCCGCCACGTCTCTATCCCCATGTTTAGGGCGAGTGTTAAGGTATCCTAAGTAGCTGTGGTGTTTCAGGGCAGCATGTCTTGCATCAGAGAGGGCTTCTATAGGTATAGAGAGGCAAATATGCACATGATGCTATTTTCATGTGCACTGTGGGATTGACTGTTTGCTATATATTGAGTGTGTGTATTTCTGGAGTGTCGTGGCTCAGTTAATTGTGCAATTGTGTGTCAGCTTTGGGGAATGTTGTTTATAGATGATGAGAGAGCGATGAAGGCCAGACGCACAAGCATGAACACACACTCAGTGGGCAGACACTGCAGGACAATTATGTTATGAATCGCACTGAGATGTACCAGACCCTCGTTCTGATTCTGACCCCGCTCTTATTGTGAAAGAACCTCTTCACATTGGAGGGAAAAAAACAACTAAATATTACTGCTTCAGGAGATATAAAATGAGAAGTACCTCTTTCTCTCTATTGAAGTCACTAAGGGCTTTTATACTTTTGTCTTCGAGCTCTTTGTTTAAATACTTTTTATTCAGGGAAAGTTTACTTTTGAATCAGGTCACCAACAAAAACAGCACTATTGTCAATGGCCTCCCTAGCTTATTTTTAGAGAGAGTGTCTCCTGCCTGCTGGATCTGCTGGAGGCTTTTAATGCTGCTGGTAAAACCATTATATGCAAAGGAAACTAGTCTAGGATCTATGGATTCCCCATCAGCTTGATGGTTCAAAGGTTATACAGGAAGGAGGGAAATCCTGACCCTCTCTTGCACCCCAGACCCATGTTGTGCCCCGGGGGTCAAAACTTAGACCTGTCATGAGCCATCTCATGCAATATGCAGCTGTAAACCGTGTCTGTGTTACGCTGATGACACACAGATTTACATTTCCCTGAAGCCAGACAAGCTAATAAATCTTTCAGCCGTAGACAAATGCTTACATAGATTAGTAACTATTTGACTCTCGGCTATCTAAAATTAAATCATAATAAAACAGATGTGCAAAGGGAAATACCAAATATTATTGTCCAATCTCTTGGAGTCTTACTCTGAACAACTCTCTTTTGGCAAGAAAAAAGTACCAAGTCCTGTCCTCAAACATTCCAGGAGATTTGACCATACAGAGTGAGGAATCTTTTTATCTGTTCTTTTCAGCTTTTGTTTGCTATAGGCTTTCATTTTCCTGACTATGATGCCTATGAAAGAAGGTTGTTTTTTTTGTCTGATAAGCCATTTCTTTGTTGACCTTCTTTTATATTTTGCATCAATGTTATGGTAAAAAAAAAAAGGACTGATTCTGCACTTTTTATTTGAACCGTTTATGCAAACTGCTTAAAGTGTATTTTAAAGTGTTACTGATGGCACAAGGCCGCTAACATTATAAACACTCTGCTGTGTGTGATAGTAGAAAAACTTTCCAATGTTTTCGTTCTTATTTTTACATTAGACCTACCGGTATACTTGTTTCTAAAAAAAACAAAAAAAAAACAAAAAACAAACAGGCTTAGACTCATCTGTTCGAAGCACTCTTCTTTTCTTGAGAACCCAGTAGAAAGGCTTTTAGTGGTAGAACAGAAAAGACTCATCTTGTGGGCACATGGGTATGGCCTGTTGGCAGTTAAAGAGACCATGTTTGCTGAACTTCTCTTAGATAACATTTTTGAAACGCTTCCAGTAGAGATGCACCAATCCGATATCGGCTATGATATTGATTAATTTTGTCACTGCAGATCATGAAAAATTTGCTATTTTGAATAATGCTGATTTGATGTCAGACATCAGAGATCCACTTCAGTGCATTTTACATTGGAATTTACATGGGAGTGGGAGTCTAATGGTAATGGTGGGCTTGGAATCCTGAGGTTCTGAGTTCAACCCCACTCCAACAGACTGCCACTCTGAGTCTCTGAGCAAAACCTGTAACCCCACACTGCTCCCTATGTGCCCCACAATGGCAGCCTCCTGCCAAAGGGATGGGTTAAATGCAGAGGTAAATTTCTTCAATGGGAGATCAATAAAGTTAGAATATTATTATTATTTCTTTCTGCTGCTAATTTGTTTTGAATAATATAAAATAAATGTATATCTGTTCATTTATGTTCATACATGTTCATTTGTTATTATTTTTTTATTAACAATGTTCATGTCAAGGCCAGTGTGAGGACTAATGCATTATTAAGTAAGGCTTTACAGTAACTACATTACTTTTGCAGTAACTAGCACTGTAACCCATAAGTTTGTTGAAGTCAGTGACATGTTAGTCATTACTACGCTTTAAACAGATTTTTTATTTGTTACTTACCGTGTATAAATAAGGACTACAGGTTTCTGGTGTAAGCAGACTTGTCAGCAATGTGCACGTGTACACGCACATCGCGTACGCTACAGCTACATGCAACTTCACCATGAACACAGAGGATAGACAATGGTGCAAAGCCGCTAATTCAGTGTTAGCATTTCTATGGTAATGCCCTCACTGAAGGCTAAATACTTGTGTGTGATTTGCTCACTATGTGTGGGAACAAAGATTTTATAATATCGGTTAGAAGCTGTAATTTAAACATTGTTCAGGGCTAAAGCCTTCCCTCACATAGCAAGTTATATAGTTGATTCATTGAACATGTGAGCCGGATCAGTATTGCATATCAGCCGATACACTCTGCCCAGGTATCGGATCGGATTGGAAAAAAACAGGATCAATGCATCTCTAGCTTTCTGCCCCATACCATCTTATATGTAGTTAGTTGCTGGTCCAGTTGAGCTTCTAGCACTTTAAGTTTTGCAAATTTTAGTTACCGTTTACAGGATACCAGGTTTAAAAACTTTTTTTTCCTTTATTTTTTCTTTTAAAGGAATGCAGTTCTGCCGTACCTGTTTATTTTCTCATCTATGTGGCTCAGATATATTTTCATCTGTGGCCGAATTTTCTCTAAGCCCATAGATTTGTTTTTAAGTGTTAAAGTGTTTGACCAATTGGAAATGTGTTTTATTTAGACTTTTTGTTTAAAAACCTCGCTCTTTTTCTGCCTACATAAATATTTAGTTGGAGTTGTATATTTTTTCAGGAACATTTTTCCATCATTGTGATTTATTTCAGTAAAAGAATCTGGTACAAGAGGTTTTTTTTTTTCATAAACAATGGAAATCGCCACAGTTTGGATCATGTAATCAGTTTTTGCCTGTGCTCATGAAGCAAATACAGTTTTTATGAAGGCCAGCCCAGCTGCACCTCATATTTTATGATCAGCTTTGATGAATCACCTCATTGTTTCTTATTCAATAGTGTTTTGTGTTGTGTGTATGTGTGTTGCGGTGCAGCTGGTCTTCTACAAAGTGGTGCAGGTTCTGTCTGCTCTGGGTCACAGCCTGTCGCTCGTCGCTCTGCTCACCAGCACCGTCATCATGTGTTCGTTCAGGTAAATCATTCACATCACTCACACAGATCACAAACACATCATAATAGGAGAAACAAACTGAGTTTACAGCATGTGCTTGTGAGAAGCACACTAATATTAACATTTGGTCTGCATAAGAAGTAGCAAGTTTAACTGAAGCTGATTTTATACAGTTGAAAATTAAAAGATTAACTGAGAATTGTTTTTTCTTTGCAATCTGGCTGGTAAAACAAATTATTTTCAGCCCTTCTTTATCTTCTATCTCTTTGATAAATATAACCACAGCTGCTCAGAGGTGCAGTGCCGCTTTAATCATATTTTCTTGTTGCATAACAACAGTGGAGTTTTTATGTACTGATTATCTGCGTTCAAGCTGATATCGCGACATACCATGCATGCAGCTTTAATGTTACCTTCAAAGACTGCATCAAGGCAAATTTCTAACTAGACCTGAGGTCTTCAACAGGGGGTCCGCGACCCCTAGGGGGTTCATAGAGGTACTGCATGGGGGTTGTGAAGGTTTTGGTTGATTAGGCTTTTTTTTATATTCCCCCCTGCAATATTTTCCACTAACTGAAATGTCTTTAATAACACATTAACATGAATTCAACACACTGTAGTAAACAGATCAATGGAGGCAGAAGATGTCTTTCAGTCATCAATGCTCACATTCAGCGACACACAGGAGCTCTTTCAAGCTGGGCACCGTTTCATTCACAACACCCATCAACCAGGAATCAGAAATACTTTAATAATCCCAGGGAGGAATTACTTTTGTTACATTACTCCATCTGTAATAGAGTGACAATAGAACCAGTTTAATATAACACAATTTCATACAATATATATAATTCGGGGGTCCCCACACCATCTCGCCATCAGTTTGGGGGTCCTTGACCTGGAAAACCTTGAAGACCCCTGAACTAGACAGATCTTGGGTTTTTAGTTTTAAATTCTAACAGACATGGTTTTATCTCAGTAACACCAAATTGTTTTCCCTATTAGTGTCAGTGGTGTGTGGAGTTAGGTAGAGAACCCAAATGCAGAGCTGCAGAGGCAGAGATGACCTCTTGCAGATTTAATGAAGAGGTAAATATTAAAGAAGTAACAATCTAGAAATGACCGGCAAGGAACTCAGGGATAAAAAAAAACAGAAAAACTGAAGGAATGAAGACAATCCAGCAATGATGAACTAAACAGGAAGGGTGTGTATGGGAGAAAGAACAAATAATGAGTTAATCAGCTGATAGGGAACAGGTGTGGATAGAAGAAACTAGAAAACAGTTAAGGGGAAAGGAGAGGGACACTAGGGGCAACAAAGAATAACCAGGAAAACAGCGGGATCTAACTGTCTCTAGGAAATTACGAAGCTAAAGGGAACAACTAATAATCAGACCAAGGAATAAATAATATAAAAAATGCTAAAAAGACATAACTGAAATAAATAAAAAGGGAGAGTAAAACAAAGAATTAAAAAATTATATAAATCTTGACATATAACTGAGAACCCAAAAAGAAAACTTAAAGGGGAAGCAAAAAGTCCAGAAAAGGAAGAATCATGACAGTTAGTTACGGTTCATTTTAATGAGAATAACTGTTCAGAGAAAAGCATTTAATATTTATAAGTTACAATCGTCCTCAAAAAGATTTTTCTTTTAGTCCAGACGGGTTTAGTACATTTTTCTTCTTACTTTCTTTTCTTTTTTTGATTAAATAAAAGTGTACAAATAACCAAAATTGCGTATCTAAGCCTAAAATCCAATAAATGCTGTAGATTTTCAACAGTCAATCAAATTAAATTGTGACATGAAACATCATTCCCCCGAAAAACTTTTAGATTTTTCTGGTATTTACTTTGAGTGACTTTTTAAGGCACACAGCACTACGGATGCACAATGGAAAGATTGCAAGGAATTTGGCTGATTAATGCAGTAAATAATCCCAACCCTGATGCAGGTTCTACAATTAAAACTACAGACTGTTTTCTCTAAAGTCGATAAATCTGAATAAAAAATGAGAGCAAATGTCCTTATTTGGTTTTTTAGCTGCTTATAAACAATAGGCAGTTAGGTAACTGAAATAGATAATCCAAGTATTTATTACCAGTATGGTGACGATCATAGAAATTGTAAATCTGGCAAAGTAAAACATGTTACACCACCAGGTGAAATTTGGTAATAATAATTTATTATATAATTTGTTTAGTAAAAAGTCAAAGATACTTTACAAGAATCAAGCAAAATTACAAGAGCAATGTCTCAGCAAAGACCACCCCAGCAGTGTCCCTCTGCAGGAAAAACATCCAAATTATGGGGATTTCATTTGCATTTGTCTAAACATAAAAATGTTGTTGGAGTTTGAAGCATTTCTGAAAATCCTGTAAAATAGAACGTTTATAAATTGAGGGAGAATGTTCTAAAGTTTATTAAAGCCCCATTCGTCTTCTTTAGTGTCTTTTCACTTTACAGAAACATTTATGATGAATTTTGAAATGTCCAACATGTGGGAGATTTCAGCGTTTTCTCTCAGAGTGGTTTAGCCGTAAAATAACCCTAGAAATGGACCAATTAAGAGAAGAAGCTCGTTAAAACTCCCTCACATGCATGTTTGAAGGCTGAGGTTGATAACAGTTTGCTGTGTAAATGTGTCGGACTCGTTTGGATGGACTCCAGCCACTCATTCAGCTGCTATCTTTGTGTTTAGACAACACGTCCTTCAGTGGATTCACCCCAGACTCTCTATGTAAACACTTGGTGATGCTTTCGTCTGTGTGTGTGTTAATGTGTGTACAGGAGGCTTCACTGCATGAGGAACTACATCCATCTGAACCTGTTTGTGTCCTTCATGCTGCGCGCTGCAGCCGTGCTGATCAAAGATGCGCTGCTCTTCTCTGAGGACCAGACCACAGACTGCAGCAAAAGGCTATCTCTGGTGACTTTGCAAACAGAAAACACTCAGATGTTTCATTTAAGGACATTTTTTTTATAATAAGCTGTTGTAGTGATGCTAGAATTAAGTTCTACTGTTAAATCTCAAATAGTCTTTATTTAGTCTATAATTCTTCAGGTTTTCTCTCTAAGCAGATAGACTTGGTTTAAGCTTTTTTTAGTGTCTTAAAAACTGATCTTAAGTTGCTCTTTGGACTTTGGCAGCTTTTTTTCACTGGGTTTATGTCCAGTTATTAAAATTCAAGCATTTCCAGGGGAGTTACCATAAATCTGTTTGCAGAAAGCTCATCTTTTGGCAGAAAATGAACAACTAAAAGCCCAAATGCATCTTGCAGGATGTTTTGAGAAGACGTTTGTCTGTTCCAGACACATGTAAACATGTTAGGTCCGATTCTCCCCATCTGTCTTGTTTCATGAAGATACTTAAAGAACATGAAGCACCCAATGCTGAGATCCAGACACATTTTAAGACTGTGTTATCAAATCCTTTATCTGTCCCACTATCGATGCTGCCTTTGGGATTTCCTTTGTTCTGTCAAAGAAATCACAACACGTTTTGTCTGTATGACTAAATGCTTTAATTTGCAGTTAAAAATTTTCTTGGCATTCTTTCCTTTATACTGACAAAACATTGCCATAGGTATTAAGTTTAAAATCCTTCTCTTGTATGCCTTGATAGTTGAGAGTTAGGATTTAAATGACTGAAAAAATGATCAAGCAGCTTAACTCCCCCAGAAAAACCTTGGAAGACATTCAGAAACTGAGGGACAGTTAATCAAGCCAGTCTTGGCCAGATTAAAGGAGGGTCTGAGTGTTTGAAAGTATAAAAAGCTAAGATTGGATCAAAGCTCTGGCTCAGCCCTGTTAGTGACCAGCTGTTACATGTTGTCTATTTTGTTAAAATCGGTTTTCATGGTCAGCTTTCAGGACCGATAATAAAAAAAAAATTCTCCCATCAGTGATATCAAGTTTTTTACATGAACATTTAATTCCATTGTTTTTATTGAACATTTGTAGTTATTATATGGTTATAAAATTGACTCTTTTCTGTTTTTGTTATTTTTAATCTTCAGAGGCTTTAATACTTGTCTGTTTGAGACTGCTGTACCCTAATGTAACTTCTGATTTGGTGTGTTTGGGTTTCTCTCTGCATTCTGGCCAAACATATGGACTTTGGGTCCATCTTTGTTTCGAAAGTCTGTTTGTTGTGATCCAACTGAGCAGAACGATGTGTTGCTGCCTTCAGTGTCTTAGAGAGAAGTGGTTTCCTCCTCCAGCCCCTCAGATTCACCTTTACTTAAAACCATTAAAACCAGATGTATCCTTTCTAAGACAATCCCTTCAACATTCATGATTCTCTTTTAGATGTAGCTTTCAATGTTGTTTTTTAGATATGATGATGAAGTTGTGGCTTAATGTATGAAAGGTAAACATCTGATGTAGCTTAACATTTCACACAGACCTAAAGGGTCTCATGTAACATACAAATGTGACTCAAAGCCAAGAACAAGTATGTCAAATCAAAGCTCCTCTCATTTATTTTCTCTGTATCTCCTGAGAAACTTTTCTCAGAAGTAAAAAATGTATTTGTTTATGTTATTTATGAAAAAAAGGCTTAACATAAACCGTGACCCGTAACAATTTTATATGCTGTCTAGCAAGTATATACATCAGACATCCCCAAAGTGGGTCCTCGAGGGCTGCTGTCCTGCAGGTTTTAGAGAATTTCTCTGCTTTAGCACAGCTAAAGAGAGGGGAAGGCAGCTTTAGAGACTTAAAGGCTGGTTATCCTCCCGCAGCAGTGTGTTGCAGCGAACTTGTCGCAGATATTTTTGATTTATGTCTAATATTGACACATGGTCTGTGCTATGTTATTTTGTGCCACAACGCAAGAGGGAAAATCACAAACTAGATGTGGGTCTAGATCAGGGGTTTTCAAAGTGGGTGCCGCGGCACCTAGGGGTACCACGAGGTCACTACAGGGGTGCCGCAGGATTTTTTTCATAATTTGATGAGAGTTTTATATTGAATGTATATTTTTACATTTTAACAATTTTGTAAATTTATTTTGATGTAAGCAAATATATTCTAAGACGAGGGGCTTCATTTTATGTTTTCTTTACTACTTTGAAAAAAATGACAGAAAAATAATTATTATCAAATAATGTCAAATAGTCATTATAAGTTTAGGGGTACCACGGCTGGGTGGAAAAATGTGTAGGGGTACCTTGAGGCAAAAAAGTTTGGGAACCACTGGTCTAGATATGGCCACGGTGGTGAGGAAGTGGGGGCAAGTTTGTGCGACAATGGAGGGACATGAGGGTGAAAAAGAGCGGGGATCCAGGTGGAAAAAGGGTCCCAGAATTCTTGCGCATCTCACTCTTCTAGCTAGTCCATCTTCACCATTAATTTTTCCACAATGGCGGTCATACAAACAAGACAAGCCATTAAGGGCCGAAACAGGGAATATGCATAGTGTAGAGCAGATGTAGATTTGATCAATCAGAGGCCTCCTGTCTGCGGTCACCTACAATTTTGGAGAGTTGTACCAGAGTGTATGCGGAAGGGTTGGGGGCACTTTTGCGTTCACTGCAACACACGTAGACGACGTAGTTTCTGAGTATATATCAGCCTTTAGTCCCCCCATTGTGTCCTCATCCAATTGTGGGACTGAGGGGCGTTTTCACGTGCCTCTGGAAAAGATCTCTGAGCCACCTCAGCTGACTCTTCTGGATGTGGAGGAGAAGCAGCTCTAGACCAGGCCTCTCCTGGATGACCAAGCTTCTCGCCCTCTCTAATTTCAGCCACTTGTATCTGGAATATCTTTCTTTAAATCATGATCCAGATTTCATGACCGTAGGTGAGGGTATTACCGTCGACCGACCAGTAAATTGAGAACAGACCGGTGCTGCTACCACATTATAGCAGCAGCAGTACTGATCTGTCTAACAATCTCCCATACGCCCCATTACTGTCATGATGGGTTTAAGGTTCTTAGCCCACATGCAGAACACAACGGAGGCTGGGTAAAAGTTTAACAGAGTTTATTGAAAGTTTCAACAACACAAGATAATGTACTGGTTCTGGAACTGGTCCGGGCAGGTTCACTGACGTCTGCAGAGATGATAGTTTGGTTAGTGGAGCAGGCAGATGAGTTATGAGTTCTTGATTATTCAGATTCTACCTTGACTGAGTCCAGGCTTCTCTTTGAGAGAGAGGGAACTGTTGGGTCCAGAGACTGTTGGTTCAGCAGAGGATACGACCAGCTACAGCGTCTAACTTCTGACCTTGAATGGCAGACCTTGATCTGAGTTTCCAGCTCTTCACCAAGAGCAGCAGGGGAATCCACATAGAAATCTTCAGGTTTGGTTCACCAGGGCAGATTGGCAGGTTAAGCTCACCCAGAGCTTCAGGCTAGAGACAGGTTTCCTGTGAGGCAAAAACAGAGAAGAGTTAGAATCTGATCTCTCAACATAGACAACTAGATTCTTTCAGTTTCAGAGGCTCAGGTTGCTAACCAAACTAAGGTCAACACTGCGGCGTCGAAGGAAGGTCTGGCAGCTGGTTATAAAGAAGAGGTCTCCTGAAGAGTAGATGCGTCTCAGGTGTGCTGGAAAGCTCCAGCTCCAGGAGACCCACGGCGCACTCTGCTGGAGGAAGGTGGTACAGCTCCAGATCCCAACAATTACTCATGAACATAACCCCAGGAAACACTAACTCCTCCACTTGAGGCAGGAACTCCCCAAATCACCTTTTTCCAGTTGAGAACTGTGGGTTCAGACTTGGAGGAAACTTATCCTAACCGCCTCACACTTGTCTGCGAACTGCCTCAGCCCAGGCTGTAGGTCAGAATAAGTTCCTCATCTGCAAAAAGCAGGGACAATATCAGACCTCCTCTGGCTTTTGGCATGTCTAGAAATCCTGTCCATAAAGGATATGAAGAGGACCAGTGACAGAGGGCAGCCCTGTCAGAGCCCAACATGCTCTGAGAACAAGTTCGACTTGATACCGGTAATGCGGACCAATCCAGTGCTCCGCTTTTACAGAGATCAGATGACCCCTAGTATAGGGTTGGGGAGGGGGGAGGTGGGGGGTCAGACCTGGCTTTTTTGCCAATGGTAAGGGAATCAAATGCCAATTTGCGAGTCGACCTATGTTTGAAAATTGGGTTAACCTGCTAATTTCAGTGGGAAAAAGGCTTTAATTTGTTAAACCTGCTTTGTCAAATGGGCTTCAGGACAGGGAGAGGGTGCAGTTCAGACAAATCAAGCAAAATACCTGATGATTTTGATTAAAGCTACAGTGTGTAATAATTACAGGGATATACAGTCAGAAATGTAATATATTATACATAATTATTTTATGTATCATCATCTACGAGCTCAGCCTCTTAACCTTAATATTTGCGTTGCCTTAGAATTCGTTATTTATAATTACATAGGAGCGGGTCTCGCAGCCATGGAGGCAGACATCTTTGGACTACGGCAGCGCAGAGCCAACAAACTAGCGATTGCGAGATCGCCCATTACGCTCGAAAGTAACTACGGCAAGTTGAGAGAGATGAACTGAGACGGTACTGAACACACAGACTAATGAAATACTATCTGTAAAATTATCTATGTAAACAAACCTCATCACTTGAGAAGGTAGGTGATGCGGACGTCGTGGAAGACATTTTGTCCCGTAACGCTCGCCGTACTGTTGGGGGGAGAAGCGGTGGGGGGGAGATGTTCATGTTGCTGCGGTCTGCAGTCTGGACGTTAGATGTCGCTGAAAATTACACACTGTAGCTTTAATAAATGGCATTACGACATAGCTGAAAGTCTAAAATATGTTTATTTAGCATGAAATTTCACTTTGATTCAGTTCTTTCTTCCACATTCATGTCATAATAAAGTATTTTTGTTTTAGGTGGGCTGTAAGGCCAGCCTGGTTTTCTTCAACTATTTCATCATGGCCAACTTTTTCTGGCTGTTGGTGGAGGGTGTCTACCTGCACATGCTTCTTCTTGTCATCCACACCTACTCCATCCGCCTCTCCATCTACATGCTCATCGGCTGGGGTAAGCTGCACCAACCTGCTGCCCAGTGATATTTGCTGGTGATGGCCTTATTTATTCATGTAGTCTTTCTTTATTTGATCAAATCTCTAAACCCACTAAAGTGATCAGAGCAGGGCTGCAGTGCAGTAAAAATTAGAAGTGGCCTAAGTAAAATTTGATTGTTTTTGGACTTTTACTCACCTTTTAAATCACGATGCTTGTTATTTTTTTAAATTTTGTATATATATATTTATTTATATATTATTTATATTATTTCTATACTATTTTTATATATATATTTAGATACATTTTAAATATAAGTAAAAAAATATATATATAAAAAAGCTTTTTATTTTTAACAAAACATTTAGGTGTATTTAAGAAAAAAAAACTCCATGAAGTGCAATGATTTAATTTAAAATACTAAAGTGCTGCGGAGTGAAACCAAACAGATGGACAATTACTGTTGTTGGGCATAAAGAGTCTCTCTGCCATCCTCTTTCACGTCCATACTATAAGGAGCTGTATCTTCCAGCTGCTGCAGGTACTTCATGAAGCTTAGCTCCCACCAGCAGCTCAGAAGATCCAAATCACTGACTCCCAGGAAAAAGCTTTAAGCTAAAATTACTTTCCCAACCGTAACATTTCTGTTGAAACTTATGACTTTTATATCATATCCTAGCTAAAAGTTGACATTTTTATTTCACGACTCTGTCAAAATATTTATATTATTTGAATTGTGTGGTATCTCTCCTTGTTTAAATCCTGAAGAGCCAGGTGTGACAGTAGATAACTCCTCCAGCCAGAACATGCTGCTACTCAGTGAAAAAGCTCTGACGAAACATCAATAAGTCTCTACTTACTGTGGACCTGAGACCCAGTCCACATTTTTCCCTGAGCCGCATTTTACTGTTGCCGTATAAAATGTGACAAAGACAGACAGACAGGCCAACAGACACTACGTCATTCTTTAAAGTGGACCCGTGTGTTTCAGAGAAAGGTCATTCTGTAAACACTTTTCATGCCTCCGAGTTAATTTTGTTCCATTCGGTCTTAGCTGCTACCATGTGACACCTTCTTCCACCATCTATCAAAAGTTTTACCAACACCCAATGCATCACCAGCGAGGCCCAGCTGTTTAATGCCTCTGCAGACGCTGTGTTGAGATGATCTGCATCTGGCGGAGGAAGAACCTGAACAGATCCTCTGTCTTTGGCTTACAGGAATCCCTTTTGTTTTCACCGTGGCGTGGATTGTGAGTAGGATCAACCTGGAGGACACTGGGTGAGTTTCAGCTTTAAGTACCCACCCTGCATAAACAGCATATTTCAAAGCTTTCATTTCATACTACAACAAGGAGTATTAAGGTATACAAACCATACCTAAAGTTTCAGTTTGTTGTGTTTTAAGTGCTTTAGAGTCATAGAGTTAAACAAATATTTTTTTATTCTAATGTTTACTTTCCTTTTATTGTAATCAACACTGCACAAAGAAAATTGAATTGCTTTAATAATAATTAGACTTTATTGGCATAAACTGGTATTTTAAAAGTTTTCCAGTGAGAGCTGACTGGATATTTAGTTTCCAGCAGTACCTGAATGCATCATAGAGGGGAACCTTTAGTAAAAATTGTACCTTTGGAAAAGCTTGTTTTTTTTTAGAACTTGCATTTCTATTGATTTTTGCAACAAAGTAATCATACAAACAAACAAAAGTTATAATTATCATTTTGTAACAATGTGAAATTATAGCATATATTTAACATCTCAGCATTACATTTTACAATTTCAGCATGATAATTGTGGTCTCTGCATCACCAAATAAACTTAAGACAAGATCCTACTTTGGGTGGGAGGGCTAAGTACCATAATCCTAAAGCTTAAGTTGTAGAACTTGTTTACCTAAGTAGATCTTCCATTGGGCCCCAGCATTGGTTAAAAGAGGATCTTTGAGGTCTTTTTTTTTTTTTTCAGTGCCTGACGATGTGGCAATTAGAATAATTGTCTTGATTACGGCCCAACAGATTTTACTTTCACAAGTGGAGCAGTACAGCTATCGCCATAGTTTTCCGCTTGATTAATGTATATAAATAGCTTTATTATAATTATGCAGGGAGTATTACAGATTATATGGACACTGCAATGTAAGCAGTACATGAAAGGAAAAACAAGAAAAAGGAGAAAAGATGAAAGAAAGAGGAGATAAAAGGTGAAAATGATAAAACGTCTTCAGTCTGCTTCATCACCTTCAAAGAGATGTAAAAAGAACAGCACAACCAACTGATATAGTATAAGAGATACAATAAAGTAACACCTTGATACCATCGTTGACGTATAATTGGCATTATTTAATCTGATATGTGAACTGTGGTAGCTGAAGATTTGAAGTCTTAATAAGTGTTTTATCTTTTCCATTTGGTACCATTCCCTTATTATTTGGATGCATGAGTTTTAAGGAGGCGGCTCTAATTGCTTTCACTTAATTGTAATGCATTTCAGGGCTGCTGTTAGAAGAGCACATTGGACCAATTTTTGATTTTCTTTGCAGTAACTTTAGGATGCCTAAATGAACCAAGCAGCTGGATTCAAGCTTTACCTTAATTTTTCAGTACCCCTGATGTTTAAACTAAACTAAACTGAAACTAAACTAATTAAATGACTAAGATTCACCTACTTTATCATAGTTGGAAAGAGCAGACATGAAGCTTTGGTTCAGTCCAAGAGGAGAGCGCTGCAAGCCAGCAGCGAGGATTATCAGTTAAATGGAAAAGAACAAGAAAACTGAACGGATACCCTACCCAGACAAACTTTCTAAAGCTGCTAGGGAACGATATTATATATTATTACAGTGACAAGGCAGATGTTGTGGGCAGTTGCACAGATAGCTGCAGTTATTAAAGTAGTTTGTGCTGCTCATCAGACTGAAGGAAAAAACAGGCCTGTTTTCACTGGGATCTGCAGTCTTCTTCACAGATATCATCTGTTAGGTAATATCTCTATGGAAGACCACAGACCACAGTGAAAACAAGTCCAGGGAAAATGAAAATCTTCTAATTTAATCTAAAGAGCAATCTGCTATATACAAGGGAGGAAGACAAAGTAAAACATTTGAAGCTTTGCACTGTTCTGCATTATTTATGTATTTGAGATTTTGTATTGCATTTTCATAAATTCTCTGCTTGATTGAAAAGATAATAACGTTTGTTTCAAATTTCAAACTCCACTCTTTATTGTACACACATTTTTACAACTTCAGAAACATTGTTTATATTTGAAGTAATGGTGAAACTTATATTTGTTTTGCTGTTATTTTTCATAAGTAACTTTAAAAAAAGCAAAATTCTATTTGTGTGAAAAGAAGAATAAAAAAAGAAGAAGAAAGTTGAAACAGTACTTGATCTGGCATTCATTTATTAGCTGGTTTCTGTGTGAAAATTTCAAAACAGTCACTAATCACTGTGACTCTATGTCCAAAGGCCTCCACAAACTGATGAGGCATAATTTTGTGCAAGGTGTCTATCTGGCCACACAATTGCACGCTTTAGATTTGCATATGAAAATGACACCATTTCATTGAATGTTCTGTACACTGTCTTTGGTGAAACACGGAAGAGATAAGCAAGGTGTTATGAGGGCAGATCCAATCTCAGACGCATGAAGGTTAACAGAAGCATTTGAAATGGACTGAGAATTTTATTTTGAGCAGACATGAGAGGCAGCAGAAAATTAAACAAAGCCATAAAGGTTGCCAAGTTTGGTAGACCCGTATAGTACTGGACTTTTTCATTACTGTCTCCAAAGAAGCCATCAGAGATCCGCAGCTCATCAAGTTCACGCCGCAGCTCTCTGTTTTCTTCCAAAAGACGGTTCATCTCTGCACACCTGAGCACACACAGGTTACATTCTGTCTGTCCTTCCTGACGACCACCTTCTGTGTCATCCTTGGTGTTTGGCCGGCCAACGTTTTCAGCAGCCTTCTGCGTGTCAGTCTGTTGCTGGTTAGGGTTCTCTGTCGCCTCATGTGTAACTTCATCCTGTCGCTCAAGGATTTCATCAGCCTGATGGAGCCCCGTTTCAGTTGCTTGCAGGGCATTCTTTTTCAGCTGTTCCCGATAACCACGTCTTAAAGAGCGGTCTGTGTCTGTTGGTCTGATGTCAGTGTGGCCCAGATGCAGGGATGGAGCCCAGTCTGGGTCAGTCTCCATCATCTCATATGCGGGTTGACCTGCAAAGTAGATGAAAGGTTGAGTGTTTTACACATCTATTCCAAACACTATATAAAGCACCTTAATAACAGAGCCCATTAGATTAGATGTGTAATAAAATAAGATAACCTTATGTGTCCCACAGTGGGGAAATTTGCTATACCGAAACAGCACAAGTACATCTGACTAGTAAGGCCAGAGGTAAATAAATAAACTGAAAAGCTTACAGACGAACAAAGGATTATAATAAATAAACTTCAGTAGATTGCACAGGATGAATAAATACAGTGAGTTGGCTGACGAGTGGGTATGTACAGTGTTTTATATGTACAGTGTATTTATATATATTTATTCATTAAAAAAAATATTTGTATTGCAGATTGTGTAAATGATTTTATACAGAGAATGCATTATTTATTCAATTTTAGCGGTCTAAAAAAGAAAACAAAACAAACATCACTTTCCGCTTCTCTTCCACAGCATGTTTCAGTAGGTTTAAATGAACTCCTGCAACTTTATAAGCAAACCATTTCAGTGTGTTGGTTTCTATTAGTGTATATTTATAAGGACTTACCTTTGTGAAAATGCTGAGAGCAAACACGAGCATGAGGGGATGTTTTATGAAACGTGATGTCTTTCCTTCTTACAGCAACGACTCATGCAGCCCGACGCCTCTTTGTTAAGTCCTCTGTCTGCGGTCCGTATTTTTTTTCCAAGGCACCATCTGCTGTTTTCTGTTTAGAGTTACTATTGCATCCTTTGACGCAGCACCAGTGTCCCATTATTTCCAAAGGAAGCAACTAGAACACTTCTACTCTCTGTTAGTTTTCTTTTGTTTGTTGCTGCTGTCTCTTCACCACAGAAATGGCGCTAACTACCCTAAATGCATTGCGCTTTTGCGGAAGTGACGTACACTGTCAAAGACCGATAGGGACCCTTAATGTTTCCTAAAAGTAGATTCCTATTGTATTTTGAAGTTCTATATTTGTTTGGTTTTATGTTTGTGGTATAGGGCCTCTCTCAAGTGGTGCAGGAATCCCTCTATCTCTTCACATGGGGTTCCAAACCAAAGATTTATAAATGAAAATCTGATCTGTGCTTTTATATTTACTCCCCTTTGCTCTGATACCAAAAGATAGAATCTAGTTTGACCAAATCTCAGTGAAGAGGTCATAATTTCACGATTCCAGCCATTAAGAAGCACCGCAACAAAAAGAAGGTAGTTGTTTCAGAAGCCAGCTTGAAAACAAGAACATAGTCTGGCTGGGTGGCCAGCATAAAAAGGCTTAGTACTCATTTTCTTTGGTGATAAACAGCGAAACAGGGTGGTGTAAGCATCATGCTGTGGGGCGATGTCTCCTCTGTACAGAAAGGGAATTTTTGGAAGTTGTGCAGGTTAATAGAACTTAAAACTACGGAAGACTTTAGAATAAGAGGGGAGGGTTCACCATCCAGTCGGACAATGACCCAAAATATGTATGAAATGTACATGTAAGAATGGCCTAGTCCAAGTCCACAGACAAATCGAACTGGGAATTTATGACAAGATTGAAAATATGATGTTCAGAGATGCTTTTTAAAAAGTCCGTCAGCATTTAGGCTTTTTTTGTAAAAAGGAACAGGCAGATTTTTCACTTTATAGATATTTAGAGCTGTTAAAATATTGACTATGGGGGCTAAACAGAAATGTAAAACCATTTAAAAAATGTATTACCTGCAAAACAGTTTGAAACCGTACATTTTTTCCATACACCAGTCATCAGTGTTAGTCTGTCTCATAAAATCCAGCTGAACAAAATTAAGGCTTTTGGTGCAATCTGATAAATGTAGAAACCACCAAGAGGTGTGAATACCTTTATTAAGCCCTACATTGATATTTGTTGCTTACAAACCTGTATTTTAAAACTTTTTAGTTAAACAAGGCTAATTAGGTTATGTAACGTGGAACTCTTATACACTTTAATTCAGTTTTCACATGTTAATATTCTAATATGTCTTATCAGAGGACCCTTGGTTTGTGTTGCAGGTGAGTTTTTTTAATACATCCAGTTTAAATCTCTTGTGCTATTGAATCCGGAGACTAACTATCCAATATATTTGTCTGCAAAGTCTTAACACCTCATTTTGTACTTTCTTGATCATATGTTTATGAGTGTAGCTTTCGTTAGAGGGAGAAAAATCTATTTATGAAGAGACATTTTTACCACACCTGCTGTTGGCTTTGATACACCAGCATCAACCAGAGGTGTCGAGCTACAAAGTACAAATAATTTATTACCTTACTGAAGTGGGAATTTTGCTATTTTCGCTTTACTGGAGTATTTGTTTTTTTATATAACCTTTTACTTCTACTCCTTACATTGTTTTTGCAGTTATTTATACTTTCTGCTTTTCACATTTTAAACATAGAATCGTTAGTGTTTCAAAAAA
Source organism: Cyprinodon diabolis (assembly GCA_030533445.1). Lineage (NCBI taxonomy): Eukaryota > Metazoa > Chordata > Actinopteri > Cyprinodontiformes > Cyprinodontidae > Cyprinodon > Cyprinodon diabolis. The sequence goes on from CM060082.1 coordinate 8,496,772, forward strand.
ATAAAAACCATCAAAATAATTTTTTTTATTCGGACAATTAATTTCTTTGTGGATAGACTCAGTACTGTAGCAACTAATTGTTTGCCCCAAACCAAATGAAATTGTTTTTCAACATGATGCAAAGTTATATTTGACACAACTGTCATTAGTTATTACTAAGAAAATTAATCATCCAGAATTATAGAAAAATGTTCCTTTTATAGAGTAGTGCAGTAAAGCATTAACATTTTTCCTGCATACTACATACATATTTAAAAATGGTACTTTTATACTTTTACTTGAGTAAAAAGCTTTAGTTGATACTGTAATTTCTACAGTGTTTTTAAACAGTAAGATTTTTGCTTCTACTTGAGTAATAAACATTAATACTTTTGACACATCTGGCACTAATTACTAATACATGCATTTATTTTAAATCTCCTGTGTTAAATTCTATAGTAACTCAGGTTGAAACTTATAAATGAGTAGCCCAGTATAAAACATGATCCATATATGAATAACAAAGAAGAATATTGTTATTCTCTCCATCCTTAAAATCTGTAACTTACTGTGAGAGCAGATAAAGCAGGTTCAGAGTGTTTTCTCTTTTTTTAAACATTTCAAACCTTTGGTGACTCTGAGTTCAGGAGAACATAAATCCACGTAGCAATAACCCTTGACTGAGGTGGACACATTTGTTGGAGGTACTGTTGGTTGGTCCTGATCGGTCCTAATGGTCATTTCTGTTCATGGTTGAAGGAGCTTTCCAAAAAGAAAAAGCTTCCAGTAGTTTTTGGTGTCTAGCAAAGTTGGGATGTGTGAAATTTATTTTCTGATTAATTCATGTACGTAATGAACATTGTTCCGATTTGATTCACAGTTGCTGGGAGTTCAACGAACACCTTGTTCCTGACAGGCTGATCAACTGGCCCATCATGGCTTCTATCATTGTGAGTTCACTTTGAATTCTGTTTTATTAGCAGCATACTTTTTTTTTTTTTTTTTTTTGTGGGAATCAGATGTTCTGCTCTTTTACAACCCAACAATGACCTGTTTTCATTATTCTGGCAGATAAAAGATTTATTTTCTCACAATGATGTGTATTCTAAAAAGACTTGCCCAAAGCATCACAGGTCCTCTACCATGCTAAACATTTCCAAGGATTAGTGCAGAAAAATCTCAATCTTTGTCTCATCAAGCAGTGGTCTTTTAATCAGACTTTAACAAACTTAGCATGTTTATATTTGTGATGGTAGAACAGCTAAGTTAAAAAAGGTATAGCATCTGATGGTTGCTATGGAGACAAGGCGATCCAAAGATGCAAAGGTCGATCTCCATCCAATAAATCATCTTGTTTTTTAATGTCCTGTCTTTCGATATGAACACTTAAGAGAGGAGGATTTTTTTCCTAAAGGATCTGCTCACTGCTGTTTTATGAAATGACATGTTTGTTTTTGTCTATTCCATTCAACGAAATGCTCAGACAAAGGGACATCTTCATTTACATTTATACAGTAGTAGCCATTCAAGATTTCCCCACTTTACTTGATGCGTCCTTGGCTGGTCCCCTACAATTCCTTTTTAAACATCAATATTTGTACTAAAATATTGTTTCTGTCATGATTTGTGGACAAGATCTTAAGAGAAGCAGGATCTCCAGGTCAGACCCTGTAGTTCAGAGAAAGGGTGGAATCTGAGTGAAAAAAATTACACACCCAGGAGAAGGCCAGTGGCTGGAAGTTGGAGGGGATTTTGCTGGGAGTTGCAGGGAAGTGGACCGCCATTGGGCTGGCATTTGACTGGGAAGGGCCATTTTGAATGGCTGCTTCTGTATATATCTGAGGGAAACGGAAAGGGATGATTTACTAATTAAAACTCTCCAGATCAGTAGTACTGTATATGTATGATAGTAGAATGCTTCAATTGCTTTTATTTTGTAGAATCACGTACCATTTTTTTTGTTTTTTGTTTTTCCAAAATGATTTATGTTAAACTTTTCTATACTTCTTAATCATTTTTTCTGTGCTTCTTTCTGTTTCCCAGTGCATTATTTTAATGCACTATTTAAATGCACATGTGTGTATAAAATATTTGTGTACTCAGCCTTCAATGCTCATTTTTATACTCTGTAGAAAGTAATTACAATATTTTTTCACTATAAACTTGATGAGGTGGTAATTTAAAAGCTGTCGGCATCTCTCTGACTCCTGAGTTTCTCTTACAGATTAATTTCCTCCTGTTCATCAGCATCATACGGATCCTGTTGCAGAAACTGCGCTGCTCGGATGTGGGAGGAAACAACCAATCACAGTTCAGGTATTGTGGAAAGATCTGATTTGGGGTTTGATTTTATTGCTGTGAGATTATTCTGTGACTGCAGTGCCAGCTGGGACCTAAACATTTGTTTTTTTCTCAGCACACAGAGGCAAACATGATCACAATATTATCCGCTCTCATGTTTCTCCACCTGCTTTCTCACAGATATGACCTTGATTATTAGAGTCCACTGAATAAATAGCAATTAACTTAACTTCCAGGGTGGTAGAAACACATGAAGAATATTTGTTTTTCTTTTTCAAACCGGCGTCCAGGCGGCTGGCGAGGTCCACCCTCCTGCTGATCCCTCTGTTTGGGGTGAACTATGTGGTGTTCTTCTACCTTACGGAGCCAGACAATAAAACGCTGAAGCAGATCAAGATCTTCTTTGACCTCGGCCTCGGTTCCTTCCAGGTGGGACGTCCCAGACACTCAGAAGCATTTGCCTATATGTTACCAACAGCAAAAAATATATGGCAGCAGAAAGCAAAATAACTATTAATAAAACACTAAGAGCACTAAGAGAAGAATTAAGAAATAATAAAATACAATACTGATCCAACTTTAACAAATCTTCCTCATGCTTTCAGCTCATCTTAAATCCAGCAGAGACTCTAATTGTCCAGCTGTTGTTGTTTTTGTCAGTCTATTAGTGTTTAAATGTAAAACAAAACGGAATTAAAAGGAACATAAGCATGTATAAGTATAACAAAAATTTAATCCAGTTTCAGAACACTGCTTTAAATGTGAAATCACACCAGTGGGGAGTGCTGGTCTTGTGGTTAGAGCAGTGCGCTTGTGCTCTGAGAAGGTTGCAAGTACCCGGTTCAATCCCCACAGCCTAAACTCTGGGTTCCTGAGCAAAACCCTTAACCCCCGATCGCTCCCCGGGCGACGCACAATGGCAGCCCACTGTTCCCCAGAGGGATGGGTTAAATGCAGAGGTGAATTTCTCCATTTTGAGATCAATTATTTTGAATTATTATTATTATATATTAATTATTATTATGAAGATTCAGTTTGACAAAATCAAATGTACTTTCTGCCCATACAGGGGATTTACCCAAGTGATTCTGGATTTTTAATCCCAGGGTTCAGGCTTGGACTGGTAACCTGTGATACCAGGCCGGTCCTAATTCCAGCGTGCGAGGGCCGGCCCTCCATAAATCATACCGGCCCCAAAAACTAACTCTCCAGCCAAAGCATCAACCTGTAACAGTAAATAACTCCAGGGCCGTTGTAGATGGAAAAATGCCTGGGTCAAAAATTGTTCCCAGTCCGAGCCTTCCATGGTTCCTAAACACAGCATGCTACAGTATGGATATTTTCATAATGTTCTGTCATACAGGAATTACTTTGCTGTATTTTAATTAGCATTGCATTTATTTGTGTTTTGTCAGCATGTGTTTATTTCATTTTATTTGGAAACTAGAATTTCTTTTAGGTTTCTTTCTGTTTCTTCGAGGCACTTTTTCAAACTGTTGGCCAGGTCATAATTGAAAGAGAAATTGGTTTTAATTGATTTTTTTTAATGGTTAAATTATGGTTAAATAAAAATAGTACTGTACAGAAAAAAACTAAAGCTAAGATCTGATTGGCCAATCATTTCTATATACATTACTTAAAGAATTTCTGATGACATTTTTTAGTTCAGTTCAATTAAAAAGAATTGCATTAATCCCAAATGGAAGTTAAATTAAACCTTAAAATATCTGGAGAGTGTGGATCTGAGCATTGAATAGACTAAAATGAAGCAAATAAGTTATTAAAGCAGAAGACGAGTGACCTTCACCATAAAACAATGAGACACAGCAAACAGAAAACCCATCCAGGCTCTAGAGGCTAACATCATTAGGTCTGAAAGATGTCCAACTGTCTGCGTTTGTCTTCCAGGGTCTAATCGTAGCTGTCCTCTACTGTTTTCTCAACAGCGAGGTGAGCCCTCATGACCACAGACATCTTTCAGTCAATATTTGATCAGTGATCCTCCATAAGTCAGCTCTGTTCTCCGCAGGTTCAGGCTGAGGTGAGGAGGACATGGAGGAGTTTATCCCTGAAGCGCTGCGTTTGGCGGGATTACAGGCTCCGGAGCATGTCTGCAAACCGCAACGGTACCGACAACTTTCTGCAGCTTCCCAGGAACGCACGAGCCCAGTCCATCCTGCAGACTGAAACCACCATGCTCTGACCAAACCTGGGCAAAAAACTGAAACCATCTTCATCATTTAAACTGAAACCACCCTATTCTGAGCAGAGGAAGCTGAAAGCTGACCCACACGCGTAAAAAAAAAAAAGCACAGCTTCTGCCAAACAGATTTAAACATGTTCAAGTATTTTTATTTTTTGTTGCAGTCGGATGATAAAAAAAGACAATAAAACATGTGGTTGGCCCATTTAAAAGCCTGAGAAATGTGTTTAAAAGGATCATCATCACCTGGACATTACAGCTTCTAGCTTTAAATTAAAGCTTAGGTTCCAAACAAAGTAACTCCACTGTCAGAAATGTGCGAAACATTTTCAAATTAATTCATCTTTAACTGCAACACTAATCTTTCTCTAAAGTAATAGAAAGACCCAACCTTTATTTAGAAAATATTCAACCAATGGAGAAGAAAGAACGTACATTGAGAAAATCTATGAGGAAAACATGTCATTTGGCTCAGACAGATGATCTTCTAGAGTAAAGAAATGGCTAAGGATGAGAGCTGATTGTGTAAATTAACTCACTGTTAGAGAAATATCCTAAAGAATGACACAATTACAACTGTTAGATCCCAACTTCAGATATACTTTCTGTCCTACCATCACAAACATAAACAAGTCAAGTTTGCTAAACTCCATCGGGACTTTTACTTCAAAATGTGGTCAGATGAGACATAGACTGAGCCTTTCAACAGATCCAAGTGGGTCTGGAGGGAAATAGTACACTTAATTCTGATTATACACTGGAAAAATCATCTAGAAATAAGTAAAAGAAATTTAATTAAGCGTATTTACCCTTATTTTGAGTAGGTAAATGAGATGATTAGCCAATGAAATTAGTATTTTTACTCTTAAAATAAGATATTTAGATAAAATGCACTTGGAATAAGACAATGCAATTGTGTTTTGTTATTTAAAATTGTCTTGTTCCATTGGGCAAAATGTCTCTTTTACCTTCTCAATTCAAGAAAAAGTGCACTTATTTTAAGAAAAAATGACCTTTCTAGATTTGGATTTTTTCCAGTGTACTTCCAGGCTTTTGGTACAGGGATCCTGCTGGCTGTGAAAGGAGCTGAACATCAGATGTAGATGTGAGTTCCCAGTTTTCTGCTGAGTGAGGACTCAGGTCTTACTGCCTGAGTTCAGTTTGGTCAACTTTAGAAATCTGTCAGGGTTTTTCTCTCCAATGCAATTCAGCCTCCTCATGGTTTCCATCTTTCCGCACGGAGATAAAATGGACAAGCAGACACCTTGCTGTAGTAAAGAACTCCTCTTGAAACATTTATTGTTATTACGTGTTTCATAAAGCAGAGGAGATTTCTGCTTAGGCATGTTATCTGTTTCTCCAGGGACCCACAGATGTTTAACCCTTGCTGCCTTTTTGAACCCACAGATGGGGCCTTCTGAAGCCTTTAAAGAAGCAACTATTTCACCAAAGTGTCATAAATGATTGCGGGTCCAACTATGTTGTATCCTTGTAATAAAAATAATGTAACTTTAATATTTCTGACTCAAAACCAAATACCCTTTAGACAACTGAGCCTCCTACAGTATTTTCCTTGCATCTAAGGAAATACTCCTCCTAATGGCCGTTTTATGTACGATCTGTAAAAGCAGATCCCTTCTTTGTCAAACTGAGCAGGAGGGAAGGAAATAATCCACACCAACGGCGCCTTTGAACAATCCTGCCCCTTAAATAAATCCTGCAGCATCTTAACGAGTTGGGAGGTAAAGAAGTATTTCACAGAATATATTGAATTATAACACCATTGCAGCCAATAAAGTTTATTATAACATCTATCCTGATAAAGCAAACACACACCTTCTATTGTGCAGCAATAGCAGAAGGCTGCAGTTATATAGCAATGTTTAATGTCATGTTTGAGTTAATTTGCGGATTTATTAATTGTCAAATCTATAGATCATCAATTATCACCTCATGAGGTTGTTTTATATGATTTCTCATGTTTAAAATCCTTATTTAACTGAATTTGAGTTAATTGTGTTTATATTGATTTCAATAAAAGCGGAATATTTTTTTTCTTTTTCTAATCTCAGGAGCAGATAATGAATTTGACCTTTAACAGCATTTATTTCTGAGCAGCCGAACGGAAACATTCCTGGTTGAATTTCTGCATGAGATTAAATATGAATGTATGAAATGTATATGTAAGATTTTATATACAACTGTAAGCATCTTATTCTTTTTGGTTTATTAAAACTGCCTATATAGAGTTCAAGTGGATTTTAATTTATTTATGGTCTTTTTTTCTTTAATGAATTTTCTTTAACATAATAAAAGCTAATATCTTTGTCATTTTTTAAGATTTGCAAGCTGGTGTCTGATAGACTGAATCTTGTCAAGTGTTCATTTCTTTAAACATTGTTTGATAAAAATTAGGCGTTCTATTCAGCCTTTTTCAGATAATTTCCGACATTCAGTATTTAAAATTTAAGACAAAGCAGACTAAAACGGATTCACCTATGAAATAGTTGAGGTGATATTTACTTTTTGCTTTTTGTTTTTTTGGTTTCCTTTGTCTAAAATTTCTCAAAATATCCTCAATATTGGGGGAATTTAACATTAATATTTTTAATTGTTTATATTATGGTGTGCTAATCCTACCTTTTATACACTGTGTTATTCATGTAATTCTTACACAACAATTTTATTAAGTTAACAAACTATTGAAATTAAAAAAGGCAAGCTGGGGCTGCTTAGTGGAGCAGTGTGTAGCACTACTGCCTTGCAGCAAGAAGGTTCCATGCTTGATTCCTTTTTCTGGGGTCTTTCTGCATGGAGTTTGCATATTCTCCTTGAGCATGCGTGGGATCTCTCCGGGTACTCCGGCTTCCTCCCACAGTCCAAAAACATGACTGTTAGGTTAACTGGCTTCTCTAAATTCTCCTTGGATGTGTGAGTGTGTATGTGAATGGTTGGTTGTCCTGTTTGTCTCTGTGTTGCCCTGTGATGGACTGACGACCTGTCCAGGGTGGACCCCGCCTCTCGCCCGTAGACAGCTGGAGATGGGCACCAGCAACCCTCACGACCCCAGCAGGGATAAAGTGTGACGGAAAATTAATGGATAGATGGAAAAAGCCAAGATCAATATTTATCAAAATAATGATTTTTTGGATATATTATGTGCCGAACACCTAGAGTTCATTCTATTGACACTTTTCTTTGTAAACCTCATTAGCCTGATTATTATTATTATTATAAATGACTGGATTTCATATTTTCTGGCCATGCAAATCCTTTAATTAAAGCCCAATTTTCTCACTACAGCAGCTGATAGTTCATCAGTTTGAACCAGAATTTAGACATTTAGATTCCACTGATTTACTAAATATCAACAGGACTTATAAAACAAAGTGAATGTATGAAAATATTTCTATCAGGTGATATCTTAGGGATGCAAACTGCATTTTTTAATAAATACAAAAGACTTTAAATATCTTTAAATACACTGGCGTTAATATGAGCAAAGTATGACCCATTTTATGACTGGAAGAACTCCTGCCATGTTTTAAAGCACTTTAAAATATATACAAGACTTTACTGCGACTTGAAGTTACCCTTCAGGTTGTTACTGGTTATTTTTTTGTAAAGCCTAGCTTGATCCTGGATCTTATCAGGATTCTTTCAGAAACTTCCTGGAATATTTTCTGGTTCTTTCCTGGCATGATCTCATAACTTTATGAAACTACCACAGGGAAGCAGCTGGTTAATTCTAGGAAAGTAATTGGTAAGATTCCTAGAATCTAACTGGGACATTTTGGAAGCTGTTAAGCTCCAGAAAGGTAACCTATAAGGTTTTGGAATAGACAAGGGGTCAAATGTATAATTTTATAGCATTTCAAAATCACGTTTTAGGTTTAAACAGAACAAACCTCCAGAACTGATTCAACACAAACATGATCTGTACCTTATACACTGAATATATTCACTGTACTGAACCTGGTCATGTTTGGCAACATTAAACTCTGTATTATAAAGATTCTTAAGGAACAGATGTTGAAATACACCTAAAACTGTTTCATTTAGCAGCAGTGTTGGTTTTACATCAACTCTGTCTAGTCTTTTAGAGACTGAAAGGTCCACTGTTGGGCAAGCTGCTGCGCTGATAAACACTCTGAAACTCTGAATGTCTTCAACTGTTCTGGTTGGAGAGAAAATATTTACTCAGGACTTTGCAGTATTTCAACAGGCAGTGCACGGACAGGTTAAAGAAGAAAAGAAATACATGAGACCTGTAAAGCTTGTTGATTTAAACAGTAATATATCAGCAGGCTGGATTATGAGGAGATGACTGCTGAGTTAACTTCTTCACTGTCGTTTTCGGTTTATTATAAACTTACCTATTTCTACAATCTAGTTAGTTTTAACTAACTTTACAAAAGGCCAACCAATTTGTGGTTCTGAAAAACTGGGGCTCATACCATTAAAAATCAGGGTTAAAAAAAGGTTTATTTTGTATGATTAATACAAATATATGTGTTATTCCTAAATAAGCGCATTGTTAGAATGGTGAACATCCAGGGACATTGAGAGAGTGGAATCTTATAAGCACCTAGGTATTCATCTGAATAACAACTGGACTGGACTCACAACACTGAGTCTCTGGATAAGAAAGATTAGAACAGAATCTTCCTGCTTAGGAAACTAAGGTATTTCGGAGTGCAGGGGGCGCTCCTAAAGACCTTCTATGACTCTGCTGTGGCATCGGCCATTTTCTATGGAGCAGTGGCTTATCTGTCGCTGACAGAAAGCGGCTGGATAAGCTGATCAGGAAGGCGAGGTCTGTGATTGGATGATGTGAGGCAGGCTTGGACTGGTAATCCGTGATATTGGTCATTTACCCAGTGGGCCGATCCTAATTTCAGCGTGCAAGGGCCGGCCCTCTTTAAATAATACCAGCCCCCAACACTTACACACTTACTCTCTGGCCAAAGCATCTACCTGTGACAGTCAATAACTCAAGGAGCTCAAGAAGTAATACAATGATAACTACTTAAATGATGCATGCAGTTTATATAACCCTTTATTGTCATGCACATCCTTGTGACGGTTGGCATATGGTGTAATATTATATTTCTTCAAACTGTAAAATCCTTGCAACAGACTAAGTTATAATAAAACTAAAATTCTTTCTTTAAACCAAACTACGATCTTCCTTTCATATTTGGCAAATTTATGTTTAAATATTTTGCAAAGATATGTTGCAATGCATGATGGTGTTTTTCCATCTAAAGGCTAATCATTCTAATGTGAATTAGCAATGCAACATAATCCATTGCTTGCTAGCAGTGCTGTCCGGATGTGTTAAACCGTGGGGATTAAAGTGGAATCTGGAATAAATTGCAACTTGCAAAAAGTCCCGCGATCAAGTCAGCGTCAGGGTAGGCCGTTTGATTTTTAATTTTGTCCACCGGATCATGTTGACTTGGGCTCACAGGTTTTGCTTAAGTAGGTGAGCTGAACTAGGTTCGGCTCATTTGCGCTAAAAGGTGGGGTTCATTGCGCTATGTTGACAGACTGTTTATAGTTATATTCCTCTGGTTGGCGGGCCGGTGTAGATGGAAAAATGCCAAGGCCGAAAATCGTTCCCAGTCTGAGCCTGTTGTTAAGAGATGGATAAGGTTTTCCATCCCATGCATTAAGCTGGTGCTGAACTGGAGAGCTCCTTCAGCTACAGACTGCTGCACCCTAAATGCACCAGGGAGCGTTATCGCAGATCCTTTCTCCCAGCAGCTGTAAGATTCTATAACCACCACTGTTCCCAACAACCTCAGTAAGTTGTTACATTCACAATGATTTTATACGGTTTCTACCGTAGTCAGTTCAATAACAAGCTGCTGTCATTTTGCACATCTCTGATGTTGCTGCAATTTTCACATATCCATTACTGTAAAAATGTCCATAGCTGGTTATTTTGTATTTATTCTCCAGGTGCACAGCTTTATGTTGTTGAGACACTTCACAGTACAGTATTTTATTTTTTGTCTTTTAATTCTTCACTATTATGTTATTCTAATACATTTTTCCTAAGGTCCACATTTGTGTGACCATTTTTTCTATAATCCTTTTGCTGCTGTAAACACCAGAATTTCCCCATTGTGGGACAATAAATGGATTTTCTATTCTATTCTATACTATTATTATTTTTTTCAAACTAAAAGCTTCATTTCAAATAATTTTATATATAAATTGAATGTTCTTTTTAAGAGAATATAAGAATTCCCTCCATGTAAAAATTTGACCATTTCCTTCATTGTAAAACTTTAAAATAATATAATTTCTCTATAAATTCATTTCCTATGGAGGATATTATAATAACCATTATGAGTAAAATTAAAATAATACTATAAAAAAACTGGTTTTTATAAATGTTGTGATCACTTTCCAGTTTGAGGATATCATGGTTTTACTCTAGCTTGTCAGTAGAAAGTAACCCCTGAAGATTTAAATAGTTTGAATAATGATTTATACTTGCTTGCAAAACTGTACATACTAAACTTACAGTACCTCTTCCTTTTGCTCTTTTTGCAAACTTTTTGAAAACCTTGTTAGTTTTGGTTTCCTTCTAATTTCCATAAAGGTTGTGAAGGCTTTAAATCATAAAGATGCAAGATAGTTCATGCAGAGTGTTCAGATATCATTTACACTTTACGGTAAACAAATGTCTCATTTTATACAGGCGGTAATCTTTCTGCAGGATCTGATACATTTTTTTTTTTGTTTATCCGGGTTGTTTAATCTTTTTCTTTAACAGTACTTTTTTTTAGCATTATAGAAATTACCTAACATATTTTTATATTTTCATTTTATTTTATTACATTTTATTAAAAGCAGGCAGCCACAGTTGCTCAGGAGGATCCAGTGCCAGTTAAACCTTTTTGTACCAGTTGTGGCCATAAGATGACAGTAGAGTACCAGCAAAAGTTTACCTTCAGTGTTAATTTTTTTTCCTTTACCTTTCTTCATATTTTGCATTAAAGATTTGGTTTAAAAATTATCTGAATCATTTTTATTCATCAAAGTTCTCCTATGTCATTTTCAACATTTTTGTACAGCAGGGCTGCAAAACATCCTTCAAATAAAGTAAGGAAAAAAAAATATTTTTATATTTTTATGATCACCAAAAGAATAATCATTTTCCTTTTTGAATGTAACTGATCAACAAAGCAGCTTAAACTGTTTTCCACATTTTACCGTTTCAGTTAAAAAGTATTTAACAGTAAAAATTCACTAAGCATTAGTGTAGGGAATAGATCCCATTTGGGAAAAAATGCAAGAGTATGCGATTAAAAAGCAAAGGCAAAAAGTTAGAATGTCTGATTAACATTTTATTTTGTGTAGAAGACAGGAAATAGACATGATAAATAGCTGGATAAATAGTTTTACTGTATTTAAACTGTATCGGTCCTCTGTAAGTATCAGGGTAAAATGTCTAAAGTATTTTTCCCAATAAGAGTTCACAAGACGCAGGAAAGCATTTGCTCTGAGTGATGAAGATGCTTTATTTCTTCTTCTTAAGACTCTCAATTACTAAAGGACAAAAAAGCACAGAGAAAATGAACAAAATTAATTTGTAAATCTTAAAGTTTTTCATGGATTGCGGTTTAAATAAAGAAAACTTACAATTTTTTACCCATTGCTCATTGTGATCAACACATATCGGTCCTTTCTCCGTGTTGAAACTGGGCATAGAAGTAAACATGTTAAATTATATGTTGCAGGATTAATTAATTAGTTTAAGAAACCAAGAGTTAACTTACATTACTGCCCTCACGCAGGGACGTCTGGCAGGTATGTCATAGAAAAAAGTCCCGACAACTTTACTGCTGAGGTCATTCCTGGTGACGCTGAAACAGCACGGACGATTCTTTCCAGTGGGATAGTGAGCTGGGAAGGAATTGGAGAAGAAACCAGATTGGATCAAAGGAAATTAACAAAAAAGTCCTGGAACTTGGATCTGGAAATAAAGTTCTAGTAGAACCAGACTCAGTCTGGCCCATTTGATGGGCTTACTTTGATTGATAAATTGTACCTTCTAACTTAATTAAATGTCTTTATCATTGCTTTCTAAGTATTTTTTCCGTTGCACTGCAGCTGAGCTGTGCCAGTTTGAGTAAGACATAATGGATCTATTGGTGTCCCTGAATCATTTTGTGCATCTCTGTGTTGTGCTGCAATGGAGCGGGGATACGTCCAGACTGCACCCTGCCTCTCACACAATGAATGCTGGAGACAATCATCAGCCCCTGGTATGGGATAGTCAGAAAAATGGCCTGATTGGCATATTTTTGTGGTCAGGGATCACCAGAGAACAAATTCCATACATCCAAACACAAAACATCTGTATCTTACAGTACTGTGGGTATGGCTGATTGATTGAGGAACATACCATTGGCAAAGAACTCCTAGGGAAGCCAGACTTAAGAAATATCTCACCTGTCTAAGTAAACATTTTGGGGAAAGTCGTTAAAAACTGCTGGCAGAACTTCTGTTAGAGGGTTAAATGTTATTGCATCTGCTTTTAAAATCATAGTTCAAAGAGCCGAAGACCTCGTCATCCGCAGGCTGCTGCACCTTAGGTGCTCTGAGAGGCGTTATTGCAGATCTTTCCTCCCAGCAGTGTTTAGATCCAAGCTGTTTTGCACAGTTCATTTATAAAGTCTGTTGGTGTTTTAATTCTTAGATAAAAATCACGCTTATCAGCAGCAAATTTATTTAATATCAGAATACAAGTTTTAATAACTGTACACTTAATTTTTCACGTTGTAATTTTTCCTTTAATGTCTTATTTTGTCTTTTTTTTTGTTTTTTTTTTAACCCTTCTATGCTTCTATACATCAGTCGCCTGACTCTGGAATACTGCTGAGTTGCCTTAATCTTTCCATTCTGGATAAAATAAAAAAAATGTTAATGCTACTACTGAAATAATTGCACAAAGCAGTACATACATCATAGCAGGTAATTTTTTTTTTTTTTACATATCGCCTGTTTTAGTCTTATTGTTTACTGCAACTATATCTGCTCTTTATCTGTTCGCTTCCTGTTGCTGTTATAGGTAGAGGTTTCAACTAAAAAAGTTATTAAAAAAAAGAACAATAATAAAAAATAAACAAGTAAGTCAATAAAACATGCCCTGGAAGAAATGCAGACATAAGTCAAGGAACAGCTACCTGCAGAGGAGTGGATGCATCGACACACCGCCAGCAGGAAAAGCCCAACAAACAGGATCTTCACCGACATTTTGAGTTTCATCTGAAAGATATGAGCCAACAGCAGGTGATGAACCCTGTTTGTGGTATTTATATGCAGCATCATGTTGAGGTGATGACGTCAGACTCTTTATGCTTTTGTGTGTTCTTTGCGATTGTCTCAGTCTTTGTGGCCATCGTTTTCACACTCCCTCCCCTCACATCAGTTTGTTTTTTATTCCCTTTAACCACGCACCTCATCTTACTTACATGTTTCTGAGAAACGACCTCAAACCCCTCTGTTCAAACACGTCAGCACCTCGGTTGGTGGTACCTGTTTTGCTGTCATAGGTGGTAAATCTAGATGCCACACGATTTTTTGTTTTCAGATTTGACTGGCAAAATTTTAAACACAAAAAAGATAGAAGTTATTTCTTAAATGCATTTTTTAAATTTCCACAAAAAGTTTCAGTCTTCATTCTTAATTATTTAAGCTAATGTTTCTCATACCTATATGTATTATACCTTGCAATCAGAACAGAAACAAAGACCTTCAATGAATTGTAAAACTTTTCCTCATAGTTTGTTATCTAGTATTTTGGGGACTTTTCCTGGAGTTAAATCAGGCTCAGATTTTTCCTGCCGAAGTGCAGATGAAGACATGGTGAAACCTTTCAAAGGTTTCCTGTTTTATGAGCAGCTGTTTGAAGTCGCAAATGAACTTCTCACACTTGCAGGGTGTGATATGCTCACACCAAATATAGAGCTTTGAAAATAAAGCCTAATGAAATTTTTCAACATTTTCCCACAAGAACAAAAACTATTTTGACATATTCAATTGGTATTTAATGGGATAGGTCAACACAAAGTAATGCATTACTGTAACACAATAAAGAAATAATAAAAATGCTAATGCACAAATCTGAAAAGTATTCACCCGTATAAATCAACCTTTGTAGAATGAGATCACGGCTGGTAGAGGCACTTGTTGTTAGATGTGTTAATTTAATTATAGGGATTCGGATTTTTTTCCTCACTCAATACCTCAATCAGTCCTACTGATTGAAAAACATCTGTGAACAAAACTCTCACATTTGCTACTGAGCTTAAATGCAATTTAGATTGAACTTTGAGTCATTTTAACCTCAATATGTTGAGATTTAAACTATTCCTTTACAGCTCTGGCTTTGTGTGTGATTAATATTTGTGATTTTCCTGCTAGAAGGGGAATCTTCTCCTGTATCTGAAGTCTTTTGCAGGCTTTAACTTGTTTTCTTCTGGGAGTCCAGGATCAGAACCAGCCTTTCTGTCCCTACTTTGAACTCTCACAGCATCATGATGCAGCCACACTGATTCAGGATGAAGTGTTCACCATTAAATTGTGAGACAGTCCTTATGTTTGCTTTTTGTCGTGCTTGTCTGTATTTGTGGACTACATGACTAACAGTAGCCAGGTCAACACATTTTAAGAGTTGTGGATCTCTGTAGCTCCTCTAGAGTTACTGAGGGCATTTTCGATAGTTTCTCATACTCATGCTATCCCTCTTCAGCTTGTGGTTTTGGGTGGACACTGTGTCTTGGAAGGTTTTAATTGGGCCATTTTCATACCTTCACATTCATGCTTAATTTAATAATAAAATATTGTGTCTATTTCCTATATTTGGTGCATTCTTTTTACATTGATTTCTATTTGTGGAAATCAGAGTCAATGGAGTTGAAAACATGTGAGCATTTTTTTGGGCGGGGGGATTCCTGTTTGCAAAGAAAATAGAAACACATAGGAGTAAGATATTCTCTTTTTGACGTAAATAAATATTTGATAAAGAAAAGTAGGTGGTGTAGGTGGTTCATTTTTATATACAGTGAGTAGGCTTTATGTCCTGTGTCACAACTTGATGTAGGGGTCAAAGTTGTGAGTCATTTTAAGTTTTGTAAGTTCTAGAGGATCACAAATCCCATTACACTCTTAAGTATCTGCCTTCTTTTTCCCAAACCTAACTACACTTCTAATACAGCAGGATAATTTAACCTCCATTTAATGTAATTCTGATCTTTGTTAGGATTCATCTGGACATATTAAATTATATATATTTTTTTTTTCTTTTTTTAAGCAATACACTGATGGGCCAAAGCGCCAGCCAGTGGAGGCAGGGCAGGACAGGGCTTTTCCAAAATGGATGGTTTTTCCAAGCTGTTTCAAATGATGGTAACAAAAAAAACAGTTTAGCAGCAGTCTGTAATGTCTTTTATTTTGAAGTGCCGACAGTGAGACCATGACAGGAAATGCTATGGGGGTTGCCAGGGGTTATGGCAGATCCAAATTGAAGGATCTGGGAGACCGAATAACTACTAAATACTGCCAAACAGTCATTCCAGGTAAACATGTCCTCTGTTATATTCAATGCAATGTGATGTTATGCAATAACTTTATATTCTGAAACAAAAAGCACTAATTAAGCCCTGAAAGAGAAAATCATTTTTCATTCATTTTGAGACTTAATGGGGCAGATGGTGGACCTATGGATGACCTTAAAAAATAATCTTTAATATCTCTGAAACGGAAGTAGCACACAAGATCTTTCTGTATTTATTATATTTTTACAAGAGACCATTTTAACTGCACTTAGATATAACCCTTCAGTCTATTTGCTTCAGTGAATTTCTTAATGTGGGTTAGGTGTCAGCTTCATGAAGTTTAACCTCCTCCTACTTGATGACGCGGTCAGAGATGTAAACACTGTGCATATGAAATGTTAAGTGTCGAACTCCCAATGGTGCTTGTTGAACGCAGACACTATATTCAGCCTTAATGCACCTTAAGATTACTAAACAACATAAATCCAAGAGAAAACCAGGAACAAACAACTCAGAATCATTATGCTATGTCTGCACTTTAAATGATTTACTCTCCTCGGGATGCTGAATGCTTAAAGCTGTTCAATATGAGACACACTGTCCAACTTTTTTTTTTGTCTATTTGGGGAGACTTACAAAACTACATACAAAGTTGTAAACATCTTTTTCCAGAATATTAAAGGTATTGTGGAGGATATTCTCAATTTTTTTTCAAAGACCTGCCCTCTCCACTTAAAAGAAAAGCACATGCACAACTCTGTACCTGCTGCTGAGATGGAACGTCTATTAAACGCCTGCAGAGCGTGCACAAGCCCATTTCTACTTGTTCACGCTCTATTTAAAAATGTCTGTGCATCGCTCACACAAGCTTACTTTCCAAAAGAAGATCACTATGTCAGACTTACTACTGGTAAGTGAAAATGGGGACGAGCGATATGTAAACATATTACCAGAATGATTGACTTAGGAGGGCTCCTAATTTGGATGATCCACCCGGAAAAAGACCCTTTAAGTATTAAGAAATCGAAACACAGAAAAAACTGTGAATTTTAAACTCTTAATCTTAATGTACATGTGCACAACAAAGTGAGTTATGCTCATATAATGCTTGTTGATGTTGAAGGATTATTGTTGCCGGCATACATTCAATTGTTTCACATTTGATTAAATATACAGACTTTATGCGAGATTTTATAGCTTGCTTAAAATGAGCCAAGCTAACCCAGAAGATAAAAACAGCTTATCTAAAAAAAAAAAAAAAAAAAAATACTGTAAAATAAAGTAGTAGTTTCCTATGAAGTTTAACCTGCACAAGTTACAGGCAGGCATTGCATTATGATCTCTGGGAATTGTGGAAACTAGTGAGAAAATGGAAGATAAGATGGCTACTTTCCGCATTATAAATCAAGTGACTTCTGATAAAGAGAAACTTAAAGTTGTCACCGTGACTCAGAACTGTTCGGCAATGAGAAACATGTGAGCCTATTAATGGGTAGGTTACAGAAGACGCTGACTCACATTTAAAACACGAGAAAGCGAGGAAAGCTTTACATTTTTCATACAGAATGCAAATAACTGCTCAAACACAATAATCCTCTTATTTTAATGAGCTTGGACAATGAGGTTACTTGTTTCACTTCCTGATTGTATAAAATTAAGTTCGTGCTAAACATAAGTTGGACAACATCCTGTGTCAAAATGTTGACAGACTTCTAATGCAATAAATAATGAACACGGAACATTTCAAGACATGGCTCTTTATTTGGCAACATAAACAGAGGCGCTCATCGACATTAAAGCGTTGCTTTCAACCAAGTAAAACCTTTAGGAATGACGGCGGTTTTCTGGATCCCTTTTTCTACAAAAATGATCAACTTATGACACTGGATAGAAATCAACTTTGAAAATAGCACTTATAGGGATTAACTCTGAACTAAAGATGAAGCTTCTCAGTTGGAGAATGCTAAACTTTTGTACCTTGTTTTATCTTTTTATCCCAGTCTTCTTCTTTGAGAGGAGTTGTAAGATTGTTGGCCTTATCTCTATTAAAAACCACATTTATTAATGATGCAGTTTATATTGTTTTACATAAGTTAACCTCAAATTCATCAATAAGATCTTACAGCCAGAATAGAAGTTATTATTTGAAGGAAGCATAAACCTCTAGTTACTCCAAATATGGAGGGATGTAGAAAAATCATTCTTTAAACAATTAGTTTACTACTGTGCCACTTTCAAAAAATATTTGTTTTTTTCAGCTTATCCTCTTTAATCTATAACTGTTTTGAACTAATCTCAGTTTCTTGTATGAGTGTTATTACAATGTTTTTAATTACAATATGGGAAGATCTGTATCCCACACTGTAGTTGGAGGAGCATGTTTATTTTTACCTCATTGGTGGTTTACTATATAGGCCATTTTGACAACAGTCAAGGTAGCATTTGGAAAGGGCTAAGCCTCCAAGTTCTGCTCTGAACATGTTCTATTGCTTTTATGAATACGGAGTCTGAAGGAAGTTGGAAGCCCCAGCTTGATGCTGTAAGGAAGGAGACCCGCCTTTTAACACATTCCAGAAACACAGATAACTTCCAACGTTGTGATTGGATATGGGGTGCTGAAGGAGGGACTTTTCCAGGAAATTCATGCAGGAACTAAAACCTGCAAGGCTAGTCAAGTTTATCTACAGTATATAGCAACTTCCAGGAGCTGCACAATTCAAATTGCAGTAGGCTACATGATAACCTGTAATAACAACTGCATCATATTTGATACCTGAGTTTTGAGACATCTACGTCATCAGTGTGATTTTTTTAGTTCTTCAAACCAGATTTTTACAATAAAAGCATTTGTATTCAGCATTCGTTATAGTTACCTATAAGTTCATAGTTACCTGGTTATATCCTAATGTACAGCTGTGTGTCGTCTGCATAGTTATGGTTACTTATGTTGTTGTTCAATAAAATCTGAGTTAGGGGGAGCATGTAGATATGGGGAACACCACATGTGAATTTCATGGTCTCTAATGTAAAGTTACCTACTTAAATAAAAAAAGTCCCTCTCCTCCAGGCAGCATTTAAACCAGTCCAGCTGTATATCAGAAAGAAGTTAGTTTTGCAGTCAAATTCTGCACTAAGGTCCAATAAAATCATCACTGTGGTTCTTCCGCGGTCTATACTAATGTTCTTGTACACCTTGACAACACCTTCTGTACTGTGGTGAACATAGAAACCTGACTGGAAGATCTTGAAGGAGCTGGTCATTTTTAGGAAGGTGTTTAACTTATGGAGCATAGCCTTTCAATGATCCTACTGTTAAAGGGAAGATATGAGATGGGCCTATAATTCTACACTAGCCCCTAATCCAAGCTGCTCTTTCTCAAGAGCAGTTTAAGAAATGCTGTTCTGGGGGTCCTGGTGGAAAGAACCTTACCAAAGGAATATGTTTATTTTTTGAGTTACATCAGATGTGATGCCTTGCCTTGCCTATGGAATAGGAACTTGATGTTAGGATTTCAGGATCGTAATCCACTGTTTTGGTATCAACTTTGCAGCTAAGAATAATAAATATTAGGTCGTTTGGAAGGATTTGATTTGTGAGAAATCACAATATTTAAATAACTAAACAAGTTCCAAATTTATCATCTCATTCTTAAAGGAATAGTACACCCAAAACATGATTAGCCTTCATTTTCTACTCACCCCCATGCTGAACAACACTCTGGAGTACTTTTTTGATATCTCAAATGCATCTGGAGATCTGGGAGGCTTCTTGCTGTCTGCTGACATTCAAATAATGGAGGTCTATGGCGCCTGAGGCAGAAAGGTCCATAAAAGTCCACAAAAAACGTGTCAATATTCCTCCATACTGCTCGTCCAATGTATTCCAAGTGTCCTGAGTGGGTAGCGTCCATAATTTACTCGAAACGAAGTCATTTAGAATGTTTTTAGAGCATAAACAGTAGTGTGTAGGATTTCCTAAAAGCGCGCCCCTGCGAGTTCACGAGCCTACGGAAACCGCTGCAGACCAAACCAGATGAAAGTGCGCATTCAGCTCGGCAAAGAACTCATGCTCTTCCTCAACACTGAAGTCCTCAGACATTTTTCTTTCGTTGTTTCTTTCTTTGCCCAGGTAAACAGCACATTTCTTCTTCTACGCTTGCATTATCGGCAGAGTAGACGCTGAATGCGCACTTTCATCTGACTTGGTCTGCCGCGGTTTCCGTAGACTCGAGAACGCGCTTTTAGGAAATCCTATACACTACTGTTTATGCTCTAAAAACATTCTAAATTACTTCGTTTCGAGTAAATTATGGACGCTACCCACTCAGGACACTTGGAATACATTGGACGAGCAGTATGGAGGAATATTGACACGTTTTTTGTGGACTTTTATGGACCTTTCTGCCTCGGGCGCCATTATTTGAATGTCAGCAGACAGCAAGAAGCCTCCCAGATCTCCAGATGCATTTGATATATCAAAAAAGTACTCCAGAGTGTTGTTCAGCATGGGGGTGAGTAGAAAATGAAGGCTAATAATGTTTTGGGTGTACTATTTCTTTAAGACAAAGTTAAAATTTCCTACTAAATAAAACAGTACCATCTTAATCTTTTACTTGGGTACTTCCTAGTGTGGTAATTTTTGCAGAAATACTGCAGTGTAGATATTGCTCCCGAAGACCATTTAAAATCGTTGCTGAAAAAAAGTTGCTTTTATGAACCTCTTAAGAGGATTAGTAGGATTAAATCAGTTTCAGAAAATTATCTCTGAGATTTGTATGTGGTTAAACATACAATTTTTCCTAAATGACTCGGCTGTTATTGTTGTTTCCTAATATGGCCCTTTGAAAAGCACCTGTTAACTTGACCTTTCTATCAGAAATTCTCCCCCATTCATTCCTCTGAAGTCATCTGTCTGCAGACACTGATCACTCATAATTGTATAAGATAAGTACATGACAACAGAGCTAAAAAATCTGGCTTTTCGTAATGGTTTGAAATAAGGCAAATTATTGAGAACTAGGGATCGGAATCGAAAAGCGGTTCCTGTTCAGAACCGGTTCTGTGTGCTGCAATTCCATGGCACTGTTTGGAAGCTCACTTAACAGTTCTTTTATCGGTTCTAGGCAACACCAGAGCTTAGTGCTGTGCAGCACGACTTACGTTGCGTTTTTTAAGCAAGTTACGTCACGTTTTTGACGCAAGTTACGCACACGGCATTGATTAAGCAAGTACGATGTGATCAGGTGTAAGTCTGGAAAAGCAAAACAAAAAAATTAAACGGATGCCTTCTCCATAAGATTTAGATGACAGTGACAAGACGGTTAGCCTGGCTGACTCAGAGGCTGGCAGCTCAGAAAGACCTTGGACTGGGAATCGAACCGACATGATCATTGTATAAAAAGGCCAGATCTTTCGAGATCCATACTTTTCTTCTCATTACTTCTGCCTATTTATTTTGATCTGTGACTGATGTCATAAAATGAATCAGCATCCCACAGTTATGACATCATCTAGGCTTTAGCAAGCTATCTGATCTCACTATCGAAAATAGAACAATATTCTTTTAATACAGTTTATGTATGTAAATATTCTTGTTTTGAATGTATATTATCATGATTATTAAACTTGATGCTGGTTAACCCACACAACAGATATCAAGTTTTATAACAATTCAATAAAACTGAACTGCAGGCTTTATATGGATTTTGTCATTTATTTTTTTTGCTTTAGCAGTAAGAAAATCATTCAAGATGATAAAAAAACAGAAATTAAATAATAACCACAGAGATATTTGTCTAAATAAGGTTTGTATATCGTACAAATTTACTTAAAAGTTAACGGGTAATTGGTAAAACAACTTAAAACTCTTAACACTTTTCGCATAAATTACAAAGTTTGACCTTAAAAATAAATATACTAATAGTTTTCATTCACTAATGTACCTGTACAGATCAGGGAGATTACTAAATATTATTATTAAACATAAAAGAAACAAATAACATTTTTGCATCGCTCTGTTCTTTAAGTCTCTTTGACTTCAGTTTGGATATGGACAAGCACGTTAGCTTTTCCTTTTTCTTAGCTGGTTGTGGAGGAGATTCGTTTTTTCTCATCTGTGGTTCCAGTCAAAGTCTCACTGGTTGCAATGGTGGAGGAAGAAGAAGAGAGGAATGATGGGGATGATGAGGAATTAGGTAGCATTACGGACAATGAGGGAGGGGAAGTGGTGGATGTAATGATGGAGAGGAGCAAGGAGGATGGTGATGATGATGATGACGATGATGATGATGGTGACAGAGGCGTTGAGCTGACCACCTTAGGTGTAGATAACCAAGCTCTTGCTCTATTAGAGAAATGAGAAAAAACATTTGTGAAAAAACACCGAGTTTAAGATTTAAAGAAAAGCTGAGGCTGGTGTCTCCTGTTTTTAAAGTAACCTTAACTCTGCAACCTTCCGTTTCACCCATGGAGCCTTTATATAAGTGCAGTAATGGTCCTTTTCTGTAATAAATCTGCAGAAGAAAAATAACAAGTGAACTGATGAATAGGTCGGTTGTTTTTACATTGTTGATAAATGAATAGAAAGAAATTGAGAATGAAATTAGGCACTACGTAAATTGATTACTTTTGATTTTCTTTGTTATAGTTTAAACTGAATTACTGCAATCCAAATTAATGCAGGGTTGGTATTGGTAGAGATATTCCTCATACTTACATTACGGCACTAACACATGGAGGATCTGCCTGCTGGATCCGATAGCTTATTATTGGTTCCGTTATCTTACTTGTGCTGACTTGCTTACAGCAAGTAAACAGCTTATCTAAGAACCAAAGACAAAAATGTTTTAACCTAAAAAAAGGAAGAAAACGTACGTTTATGCTTCCAAACTTTGTTGAGTTTAGGTTTGACTTTACCTGGAATTCCATAAGCGACCATCAATGTTACAGCGAGCAGCACACTCTTCAACAAGATGTGGTTGACCATTCTTACTCCGAATGAATTCATAAAGTAAAAGCAAAGAAAGTCACTTCCCCTCTAGTGATCTTTGTGAACTGAAAGCCCTCTGAAGGGAACTTAGATTTAAGCTCTAAAAGCAGAAGTACAGCCTCTCATTTGTCCTTCCTGATTCTTTCCACCCTACATGTCTCAACATCTGAGGAAATCAAATGATGAACAGATGATTTCATAAAGGGAAAAGTATTTTTATCCCATTCCACTGCTAAATGTGTGGGCGTAAGGCATTCCTGGGAAATCAGAGGTCACACTGATGCCAAAACCCTGATTATTTGTTTAGTAAAACTTAATTTCATTTAATTAAAACTTCTTTTGTCCAAACTAAGCTGCACTAAAGGCACATACTGTATGAGAGGTTCAGTTCAACAATCAAATGTAAACACTAAAAGGCATGAAAGATGAAACATAAGTCATTCATATATAAATATATCAATATATATCAATTTTAAGATACATTTTTGTTTCAAAAATATTAAAAATAAAATGCAGTCAGCATATTAGTTCTGGTCAGATCATACTGCGTAGCAGTAACGAGTCACCACTTTTTTCAGCATTTTACTAAGAAGGGGACAAAACAATATGTAAAACATTTAAATTTTCTTGTTGCCAGCCTGTATCTTTTGACTAAAGCGGCTCAGCATCATAATAAAAAACATGGGTTCGTTCAGCCAAGATTTTTGGGGCGGTTTCACCCATTTTACAAATAGTAGCTTGATGGACGTATGATATTTCTTCCCAATAACTTTTATTAAAGTTGAAATCAAGAACAGACAAATCTAACTAGAAATGTTATCGATATTAATGCAAACTGATGCTAACAGATGAAAATATAATAAACAATTAAGGGTGGTTATTTTTTTAGGCCCTGAATGTTCTTGTTTTTTAGGGAAGTTTCATTTGTTGCATTTATGTCACAACATATTTGGTAATCAGTCTGGAATTACCTGCTGTGACACAAAGTCACAATGTTTTCCGGACAACTAACAGATAAACAAACCTCAACATTAGCATATGAGCACTTTAACTATATATACTGTAGTTATCAGAAACTGGGATGCATTGAGTTATTAGTCAGTATTATTCACACAGGGCTATTTAAACTAAAAGGACAAAACAAGCAATGTTATGAACTTTAGGTATTTGTGTTTCTATTATGTCTCATTTTTGTATAATTTTTCTGTTGTTAATGTTACATAGTTAATTGTAAACTTTATCAGTTTATTCCCTTACTATAGATTAAGTATATTTCTTTTCTCTTCCCTGTATATTTCTGGATATTTTTTTTCTCACATCTCTTTTACTCATAATTGTTTCCTTTTGTCTTCTTCTTCATCTTCCTCCAGCCTCCTTACTTTCTGCCTCAGCTGCTTCTCATTACCCTCGAACTAATAACTTACCTGCTTTCATTGTCATCTCGTCTTGTTCTTCAGTAATTGTCCTGCCACTCCTTATTCATCTTCATTGAGTTTGTTTGTTTATTTAGGTAATGTTTTGTCCAACAACTTCAGAAAGAAAGGTGCAATAGAAAATGCTCTACTTACAGTTTTTAATAATCAGCTTTCAGCTCTAGACTGTGATGACTCTGCTGTTTTTTAATAATGTACAGGTCCACCTCCTGCACAGCAAGAACTATCTAAAAATAAGTAGAAATTCCTTAAAATATGTGTATTTAATCTTAATTTGAGTAGGTATATAATTTGATCCACCAATGAAATTAGTAGATTTGCGGAAATTCAACTGAAGAAACTCTGATTACTTCCATTCAATATGAGGCTGCTCCGCCTACGATGCAGCCAATCCGCTTTAAGCTACATCTCCTCGATGCCCAATCATCTTCCAGCACTCACATTAAAACCTACTCCAAATCATCTCTCGGCCTGCTCTTCAACATGCACAAGATCTGTCGCTCCTACGTCGGACTTTGATTCAGATTGATTCAGATGACCCTGCTGGGTCCCTGTTCTACGACCAACCACAAATCAACTTACCTCCAAATCCTCCGGCTCGCAGAAGTTCCTGTCTAGCCGCTCTCTCATCTCCGTCCTCCGCACTGCGCTCCAGGGGTATTTTGCCAGGCTCCGACTTAGACTCAGCTCAACTTTCTCAGTTAGCCTCCCTTTTGCCTCATCAAGATTCATCTCCTTCCCCCCCTCCATCCGCTCCTCCGTCTGCGCCGAATCCAGGTCGTAAGCGGTTATGCAAATCCTCCGCCCCCCCCCGCCAAACGCAGCAGAGGACGTCTCAGCTTTACCCCAGCTCCAGCCGCTGTAGCGCCCGGTCCCTCTCTTCGTTCCGACGCAAACCCAGGTCCTTCTTCAGATGTTCCCACCATGTTAGCTTCTCAATCCATAGCGGCACCACCCTTCCACAATCCTCCCGCCGTTGACCAGTTTTCGGCTTCACTATGCTCCACCCTGGACTCTCTAAATCGCTCCGTTCTGACTCTGTCTGCACGTGTTCAAGCCCTGGAAAATCCCCACACTGCCACGTCATCACTGCCTTCAGCTTCGCAGTGGGATCCCCTCCCTCCTCCTTCTACATTCACACTCGCCAACGCCCGCCCCGGGCCAGCTTTAGTCAAGATGTATCTAACCATGTTTCTATTATAATTTTCTTTTATACATTCTGCTCATTATGCTTTGTCCCCGCCCTTTCCATTCAGGCAGTTCATATATTTCTATGTATTCTAACGTTTCTCCTCGCCTCCGTTCCAATATTATTCGAGGGAAATATGTCATTCAACCGGTCACCTCAACGCATTTTGCCCATCTATACCCTTTAAGCCTAGCACTCAATCTATTCCTCTTCTGTTCTCTTCTGTACTTGCCCAGCCCACAGACCGCCGAGGTAGAAACGTTCAGGTATTCAACTCCAGACCAATCTGTAATAAGTTTAATGAAAGTCTATGCACCTTTCCTAATTGCAGTTTCTCCACATTTGCAGCTTTGCTAGGACGCGCATCCCAAGTCTGTCTGTCCCCGCCGTGCTCTGTTCATGAGAAATCGTTCCTTCAAACATTAATAGCCCGTCATCTTTCCACGCCCATCATTATTTCTGAATTGGCGATTTGTCTTACCCATCATCCCGACCGCACTTTCGTCAACTTCATTCTTACCGGTCTATCTCAAGGTTTTCATGTCGGAGTCTACAACCCCCCTCCCTCACCCACATCTCCCCTAATCCCCAATCCGCTTTAAAAGAACCAGACGTTGTAGATCAGCTGCTTCACAAAGAAGTGTCCAAGAGTTTCATGATTGGTCCTTTCAAAACTTCTCCGTTTGCTCCTTTCCGTGTGAGCCCCCTAGGGGTAGCTACCCGCTTTATTCCGGGAAAGAGGCTCATATTGGACTTTTCTGCCCCTCATTCTGGCCGTCACTCCTCCATAAATAGCCTCATCCCTCTTTCCTCCTTTTCTCTTCACTACGCTTCTGTAGACCACGCTATTTCTCTGATTAAGATCACCGGCCAAGGGGCCTGGCTGGCCAAAGCAGACATTTCCGATGCTTTCAAAATTGTTCCCATTCACCCTTCTCAATGGCACCTGTTCGGAGCTAAATGGAAGTCCCTGTTCTACTTTGCTGTCCGTCTCACCTTCGGCTGTAGGAGCAGTCCTTGTCTGTTTGACAAAATCTCAGAAGCTCTGTGTTGGATTCTCCTTAATGTTACTCATTTGCCATGCGTTCTTCATCTCCTGGACGATTTTCTACTCATAGATCCTCCCTCCATCCAGCGCAGTTCGTCACTCCTCAAACTAAAAAAGCTCTTTACCCAACTTGGTGTTCCCCTGTCCGAAGAAAAAACCATCGGCCCTGCTACAAAAATTGAGTTTCTAGGCATAGTTCTCGATTCAGTGGCCATGATGGCATCCCTGCCCACAGACAAGCTGTCTCGGATTCGTGAGATTTCTCAGTCTTATAGCTCTGCATCAATTATTTCCAAATGTCAGTCGCTTTCTTTGCTTGGTCACCTTAATTTTGCTATGCGCATCATTCCACAAGGTCGTTCCTTCATTTCCCGACTGCTTGACCTAGCTAACTCTGTTCCCTCTCTCCTAGATCGGGTTTCTCTGGACGAAGGTTGCCGTTCCGATCTTTCCTTCTGGGATAGACTTCTTTGTAACTGGAACGGCAAATCGTTTTTCTATGATGACATTATTCAATCCGCTGACATGCTCCAATTTTTCATGGATGCTGCCCGATCCGTAGGTTTTGGGGCGGTTCTTTCAGGACAGGTGGTTTGCTGGTTTGTGGCCTCCCTCTTTTACTAATTCTCAGTCATCTGCGCTATGCGAGGTTTACCCTATAGCCATAGCTTGCCGTCTGTGGGGCCCGCTTTGGAGGAGAAAGCGCATATCCACTTTCTGCGACAACATGGCAGTCGTTGACGCCATTAATAAAGGTCGCTTCTCCTCTCAGTCTCTCATGCCATTCATTAGAGGCATAACTTGGCAAGCAGCAGAGGTGTCAAGTAACGAAGTACAAATACTCCGTTACTGTACTTAAGTACACTTTTTAGGTATCTATACTTTACTCCATTACTAATTTTTCTTCTTACTTCTGACTTCTAATCATTACATTTTCTCACGAGTATCTGTACTTTCTATTCCTTACATTATTAAAACAACCGTTACTCATTACTTTTGGCTTCGGTTTAATGCAGAGGTCACGGATTAGCGGACCGCGGTCCGGTGTTATGCGGAAAAGTGCATCCCTGCTGAATATGCATCCCCAGTAGCGGGAGCGCGCCTCGCTCTGTACAACCACATACCAACGAGGGAAACGGATTAAACTATGACCAATGGAGCTACTTGTTCTTATATTAATGATATAAAAACGTTTAAATATTCCTCTCCTGGGGAAAACATTTGTGATTATATGGAAGATTCATTTAAAAAATATATGGGTGTTATGAACAAGATTTAATACAAAGATTTTGACCGAGGTACGTCTGATTTATTTTTTCTAGTCTCTTGTTTTTCACACACAACAATAAACAGTGATGCCGATGTGAGTTTGGAAACTGCAAAGCTTTGTCTGAAGCGGAAAATCAAACGCGCATCAACACAGCACAGCGTTCACAGACCAGTGTGATGCATTCACGAGCGTCAGATAGCTATGGTGCATTCAGGAGCATGGGACATTTCATATTTTCAAGGAAAGATACATAAACGGAACAGAACTTAACTCATACAATAATGTATCTATTCAGAAACAGTGTGGGCTTTTTTTTAATAATACTGATTGCTCTATAATTGTAATTCTAATTTTTGTTTGATTGTGCACATCTGCTAGTTTTTTATTCTAAAAAAATCTGTAATATTAGCAGCAAATTATCAAAGTTTTTCAAAAGCCAGTTTAGAAGCTCCAAATGAGGCTTCAGATCAGACAGCAACAATTACGCTGTTATTGTTTTACAGGTAGAATTTGCATTTGCTGACCCTTGACCTTTAACTACTGATGGATGTATAAGAATACAGATATATAAGTGTCAACTCCTCTGAGATAACACAGGATGCAATTTTTTATTTTTTTTTTTCAATTTTAAAATTTAATGTATTTTCTTTATTCAGACCCATTGATTTTTAATTGGTTACCCCTGGTTTAATGTTTGTAAATATTTATTTCCCGTCATGTGCTCCATCCAATGCACACATCTAGTGAAAAGTAGTGTGATTGGATGAGTCATAGAACGCAAACACTCATTGGTTAGTTAAAGGAAATCATCAGAAGCAAGCAGGTGTTCTTCAAACTGCAAACGTGAATTGTCTATGCCATGCTACAATGTGGGATTCAGAAAAAGATGTTGAAATGTCTGAAAGGTTGAACACAGGCGAGAGCGTATCGGGAGACGGAGACCAACAAGACCTCCTTCATCCTTGGCCCTATCTCAGAGGATTTTTAGAAATAGTCGAAACATGTATCTTTAATATTCATATAGCGGGATCTGGCTGTTTTTTTTTAAAGGTTACTTTATACTTTTATACTTTAAGTAGTTTTTGGAGCAAATAAATTTTCACTTTTACTTGAGTAAAGAGGTCAAGTTGATACTTCAACTTTTACCAGAGTGTTTTTAAACTGCAGTATCTATACTTCTACTTAAGTAACAAATGTGGGTACTTTTGACACCACTGGCAAGCAGTCACTAACAACTTCACCATCTCTGCTCGACACGTTCCTGGTCTTTCTAACCATGCTGCTGATGCTTTTTCTCGTTTTAAATTTCAGACCTTCCATCATCTTCGTCCTTCTGCCGATCTCCATCCGACCCCCGTTCCTACGCTAGAGGAACTCATCCTCAATTAACTTACTCTCTTCGTTCGTACTTACTTTCCTCCAGTTTCTACATAAATCAGGTTTAGCTCCCTCAACCCTAAGAACCTATAATTTCGCATGGCAAATTTGCCAAATTTTGTTTGAGTCTCCAAATCCTTTTATATCCGTTACTCATTACATCTGTTTTGGCTTTCATTTCGTACTGCTTCGACAAACGCAATTTTAAACTTTCTTATATCCGCAGTTTACTAGCTGGAATTAATTTCTTTTCGAAATTCCATAATCCCGATTCTCATAGTCTTTTCAAAAACCCCTCCATTAAACTCCTTCTCAAAGGTTTGGCAAAACATTCTTCTCGTGTATTTGATTCACGTAATCCAATAACCTTCCCTATCCTTAAGAGGCTTTTGTCCTCACTTTCGTTAAGCCCCTACTCTTCCTACGTCAAGTCTCTTTTTATCAGCTACTTTCTCTCTGGCTTTCTTCTTGAGAGTAGGTGAATTCACTTCAACTAATAGTCGTTTCGATCCTTCCCGACATTTGTCTCTTTCGGATCTTCGTTTCCATATCGATTATTACAAAATATCTTTGAAACATTCTAAAGGGAATGTTCTATTTCTATCGCACGTACAGATGGCCCCTTTTGCCCGTTTATCACCATGTTTAAATTTGTCCAAAAGCGCCAAAAGTTTTTCCCTCATTCCAAAGCCCTTTTTGTCACGCCTGAGGGTTCTCCCATGTCAGCACGCTGGTTCCAAGATCATCTCTGAATACTATTAGAATCCTGTGGCTTTTCATCCAGTCATTATTCCAGCCACTTATTTAGGATAGGGGCAGCCACAACAGCAGCCGCTCGTAGAGTCTCCGTAGCTTCTCTCCAGCAGTTGGGCCGATGGATTTCTACAACCTATACCTCTTATATCCGCCCTGAACACTCTTCAATCTTAGCAGCTCAATGCTCTCTCTGTCTATAAGGTAAACTAACTTCGAATACTAGTGGTGGTTTAAAATGTATTCTCATCTTTCCTAAATCATTGCTCCCTGCCACGCACCCTGCTATGCTCCCTGTGTGTTCCCTGCCATGTTCCCTGCCTTGCATTCTGCCATGCTCCCTGCTTGTTCCCTGCCATGCTTCCCGCTATACTCCCTGCCATGCTCCACGTGTGATCCCTGCCACATTACCTGCCTGCCATGCTCCCTGTGTGTTCCCTGCCATGCTTCCTGCCATGCTCCCTGTGTGTTCCCTGCCATGCTCCCTGCTATGCTCCTTGTGGTCCCCTGCCTTGTTCCCTGCCATGCTCCCTGTGTGTTCCCTGCCATGCTCCCTTTGGTCCCCGGCCTTGTTCCCTGCCATGCTTCCTGCCCTGCTCCCTGTGTGTTCCCTGCCATGCTCCCTGTGGTCCCTTGTCTTGTTCCCTTGCCTTGTTCCCTGCCTTGTTTCCTGCCTTGTTCCCTGCCATGCCCCCTGTGTGTTCCCTGCAATGCCCTCTATCATACTTCCTGCGCTGCTCCCTGTGTGTTCCCTGCAATGCCCTCTATCATACTTCCTGCCCTGCTCCCTGTGTGTTCCCTGCCATGCTCCCTGTGGTCCCCTGCCATGTCCCTGCCATTATTCCTGCCATGATTCCTGCCCTGCCACCTACAATGTTCCCTTCTATGCTCCCTGCCATGCTCCCTACCATGCTCTGCACATTCGCTGCATGTCCCCTACATGCTCCTTCTCTACTCACCCTTTTACCTCTGCTTTCTGCATATGCTGGCGCTCTGGCCTGAACCTCGGCAATTTTTGGGGGGAATATCCTTATTCTCATACATCAGTTTATCTGCATTAAAGTATAAATCAGCGTTTATGTTTCCTGCTGAGGCCTGAGCGCCAAAGTTCAAACTATTGTATCAATAAAACTCTTCTAATTGCATCTTTCTCTCTCTGTGAGTTTTTCAGATTGAAATGAAGCTAAGGCGGAAATTCAACTGAAGAAACTCTGATTACTTCCATTCAATCTGAGGCTGATCCGCCTCCGATGCAGCCAATGCACTTCAGGCTACATCTCCTCGATGCCCAATCATCTTCCAGCAAATCATCTCTCGGCCTTCTCTTCAACAAGGGCAAGATCCGTCGCTCCTACGTCGGACTTTGATTCAGACAACCCACCTCCATCCCCTTCTCCACCATTGTAGTAAGCTCATCCGACTCCTCCTCGATGCTCCTTCAACCTCACCTCCAGTGTGTAGTCCCTCCAGACTTTCATGGAGTTCCCTGTCACTTTAAACGGTGCGGCAGAAGACCGCCATGTTGAGCCTGGTTCTGCCAGAGATTTCTTCCCAAAGGGGAGTTTTTTCTCTCCACAGTCGCTTCATGCCTGCTCTTCATGGACAGTTCATGGACAGTTTATGCAAACTTTGCTCATTCAGTGACATCTAACTCAAGCATCACCCTGTATACCAGCCTCTATGGATTAACCAAACTTCATCTATCTAAACTCCACCACCAGTTTCAGGCCCGGGGGAAATATCCATACTCTCATACATCAGTTTATCTGCATTAAAGTATAAATCAGCGTTTATGTTTCCTGCCGAGGCCTGAGCGGCAAAGTTCAAACTATTGTATCAATAAAACTCTTCTAATTGCATCTTTCTCTCTCTGTGAGTTTTTCAGATTGAAATAAGATAATTAGATATTATAGACTTGAAATAAGACAATGCAGTTCTTTCTCTTATTTCAAATGTAATTAGTATATTAAAATAATACCTGCTTAAATTAAGATAAGCAGGTAAGAAAAAAGAAGAAAGGACTTACGCAGATTAACATTATTGGCAGTGTGTTTATTCAGATCCAATTCAATCAAGCTTTATTAATAACATACTTTATCAGGGTTAAACTATTAAAGTACTGCACAAAAGCAGAAATACACAGATCATTAAATGCACTAAAGATTAATGAAACGATATAAAACAAATAACAATATGGAAAATAAAAGAGAAAACATAAAATCAACTGACACCAACATCCTTTACTGAATGCCAGAGATAAAAGATGAGACTTAAAGAGATTTAAAAATAATTAGTGTGGAAGCCTGTCTGATATGCAGCAACAAACAATTGCAGAAACTAGGACTGGCTATAGAGAAGGCCTGTTCACCTCTGAGCTTATGCCTTGTTCCAGGTATTGACAGGAGCATCTGACCTAAGAGAAAGCAGTACATAAGGGTGTAAGAAATATTAGCTGTATGGTTAGGCAAGACCATGTAAAGTATTAAAACATAAACACAATAAAATTTATGCAGCAGCATTTTGAACTGCAGATGGGCAATTAAAGATCCACTAACACCAAAATCAATTACATTACAAGAGCCCAGCAGAGTGGTCACAATTGTGTCAATCACTGTCTCAAAGTGTGATTTGCTCAGCCTTGACTTTATTTTTGGCCAGCTGCCACAGCTGAAAGGGGCTGGACTTGATAAAAAAGATTCAACAGAGTTTTGTTTAGTCTCAATGGGACATAGATCTGACTATCGGCTGCATAAAAGTGAAAAGAGACCTGAAACTTCCTAAGAATGAATTCAAATGGGAGCAGATAAAGAGTAAAAAGAAGGGGGCCCAGGACAGAACCCTGAGGAACTCTGTATACAAGAGGGGAAGAAGAGGACACAGCATTTCTCAGACTAGCACAACATTTTTGATACATCAGATAGGACCTGAACGACTGCAATGCTGTTTCTCAGATCCCCATCCAAGCCTCTAAACAAAATAAAAGGATATTATTATCCACTGAATCAAAAGACTGACTAAGTCTAAGAGCAAAATCACAACACAGTCACCAGCACCATCAGTAGCTAAAAAAAATAGATAGAAATATTCATTACAAACTTTTAGAAGGGCAAACTCAGTGCAGTGCAAAGATTAAAAACTGGACTTGAAAATGTCATTATCATTGTTTACTAAAAGAAAGGCTGTAAACTTCATGAACACAATCTTCTCCAGAATTCTGGACATAAAATGTAGTTGTGAAATAGGCAGAGGTGGATAGTAACTAGTTATGTTCACTTGAATAAAAAAAAAAATAAAGATAAAAAAAAACTTTAGGAGTAGTTTTACAGTATTTAACTTTTTACTTTTACTTTTTTTTTTACCTACTTTTTAATTTTGAGTAAAAAGTTTATAAAATATCACTACTTTAACTGGAGTAAAATTTCTAACTACTCCATGACTACTGATAACACCTGTTAGGCCATAAACCATGATATTACTTTTAGACATTGAGGAAATATTTAATTTTATATTTAACAATTTTAAGTTAACACAAAATACCTCTGAAAGGTATTTGGGAGGATTTTCTCAGATCTTTTTAAAAGACCCGCCCTCTCCACTTAAAAAAAAATGCGCGTGCGAGAGCATGCACAAGCCCACTTCTCCCCGTGCAAGCTCTGTTTAAAAGTTGCTGTTCTCATAGGTCATACAAGCTAACCATGTCTGAACATCCGCTCTAACCTCTAAATCCCTCAATCACTATATAGAGCCAGGAATTTATAGTGAACTCAGTCAGTTTATTGTTCGGAAAGATGATGCTCAGTTCACTGTTGATCCACTGCGTAGTGCCTGTGCTATCTTTGTTATTAGTCGCCGCTGTGACAGCAAATGCCATAATGCTTTTGCAAAGCATTCCGGCATGTACCTGCCCTTTCTTTTCTGCTCATACACGTAGAGAACGTAGACACCTATTCTCTTACAACCCTCTGCCATTTTAAAAGAACTGCAGTGAGAAAATTGAGCTTCAAAGACTGTCTGAAACCGTAGCTCACCACAGATATACGCCTGATGAGAAAACATAGCTAACGGGACAAGCATGCAGGATGGCTAAACATATCACCATAATGATTGACAGTTAGGAGGACCACTTATTTAGATGATCCATATGGAAATAAAACATTGTCCTCCATACCTTTCCGGCAAAGATGTTGAGAGTCCCACTAGTGCTGCAGACAGAAACAAAGAGGACCAAATACATTACTCTGCAGATCCAGTTGGTTCAAATTGGAGGATTGTCCAGCCTACCAATACTCTGATTCTCTGCCCCCACTAAGAAACCAGAAGATTCACTCAGGTGTCAGAGCTCACAGCTTGAAAAACTCTAAGGCTACGTTCACACTGCAGGCCTTGATGCTCAATTCTGATATTTTTGTGAAATTCGATTTTTTTGCATTGCTGTTCATATTTCCAAATATGAGACTTGTATGTGATCTCCTATGTGAACTGCGGTCATACAACGCAAGTGTCCCACATGCACAGTAGAGGACGCAATGACATCACAGGCTAGCATGCTCTGTGTTTACTGAAGTAAACATAGATGTTAGTGCAGAGTGCATCTAGTGATCTTTCCCAACCATAAAAACACAATCTTTTCTAGAAGGTTAAACATAAATACTGCTCCCCGTATCATTGTCTGCCATGGTTGTTGTTTTTCTTGCCGCTTCTTCGTAGCAAGACGCAGAATAGTGACCTTTGTCGGGTATTAACGGCGTTCAGATCGGATGAATGCGACCTGGCCATTCAGACACAGATCTCATTTGAAAAGATCGGATTCGTATCGGATTCAGGACCACATAGACAAGTGGCCTGGGTCGTATTGGAAAAAATCGAATGTTTGTTGTTCAGACTACCATGAAAAGACAGAGATACAGGTCGTATATGGGCCAAAAAAACGGATTTGGGTCACTTCAGGCTGAGGTGTGAACGTAGCCTAATTGAAACACAGATAAATCTCCCTTGCATCATGACAGGTTAGTCCCCCTACTGTGGTGGGCAATAAATATATCATACCTTGTTCTAAACAAATATGCACCGTTGAGAGACCGGTTCTTTTTTCTTTTTACTAAAGGCTAATTAGTTAAAAAAAAAAAATCCACCTGCTGAGTCTGCTGAGTGTCATTTGGAGGTTGAGTGACAGTATAACAGTATCCTGTAACTGCAGCTGTTCTTACATGCTGTAACTATTGATTTTGTTTTTAAACAGAAAATATTATATCAGTTGTTATGATCATGGTAAGTAAGTAGGTTAGTTACTCAGTACTTGATTGACCTCTTTACCAAAAACTTTTTTACTTTTACTCCAGTAATTTCTTGAAAGCATTCTTTTTACTTTTACTTGAGTAAAACAAAATGAACAAGCATTGCTACTCTTACTAAAATACCGGTTTTTGGGTACTCTCCCCATCTCATGGAGCAGGTCTAAAATTAGAAAACACTGCTTTTTCCACTTGAGAGAAAAAATATCTATATTTTAAAATCTGCAGGACTCTAAAATATAGTCCTGCAGATTTTAAACCATATTTTGATGCCCTGAGAGCTTATTTTTCATTCATCTAGACGTGTAATGACAATAAAACATGTATCTTTTTATGTGGCAGCATCATGCTGCTCATAAGAATGATCCAGATTTATAGACGTCTTTTAATGGCTGCAATTTAACATGAATATAAAAATCTAACTAAACTGACACAGATTTTAATCCAGGCTGCTGGAGGCTACCCAATGCACTGCAGCTGTCCAGGATACAGTAGAAACAACTGGAGCCCATTTCATTTTATAGTGATCAATATTTGTTTCTTTATTTTTAAATCACATGTTTTAATTTTTATGTATAAACCCATAAAATATAAAATGGTAAAAATAGGTAAATTCCCAGAGACTTTACTGATGCAAACTGGCCTGATCCTGAACACAATGTTGCTCTCCTGTCACCGGGAGGAGGGGTGCTGCTGGTTGATCATCTGTTTAAATGATGAAGGAACAAAGACAGTTATTTATTGTAAATGTCCTGTGAAACATATCCTAGTGTTTACCTGTTGCTAACCCTCTGTTGCCTGGTCTGGTTGATAAAGGTATATTCTCAGTCCTGGGAGCTTTCTGGCTTTTTGGCCTCTGTGTTATTTACAGACACACAATAGGCTCATTAAAAGCTGGACTAATCCTGGTTTAATTCTTCTTGAAAACTAAAGATGAAACACAACCAAATAATAAAAAACTTGCAGTCATGCTCCGTTTCAGATGCACTCAGCTGAGCTGCATCCTTAATGATGTGATTCTCCTCCGACACTGAGCGGGAATAACTAAGCACTTGTATCCAGCAGATCTTATTTTATTCAACGGATTAATAATCTATCGTTAATTTGAATTTTTCAGTTAAGAAACCTTTCTATAAAAATTGGGTCACGGTACTGGAAGTCTTCTCCCTCTCTCCTATTTCTCCTTCCTTTCCGTTCCTTTTTGAAACCCAGACTTTGGGGCCTGCATTTTTCAGCCGCGGACGGTTTTACCGCCCTGCTGCTTATTTACACAGTTTCTAGTTAATTTGTTTCTTTCGTTGTCACTATGTCAAATGAGGTGCGTGTGGCATTAAAGCCCCTTTCTTTCACTGTTTACTGCTGAGATATGGGGAAGAACATGAAGATCATTGATTTTACTGCTGGATTTTCTTTTTATATTTGAAAAATAAAGCAGGACATATCTTTTTTCTTGTTTTGGGCCCCCCGTCTGTCAAGGACCCTTAGAATCGTCCTAACTATCCCCAGTTTAGATTTTAAAATGGAAAAATAATTTTTTTTTTTACTTTCATATTCTTTTATTAAATAATTCCATTTATAACATGGATGCATAAAAACCTGCTTTTTTTCAGTGTTAAATGCTCTTTGAAGTAACAGGTTAAACAGAACAGATTAAAAATGTCTCCGGACCTTTAATGGTTGTCGATTTTATTTGGACCCCATTGATTTCTAATTGGCTACCCGTGGTTTACACTAAACTGACTTCCAAAGATGTTCGTCCACCTGGGGACCTCAATTGTGAGTTGGGCCTCCTGCCCACCATAACACCTGTTACAAATTGTTTTCTCTGCTTTACTCATCCAGTTAAGTTTTCTTTGTTTTTGAAAATTATGTTTTTCGTAGACTCTTTCTGTAACTCTCTTTGTTAGTCTAGTCTTTTGCTGGTCCTGTAAACTCATAGTTTCTTATTCTTACTATTGAGCCAACGATATCCCCATCATTCCAGTCAACACCAGAATAATACAAATTAAAATTTCATTACCAACATTTTTATAGTCTGCAGATATTTTTAATTACTGGTTATTGTCTTTATTTTAATGTTTTTTTTAGCATTCATCTTTGGAAATGATGAAAATAAAATGCATACAAAAATTGTTAAAACACTTATTAATAAAAGAGTTTTTTTATTTTGCAGATATTTTCCTCTAAGAACAAAGCTTTCAAATTCTCAAACAGTTTCACAAATGTATGAGTGAGTTGGCAAACTTGCAGCCATATCATAACCATTTCATAAATTACTCAAAATTTTCATAAATACAAGAGATAATAAATATTATCCTTCACTGCATCAACAGCAAAAAAAATGTTTCACCAAATAAATAATTGAAAAATCCTAAAGCAATTTAACATAAATAAGTTCTTCAAGTTTCCCAAAGTAAATCTGCTTGTTTTGGTGTTGATGATCAGATAACTTTTACTAGATGGTGTTATCTTCAATGCTTCCAGATGACATGTCCCCAGATGACACGTCCCCAGATGACATGTCCCCAGATGACATGTCCCCAGATGACACGTCCCCAGATGGCATTTCTCCAGAAGGCATGTCCCCAGATGTCATAGCGGAGACAGAGGTAAGAAAGGGAGATGAAAAGGAACGAGGCAGGGTTGAGGGCGAAGGTGATGAAGCGGTAGATGTTATGATGGAGAGGAGGGAGACTGTTGGTGGAGATAAAATGTTTTGCTGACCCTTTGTTCCCCTGTAAGAGGAAAGGTCAAAAGATGGATTAAATATGAGCAAAGCAGATACAAAGTCTAACGGGAATCTTTCTACTGCCATTTAAACCAACCTGAACTTTTGAATCTTCCGCCTAACCCAGGGAGCTCTTATATGACTGCAGTAAAGACCAGTTTCTGTCTGAAATCTGCAAAGATCATAAATGTAGATGATCAGAATACACATTGTCTTCTAAAAAAAATACAAGTTTAAGTGTAAATCGAATCAAGAAATAAAGGTAGCATCTCAAAATAAGAAATTGTTCTTGAAATCAAGCAATTTTCATTTAAATACAACAAGAATCTAATTTCAACATAAAAAATGATCTAGTTTTCACCATTTGGAGCAAAGCAGAAGAAAACTTTGACTTACATGACAGCGTTGACGCATTGACCGTTGGCTTTTTGGATCAAGAAATCCAAGATTGGCTCTTTGATCTCCGTGTTAGTGACTTTTGTACAGCAAGTCGCTAATTTCTCACCTGGAAATATAGATAAAAAATGTCAAATTATTTCACCGTAATAAATAATTAAATAAAAGAATCCTGACCAAAGTTAACTTTTCCTTCATTCTTACCTGGATCTCCAGAAGCGACCACCAAAACCATGGCGACCAGCGCACTCCTGAACAAGCTGTTCAAGTTGAGCATTTTTACAGTCAGTTAAAATGAGAGGAAACGATACTGTGGAAAGTATTTTCTGTTGGTCAGTTTCCTCTGTTCCTCTGCAGAGAGCTTGGAGAACTGACGGTTGAATGGAGGCAGCTGCTACTTAAGGCCCTAAAAGCGGAAGCAGCTCCTCCGGTCAGTCATCTTCCGAATCCCCTACTTTCATCATGTGAATGCAAAAGATGCTGACTTCAGGGAAATTTCTCAGAGTGATTTAAAAAGTACTCTGGAAAAACTATGTCATCATATCATTTCATTCAGAAATTTCAATGAAAAAGAGGGAGCTCCTCCCTCTGTGGGTGTTAGGAATTCCTATTAATCAAGAGTTTAAACACAATTAAAACTTTGATTATTGTTATTCTAATGGAATATTTAGAAATAAAGGTGCTCTGGACCAGGTGGGGATGGATGTGCAAGGTTGTATGACAGGTTGTGGCAGTAACTAGCAAAACGTTTTTTGACCAACTACTTGCTAAAAAGTTAAAACTAGTCACTCCCTTACCCTAATCCCAATCCCTAAACCTAAAGGAACAGTAGCATATATGTTACCATACATTCCTAAAGCTACCAACAATAACTTTGTAGCCTAAAAAAATGTCCAAAACTTGTCCTTCC
Source organism: Cyprinodon diabolis (assembly GCA_030533445.1). NCBI lineage: Eukaryota > Metazoa > Chordata > Actinopteri > Cyprinodontiformes > Cyprinodontidae > Cyprinodon > Cyprinodon diabolis. Next base: position 8,536,217 of record CM060082.1, read on the forward strand.
ATGTCTCCCCTGCCTGCCACATCGTTCCATGTAATAGGATTATTTTTTAATGTTTCCCAATAAATAAAATTAGTTAACATCTCCTATAATTGCTGGAGATAGGCGCTCCAGTTGATCAGGAGTTGATATATATACATATTTGAAAACACTTGCAGACACAAGAGGCCAGAGCTGCTCAATTTGCCAAAAGACAGATCACCTGGAGAGTGTCGTGCATGAACATAACTACTGTGAAATATTCATGCACCCAAGCTCCCTATCAAATGGAACAGAATCTGATTGCAAATTCTAGGGAAAAACTGTATTTAATTGCTATTAAGTATTTAGCATCACATACAGTAATGTTTTCCTTCCTAGTTTTACTCTCACTGTAAGAATATATTATTAGGTTATGTGTCTTTTCTGTTTTCCTGCTGAATTTAAGACTTTCTACATTAAACTTTGTTTTTAATTCTATAAAACTTTAACAAACCTACATTTTTACATGAAGTTGCAAATAAGTGACACATAAGGGAATGCCAGTCAGTGAGGCTGAATGGAAAGCCACAGGAAATGACTTGGCCTTGGATCAGCAGAGACATTCACATGATTTATGTTAAGTTGGTCATGTTTTCGCAAGACCGAAACTGTTGTCAATTGAAAATAAAACCTCGAAGTTGAATATTGCGTTTCTATTTAAGGCTAATAGGATTTTAATGATTTTGGCAAAACTTAGAAAAACGTACAAAATGCAAATGAGTACAGATTACATTGGTTTTCTTTGCAATGATGAAGAAAACCTCCTAATACTGTAGCTTGTAGATCAATAAGAGACCTTCTGCTGCCTTCAACTGGTGGTTTGATAAAAACTGTGGCGCCTTGAAAAAATGCTTCTATTACAGCTGTCAGTACTACTGTAGGAGTCAAGGTTCAGGGAATACTCACCGGTTGTGCGGTTCAGGGAAAAGTGAAACAAAAATCACATTTCCAGTTGCCGCAGCCTTTTTCAGCTTAGATTTTTTTTTTACCAAGCCAAACAATATGAGCTAGTTAGAACAGATTGTTTCAAACAGTATTGCACAAACTAATAAGTAAAAATAAGATCAGCATATGAAAGTCCCAAATAGCCAAGATATATTGGTTTGAAGAGCATAAATCAATAAGGATCCTCATCTCTTCTCTAATTTGATTTCATGCTTCTTCTGTTTTTTTTTCTTCTGCTCATATCTGTTGCCCTTATGTTACAACATTTCTTCTACTTTTTGTATTCTGACACCGTCATACATTCCTTCAGCAATTCAAATGCTCCAGCGTTAAAATAAACTGTCATTTTCTGTTTCATAGAATAAAATGCTTTTTTCTGACTAAAATCATCCAAAGCAGTGGCAGCTGGCCAATAGAGGGTGCTAGGGCGCCGCCCCACCCACCCAATGACCTTGATAAAGACATAAAAAAACAAATAAAAAATTAATTTTAAAGTAAAATATTTGAAAATGTATCATATTTTTTAGATGTGCAAGATAAATATTTTATCTTTATTGATGATCAAAGCTGTTTCATCCGTCATCGGATTGGAGACGTATTTCCAACTTGGGGTGTAAAAATCTTTGGCCATAGACTCTCACTAAAACTTTTACAGTAGCTCCTCTACAATGCAAAAGGGTATTGGCTGATTGATAGGTGAAATCACAGGAGTGAAATCGCTTAAAGCAAACTTACCAAGAGAAGCTGGAGGCGACACCGTTTGGACATGATCAGCCCAACATCAAAAATAATCAGCAGTGGAAAGACAGAGGGAGACGGTACACTCTATATTTTTCCAGGACCCAGGCAACAGAGAGTAACTATCCATCCATCCATCCATCCATCCATCCATCCATCCATCCATTTTCCTTCACGCTTATCCCAAGCATGGTTGCGAGAGAGAATAACTAAAGACTGCTTAAATGTCATGGAAAATAAACCAAAGATCAACAAAGCAGAACAGCTAATAACTGAAAAGTTCCAAAAGGGAATAACCATGGCGGGGAGACAATATTGGACCATGCAAAAAACAGATTTGTCTTCACAAAGCCTCAGAAGGGCAAGATTTATGTACACGTAAACCTGTTCATGAAATTATGTTTAGCTTTTATAAAGTGTTTTTATAATGTTTTTTTTGTTGTTGTGGTTTATTTTGGCATTTATATAAAACTCCACCAGAGAAAACTCCACCAGCTGCCTCTGGTCCAAAAGTTTTGTGTGAAAATAACCCAAGGCAAACAAAATATGCATGACATGATATGCATTGATATTAAAAAGTTGTTTCTAAATGTCCAAAATACAATTAATTGTGTGTGAATAGATCCATGATTACTATGTTTGATTTACTGGGTTATTTTCACACGTGAGCTGGGAAAATATTCTTTCTAAATCTGTCTTCTAAAGTAATCTCTACTTTCTAAAGTAGTGTGTTTTTTTTAAAGGGAATTTCTTCTCATGTGAATCAATTAGTTGATTCTGCTTTTTAGCACTTGAAGAAACACCCCATGTGTTGCAACTGAGAATAAGAAGTGGTTTATGGATCAGACAGGAAATTGATTTATTTTAATCTGTTAAAGATGAACCCATAGCTAGACTGGTTTGATCTCAAAGTTTGGTTTGATCTCAAAGTCTGTGTGTCACTGCTTTGCTTTCTATCTAATCTAAAAGACTGTTCATGCATTGTAACTAAGCCTGCATAATGCGAATGGAAAGAGCTCAAACAACTATTTTGCACTAAATAAACAACTTGTTTGAAGTGCACTATACAGAACTTGCAAAAATTACCAGCCTCCGCATCTTACTTCTGCTTTTGTTTTCTGCTTTCTGGTCTCCTTTCCCTATACAAAGCACTTTTGCCTCTAATATTATCTTTAACAAAAACTTTAAGTTCTTGTGAAGAAAAATCAATCTGTAAATAAAAAATAGGGAGGCTTAAATCTTCCCATTTTTACTTTATTTTATTTAGAAAACATTTGAAAAAGGTAAATTAAAATACATTATAAAAGACTGTACAGTTCTAACAAGTTTAAAAGTCAGTTTCTAGATTAAGACATTAATATTTAAATAGTGTTTCTTTTAATCCTCACATTAGCTATTTGCTTCATCCACATTTGAGAAATGTGTACGGAAAGTGAGAGCTTGGAGTGATCTGGGCTGGGTGGATAAATCTTTAACAAATTAACTAAATGCTAACATAAGACGTGGCTAATAAATATATCAATACAAAGATCATACAGCTCGCTATTTCAACTCCATACGAAGTCATGCAGCAGATTGAGTCACTCGGCTGGGTAAGGACTAAACTTTATTCATATAAATGCAAATCCCTCTTTTAGAACTTTGACAAAGCTAAGATGGTCCAATGTAAAAATAAGTATGAGAACCTTAATGAATACTGTTTGTTTACAAATAAAGAAAGGTAGATTTGGGCGTTAGCTGTGCTTCTAATAATAAAATATTACTAATGTTATATTACTATTCATTTATTACTAATGTGTTAAATGTTGATTTCCTAATTTACTGGCTTCTTTATATTCATTCCATTCTAATAGAGAGTACCCCTGGTTCAGCACACTTTACTAAAAACCATAGTCAAAACCAATTGTTCATGAGAAAAACACACTTTACAAAGAAAAAGGAGCAAGGTACCAAACACAGATGAAAGTGCCTCAACAAAGCATAGTTGAGGTACATATGCATGCATGGGTTATAACTGAACTAGTTTACCTTAAGACCTTGTTAACGATATAGGAACAGAACTGGATAAACTATTGCTTCTTCCTGGTCTCGTTCCTGCTCCCATTCTAACATCGTTTTTGTGATGTTTTATGTTATTACCAATTTACTTTATTTTTTATCACTGCTGCATATGTAAACATTCATTTAACTACACAGATATACACTACCGTTCAAAAGTTTGGGGTCACCCAAACAATTTTGTGTTTTCCTGAAAAGTCACACTGATTCACCACCATACGTTGTGAAAATAGAAAATAGAGTCAAGACATTGACAAGGTTAGAAATAATGATTTGTATTTGAAATAAGATTTTCTTTTTTACATCAAACTTTGTTTCGTCAAAGAATCCTTCATTTGCAGCAATTACAGCATTGCAGACCGTTGGCATTCTAGCTGTCAATTTGTTGAGGTAATCTGGAGAAATTGCACCCCACGCTTCCAGAAGCAGCTCCCACAAGTTGGATTGGTTGGATGGGCACTTCTTGCGTACCATACAGTCAGGCTGCTCCCATAACAGCTCAATGGGGTTCAGATCTGGTGACTGCGCTGGCCACTCCATTACCATAGAATACCAGCTGCCTGCTTCTGCTCTAAATAGTTCTTGCACAATTTGGAGGTGTGTTTAGGGTCATTGTCCTGTTGTAGGATGAAATTGGCTCCAATCGAGCGCTGTCCACTGGGTATGGCATGGCGTTTGAAAATGGAGTGATAGCCTTCCTTATTCAGAATCCCTTTTACCCTGTACAAATCTCCCACCTTAGTCTCAGATATGGCTTTTTCTTTGCCACTCTGCCCTGAAGCCCAGAATCCCACAGCCGCCTCTTCACTGTAGATGTTGACACTGGTGTTTTGTGGATACTATTTAATGAAGATGCCAGTTGGGGACCTGTGAGGCATCTGTTTCTCAAACTAGAGACTCTGATGTTCTTTTCTTCTTGCTCAGTTGTGCAACGCGGCCTCCCACTTCTTTTTCTACTCTGGTTAGAGCCTGTTTGTGCTGTCCTCTGAAGGGCGTAGTACACACCGTTGTAGGAAATCTTCAATTTCTTAGCAATTTCTCGCATGGAATAGCCTTCATTTCTAAGAACAAGAATAGACTGTCGAGTTTCAGATGAGAGTTCTCTTTTAATGGCCATTTTGAGCGTTTAATTGACCCCACAAATGTGATGCTCCAGAAACTCATTCTGCGCAAAGGAAGGTCAGTTTTGTAGCTTCTGTAAAAAGAAGTTTTCTAATCATCAATTAGCCTTCTGAGCCAATGAGCAAACACATTGTAGAACACTGGAGTGATAGTTGCTGAAAATGGGCCTCTATACACCTATGTAGATATTGCACCAAAAGACAGGACATTTACAGCTAGAATAGTCATTTAGCACATTAGCAATGTATAGAGTGTTTTCGTTAAAGTTAAGACTAGTTTAAAGTTATCTTCATTGAAAAGTACAGTGCTTTTCCTTCAAAAATAAGGACATTTCAATGTGACCCCAAACTTTTGAACGGTAGTGTATATGTTTTTCTTTGATGTGTTTTTCCTGTTTGAAATAAAGAATAAAAAATACAAAAATTGCACATGCCAGTTTTTTTGTGTACATTCAGTAAGTGGGCTTGTTTTGAGGATGGTTTACCAGTTTTTACTTAACAAGGTTAGCATGTATCGAGATCCCACAGGAAGGGGCTCAGTGGTAACATTAGAATTTTTGCATGCAAATAGTGAAGTGTACCCTCTTTAATGTGCTTTATCCAACCATTTATCCATTTTCCATCACGCTTATCAGGGGGTCACGAGGGGTGCTGATGCCTATCTCCAGCTGTCTATGGGCGAGAAGCGGGGTACACCCTGGACAGGTCGCCAGTCCATCGCAGTCCAACACAGAGACAAACAACCATTCACACACACACTCAAACCTAACAAGAGAAACTGATTAACCTAACAGTCATGTTTTTGGACTGTGCAAGGAAGCCGGTGTACCGGGAGAGAACCCATGCTCATGGAGAACATGCAAACTTCCTCTGGCAGTTTAAAGGCGTTCCTGTTGGGTACATTGGGCTCTCTAACTTCCCCTTCAAAAACAAGTAATTGTGTGTGCAGTTGTGTCTCTGTGTTTCCCTGTGATAGACTGGCAACCTGCAAAGGTAGACCCTGCCAAAAAACAATGCAGTAGTAAAATACATTTTATTAATAGTGCATTTTACGTAGTGCTACTGTTTTAAAGTAATAATAGAAAATATATGCTCAGGTTCACAATGAAAGACCCTGTATGTAATGTTACCTAACAGCTTTGATAGATTGATTTATCACCTTAGCTGAGTTGACGTGACCTTTCTCTCATCTCTCAGAGTATTAAATGCATTTTGCAACATTTTGCATTAAATGTTTCCTAGAACAATAAACATGACACTATAACTCTCAAACACTATACGTGCTGCACACAGGCTAGACATTTTCCTTTTCCTGTCTCAGGGGAGAGGTTGAAAGTATCTCAGAGGAAAATCCATCTCCTTGTCTTGCGGGACCGAAGACCTTCCAACATGTGCTGGATGTGATGTTTTTTCATGCTGCCTTCATATGATATCATATTTATGGTAAATAAAAAAAAAATGACATCAAAATTGCACATAAACGCCTACTGATGTTTTACGTTCAACTGAAAAGCTGGAACAAACAACCTGAATTGCTGAGATGAGATAAACTGAGCTTTCAACATGGCAGAGAGCAGAGGAATAATTATTTATGACGAATACTGTGTACATTGTTATACATTCTCTCCCATTGTGTGTGTGTGTTGCCTACACAATGCTGTGACATATGTTGGAAAAAAAAAATTAAATATTGCCATTTATTTTTAAATTATCATTTAATTTTATCAAATGCTCCCTAGTCCTTTACCAGAACACATGAGCAGAATGTTGTGATCCTGAGTTTGTTTTTTTCCCCTTTTTAAAGGAGCAGGGTGCATTCAATGCAGACGTGTTTGCGAGAAAGTGTGAAGACAGTACGAGCAGCTTTTAATAACTGTTTTTTCTTTCAGTATCGATTTGAAAACAAGATTTGAAAAAAAAATCAATTATTTCTACAAGCAGTGCAGTTCTACTTAACCCTTGAATGTTCATCCACAGTTAATTCTTTATATTAGTTCTGAATTGTTTTAGATTATTGTGCAGAATGACCAGCTATACAGTAAATTAACTTTTTGTAAGTATGGTACATGAGACAACAAATGATTTACTTTGATGGAAGAAAATGGAAGTAATCATAAATACAACACAATGGCTTAGAATGGTAACCTGACTCCGCCAGATGGATGTGCTACGCATATCCATCTGGAAACCTTCAGCTGAAGTAATTTTGGGAAGGGGTGAAAATACTGGTTAGCCGATTGGCCTATGTTGGTGATAGACGGGCCAAATAAACCAATCAGATCAACAAAGCATATGACGTACTACGTACGTACATACTTTTCCTCTGAGAAAAGCCTCCAGAGCAGTGTTTTGCTCTTCTTTCAGTGAAGAAATACTCTGTAATTCCGATAAAACTTGTTTGATAGCCACGCTAACACTATTTTCATCGGCTGAGCCACCCATGTTCTTTAGACTGAACTGTCGCGCTTCTCGTTGCGTCACACCTCAACCCGCCTCAAAGCCAACGCTGATTGGACGTTCGTTTGGTGAACGGCTCCAAATTTTCTTCAACGGAGAGTCTCCAGACTGATTAGCTAGTAAAATCTTGAAAGCTCGCGAGATCAGGATGGTCTCACAAGGCTATTAGAATGGTAGTACGAACCGGCAAAAAAAGGAGAATTAACACACAGCCTCGTAGAAATGAGTTCAAGTTTACAAAGAACTTTTTTAGAAAATAAAAAGTCTGTTGCTGTTGTTTAGAGCTGCTTGGCTTCAGTATTAATCTGTTGTAATTTAAATAAACCTGTGTGGCAAACCGACATCATCCTCCCAATTCCAGTGCTGCATCATTTGGCATTAAAAGACCTTAAGTGTGAGGATATAATTATTTTATCATCACTAACTTCAGGGCAAGAGGTTAAGTTGCAACAAGAAAGCATTTAATTGAATATAAACAAGTCAAATATTTGCAAAACTGTCCCTCATCAGCAACGCTCTGTAGAATCAGTGTGGAGGTGTCTGGATCTGAGCAGAGTATGTTACTAAGTGCATCTGCATGGGTAGTGAGTGTAATAACCCAGAACCAGTAACCAGGGGTGTTGGCTCCACTTGGACACAAACTGCTCACACTTTTGACTTCCTGTCGTTGTGACTCAGCGCTTTCAGCTAAAACCAGCCGCCGCAGAGACTGTTTCTTCGGAAACTCTGTAAACTCTGCTGAACAGCCACCCTGCTGGTCTTTACATTTATTTTTATTCAACATTTACATTAAATGTCTGTCAGCTGTGAGCTTGACTCAAGTCAATTACTGTATTTGTGCACCTCTGATTCTAAACCACAGCCAACACAATGAAACATTTCACTCAAAACTATCAGGCCTGATTGTGCGTGCTTACTTTTAGTTTCTGTCTTAAAAAGACAGAAACTAAAAGTAAGCATGCAGACAAGTAAGATGCAGACACTTATACCGAGTTCAAAGGTAGAACTTAAACAGTTTTTAAAGCAGAATTTTAAAAACAATTGCATATAATCTAGAAACATTACATATTTAAAGGCGAAGGGACTCTAAAACCCACTCACAAACCTCTTAAAAGCATTCTTACTTCATCTTTTGTTGACCAAATTTTTTCTGTCTTCCATTTTTTATTAAAAAAAAATTCCACTGAGCTCCTTTTTTATTTTAGATGTAAATGTAAACAAAATTTCTGTTTTTTCAACTTCTGCAAATTTTGCAGGCAAGGCAGTGATAATATTTCAACAAATTTGCCAAAATCATGCTATTCACCTCCCTAAATTCACCGTCTTTCCCTCACTCTGCTTCCCTTCGCTCCAGATCCGCCCTCTACGTAGAGATACCATGGGAAGCCTTGTGTCCAGCTGTGAAATTCACATTGAATGTGAACGTACCTCAATTGAGTGCCCAACCAGCCTACGGAGAAATCTCATTTTAGCCGCTTTTATGTGGCTTCTCGTTCTTTTGGTCATGATCCAGATTTCATGACCATAGAGGAGGATAGGCACATAGACCGACTGGAAAATCAAGAACTTTTTGCTGAGCTCTCTCTTCACCTCCCGCTTCATTCTCCCCTCACTCGTGACCAGGATCCCAAGATACTTGAACTACTCCACTTGAAGCAGGAACTTTGCTCCAAACCGTCCCAATGCATGCTGCTGATCTTGGCAGGAGGGAGCCAAAAGATGTTCATCATCTGCAAAAAGCAGGGAAAAATGTGCTGGGCCCCAAACCAGGCCCTCTCTGACCCTTGGCTGCACTTAGAAATCCTGATTATAAGCTATATGAACAGGATTTCTAGTTGCAGTGCCCAGTAACAGAGGGCAGCCCTTCTGGAGACATTCTGTGTGAACTGGTCCGGCTTCATGCTGGCAATGTGGACCAAACTTCTCACTTATTATGATTCTATCTTTCTGTAATTAATTTACCTCTGCAGCACCTTGGGAGGCCTTGTGGTATGTTTATTGGCTTTATATAACAAATTTATGGATTAGTTCATGATTTTACAAAAGGTAGCAATTACCTGCTAGTTAAGATACGTTTTTTCTTAGTAAATTAATTTATTATTTGAAAACTGCTTTTTGAAAATCATCATCATCATCATCTTTATTTATATTAAGCTTTAAAACACCTACAGCTGAATCCAAAGAGTTGAACATAGCTAAAAATAATAAAACACAATAAAAGAATAAAGCACAGCAAAAAAAAATATGAAATAATGCAAAAATGAGAAAGCTAAGTAAACAACATCACAACAACTAAGTCTTGCCAATGTTGAAAACCAGTGTATAAAAGTACACCTTAAGCTGTGGAGTCTCGCTAATGTGCAGCAGAAGGCTTTTCCATAAACAAGGAGCTGCGATAGAGAAGGCTGTTCATCAAGAAATATATTGTATACTATTATGTTTACTGACATGGGAGTTGGCTCGGAGCTCGTCTGCCTGGCTGTGTGTTTCCTGGACTGGGCTGCCTTTTACAGTTGCCTTTTGTATCTCTGCTGCTGTCTCCTTGAACCCTAGTCGGCCTCGGCAGATGGCCACTCAAACTGAGCTTGTTAAAAGGGAGTTTTTCCTCTCCACTGTCGCTAAAAGCATGCTTAGTGTGAGGGATTGCCTTCGAGTCAATGAGTTGATGCAAACATCTGGTTTTCCTTACATAGAAAACTTTTAATCAATTTGACTGTATGATCTGGTGAACTGTAAAGTGCCTTGAGATGACGTGTTGTGAATTGGCGCTATATAAATAAACTGAACTGAATTGAATTCAAACTTTTTGTTAAGTTTCTGAAACATAAAAACCAAAAAGGAAACATTATTATACTTATAATAAGGAGGATTTTTTTTGCTGCAATGTACACTGTAATTACATCCTATTATATCTAGTTATGTAAACATAATTTGTCCTACTTGTTGCCAACGTGAAACATTTTTTTGTTAGTAACTAAATATGATAGAGAAGATGCCAAAAACATTGTGTTGTATTATTATTTCTTTCAATGTGTGCAAAGATAATGAAATGCCCTTCATTTTTATCTATTTCTCCTGAAAATACCAATGCTCAAGATAAAGACCTAGTGAGTCTTTTTTAAGTAGCTGCATTTACTAATGGAAAACAAGTGTCATGCATGCATGTAACAGGAAAGACGCCGTTTCCTTGAAACCCCTCAATGACTTCCCTCCTACACTGTAATACGGGCTGTGACTTTTTGACTCTGAAAAAGGAAGCAAAGATTCAGTATTAGCTTGAAAGAATGACAGGGTCATATACCATATTAATCATCAACGGATAATATATTTCAGCAGAAATGATTGTATCAGTCTTCACACCATCACATCTCAGTTTGTTATAAAGAAAATACCTTTAAACTATTTCAGTGGTCAGTCTATTTCCTGCATATTACGCTATCATCAGTGACAAGACAAACTGAACGTCAGAATGTAACTTGGAAAAGCTCTTATGGTCATGTTGGAAAGGAATACATTTACAAGAGAAAATCCACTGCTGACCTGTGATTTTCACTGTCCAGAATCCCATTTTGGAATTTCAGCTCAGCATTTAACATTGGCGGCCATTAGCTGAATAACTTCCAAAACAAGGTGCTTGAAGTATTAATAAGAGTACATAAATATGCACAGTAAAAAAAAAGGGGATTCATTTTACAAAAAGCACTAACATGATAATGCATATTTTTATTGAAAACAACTGTCCAAATAACATGTGAGACAATTTTCAGGTTAAGACTTTCAAACCTTACAGTATATATGTCATTCAAATGAGGAAGTGTTTGAATTACTATAGTAGCAGCTAAGACAATAAATGTTGCGGTAGTGGAATTACTTTTATTGTTTGTTTAAAAAAACAAACAAAAACAAAAATGTACAGTGTGCAGCATGTTCCACTAATATACATATATTGCCAAAAGTATTCGCTCACCTGCCTTGACTCCCATATGAGCTAAAGTGACATCCCATTTCTAATCCATAGAGCAAGGGTGCTCAAGTCCAGTCCTTAAGAGCTAATATCCTCCAACTTTTTGTTGCACCCCATTTTAACACACCAGAATCAAATGAGTGCCTCGTTTCCTTTCCTCTGCTGGGCTAAACTAGGGGATTGAGCCTTTCGATTCAGGTGTGTTAGAGAAGAGATGCATCTAAATGGTAGCTCTTGAGGACTGGACTTGAGCACCCATGCCATAGAGGGTTCAATATGAATTTGGTCCACCCTTTGCAGCAAGAACGGCTTTAGCTCTTCTCAGAAGGCTGCCCACAGAGTTTATGGGAATTTTTTGACCACTCCAAAAGCACATTTGTGAGGTCACACACTGATGTTGGATTAGAAGGCCTGGCTCTCAATCTCCACTCTAATTCATCTATAGCTGTTCTAGCAGGTTGAAGTCAGGACTCTGTGCAGGTCAGTCAAGTTTATCCACACCAGAACCTCCCATTCAGTGTTTATGGACCTCGATTTGGTAACTGGTGCACAGTCATGTTGGAGCTCCAAACTGTTCCCTAAAAGTTGGGGGTTATGGAATTGTCCAAAAGGTCTTGGTAAGTCAAAGATTCAGAGTTCCTTTCACTGGAACTAAGGAGCCAAGTCCAGTTCCTGAAAAACAACCCCACACCATAATACCCCCTCGACCAAACTTTACACTTGGCACCATGCAGCCAGGTAAAGTACTGTTCATCAGGCAACCTCAAAACCAGACATGTCCATCAAACATCCGAATGGAGAAGCTTAATTGTTTACTCCAGAGAGCTCATCTCCACTGCTCTGTAGTCCAGTGCAATCATGCTATATACCAATGCATCCAACACTTTGCATTATACTTTTTGATGTATTGCTTAACTGCTGCTACACCATGGAAACCCATCACACCAAGCTCTGTTCTTGAGGCAACCTGAAGCCCACATGAAGTTTGGAGGCGAGTAGCTAGACTCTGTTGAAAGTTGGCGAAGAACTCTGAGCTTCAGGATGTATTACCCACCCTTCCAGTTGACATTGTCATGATTTTATCTAAAGCTCTGACCCACATGCAGAAAACCAAACAGAGAGACCAGGGAAACGTTTAACAGGTTTTATTAAGAGTAGGTAGAGAGGAGTCCAGTGCTGCTCTGAACACTGTCGAACCGGGACTGAAAAGTGAAGGGGAGGATTCTGCGGATAGTTCAGGCTCTGTGGGAAATTTGTGTCTTTGATTTGAAGAAGGGAATAAAGGCAACAGGACTCACGTTTCCAGAAAAAGGTGTCTTTCGTTGAATCCAGTCGGTCTGGGCTGTTCCAGTTGTAGACTAGTTCGTTGGAGGGCGGACAGGGTTTAACCAGGTTGAGGTGTTTCCTTGAGGAACGGAGGAGCTGACTGCCACTTAGATTTCCTGCGGTACTTGTGGAGATGAATCCCCTGCTCAGAGAGAAGCCCAAACAATCCTTGGGGAAAAGTAGATCCAAACCACCAGTTTAAATCCTCAGCTCAGTTTTTTTTTTTTTTTTTTTTTTTTTTTTTACAGTGTCCTCTCTGGCAATGTGGCAATAAGAATAATTGTCTTGATGCCAAAAAGAGCCCAACAGATTTTACTTTTACAAGTGTAGCAGTATGGCAATTGCCATATTGCTCCACTTGTTTCATGCATTCAAATTGCTTTATTATAATTATGCAGAGAGTTTTACAGTTTATATGGACAAAGAGAGCAGAAAAACAGAAGAAGAAAAGGATGAAAGAAAGAGAAAAGATGAAAGAAAGAAGAGAAAGGAGACAATGACAAAACATTTTCAGTCTGCTTCATCACCTGTAACGAGATGAAAAAAGAACAGCACAACCAAAAGACATGGTTACAGACATACAATAAATCAACACCTTGAAACTATTGCTAAAGTAATATTATTAAGTCTGACATGTACTCTGTGTTACCTGAAGATACGGATGTGGGCTTTCTGTATGGAAGTGAATCTCTGAGCACCTGGAGCCTAGCACCTGTAATTGTTTGTGAGGGTGAACTTGTGCATGCAAAGTTTATCCATAGAAAAAATGCTCAATAGTGGTTGTGGAGAGCCGGAGAAGCACACCCCCCAGAGCACTGAGTCCAGCGCCGGGAGACCCAAAGCCCCAGGCGCCCAAAGGGACCCGAAGAGCGAAGGCACCAAGAAGGGGCTAGCCCAGGAAATCGGAACCCCACCAAGGGAGGAGGAGAGACAGCCCCCAAGAAGCCCCCCAGCCACCGCCATGCCGGCGCCCCGGGGAGCGAGTCCGCGGGCTCCGCCGGCAGCCGGCCACCCTGAAGTAGGGCCGGGCAAAGAATACCGGCCCCCCCACGGCACCGACCGAAACGCCCCTGCCCCACAGAGCGCCGAAACACGCCCCGCCGACCGGCCGCAACACCCAACGCGACCGCACCACCCCCGAAAAACACACAGGCGGCCGCGCCCACCGCCGGGGCCCAAGCGCATCTGCCGCGAACCGGCCGCGAGCGCCGCGGAACCCCCCGAAAGCTCCCCCCAGGCCAAAAGCGTGGCCCTGCCCCACCAAGACAGACGCCAGCAGCGCGCAACGCAACACACCGTGCACAGAACTGACCCAAGAGCAGAAAAGCCGACCGGCGCCCGATCGCCAGAAGAGCAGACCGCAGCCGGCGCAACCAACCCCCCCCCCAGCAGCACGCGGGCAGCACAGAGCCAGAGCGGAGCTAACCACCCCGATCCCCGACAGGACCTAGCCAGAGCAGCACAGCCGCGCCTGCCGCCCCCCCTCGCTGCCCGCACAAGCCCCCAACACACCGCTGAAGCACCTCTGCTGCCCCGCGCCGGCCGGAGCCACTAAACCCCCCACCCACCCCGCAGCCACACCCGCTGCGATCAGCGGGACCAAAGCAGCTCCACCATGCCTCCAAGCGGGAATACCCACCCGAAGACCCAATCAGCGCAGCCAGCCCATCCACACCAGCCCCCCAACACCAACCCCACCGGAGCCGCCCAGACCCCCACACACCAGCGGGCTGCCAGCAGGATCCCCACCCAATGGGGCCGCCCCCCGAGAGAACAGACATGCCAATCCCCCCCCTGGAAAAAGAACGCCAAGCAGAAAAGCCCCCCCCAATGCGACAGTAGACACCAGACACTGACCTGCCCGCAACCGCTCCCCCCACCGGGAGAAAGAAAAGAGAGAAAAAAATAAATAAATAAATAAAAAAATAAAAAATTTCTAAATAAATAAATAATAATACATATATATATATATATATATATATATATATATATATATATATATATATATATACATACATACATATATAGACATACACACACACACATACACACATACACACATATACACATAAAAAAAAAAAAAATTCCCCTAAGCAAGGGCAGAAATGCAAGCGGAAAAACCAGAGCCCAAAACAAAACCCAAGACCCGCACCTCACCATGCCGTGCTGCTCCCCTCCCCCTCGAACCGGCACCGCAAAACCAACTCAGCTCAGTTTAATGCTCAGAGAATACTTCCAGGGGGCAGAAGGTCCAAAACATCCAGTTTGCAGGATGACTTCCTGCCGAGCGGCAAAGACAAAAACAACAAGACTAAGACTCAGATGACTCAGGTGATACTTTTCCCTTTATGAAATCATCTGTACATCATTTGATTTCCTCAGATATTGAGACATGTAGGGTGGAAAGAATCAGGAAGGACAAATGAGAGGCTGTACTTCTGCTTTTAGAGCTTAAATCTGAGTTCCCTTCAGAGGGCTTTCAGTTCACAAAGATCACTAGAGGGGAAGTGACTTTCTTTGCTTTTACTTTATGAATTCATTCGGAGTAAGAATGGTCAACCACATCTTGTTGAAGAGTGTGCTGCTTGCTGTAACATTGATGGTCGCTTATGGAATTCCAGGTAAAGTCAAACCTAAACTCAACAAAGTTTGGAAGCATAAACGTACGTTTTCTTCCTTTTTTTAGGTTAAAACATTTTTGTCTTTGGTTCTTAGATAAGCTGTTTACTTGCTGTAAGCAAGTCAGCACAAGTAAGATAACGGAACCAATAATAAGCTATCAGATCCAGCAGGCAGATCCTCCATGTGTTAGTGCCGTAATGTAAGTATGAGGAATATCTCTACCAATACCAACCCTGCATTAATTTGGATTGCAGTAATTCAGTTTAAACTATAACAAAGAAAATCAAAAGTAATCAATTTACGTAGTGCCTAATTTCATTCTCAATTTCTTTCTATTCATTTATCAACAATGTAAAAACAACCGACCTATTCATCAGTTCACTTGTTATTTTTCTTCTGCAGATTTATTACAGAAAAGGACCATTACTGCACTTATATAAAGGCTCCATGGGTGAAACGGAAGGTTGCAGAGTTAAGGTGACTTTAAAAACAGGAGACACCAGCCTCAGCTTTTCTTTAAATCTTAAACTCTGTGTTTTTTCACAAAAGTTTTTTCTCATTTCTCTAATAGAGCAAGAGCTTGGTTACTTACACCTAAGGTGGTCAGCTCAACCCCTCTGTCACCATCATCATCATCATCAGCCTCATCATCATCATCACCATCCTCCTTGCTCCTCTCCATCATTACATCCACCACTTCCCCTCCCTCATCGTCCATCATGCTACCTAATTCCTCATCATCCCCATCATTCCTCTCTTCTTCTTCCTCCACCATTGCAACCAGTGAGACTTTGACTGGAACCACAGATGAGAAAAAACGAATCTCCTCCACAACCAGCTAAGAAAAAGGAAAAGCTAACGTGCTTGTCCATATCCAAACTGAAGTCAAAGAGACTTAAAGAATAGAATGATGCAAAAATCATAAATTAAGTGAAAATGTTGTTTGTTTCTTTAATGTTTAATAATAATATTTAGTAATTATAAGTTTTTTTACTACGGTATTTACTATTTATTTAACTTTAAATTAAATTTGTACAATCTAAAAACATTATTTAGAGAAAGACTTCTGTGGTTATTATTTAATGTCTGTTTTTGTCATCAAAGCAAAAATAAACAACAAAATCCATATAAAGCCTGCAGTTCAGTTTTATTGACTTGTTATAAAACTTGATACCTGTTGTGTGGTTTAACCAGCATCAAGTTTAATAAACATGGTAATATACATTTAAAACAAGAATATTTTAATGCATTAACTATTAAAAAAATATTGTTTTAATTTCGATAGTGAGATCAGATAGCTTGCTAAAGCCTAGATGATGCCATAACTGTAAAAGTTAAGATATATTATTTCACAACATTCGAGATAAATAGAGGGATGCTGATACATTTTATGACATCAGAGACAGATCAAAATAAATAGGCAGAAGTAATGAGAAGAGAAGTATGGATCTCGAAAGGTCTGGCCTTTTTATACAATGATCATGTCGGTTTGATTCCCAGTCCAAGGTCTTTCTGCATGGAGTTTGCATGTTCTTCTTGAGCATGTGTGGGTTCTCTCCAGGTACTCCGGTTTCCTCCCACAGTCCAAAAAAATGACTATTAGGTCAACTGGCTTCTCTAAATACCCCTTAGGTGTGAGTCTGTGCGTGAATGGTTGTTTGTCTCTGTGTTGCCCTGCGATGGACTGGCAACCTGTCCAGGGTGGACCCCACCTCTCGCCCGTTGACAGCTGGAGATTTGCACCAGCACCCCTCATGACCCCAGCAGGGATAATGCATGATGGATAGATAGACAGACAGACAGACAGACAGATAGATAGATAGATAGATAGATAGATAGATAGATAGATAGATAGATAGATAGATAGATAGATAGATAGATAGATAGATAGATAGATAGATAGATAGATAGATAGATAGATAGATAGATAGATAGATAGATAGATAGATAGATAGATAGATAGATAGATAGATAGATAGATAGATAGATAGATAGATTTCAATGCAATGTTTACAGTAGAAAAATGCTGAGATGTTCCAGCCACTAAGCAATTCAGTAAGTATAGAGAGATTTCTGTGAATCAAATTTTAACATGTTTCTGATGCAATATGTGGGAATGAATCCCAGAACAAGAGTGAAGACACAGTAAAGAAGACGCTGGATCTGGTAAAAGAGCATCAATATCCACAGAGAGACATGTTCTGTACCAACAAAGGCTGGAACAAATTAAGAGAGGAAGAAGCCATTACTCCAAAAAGCAACTTACGAAGCTTGACTACAGTTTGCAAATGAAAACAAATGCATTCATTTCCGGAGAAGTGTCCTGTATTTTAATAAAAACAAAATTCTAATGGTTATCTTTATTGACTATTGTAATTTCAATCTGAAAAACTCACATGGAAAGAAAGACACAATTAGAAGAATTTTATTGATACAATTACTTAAAGACTTTGGCGCTAAGACCTAATCAAGTAAATTTCAATAAGGTTTGCTATATTTTTTTCAGTGATGGTTACCATTTCTCTTGCTTTTGGTATCACTGTGATGCTTTTCTTTTTGTTCTCACGAGAACTTGGCATTTGACAGGACTGTATGTGTAATGATCACTACAGATGGTCCCAGAATTAAAACCAGACATCCAGTGTGAAAGCTTTACAAAGTATACTGAAACGAAACTGCTGCAGGTAGTGTCAGCAACTAGGGCAGGAACCTCTGGAAATGGAGACAGAAGATTATTGACCAGGTTAGCTTTACGATGTGCATCAATCACAAACTTAATGGTCACTAACCTTCACTTAGTCCTCAGTCTGCGAAGAACCATGCGGTTAGGTTAAAGCCAGTTTACATTAGCAACGATGTTGCTGTCAGTGGTCAGGAAGTCCCAGAGAATAGCTCCTGCCAAGTTACGATGATCCGTGGACAGGCAGAGAGTCCGAACCGGATTACCGAGTCAGATTACCTAGAAGACAATAGTAGTAAGGAGAAACAGGAGGACAAACCAGAATCTTTAGTCGGGGCGAAGTCCAGACATGTGATCAAAAGTCCAATGAAGCACCAGAGGAAAATCTAGGATGAGGTTGAGAAACAGTTCCAGGTTAGGTAACAGACAGATCAGGGATCAGGCAGAACAGACAGGCAGTCAGGTCAGACAGGAATCAGACAGGCTCAAAAATAGGGACAGATCAGTTCAGGCAAACAGCCAGGAAGTCAGGAATCAGAATTCTGGAATAGATCTTACCAATGGCTTAAATTAATCTGGCACTGTTTGGTCTGAATGCTGGTTATATACTGATTGGTGCAGGTGGATCAGATGAGTACTGTAGATGGGGTGGAGCTGAGCAGGTGTGTCTCTCGAGGAATCCGACCAGCATTTTTAACATTAGTTTTGTCTCTGTGTTTATAATACCACAACAAAAAATGAGGAAAATCTGCATGTCTTGGTTGTATCAAACAAATGCCGACCTGAGACTATTTAACACTGCTTAAATTCAACAAAAAACAAACAAAAAAAATTTAAAAGGCTTGTAACGTACATGCAGACTATGGAAATACATTTTCAATGTCCTCTTTAGTCCCGCTTTCAGGATCCCAGGTTGCCTCCTCATTCATTTTGTTCCGTTATTGTCTTCTCTTTGGTTTTGTACACACAAAGAAAGTGATTAAATCCAAACCATATGGTCATGAGACCTTTTGTTGGGCCTGCATATTGAAGGTAAACAAATTTCAAATATCTGGTTTTACAATCAGGAAGTGAAGAATTTGTGCAGGTCACAGTTTGGGACAGCACCTTACAGTAGGGTGACCATATTTTCATTTGGGAAAACCAGGACACCTTGGAGCGGGGGAGGGGGGCGGGGGGTTTGTCGGGTGGGGGGGGTGATTGAAAGAACAAATGTGTCATCATCAGGATTTGCTCCGTGATCACAGGAAATATTACTTGGCGAAGAACAGTGGTGAAAATTGGAAGTTCAGTTTAATATAATACAACTCTCTGAATAGTTCCGTCTGAAATGAATGAAAATAGTTGTTTTAATGGTTATTGAGTCAGATATGTGGCGGTAATGTTTGGTTTATCTAAAGGTTTTTATCTGTAACTGTGTAAATGAGTTTGGCTGTAATTTAAGGACAGATTCTAATAGATCTGCAGAGTGGGAACTATAAATCTGATAGGAGTTAAATTTTTTATTGCTGTTTTGCACAATATGCTTAACTAAGTATTTTTTGTTGTTGAATATTAGAGATTTTGCAGATATATTTTGTACATACATTGTTTAGATTTACTTATATCTTTCTACCCCTTTTATGGAATAGAATAGAAAATCCCTTTATTGTCCCACAATGGGCAGATTTACAGCAGCAGAAAGATTATTGAAAATGGCCACACAAATGTGGGCCTTAGAAAAATGTATAAGAATAAGATAATAGGGAAGAGTTAAAATATAAAAAATACAATTGTGTTTTAAAAGTGTTTTAACAATATAAAACTGGAGAATAAATAACCAATATGCAGCTATGGGCATTTTTACAGTGATGGATATTAAAATAGCAGCAACATCAGAGATGTGCAAAATGACAGCAGCAGGTTATTTAACTGACTAAGGTTTCTATCATTACATTTGATTTTATTTGTTTCTGCTCCCGGTGGTTGGAATCTTTATTCCACTCTGGATTCTTGTGAGTGTAGTCTTTGTTCACTTTAACTTTTTTTAAAATAAATAAATAAACAAACAGTTTTGAAAACCTGGGTATTCATTCTTTTCCTGCTTTGTGTGTCAACTTTCACGGTTGCTAAGAAACAGAGCATACAGCGGTAAAACCCGCCGAAGGGTAGACCTGTTCGAATTTACAGCCAAAACTCTTCCGGCCTCCTTATTTTGAAGGACTTCGAAGGATCCAATCTAGGTAGACCGCGTCCTTGGAGGATGCAGCCCAGGTTTTCGAACAGAGCCTCTGATTAAGAACAGGGCTGCCCGCACTGGCGCGCCTCAGGGATTACGTCACACGGAGCGTCGTGCGCAGTGAAATAAGGACATTTCCTCACTTTCTAAACCCGGGACGCCCGGGACAGGACGTGAAATACGGATATGTCTCGGGAAATACGGACGTTTGGTCACCCTACCTTAATGTGCCTTTTAACCCGCCCCGCCCCCCCCACCCCCCCCCATAAGCTGTAGAAATAGATGTGTTATATTGCTGTATATATATAACATAGATTATTTTCTTGAAATTGTATGGTGTTGGCTTAGCCTTCCTCTCTTACCCCTGTTTTCTCTGTCTCCGGTGAAGATGGAAGAGAGAAATCCTCTGTCT
Organism: Cyprinodon diabolis; assembly: GCA_030533445.1. Classification (NCBI taxonomy): domain Eukaryota; kingdom Metazoa; phylum Chordata; class Actinopteri; order Cyprinodontiformes; family Cyprinodontidae; genus Cyprinodon; species Cyprinodon diabolis. The sequence goes on from CM060082.1 coordinate 8,556,776, forward strand.
CATCCTATCGCTCCTTCAATAAACTATAATCCCTGGGATCAACTTTGCATCATTGTAAAAATAGGGTCTTCAACTCAACCGCCCACCAAATGTTCTTTTGTCCTCGAAGCAATGCCTTTAGTTGGAAGCATATTGAAATATTATATGTGGGCAGAAGTAAGGTTCTGTAGTGACCTGAGTTGCATTGTAAGGTTTATTGCTAATGAGCACCTAGCATTCATTTTTTGAAGAAGAATAGTGCAAATTCTAGATTTTTTGCAGATTTTGTGCTCCGACTTATGTACGTGTTCTGTTGAATATTGCACCAACTGGAGACGTGTGAGAGAGGACTGGCTCACCCCAAAATAAAGTAAGCTGCAGTAGTCCAAAGAAGGAAGATTGTGTTTTGGAGTGCTTTGCTGATTTTGGTTTACTATTAAAATTGGCTTGATGATCTCAATCACTGAAGTGGTACAAAAAAAATGGCATAAATCTTTAAAAGGGGATTGCTATTGCACTGCACTGTACATAGGCAACTCTCATCTTTGGAGAAGTCTTCTTTTCTGTACACTCTAAAAAGAAAATGCTGTTCCACCTGAATGAATTGCATCAATTGGTAACAACTAGTAATAATAATTGAATGTCATTCATCTCACAATGTAGAAATTCATTTCCGCATCCTAATCCACCCCCCTGGGGAGCAGTGGGGGTTAAGGGTCCTGCTCACGGACCCAGAGTGCAGGTTGTGTGGGGGATCGAACCGGGTACTTGCAACCTTCTCAGAGCAGCACTGCTCCAAATTAAACTAGAGCTACAGTGTGTAATAATTTCAGGGATTTACTGACAGAAATGTTGTTTATTATACATACATATATCTACCGGTGATGATTCTCAATCATCCTGGTCATAGTTCATAAATATCACCAAGGAACGCTGGTGATGGAGGATGGGAGATTTCAGGGTTAAAGAGCACTGCTCTGAAGGCTGTCAGTTCCTGCTTGGTTCCTCGTGACTCAATCGACTCCTCCCAACAGAAACACGTCCACCATAGAAAGATTCATTTATTGTGTTTCTATAATTTTAGCAATGCAACAAAACTTAAACCACGGGGTTAAGGGCGGTGAAGCGGCGTGCGGTGAATTTCACGCGATGAGAGCGTTCACTGCTCGACCCTCACCTCATGCTACTATTTAACATTTGCTCCAGGATTAACATTTAATCATGAATTTTCTATAGTGGTCTAATACACATAGAGACTGTATTGCCATTCAAGGCTTATATAAGACTTTTACATTTTTGCAGCTCCAGACAGATTTGTTTTTTTGGTCTAATATGGCTCTTGAGCAGTTTGGGTTGCCGACCCCTGGCATAAGAGATGCCTGCCATGAGCAAACACGGCACTGAAGGCAGTTGAGAGGCTACGACTAACCCAGGCTAGCTATGTTATTCCACTTTTCCCTCAGAGGAACTCAGAGTTTGTTCCCCAGATTCTTCTGAGCTTTTACAGTGACTATGGACTCTCAAGCCATCTGTAAAAGGTAATCCCTACGTTTTCTTTTATTAAAGAAAATGAACTGGTTAACTGCTTCCTCCGGTTTGTCTCCTTGGGTCCCTTCTGTTGTGGTACTACATATTAGAGTTATTGTACATGACATAACAGTATGAGATTAAAGTGTGGTAAGGGGAGGCAGGTGAGGTAGAGCCTATAAATGAATATTAATATTTATCCACTGATCTCTATGTATGACTAATTGCGAACATTTTTATAGTCGATATCGCTGAAATCCTATATTTCCTGTTCAAATACAATGCTAAAACGTGAGGTGGCGCAGCAACGAGCTGAGCTTCCCCTCATATTGTGCAATCAATCACCAACTGGGTTGATACATTTAATTGGCATGTTCCTGTTGCCGTATCAGTGCATTTCACCAATGTAATGTTCTCATATACGTTTATATACTCCAATTTTCCACAGCCTGGCTAATGTCTTTGACCATTTAATGTTATGTTTGTTAGTGACATATTCACTTTTTGTGATGGGACTTAAAACAATAGTGAAAAGGCACAGTAGGAGGCAAGGTAATACTCTGCTGCACTGAGGGGGAGCGTATGTGAGCCAACACAGAGGTTGATTGATGGATTGATTCTCTAAATTGCAGAGAAGAGTAGGAGTCAGGTGCACTGCCGCAAACAGGTAAATTTTGTGTTTTACTCAGTGTAAAATGGAAAATGATAATACATATATGTATATATATATATATATATGTAAGTTTAAAAAATTATAAATAAAAATTGACTTATTCCAAAGTCACCCAAAATTCAGACTGTAGCTCACTAACGGTGAGGAATGAATGCAGATCTCCTGGACAGCTTATTAGCTTTTTGGCACAGTTTATGCCAAAGACTGACAGACTGTTCCTGAGGCGACAAAGTTACTTCAGCTGGTGGTCACTCTAACATACACAGCAGCTTCCATGGAAAGTTCATTATCTGCATTGAAAAGACTGAAAACATACAATCGGAATCGGACTAATCGAGGACAAATTTCCCAACTTTCCCATCCCCATTTAGACCAAAAGACTTTTTCAATCTTATAAAAGAAAATTAGATTAGACTAAGAAAAATACAATAGAACATTAGAAAAAATGTATTTTGGCCCGAAATAAAATATTCTTTGTTTTTCTTTTCATGCTTTTTGTTGAGCAATCTGTAATAAATTAATCTAGTATCAGAATTAATAGCTTTTAAAAACAACTGAATATTTCACTGAAGGTCAAAATAAAAATATGTCTTTTTTTACACCACTCTATAATTTTAATTTGTGTAGTAACTATGATGGGCAACACATGGAGGGTGTAGATTTGAATGTTTTGTCTTATCTTTACATACCGTTAATAGGCCTACGTACCTAACGTGAGAGAGAGAGAGAGCGAGACGGAGAGAGAGAGGGGGAAGAATGCTAATGAGATCCAAAATAACCAGTAGGCAATTGAATACATTTCTAAGTTCTAGTGGATTGTTTTTAACTTGTCTTTTTGGAATGATTATGACCTGGATGACGGAGAAACTTCACCAACAATGCAATTGAATAAGCTACCCTTTTAGGTTTATGTATTTGTAAATCTTACTGACTCTAAAGCTGTCAGAGCTGCACCAACTGTGAACCTCACAGCACGCTGAAAATCACACACTGTAGTAGCCTAAAGTGTGCCCGGCTTAATTTATTTAAGTTTTCACCTTATTTAACTTCAATAAAGTTGGATTAACTTGATTCATTTACATTTGAGGTATTTATTTACATTGAAGCTACATTTTCTTTTCAGAGTGCAATGTTTTTTGCACCGAACTGCTGTAGGCCTGTGTGTAACTGTTGTTTCTTAAGCACCAAAACCACAGTTTGCAGCAAAAGGTAACAATGAATACGAAACCACTTTAACCACAGCTCAAGCATATATAGTGATGATACTTATCTATCACATTTGTGGTATTTTTGTAGGTGTTGATGCACACAATGTTCACTCATGAGTGGAGCTTAATAACAGGGCATGTAAAATATGTTAATTATTTAGCTTGTTTTTGTTGTTTTTTTAACAATAATGTGATTTGCATGTCAGTTTTCTAGTCTCAAACAACCAACTCTTTTCTAAGGTATAACAAAACTGTCATGATCTGGCCTGTTTGCTCTCCCTTAATTTGTAATTTCCTCTCACCTGCCCTCTTCCTTCCCAGCCTCAATTATAATTTATTCCTCTCACCTGTTTCCTCGGGTTTATATTCAGTTCAGTCTGAGCATTCAGGGCCAGATCATTGCTTGTCTTTCTGTCAGTCTTTCTGTTCAGTTTTTATTTGGTTCATGTCCTGGATCCTAGCTGCCAGTGGAAAGAGGGTTTTAGTGTTTGTCTCGTCTCCTGATCGTCCACTGTTCCTCCCCTGCGGAGTCCTCTGGGTTTTTGGCTCATTATGGGGGGAGGTTCAGTTTTTATCAAAGTAAGCCTGGCTCCAGGGTGGAGACCAGTTTAAAGTCCAGCTTCAAGTTCCGGTTCCTACGTCCTGTCTCTGCTACCCTCTTCCACTGTGCCTGCCTGTCTGCACCTGATTCTGTCTGATCCTGTGTGTGACCACCTGGTCATGCTCCTGGTCCCAGTCTGACTTTGAACCCTCCTGGAAGCCTGTGCATGTCTGGAAGTCTGGATCCTGCCACCTGTCTCAGTTCCTGCCTGATCTGGATCCTGCCTGTTCCTGTCTGTTCTGGATCCCTCACCAGGATCAGCTTCCAGCATCACCTCTGGGACTGCAGCACTAGGGACACTCGTGGTCTGGACTGTTAAACCAGAGTGTCTGAGATTGGGCGGTGCCCCCCCCCCCCCGCCTGCAGTGTCCGTGAGCCACAGCTCCGCTTTTGTTTTGTTTTTAGTGTATTAAATCTTTTGAACTTTCCTACTGACTGTCTCTCTTGAATACTGGGTCCATCTGTCCGCGATTCATGACAAAAACTGAATGACTGAATGTAGTGTAAAGCGCTTTCGTCAAGTCTCCTGACTTGAAAAAGCGCTATATAAGTACATGCCATTTACCATTTGGTATAGGTTTACCAGATGAATGTTTTAAATAAGTAGAACTGGGAGCTATAGTTAATTTAATAGGTCATTTGAATGAAGGGTAAAACCAATTAATGATTCTTAGTTAAATGACTAAAACTGTCATTTACGTATTCACCAGGGTTCTTAGATTTTACATAAAAGATTGGACTCCAGTATTGCTATTAAGATCCAGTTGCCTTCACCAGTTTAGTTATTTAGACTATCAGCAGAGTTATTAATCACCAATAGTGGCGGCTGGTGAAAAATATTTTTGGTGGGGCAGATATAGCCTAGTGTATGTCTCCAACTAATCCAGAATAAGAATTCAAATAAACAATTGGACAATACATACAATTTAACAGTAATGATTTAATTTACTATATAATAACAGTAACAGTGATGATTTTGGTCACTGTGACGGGGTTCTTTGGCCTCCAAGAATCCAGGCTCAGTCGGGTTACCGGTGTTGGTTATTTATTGTGCTCAAAAACTCAAAACAGGGTGCAAAAGAAACTAAACGTGTACAAGATACTCTGGGCCTCAGCCTCCCTCCAGTTACCAGCAATGTAACAAAGAAACAGAAAACAGAAATGGCCGCTTTTCTTCCCACAGCCCTCATTAAATAGTTTAAGCACCTACCCCCAGGCTCTCTTATTTCTGATTTCTTCTCATTAATCAGTTTTGTCCATATATTACCTCCACAAACAATTGATGTACAAAAACAAATAATTTTTACAACTTAATTCTTTTACACAGATTCATTGACTTATTCAATTAAACCAAACTGGGTTTGAAACCAGAAAAGACGCCGCCAGACTGAAGATGACAAGTCCCCGTAGCATAAACACGTACACACACACACACACACACACATACACACACACACACACACACACACACACACACACACACACACACGGATAACGCCACTGAAATATTAAGTGTGCACCCTCAATACGCCAGCAGGTAACCAGGAACAGCTTGTGTGTTTTAAGTTAATGGAGCTACTGGGCTAAGCGCGAGTGTAATGGTCCTCACAAGCACAGTATAATTCAATTCAGTTTATTTATATAGCGCCAAATTCACAACACATGTCATCTCAAGGCACTTTACAGTTGTACCAGATCATGCAGTCAAATTGATACAAAGTTTCTATCTAAGGAAAACCAGTTGATTGCATTGACTCATTGACTCAAATACAATCCCTCACACTAAGCATGCTTGTAGCGACAGTGGAGAGGAAAAACTCCCTTTTAACAGGAAGAAACCTCCAGCAGAACCAGGCTCAGTGCGAGCGGCCATCTGCCGAGGCCGACTGGGGTTCAAGGAGACAGAAGCAGAAACACAAAAAGCAGCTTTAAAAGGCGGCCCCGTCCAGGAAACACACAGCCAGGCAGACGAGCTCCAAGGCAGCTTCCATGCCAGAGGACGAAGAGAGCACATTCACCCAGCCACGGCCAGAGAAACAGGACCACACCTGAAGACAGGCCGATCTCCAACATCTACAAACAAGGGTGTTGATGGAAGCAGCACAGCTGATGTTTCTTTCCTGGATGACGTCACAGCCAAACAGGAACAGACGAGGCAAAGCTACTCTGAGGAAAAGCAGAGAGAGCAGAAGGTTAGAGATTGAACAAACAGATTCTGCAGAATAGGAGAACAGAGAGAGAATGAAGCAGAATGATGAAATGGGGTCCCTATGTCCTCCAAAAGACTAAGCCTATAGCAGCATAACTTTAAAGACAGCTGATGATAACCTGAGCCACCCTAACTATAAGCTTTATCAAAAAGGAAAGTTTTAAGCCTAGCCTTAAAAGTAGACAGGGTGTCTGCCTCACAGACTAAAATTGGTAGTTGGTTCCACAAGAGAGGAGCCTGATAACTAAAAGACCTGCCTCCCATTCTACTTTTAGAAATTCTAGGAGCCACTAGTAAACCTGCAGATTGAGAGCGAAGTGCTCTGTTAGGAACATAAGGAACAATCAGATCTCTGATATAAGATGGAGCTTGGCCATTTAAGGCTTCATATGTGAGAAGGAGGATTTTAAATTCTATTCTTGATTTAACAGGAAGCCAATGAAGAGAAGCCAGGATAGGAGAGATATGATCTCTCTTTTTCATTTTCATCAGAACTCTGGCTGCAGCATTTTGGATCAGCTGAAGGCTTTTAACTACAGTTTGTGGACTTCCTGATAGTAAAGAATTACAATAGTCCAGCCTTGAAGTAACAAATGCATGGACTAGTTTCTCAGCATCACCCCTGGACAGGAGATTTCTAATTTTTGCAATGTTCCTGAGATGAAAGAAGGAAATTCTAGAAACCTCTTTGATCTGGGATTTAAATGACAGGTCCTGATCAAAAATAACACCAAGATTTTTTACTTTATTATCTGAAATCAGTTTAATCCCATCCAAATGAAGTGACTGGCTAATCAGCTTCTTTTTCAGAGACTCTGGTCCAAAGACTATAACTTCTGTTTTGTCTGCATCCAGAAGCAGAAAGTTAAGAGTCATCCAGGTTTTTATGTCTTCAAGACATGCCTGTAATCTATGTAATGGGTTAGCTTCATCTGGATTTATAGACAGATATAGCTGGGTATCATCAGCATAACAGTGGAAATTAATCCCATGCTGTCTAATAACTCTACCAATTGGGAGCATGTATAAAGTAAAGAGAATTGGTCCTAGCACTGATCCCTGTGGTACTCCACAGGTAACCTTTGAGCGTGTTGAAGATCTATCATTAACATAAACAAACTGAATTCGATCAGATAGATAAGATTTAAACCAGTCTAGTGCTGTTCCTTTAATTCCAACAAAATATTCAAGTCTTTCTAAAAGAATATTATGATCAACTGTATCAAATGCAGCACTAAGATCCAACAGGACAAGCACAGATACAAGTCCATTATCTGAGGCCATGAGAATATCATTAGTGACTTTCACCAGAGCTGTTTCAGTGCTATGATGAGCTCTAAAGCCAGACTGAAACTCTTCAAAAAGTTCATTATGGTGTAAGTGGTCGCAAACTTGTTTGGCAACTACTTTCTCAAGAATTTTGGATAAGAAAGGAAGATTGGATATAGGTCTATAATTAACCAAGTCTTCTGGCTCAAGAGACGGTTTCTTAAGCAGAGGTTTAATTACAGCAACCTTAAAAGCTTTAGGTACATATCCCTGTAACAGAGATAGATTAATCACATCTAAATTGGAGGAGGAGATCAAAGGGAATACCTCCTTAAATAACCTGGTTGGAACTGGATCTAACATACAAGTTGAAGGCTTAGATGAAGACAATAATTTTGCTAATTCAGAAAGTTCAACTGGATCAAAGCAGTCTAAACCCGGTTCAGATTCCATGACTACCTCAGGTACAATCGCGGATAGAGGAGTGCTTATGATCTTATTTTTAATAAGATCAATCTTATTTATAAAGAATCCCATAAAATCAAAAATTAAAGGAATAGTACACCCAAAACATGATTAGCCTTCATTTTCTACTCACCCCCATGCTGAACAACACTCTGTAGTACTTTTTTGATATCTCAAATGCATCTGGAAATCTGGGAGGCTTCTTGCTGTCTGCTGACATTCAAATAATGGAGGTCTATGGTGCCCGAGGCAGAAAGGTCCATAAAAATCCACAAAAAACGTGTCAATATTCCTCCATACTGCTCGTCCAATGTATTTCAAGTGTCCTGAGTGGGTAGCGTCCATAATTTACTCGAAACGAAGTCATTTAGAATGTTTTTAGAGCATAAACAGTAGTGTATAGGATTTCCTAAAAGCGCGCGCCTGCGAGTTCACGAGTCTACGGAAACCGCGGCAGACCAAACCAGATGAAAGTGCGCATTCAGCGTCTGCTCTTGATAATGCAAGCGTAGAGGAAGAAATGTGCTGTTTACCTGTGCAAAGAAAGAAACAACGAAAGAAAAATGTCTGAGGACTTCAGTGTTGAGGAAGAGCATGAGTTCTTTGCTGAGCTGAATGCGCACTTTCATCTGGTTTGGTCTGCAGCGGTTTCCGTAGACTCCTGAACTCGCAGGCGCGCGCTTTTAGGAAATCCTATACACTACTGTTTATGCTCTAAAAACATTCTAAATGACTTTGTTTCGAGTAAATTATGGACGCTACCCACTCAGGACACTTGGAATACTTTGGACAAGCAGTATGGAGGAATATTGACACGTTTTTTGTGGACTTTTATGGACCTTTCTGCCTGGGGTGCCTTAGACCTCCATTATTTGAATGTCAGCAGACAGCAAGAAGCCTCCCAGATCTCCAGATGCATTTGAGATATCAAAAAAGTACTCCAGAGTGTTGTTCAGCATGGGGGGGAGTAGAAAATGAAGGCTAATCATGTTTTGGGTGTACTAATCCTTTAAGTGTAAACGAGCAGTTGGACCTAATAAAGTGGCCGGTGAGTGTATGTTTGCATCGGACACCTAGACCCTGCCTCACAGGGGACATCTGTGGCAGATTCAGCAGCAAAGGCTGCAGCTCTGCGCACCCTCTCTCTGGCTGATCTCCATTCTGCCTACTTTGAATTTTGATTTAATAAATTGGTCTGTACATACTTTGACTTTAAGAAATCAAAGACTGAGTTCTAAATTTATTTAAAAAACATTTTTTTGGAAACACTGGCTCACTGTTAAATGGTACCAAAACTGTGTGTTAGAAATCAACTGACTTATATCCACCAGTTGCATTCATCAATTCCTGTTTTATATTGACCAGTCAACGCAAAGCCAGTTATAACAGAGAAAGGCTCTACAAATCTGTTGGTGCTAGAGATATGTGTACAATATCAGTGTATAAATATTTGCAGAATGTTTGAAGTTTTGATTTTTTAAGTAGTAGGAAATATATTGCTTTAAAAAAAAACATTTCCTTCATCATTTGTTCAATATGTGTCACTCAGTGTGCTCATGTCTTGCATGTTGTTTATGCCCATCCTGCTGTGTTAGTGGGTCATCTAAAGATAGTGAGGAAATCACTATCTTTGTTGTTTTGCACAAAAATCACAGAGACATTGTTCAAAACACTTCTTTTATATAAGTACAGCCGTCAAATATAGAGCAACAGGTTTAGGTTTAGAGTGAGAGTTTTCTAGTGTAACTGATTGTGTGCTGATTTCCTGACCTGTTTTGCTTTTGGACCTCTGAACCTGTCTGTCTCTGTTCTGATCTGTTTGCCTGACCTGTCTTCGAGACATCTGCCGGATTGTTCTTGTGGACCGAACCTGAATCTGCCTCCTGACTTCGACCAGGATTATCCTTCCTTCCTTCATCTGTTTGGATCTGACTTCCTGCCAGTTCTGCAGCCTTCAAGGTATCAGTGTCTAGGACTTTCTGGCTTCGTCTGCTGCGTTTTGTTGGCCTACCATCTGGAATCAACCTTACTCTCAGGGCACGGACTGAACTGTAACACCAGGTTAATGACTAACGCGTTCAAAATCATCCTCCTTCAGATTATCCTGGCC